>OX244038.2:4800000-6000000 GCA_945859785.2 Tridacna gigas | reverse complement strand
TGCCATGGCAACAGAAAGGGGAAAAAAAAAAAAGGAAAATCTTCTCTGATTCTAGAAGGCGTAGAGCTTTGATATTTGGTATGTAGCATCTCCTAGTGGACCTCTACCAAGTTTGTTCATATTATGCCCCTGGGGTCAAAATTGGCACTGCCCCGGGGGTCACAAGTTCGAACATAGGAACAAAGAAGGAAAACTTTAAAATTCGTCTTCTCTGAAACTGGAAGGCGTGGAGCTTTGATATTTGGCATCTAGCATCTCCCAGTGGACCTCTACCAAGTTTGTTCATGTGATGCCCCTGGGGTCAAAACTGGTTCCGCCCCGGGGGTCACAAGTTTTGAACATAGGAACAAAGAAGGAAAACTTTAAAAATCTTCTTCTCTGATTCTAGAAGGCGTAGAGCTTTGATATTTGGTATGTAGCATTTCCTAGTGGACCTCTACCAAGTTTGTTCATACGATGCCCCTGGGGTCAAAACTGGCCCTGCCCCGGGGGTCACAAGTTTCGAACATAGGAACAAAGAAGGAAAACTTTAACATTCTTCTTCTCTGAAACTGGAAGGCGTAGAGCTTTGATATTTGGTATGTAGCATGTCCTAGCGGACCTCTACCTAGTTTGTTCATACGATGCCCCTGGGGTCAAAAATGGCCCCGCCCTGGGGGTCACAAGTTCTAACATAGGAACAAAGAAGGAAAACTTTAAAATTCTTCTTTTCTGAAACTGGAAGGCGTAGAGCTTTGATATTTAGTATGTAGCATCTCCTAGTGGACCTCTACCAAGTTTGTTTATACAATGCCCCTGGGGTCAAGACTGGCCCTGCCCCGGGGGTCACAAGTTCGAACATAGGAACAAAGAAGGAAAACTTTAAAATTCTTCTTTTCTAAACCTTGAAGGCATAGAGCTTTGTTATTTGGTATGTAGTGAACCTGTTCTAAGTTTGTTAGCCCACCTGAGCACAACATGTTCAGTCAGTTCAAAATTGGGTCACCTGGGGTCATAAACTAGGTCACTAGGTCAAATTAAAGAAATACCTTGTGGGCACTCTAGAGGCCACATTCATTGCTCAAATGACCTGGAATTTGGTCAGAATGTTTGTCTTGATAAAATCTTAGATGAGTTTGGATTTGGGTCACCTGGGATCATAAACTAGGTCACTAGTTCAAATTAAAGTAATACCTTGTGGGCACTCTAGAGGCCACATTTTTGGCTCAATTGACTTGAAAATTGGTCAGAATGTTTGTCCTGATAAAATCTCACATGAGTCCGAATTTGGGTTATGTGGGGTCTTAAATTAGGTCACTAGGTCAAATTAAAGAAATACCTCTGAGTGCACTCTAGAGGCCACATTTATTGTTCAACTGATTTGAAAATTGGTAAAAATGTTTCTGTTGATGAAATCTAGGATGACTTCAAAATTGGGTTAACCGGGCTCATAAACTAGGTTACTGGGTCAAATTTAAGAAACACTTTGTGGGCACTCTAGAGGCCATATTTATTGCTCAATTAACTTGAAAACTGTTCAGAATGTTTGTCTTGATAAATTTTTTGATGAGTTCTAAATTGGGTCATGTGGGGTGATAAATTAGGTCACTAGGTCAGCTTACGGAAATTCCTTGTGGACGCTCTAGAGGCCACATTTTAAGCTCAATTGACCTGACAATTGGTCAGAAATTGAATTATGCACGTTGAGTGAATTTCGCCTATTGACTCTGGTGAGCGATCCAGGGCCATCATGGCCCTCTTATTTTTATAGTCCAATCTTCATGAAACTTGGTCAGAATTTCATTTTCATGATATATTTGAGAAGCTTGAAAATGGGTCACCTCAAATAAACTACTATGTTACGCTGTAGAAAAAAAAAAAAATGTGCAATCAAAAGGTCATACAGTCCAGCGTTCATAAGGCTTGCTCAGAATGTTAGATCAAATCTCATGAGTTTGCGGGTGGATAACCTCTGGTAAAAGAGTACATTCAAGTCATTAAGCTGCTACATGAATTAAATCACAGGCCTTTGAAGCTCCATTGGTCTATCACGGAACACCGACATTTTCCTTGGTCAATCATCGAACACTGTACATTGGTGCAGCGCCTGTATATCAGGGAATACTCAAATTTTCATTTACACCGTTACTATAAATAGCACATTTGCGACTGCCTACAGGCAGTCGCCACACTCTCTTGCACTACGGATCATTCCCATTCACCTCTGTAGTTGGCTCAGAAAGTAGTCCGTCATCACGTGATATTTTCGTCACGTGACCATAACTCAAAATGGCGACACAAACGCCGGTGAAAGAAAGACCAATCGGTTGTTTTGTGTGCTGTTCAAACAGCATACGGCCAATCAGACTTAGTGGTATGAAATGTGAAAAAGAGGGATTTTCTGAAAAGCTTAAATGTCTTTTAAAGGACGATAACTTGTTTTTTAATTTTGTTTAAATTGTCATCATTCATGCGCGAAGCCATTTTTTTTTTTTACAATTGGCGTAAGATTTTGATTAGTAAAGAAAATAGTTCCATTGTATACAGGTAAATTTATCAGTTTGAATGCACTTATAATGTATTATTAATCATATTTCCTTTGTCTGCGTTATTATGTTACACATGAAACAGTTAAACAGTAACAAAACATGTTTTCCTCGGTTTGACAAGATTCTTGTCATTTAGCCCGTTGCAGAGATGTATGGTGAGAGTAACGAACGACAACTCTGCTCGGAGATTGCAGTCGCCAATGTGCTATTTATAGTAACTGTCCAATAAGGAAAATTTCATTTTCCCGTAATAAACCAATGGAGTTTCAGTGGCCTCTGATTAAACTTGAGACTTCCAGCCAGTGGTGAAAACCCATAGTTTACGATTTAAAGAAATGCTCGTTGGAGAAATCTCACCGTATCGGACAGCGTAGATCCAAGATCAGACTGCACGTTCTGTGCAGTCTGATCTTGATCTACACCGTCCGTTAAAGCCCACAAAGTCGCTCTTAGCAGTCTGGGTTTTAATTTTAATCATAGAAAACCCTCGTGTGTTTTCTAGGGGCGACAATTTCCATTCATTGTTCATAAGACTTGGTCAGAAATTTTGTCTTCGTAATATTTGCCGGACTTTGAGATTGAGGGCCATTCCTGTAAATCAAATTATCTCCCTTGCCAGATAAGGACTAAAGGTAACCAAATAACAGATTGGTCCTTTTACCTGTATTCCTTTGTTTTTATCCTTGATTCCCTTGGGGATGTTGCGATAAAAATAATTTGATTTATGATTATATTTAAAGTCTCCATGTACATTTAAAGCAAATCATGTTCTCAATCAACAGAGAAATGTATATATATGGATTTGTAAAACAATCTAACCCGATTTAGCCTAGATATTATCTCAAAAACATATTTGTGTAGTGCAAGAAAATCAAGGATAAAATCCAAGTAATCTCCTAATCAGGACCAATGTAGTACTAGAGAGGAATCAGGGGGAGATAAGTGAAGAATGGCTCTCGTTAGTTACCTTGAGTCAGAATACCTTATTCCAACCATTTGAGCCCTGCTCATTAAGGGGGCTTAATGCATCTTCGTATTGCATTATACCAAGCAAGACATCACCTAATCATGGATCCATATTTTAACAAACAACCAACAAGTGCATGAGGCAGAATTATCCTTTTACATGTAGACAATTTAAAGATGGCGAAAAGTGTCGGCCCATGTCAGCTGCGCGGACTGCGCAGGCTGACATGGGTCGATACTTTTCGCAAATGCATCAAGCCTCCTTTTCACAGAGCATGGCTCATTTTTAGAAAAATCTGCCAGCACTCAAGATTCCTTGCTTGATATGTGTTCAAGTTTGCCAGAATGTTTTATGTCGTATTTTCAACAACTTTTACTGTTCACGTCAAAAAAGTTTGTCTCAAGGTCAAATTTGAGAGAGAGAGTAACATCGAAGATAGTGTATTAGAGAGAGAGAGAGGAGAGAGAGAAAAGAATAACATCGAAGATAGTGTATTTTCTAGAGACCACATTTTCAGCCATATGGTGTCAAACTTATTTAGATTTTCATGTATTTTGACTGATTGTATCATTCACATGTACAGTCACATGTACATCTGGGTAAATGTAAAGGGGACAAAGGTTAATATTACAGAAACTGTATGAATTCTAGAAACCACATTTTCTGCCCAGTGATCATTAAATTTTATCATACTGTTTGTATTGTCAATAACTTGTTCTATCATGAATATATGTAATATAAGGTAAAAGGTCTCAGGTGAGCGATTCACTGCCTTCATGACTCTCTTGTTTAACTGTTTTTGGACGCTTTGAAAAGTATGTTTATTTCATGCAGACGGTCAGTTCACCTCTTAGTCTCTACTTGTGTGTAAAATTTGTATAAGAACCGTAGTTTTGCTGGCGGTCTGGTTACGTGCTTCGATCGTGTCACGTGTTGGAAATGTACATACAGAGAAGTATGTGTTTACTTAACCCTTTACCACACAATCCCGACTTTTAACGACCTTGGTTGATTAGACTTTTAAAAACATTGTGGGAAAAGGAGAAAATGCTGGTAACCAGCATTTTCTCCTTTTTCCACAATATTTTCTACCCTATCAAAGAGAGAAATCATCATTTTATCAACATTTAATTTGACGTCTGCAAATGCTTTCAATTTGGTCCAGTCAAAAATTTTGTCGTTTAGTGAAGTGTTAAGGACTTCTTCCGGGTTCTAAATTCTTACTTCCTGAATTTACAATGTCTAAGTTTAATCTTATCTTAGGATCAAGATCGGCATCTGATTACAGTTGTACAGCGTCTCTGACTTGTATCTCTTCAGTTTCGAGCCTGAGATTAATTTCGATAAACAAATTACGTGGCGATTCATTTTTCAAAAAAACAATTATGTAGCCTACGTGTATTCTCAACTATGGATAGTGCCAGCTTAATTTTTTTTTTTCAGGGTTATAACACCGTGTCGACATTATCAACTTTTCATTTATTTTAGAGGGATGAGTATTTTAACTCTTTCAGTGCCAAATATAGAAATTCAACCTATTTCGTCGGCTGAAAATACAACCAACTGCAATTAACTCGTTACCACGCAATAAAAATGTAGACTTGTCCAAATTGAAAGCATTTGCAGACGACAATTCAATTGTGGCTCAAACCATGGAATTTGTCTATGATAGGGTAGAAAACATTGTGGAAAAAAGGAGAAAATGCTGGTTACCAGCATTTTCTCCTTTTCCCACAATGTTACCAGCATTTTCTCCTTTTCCCACAATGTTTTGTACAAAAGGCTTCGCCCTTGGGGTCGTTGAAATTCGATATTGTGTGGTAAAATGTTAAGATTTTTTTTTTTTATCTTTATACGAAGGTTGGACCAAACAAGTGGACGGTATAGATGAAAGGACAGACTGCACGTTCTGCGCAGTCTGATCTTGGTCTATGTCCTCCGCGATAGCCCTGTTTTTGCCTGTGATGCTGATAAAGTTAATTATTTATGGTTTCTTCATTGTTTTAACAAATTACTTAGTTACTCTATTACTTTACTAGCCCGCCCGTGTAGCTCAGTGGTTAGCGTATCTGACTCGTGACCTAGTGGTTGCAGGTACCATACCTGTTTGAGGCAAACTTTCTTTCTGACGATTTTTCGCCTCTCATCTCCGATTCATGTGTCAGTGACTTGGAAAGAAACTTGCGTCATTACTGGTGTGAGAAAGCCAGGAAACACATGCGTAGGTGCACTGGCCGCTGTGATATTATCTTAGCTGTTCAAACAGCTTTAAAACCCATATACAAACAAACATTACTTTATTAGCAGAAAGAGGTCAGTTTATATACATGGTCCTAAAAGGCTTAGAGATGTGACCAAGACAAAGATATCAAATTAATTTCAAATCTGAAAAAGTTTGTGAAGTTACGAACTTTTATCAGATAAATCAAAGTACTTATTTGATGTGGATCAAAGGCACTTTTTTCCCACCCAAATTCGCCCTCTGTAATCTAATATACCTATGCAATTATCATAATATATAGAGGGCGAAGTCAATAAGTCAAAAAACAGGTACCTGTGCTCTGGATGTATGTCATGGAGAATATTATCTGAATAAATGACATTAGTAAATTGCACACGCACTTGCGAGCTTCTTTTGCCACATTCTGTACTTGATCTTCGATACTTATCACGTTGTACGGATTCTGCCGAGAAATGACGATCATGCTCGGAATGCGCTGAGAGTAATAAACAGAAATTGGTTTGTCTTTGTCAGCTTCTCCCTTAGCATTCGGCAAACCTAGGGTGATCCAGTGAGCAAGTCCCTCAGCTGTATCACGTAGCTTGATATGCACCTACACGGTACATTTCTTCGCAGGAAGTACACTGTTTTACTGTTATTGAAATTGTAAGGCTCCTCTTAAAGAAGAAAACATGAGTCACAATTTTCTATCAATATCTTTCTAAGAAAATTTCCGTCGGCAAACAGTTTATACATTCAGTTTTTAGCGTGGTTCATCAATTCCGTTGGGAGCTTTCGACAGATCGATAGATTCACTGTGGTTGTTCATGTCGTTGCTAGGCGATCTACATGGGCCTCGCCACGTTTAAGATCATGTGATTAATAGTTCAAAATGGAAGCCTCCTCCATACGGACAAGATTAGATGTAGGTACGGAATCGGTCGAGGTGTAACGAGTGCTCCCTTAGGTTGCATTGCGCAGGTCAGTGCGTTTTTGTTGACGGTGTAGATTAAGATCGTATTGCACAGAAATGTGCAGACTGATCTAAGATCTTGAATCATGTTGTCAGCTTTACGTATACTGTAAGCAGCAGCGTCTTGAAAGATCTGCATTTTCACTGAAGAAATCGAATGCATAAATCCAGTACTTTGTGTTAGTACCGGAGTACTTACAATATGAGCCATGCTCTTTGAAATGGGGGTTTATAATGCATCTGCAAAAAGTATCCGCCCAGGTCAGCCTGTGCAATCCGCGCAGGCTGACCTGGGTCGAAACTTTTTGCTGTTGGTCAATATTCTGCATGCCCAATGTCCATTTTACCTCAGGATTCAGCCAGTTGTTAGATGAAATGAATTTTATGGATCCATAATTATGTGATGACTTGCTTGGTACCATGCCGCACAGAGATTCATTTAACCCCCTTTTGGCAGAGCATGGCCCATAAATGCCATGTGTTACTGTAAGGAAGGCAGTATCCGCAATTTGGACAGAACTTTGGAATGAGCAGAATGTGAAAGCAAATGTCAATACAATCCTGTATGAATGCAAAATTCGTCGGCCTAACACTTTGGTAAGCAGTGTACATGGAAATTCAACTTATGTCAATCCTTACACAACAGAGACTCAAAGTTTAAGAAGAAAATAAAAACTTCAAGTCAAATATTGCGATTTCAAGGTTCTTCTTGTCACCAACCATTCTTAAGAACATTTTTTTAGTCTTATTCTCTAGAGTTTTCTAAATTTGAAAGTAACACAACCTCTGATTGGCTAAACCATTTGGTTTAGCCAATCAGAAGTTGTGTTACTTTCTGAATATAACATGAGACTAAGAATGATCTTGAAAATGGTTGGTGAATATGGACCCAGGCTGCAGCTGACACATGGCAGGTAATCACCTAAAAACATTCGTAGTCTAATTCTGAAGTGTTGCTTCCAGGCAGCATTTTCTGCTACTTCAGAAAAGTGTTAGACATTACAATGTCATGTACTGGAGGAAATGTATTTACGAGATACACGAACCCAGATGACACTCACAGCTAACAGGATATACATGGTAGATTCAGCTGTTCTAGTCTGGACAAGTTTTAGCTCACCTGAGAGCGGGATAATCTCAGTTGGGCGTCCGTCGTGTGTCGTCATGAATTGACTTGTAAATGAGATAACAATTTTTATCAAATAGCAACATTTTTTTTTCCAAAGTATTTGTTTTTATAATGTCTGTATAAAGTCCAGAATTGTATTACGTGGTTCAATAACTAGGCCACTGGGTCAAATGAATGGAAAACGAATTGGGGAATCAAGAAGCCATTGGATCTCCACCAGACCTAGATTGGTTATCTTCCTGATAAAGAAAAGTATATGTGCAAAGTAGACCAGTTTGTCATACATGATTGATCAAAGTCTGAAACTTGGCTTTGTAAACGTACTAACTAGGTCAGTAGGTCAAACGGACAGAAAATCTTTTCACTATTTTTATCCAATCTCATACAGATTTTGTCAGACTGTTTGTAGGAACAACCCGGAACTAAAAATGAAGCCCTTTTCATAAGCCAGGACTCAAATTATTAACGGATCTTTATACCTGTCAAACAAGTTAGTTTATCTATTGCTAGATCATACCTGAAAAATGGGTAAGATAACCTGCCCACACACATCCGTAAATTTTCTATGCACTTCCTTGTCCTGTTTTAAAAACCTTTCGAAGATGACAAGATTTTAGACTTGTCAAATTGGAAGAACTTAAGACGACAAAATAAATGTGGAACAAAGAATGGATTTTTCTTTGAAAGGGTAGGCCTATAAAACATTGCAGAAAAAGGAGAAAATGCTGATTAACCCTTTCCCAAACGACAAATTTTGGACTGGTCCAAATTGAAAGAGTTTGCAGACGACAATTTTAAATTTGATGAAAATGGCAGAAAGTTATCAAAAAGGGGAGAAAACACTGTGGGAAAAGGAGAAATTGCTCGTTATGAGCAATTTCTCCTTTTCCCACAGTGTTTTCAAAAGACTTGTACTGCAGACACGTGAAAACCAGGGCTTGTTTGGGAAAGGGCTAACAGTATTTTCTCCTTTTCCCACTACATTTTCAAAGGCTTTCTATGTCAAGGTCGTTAAAACTAGGGATTGTTTGGTTGTAGGTTGATATTCGACAGAACTGTTAGGGAGATAAATTGTTTAGGGATCAAGCCCCTTACGAAAAGATCATGGTCAATGCTCAGATGCACTTCTATTTTGACAAAATTTACCTTTTATAGCCTAATATTAGGTCACAAAGGGCACAGTTTGTCAAAAAAAAAAAACAGGTGCCTGTGTTTACGACCCCGTGGCAGACGTGCGAAAGCAGCGTAGACTTAGCAGAAATGCTGGTAACCATCCCCATGATGTCTCTAACTATTTATATGTGGATCGAATGATTGGGGTTTTCTATAAAATGGTTAGAAAACATTGTGGTAAAAGGGGAACATACTGTTTACTAGCATTTTCCGTTCCCTGCAAACTTTTCAATTGTCATTTTCCCAAATGTAGTTAAAGGTCCACTAATGACCAAAAGTAAACGAATCGGGGGTCAAAAGGCAGGCAAATTTAATTCCCTTTACTGCACAATGCCGCCTTTTAACAACCCTGGGGGAAAAAAGCCTTTTGAAAACATAGTGGGAAAAGGAGAAAATGCTGGTATTTTCTCCTTTTCCCACAATGTTTTCTATCCTATCCAAGAAAAATTGTATTATTTAGGCCACATTGAAATTGTCGTCTGCAAATGCTTTCAATTTGGATGAGGCTAAAATTGTGTCGTCTGGTAAAGCAGTAAAAGTATGGATATTACTATGGGTCTGACAATGTGTTAGACTGCGGTCTGTCAGTGCTCCAGTCGTTGGGAGAAAATTGAATTGAAAAACTATGACTAAAGTTGCTGACTTTAATTTGCAGAAGAGGACTTTTAAAAACTTTCTAGGAAAAGGAGAAAATTCTGGTAATCAGTATTTTCTCATTTTTCTACAATGTTTCCTACCCTTTCAAGGACAGGTCCCACAATTTGAGACAATTTTAATCCAACGACAGCAAATACTTTCAATTTGGTCCAATCTGAAATTGTATTGTCTGATAAAAGAATTTAAGTTTTATACTTAAAGAAAATTATGCATTTTTAGCACTCCTATTTCTCAAGGAAGTAGGAAGTTTTCCTTATGAAGGTTTATACTCACCTTTTGTTAACCCTTTACCACACAATCCAGACTTGTAACAACCATGTGGAAGAATCCTTTCGAAAACATTATGGGAAAAGGAGAAAATGCTGGAAACCAGCATTTTCTCCTTTTTCCACAATGTTTTCTACCCTTCCCCCCCTCCCCCCCCCGCAAAAAAAAAAATAAAAAAAAAAAATTCAATTTTCAGTCATGTTTATTTTGTCGTCTGCAACTGCTTTCAATCTGAACCAGTCTAAAATTATGTCGGTTGGTAAAGAGTAAAGTCACACAACTATAACATATACTTTAGCGTACCTTGTAACTAATACCAACAGGAAAAGCTTTAAACAGGATGTTACTTTTTGCTCTTCCGCTGTGTTTATTTTAAGCTCATCGGAGCATGAGGTACTCAATGTGAGCTTTTGTGATCGTGCTGTGTCCCGTTGTGGGTTGTCAACTCTCAGCTTGTGTACAATCTAAGGACACATTTTCAGTCACTTTATGATCTTGAACGATTTTTTAAAAATGGGTAATATTGGTTTACAAAGTAGATCACTGAAACAGTTCTTATTTATGAAAAATGCTCTGAAAAATTGTCATGATGATATCTCGGATGGTTTTGAAAATGGGTCATATCAGGTCAAAAAAAATGCCACCTGGACAAAATCTTATAAAACCTATTGTACACATGGCCACCTTTTTAGTGCAATACTGATGAAAGTTGATCAGAGTGTTTGTCTAGATAATATTTCGGAAGAATTTGAAAATGAGTCACATTGGGCCTAAAAGTAGGTCAGTAGGATGAATTTTAGAGAAAAAAAGTTCCGTGTGCACCTTAGAGACTACATGTTTAGTCCAATACTCACACAGAAAGGGAGAATGTTTGTCTTGATAATATTTCAAACAAGCTTAAGAAAAAGGCCTGGCCAGGTCAAAAATTAAGTCACCGGAACAAATCTTTGAAACACATTTGGTATACTGAAAAGGCCAAATTTTCAGTCCAGTACTCAGAAAAGTTTGTCAAAATATTTAAGTTTATTATTTCTCAGATAACTTAGAAAATTGGTTATGTTGTGTCTACAACTAGGTCATTGAGAAGAACCCCTGAAAAACTCTGTGTATACTTTGTGAGCCTCATTTTCCGTCCAGTACTCGTGGAAGTTGGTCAGAATGTTTGACTTGATAATACCTAAAGCAAGTTTGAAAATGGGTCAGATCAGATAGTTGGTCGTTGGGACTTATTCTAGAAAAATCATGTGTGCACACTAGAAGCCAACGTTTCAGCCCAATGTTCATGAAACATGGTCAGAATGTTTGTCCCAACCAGTACTCATGGAAGTTGGTCAGACTGTTGTTTTGATGATACCTGTGTCTCAGACAGGTTTAAAAACGGTCATGCTTGATTGAAATGTAAGTCACTGGAACAAACCTTGGACAAACCTGTGTACACTAGATGCCTCATTCTCTGTCCAATACTCATGAAAGTTGATCAGAATGTTTGTTTTCATTATATGTATCTCAGATAAGGTAAAGATTGGGTCACATTGGGTTGGGACACAATTCTTGTATGCACTCTTAAGGCCACATTTTCAGTCCAATACCCATGAAAGTTGGTCAGAATGTTAATGTTGTTTATGTCTCAAATGACTGTGAAAATGGGTCAGGCTGGGTCATAAATAGGTCACTAGATCATGTCTCCGAAAAACCTAGTGTGCACTCTAGAGGCAGTGTATACCCTAGATGCCACATTTTCAATCCAATACTCATGGGATTTGGTCAGAATATTTGTCTTGCTGATATCTTAATATTACACAAAAACACTCATATGACTTTCTCTATATCATAATATGTTGACAATACTTCGTAAAATTCTCTCAAAGGTACACAGGCACAGGTAAGCGCTTTAGGGTCATCATGGCCCTCTTGTTATCTTTATATAACCCACAGAATAATCTTTGAAAATGCTCACTAATTGTTGGTCAGAATTTATTCATAATATTATGTAGCATGAATGATCTTTCGATAGATATCTTAAAAGATTTCAAGATATAGGCCTAGTATTGATTCCTCAAAAAGCTGACACCATGGGCGTTGTTTTTTACTTCTGTAAAATCCATCAAGTAATCTTTAAAAATCTTGTCCGGAAAAACTGTCAGTCAAACCTTATTATATTTTGAACAGATGATTCCTAGGTAGATTTCTTTCAGTTCTTATGATAGAATTTCGAAAAAAGTCTAAAAAGGCTCATTTATGAGTGTTATAAACCAGTTGAGTGATACAGGGCCATGATGGCCTTCAAGGTTTCCCCCACACACACACACACACACAATGGTACTCATGTGAGGTTTAGCTCAATTTCTTATAGATATGTTGTAGATTGTACTTTATGGTCTTTGTCTCTTTTACTGCAATTTGCAACTTAACTGCATGGATGATAACCAGACTGCACAGAACACGCAATCTCAAATAGAATATTTTTTCAAGTGTTTGCCAAGGACTGAAATAGGACATAATGGTGCAATTTTCTACCTATTAACTTTGAAAGAGAGGAATATATGATTAAGGAAAAAGAATTTAACTTTGAAAGGGAGGAAGAAGCACTTGATAAAGGAAAAGAATTTCGAAATGACAAAGAAAATAGATGTACTTTAAAACAACCATTATTGTCGTATATCCTGGATTGAATACAGAATCTGTTGTGCCACAGGACTTCGGTTATCTCTTTATGTTTGAAAATTAATAATAGGATACTAAATGTTTAAATGGTTATCGTCTGTCGTTGTTGTCTGTAGTTGTAAGTACATTCTTACACATGTGTTTTGTCAAGATTGATTAGTGGTATGCCTTGATAATTGAAAATTTTGTAATGGACCAAATTGAAAGCATTTGCAGAGGACAAATTAAATGGTGCTTAAATGATGATTTCCATGTTTGATAGGGTAGAAAACAATGTAGGAAAAGGAGAACCACCATGAATGTTTTCAAAAGCCTTCTCTTTCATGGCCGTTAAAACTAGGAATTGTTTGGTAAAGAGTTAAACCCGTATATTCAGATTGAATAAAGTTTTAACCCTATATAAAATTATGCAGTTTTAGACTTACATGTATCTGTATTCAAAGTATTTACAGACAACAACTTGAATGTGGCTCAAATGGTGCAATTTGATCTTGAAAAGGGTAGAAAGCATTATGGAGAAAAGGAGAAAATGCTGTTTACCAGCATTTTCTCCTTTTCCTCCACAATGTTTTTAAAAGCTTTTTCATCTGCGATGTTCAAACATGGGATCGTTTGGTAAGGGCTTAAAGAATTTTGTAGTTACCAAGATGTAGGCCTGTGTCGCACATATCACCTTCTTAATGCATATTTCATGTCTTGTGGAAACCACAGATTTCTTATATTAACCCTTTACCACACAGTCCGGAGTTTTATCGACCTTGAAGAAGAAGGCATTTGACAAAATCCCACATTGTTTTCTATCCTGTAAAAGAACTTTATCTTCCGCTAGACGGCATTTTTCAAACACATAACTTCATTCGAAGTGACATAACTTACCGGATATGGGCATTCTGGGAACAGAACCGGACTACTTTTGAAGGCGGCAATCAAGGCCGCGAATTTCAAAATAAAATATACGTTTACTCACTAAAACCTACCTTGTACGATTCATCCAGCCACGGTTACTCAGCATATATCCTATTCACCAGCCACCACAGGCTTGAGAAAAAGCCCATGGAATATGCCCAGCAAGGTGTGGACGATATCTATGTTGTCAGTTTGTTGCACAGATCCAGGTTTTCCCCATGTCTATATTTAGAAACTGTCCACATAGATTTGCTGTCAACAATGGTATTTTATACAATTATTTTCCCTGTTTGAAATCATTATATTTTCGAGAAATTTGTAGCGAAAACCTGGCATAATTTTCCCACAGACGTATTGTTTATAGCCATTTTCCGCTTGCTATTTCACGTACTAATTTATCCTGTACACGATAGTAATGCGTCATAGCAGGCAGGTCAAACCTTTGAAGAATATTGATATGCACAGACAACGGTAAAAGAAAGCATCACCTTTTTAGCTACATGTACAATTATCTTGACGTCTGCAAATGTTTTCAATTTGGTTTAGTCCAGAATTTTTGTCGTTTGGTATAGAATTAACAGGACTTACCTTGTTGTATATGTGGGCTTCGCAGCAAAAGTCAATCAGATACTTTCACATAACTATTTTTAGCAGATCTAGACCATTTTAGACTTTTGCACAAATTTATAGACGACAGGTTAGATGTGGCTCAGATGTCTTTTAACTCTTTACCAAACGACAACATTTTTGACTCGACTAAATTGAAAGCATTTGCAGACGACTAATATCGCGCAATTATCGATTGCTGACTTTGATAGGATAGAAAACATTGTGGGAAAAGGAGAAAATGCTGGTTACCAGCATTTTCTCCTTTTTCCAACATGTTTTCAAAAGCCTTCACCAACAGGGTTGTTAAAACCAGGGATTGTGTGGTAAAGGATTAAAAAGAAAGAACTTGATAAAGAGGAATGTCTATCACAGTCATTTCTTGTGTCTTTTTTTTTACAATTTGGTCTGAAATCCATTGGCTAAAGGCTAGCAACATATATCATGGCTTTGTGTCCACAGTGCATCTATCCATGTGTCATGGAGAGAGGTTAGATATATAAGCACCTCAAACCTGCCTCCCTGTTGAGCTAGCTTTTACAGCGATGCGGTTTGGTGCATTTCTCTCCATGATAGTTAAGCAATGTGCATTAGGTTAGTGCCTGGATGGGTGACCAGGCCGTTGCACGTTACATTTGGTGGCAGCAGTGGGATAATGACAACTGCCGGACTAGAGTTGCCTTACCCACGTATATTCCCCTGGTTTATTTGTGTATACATGCTTGTATATAAGTCCCGGGGTCAAGACTTCTCATAGGGGAGAGTAATGTCACGGAGAGAGGTTAGATATATAAGCACTTCAAACCTGCCTCACTGTTGAGCTAGCTTTTACAGCGATGCAGTTTGGTACATTTCTCTCTGTGATAGTTAAGCAGCATGCATTAGGTTAGTGCCTGGATGGGTGACCAGGTCGTTGCACGTTACACATGCATGCATCAACTTTCACTTCAAACATCTTGTTCTCTGAAGCTACTTATTCAATTTTAGCAAATGTTCATAATAATCAACCTGCCATAGCCCCTTTCAGATTTCTCTCAATAAATTTAATTCCATTGAAAGCTAGATGGCATGACAACAAAACTCAGAAATGTTGAAAATTTAAAAAACCTCTTTTCCAAAAATGCAGGTTAGAATTCTCTACAAAGTGGCATAAATGATCTTCAGCTGACCTCATTTAGATCTTTGATATGATTTGATCCTAAATAGAACATGGCTACTGTGGGCTTGGCTCAATTGTAGTCCACAACAAGCTATTGTAAATAAAAAAAAGAATACTGATCAAGGAAATTACTCATGTTTTCTCATCCCAAATAGTTTGATACCATTTATCTCTCATTATTATTATTCTAAACTGTAATATAATTGGTGTTGTATATTCAAGGTTTTGATTCTAAAAACTGTTGTTTTCAGTTACATGGACTTATTTTGATGTTTATGGTTATGCTCAGATGACTTTAGGTGGGGTGAGGTGTGTTTCATTGTATTTCATGCTTTCCGGTAGGATATCGAGAAATAGCGGTGAAAATATTTTTCGATATTACACGGATACGACCAGTGAGAATACCGACCACAGGGAGTTTGTACTGATTTTTATGGAAGTCTCGACAAAAAAAGGCGTTAGAAGCATGAAATAAATAGAATGTTTGTTTTTTTCGGTGAAAGATCGAAATTTATTTCATCTCGTGAACATCATCGGTAATATTTTCACGAGTGCTGCGCCACTAGTGAAAATATTACTGATGATGTTCACGAGATGAAATAAATTTCGATCTTTCACCGAAAAAAACAAATATTCTCTATTTATTTTTTGCTTGAAAACTTTACCATTGATACCATAGAAAAAAAAAAATTTTTTTTCTGCTACTAAAGTTTTGGAAATCTTCTTGTAAGAGATCATTAATATTTGGTATGTATGATACTTGATTAGACCTGTTTGTATTCACTAAAACCACCTTGGCATGTGAAAAAGATGTGCTTCCAAATAGGCTTATTTTATCTCTGGAGTTTTATTGCACTACAGACTTCTTAAGCTTTAATATCTCCGTTGATGCAAAATAATTCTACCAAATGACAAAATTCAAATTGAAAGCATTTGCAGATGAAAGATCAAACATGTCTCATCTCAGACTATTAAGCATGCCTTAGAAAGGCAAGAAAACATTGTGGGAAAAGGAGGAAAATGCTGATTACCAGTATTTTCTCCTTTTCCCACATGTTTTGAAAGACATTCTTCTTCAGGGTCATTAAAACTCAGGATTGTTTAGTAAAGGTTTAACCCTTTCCCAAACAAGCCCTGGTTTTCACGTGTCTGCAGTACGAGTCTTTTGAAAACACTGTGGGAAAAGGAGAAATTGCTCGTAACGAGCAATTTCTCCTTTTCCCACAGTGTTTTCTACCTGTTTTGATACCTTTCTGCCATTTTCATCAAATTCAAAATTGTCGTCTGCAAACTCTTTCAGTTTGGACTAGTCCAAAATTTGTCGTTTGGGAAAGGGTTAAGTGCCAATTTACTTATAAGGGAGTGGAGCAATATAGGGTCATTATGGCCCTCTTGTTTTCTGTGTTAACTATTGCAATATTTATTGGTCCCCCTACTTTGGTTTTCGCGGAATAGATGCGTGGACTTGATATTTGGAAAAGGAAGTACAAATACTTCCTAAAACTCCTACTTGACTCACTTGAGTCTTACCCTTCACCAAACAACTGCATGTTTAACCCTTTCCCAAACGATAAAATTTAGACTGGTCCAAATTGAAAGAGGTTGCAGACGACAATTTTAAATTTGATGAAAATGACAGAAAGTTCTCCAAAAGGGTAGAAAACACTGTGGGAAAAGGAGAAATTGCTCGTTACGAGCAATTTCTCCTTTTCCCACAGTGTTTTCAAAAGACTTGAACTACAGACACGTGAAAACCAGGGCTTGTTTGGGAAAGGGTTAAATGACCCTGTAGGAAAGGACTTTTGAAAACAGTGTCGGAAAAGGAGAAAATGCTGATAACCAGCATTTTCTCCTTTTCCCATCATATTTTCTACCCTTCCAAAGATGAAACTGATCATTTTAACAAAATTGAACTTGTCATCTGCAAGTACTTTCAATATGGACCAGTCTAAAATTTTGTCCTCTAGGGAAGAGCACTTATCTCTCTATCTTGTTATCCCAATCTCCTCTTGTTTCATTTTAACTCTTTGCCAAACGACAACATTTCAGACTAGTCCAAATTGAAAGCATTTGCAGACGACAAATTAAATGTGGCTAAAATGATCACATTTGTTTCTGAAAGGTCAGAAAACATTGTGGGAAAAGGAGAAAATGCTGGTTACCAGCATTTTCTCCCTTTTCCACAATGTTTTCAAATGGTTTCTTTCTAAAGGTCGATAAAAGTCGGAATTGTGTGGTAAAGGGTTAATATTAGTTTGATATCGTTGTTCCAACTCCAGGCTTGTTTCTGGTAATTGTGTTCTTTTTTTTTTTCTGGCATTTAAAATCATATGAAACAGCAGTTATTACAGACATCAATTGTTTTGGTTGGTTTGTTTTCACATTGACAAGATTATGTGAAGTATACCAAGTGACAGGATAGTCTGTAATTATTGTGCCAAGCCCACCCGGCTCAGTCGGTTGCACATAGGACTTGAGAACAGGAGGTCGCTGGTTCGATCCCCGGCTTGGCCAATTTCTTTCCGAGGATTGATGATAGTCATTGCGACAGGATTCATTCCTCCCTCACTGCTGACCATTGTTTCAACGATGGTTATGTGGGAAAGCAGCCAGTGGCTTGGAAAGAATATTGTGCGGAGTACTGGTAAAAGAAACTCCAGGAAAGCATGGATAGCTGCACTGGCCGCCATGATATAACTGAAATAATGTTGAAAACGGCGTTAAACACCATACAATCAATCAATCTGTAATTATTGTAACCTTCTCATATTTTCCTGTTTCTTATATCTAGGCATGCAGCCAGGCAAACACTCAAAAACCTGCGGGTTTGAAGCAAATTTTGGAAGTATGTCTTTCGAGAAAGACAGGCAAAAGAGAGAACTGAAGGTGTGATTTTTCAATTTCATGGCTTGGCTTCAGAGTCATGATGCTTCTACAGCCCTGACAAAAAATGTGGTTGAAAGCGTTGTTGGAAAGGGACAAAAAAAACTGGTAATCAGTATTTTTCTCCTTTACCCACACTGTTTTCAACCCATTCAAATATCATCACTTGAGTCACATTTACTTTTCTTAACCCTTTACCAGACGACAAAATTTTAGCCTTGTCCAAATTGAAAGCATTTGCGGACGACAATTTCAGCGTGGCTCAAATGGTGCAATTTTTCTTTGATCAGGGAGAAAACATTGTGGGAAAAGGAGAAAATGCTGGTTACCAGCATTTTCTCCTTTTCCCACATTGTTTTCAAAAGGCTTCTTTCCCAGGGGCGTCAATAGACGTCATTGTGCGGTAAAGGGTTAAATTATGTCATTTGACAAAGACTTATGTTAAAGTACTGAAATATATAGATGAAGAGTTAACACTTTACCACGCAATCCCGAGTTTTAATGACCCAGTAGGAGAAAGCTTTTTGAAAACATTGTTGGAAATGGAGAAAATGCTGGTAACCAGCATTTTCTCCTTTTCCCACAGTGTTTCTACTCATTCAAAGACAAATCTCATCATTTAAGCCGCTCTGAATTTATCGTTTGCAAATGCTTTTAATTTGGACCAGTCTATAATTTTATTGTTTCATGAAGGGTTAACCCTTAGAGTGAATAAACCCAGCAGACATGTTTGTTCTAAAACTAAAAATAAAACGCAGATAATTGCAATTTCAAGGTTGTCTTTATCTAAAAGTGTTTCAGCAAAGCAGATAGTGTAGATCAAAGATCAGACTGAACTTTTTGTGCAGTCTGACCTTGATCTATCCCAGACGTAAAGGCAACTATAGTTGTGAAAGGCACTCCGAGGGTTAAAATACGGACAACAACAACAAAATAATGGTACTAATTTGTCGTCTGCAATAATAGCTTCCAACATTGAGTCTAAATTTTGTCCCTCTGCTAAAGAGTTATAGCAAAGGCAGCATAAGCTGTGGACCGTAAAAACAGCATTTTAAATCACAGTTTATAACTAGTTTATGTGTCAGTTTTGTCTAACGACTGAAAAGATACATTTTTTATCTTCGTAGTGTTTTAACTTTTTATCAGAGGAAAGAATTTTAAATCTGTCCATACTGAAAGCATTTGCAGATGATATAACTTACCTCAGCTAAAATGATGCGAGTTGTCCTTGGAAGAGTTGCATGAAAACGTGGAAAAAAATGTTGATGTTGGTTTCAAGTAATTTTTCCTTTATTACATGACGTTTTTGAAAGCCTTCATGCCAGGGTCGCTAAAGGACAGAACTGGTTGTAAGGTCAAGACATGAAGATAGAATTTTATTTCATGCTTTTCGATAGTTTATCGAGAAATAATGATGGATTATGGTTTGATATATCATGGTTACAGCCAGTGAAAATGGCGATTTTATATTTTCTAACTCTTCTGTTGAAGGTGGAAACAGTAGTTTCTGCACACTAATTACCTAGGTAATTAGCATGTGCCATTCAAATGGAGGGAAATATGATGTAATTTATGCTAATTTCTCATGTGTTACGTCATTATTGTAATGCGTTGTTATGTAAGGAGGGTATGCAACAAGGAATTACCGAAAACAACTGTACTGGTTCTTGATGAGAGTTTCAACAAAACAGAGGTTAGAAGTATGAAATAAATAGAATATTTGTTGGGGTTTTTTTTTTCGGTGAATGATGGAAATTTATTTCACCGAGTGAACATCATCAGCAATATTTTCATGAGTGGCTGTGCCACTCATGAAAATATTGCTGGTGATGTTCACTCGATGAAATAAATATCAATCTTTCACAAAAAAGAAACAAATATCCTCTATGTACTTTCTTTTCTTTCAGACATATCTGAGTATGTTGACTACTGGACCAAGCCAAAGGGGAGATGTTGATAGTTCTGTGCCTGGCAGGTGATGTGTAAGAATGCGTCTTCCTGAAATATCACAGGTAATATTGACCATAGGCACTCGGACCATTGCCAGGTCATTGCCACCTACCCTCTTCCAAAACCCATCAAAACACCTCGATATCAGAGAAATTCGCTGCATTTTTATATCAAGACACTTTTACTTTGGTGGGGTAGCATATGGAATTGGGGAGGCTGGGTAGGTGGTTAGTAGTGACCTGGCCACACCCTGGGTGCCTGTGATTTATACAGCTATAGTCCAGTAGACATCTTTTTTTTTTGGCGTATCTGAATGGTTACCAGCAATTTTCCCATTTTCTCTCATTGTATAAAAGCCTTGTTCTTTAGACTTGATAAAACACAGGACTATTTTGTAAAGGATTAACTATGCATTTGCAGTACCCTGTGCTAGACTAAAGTCTGTAACATGCTTTTTAGTTTTACTGTCTTTTAGGGTTTTTCTAACTCACTACCACACAATCCTGAGGAAAAATACTTTTTTCTTATCTATTAGTTCAGTTTCAAGCAGGTTGACCATCGTTGTATTGTTTGAAATATGCTATATGTGGCAGACTCCGAGGGGAAAAATTGTGGGAAAGGAAGAAAATGCTGATAACCAGCGATTTCTCCTTTTTCCAATATTTCTTTCAATTCTTTTGAAGACAAATTCTTTCAAATGAGCAAAAATACATTTTTTGTCCACAAATGCTTTTCAGTATGGATAGGTATTAAAATTTTCTTATCTAGTTAACTCTGTACCAGATGCAGAATTTTAATCTTGTCCAAACTGAAAGCATTTGCAGACGACAATTTCAATGTGGCTCAAATGGTGCATTTTTTCTTTGATAGGGTAGAAAACATTGTGGGAAAAGGAGAAAATGCTGGTTAACAGCATTCTCTCCTTTTCCCACAATGTTTTCAAAAGGCTTCTTTCCCATGTTTGTTAAAAGGCAGCATTGTGCAGTAAAGGGTCATGTAGTGCAACCAAACAATCCTGTCTTTTAATAACCCTTAAGAATAAAGCTTTTGAAAATATTGTGGAAATAGGAGAAAATTCTGAGATCCAGAATTTTCTCTTTTCCCGACAGTGTTTTCAACTTTTTCAAGTACAAATCATTTGGGCAGTACATGTATTTAGTTTATCATCTGCCAATGCTTTCAATTTGGAAAAGTCTAAATTTTTGTTGTCTTTAATTACCACACAGTCCTGAGTTTCAATGGCCCTGAGGAAAAAGGCCTTTGAAAACACTGTGGGAAAAGGAGAAAATGCTGGTAACCAACATTTTCTCCCTTCCAACGTTTTCTACCCTTTGAAAGACAAATTTCACCATTTCGGCCACATTTGATTTTGTCGTCTGCAAATGCTTTCAATTTGGACCAGTCTAAACTTTTGTCGTTTGGGAAAGAGTTAACCCTTTACCACACAATCCCGACTTTTAACGACCCTGAGGAAGAAGCCTTTTGAAAACATTGTGGGAAAAGGAGAAAATGCTGGTAACCAGCATTTTCTCCTTTTCCCACAATGTTTTCTACTTTTCCAAAAACAAATTTCAATTTTTGATTCAGATTTATTTTGTCGTCTGCAAAAGCTTTCAATTTGGAATGGTCTAAAATTTTGTCATTTGGTAAAGGGATAAGAGGTAAAATTGAGAATCTTACTAGAAATCTTTGAGTGTAATAAAGATCATGGATATTGAAAATGAAGAATAAAGAGATTTCTATATTGTCACTTTGAAAGTAGAAAATTACAACTAATTTCTGCATTTTATTTTTTTTAGCAAAATATGACATGTCCATTACCATGGCAACCATATTCAAACCAGACAACAACCAATGTTCCTGTTAATATAAGTGTCCATCCTGCAAGTCTAGGTGTGTATTTTATTTGTTCTTAACTTTTTACCATACAACAAAATTTTAGACTGGTTCAAACTGAAAGCACTTGCCGATTACAACTTGAATATGTCATAAAGGATCAGATTTGTGTTAGAAAGGGTAGAAAAATTGTTGAATTTTGGGAAAAGAAGAAAATGCTGGTTACCAGCATTTCCTGCTTTCTCAACAATGTTTCAAAAACCTTTTTTTCAAGGTCATTAACACTTGGGATTGTGTAGAAAATGGTCAGCCCAATGACATTAACCGTTTACCACACAATCCTGACTTTTAATGACCCTGAGAAAGAATGCTTTTGAAAACATTGTTGGAAAAGGAGAAAATGCTGGTAACCAACATTTTCTCCTTTTCCCACAATGTTTTCTATCCTTCCAAAAACAAATTTCAGTTTTTGAGCCCCATTTACTTTGTCGTCTGCAAATGCTTTCAATTTGGAAAAGTCTAAAATTTTGTCGTTTGGTAAAGAGTTAAGCAATTTCTTAACTATTTAATGTACCCTTTATCAAAATATTCAATTTCATTGTCTAATTGGAAAAATGCATTTGAAAACAGAATGGGATCAGAGTGAAAGCTCAAACACCCATATTCTCCATGTTTTTTAGCTCACCTCAGCACAAAGTGCTCTAGGTGAGTTTTGGTGATCGTGCTGTGTCCTGCGTCTGGCATGCTTAGTGCATTGCCTGTCATGGGGATCATCAACATTTACCTTGTGTGCACTCTAGAGGCCACATTTTCAGCCAGATCCTCATGAAACTTGGTCAGAATGTTTGTCTTGATAAAATCTTGGACACTTTTGAAATTGGGTCATGTTGTTTCAAAAAGTAGGTCAATGAGCCAAATCTTAGAAAAACCTTGTGTGCTCTCTAGAGGCCACATTTTCAGCCCAATACTCATGAAACTTTGTCAAAATGTTTGTCTGATCCAAATCTTAGACAAGTTTGAAATTGGGTTATGTCAGGTCAAAAAGAAGGCCACCCGTCCAAATCTTAGAAGAACCTTGTGTGCTCTCTAGAGGCCACATTTTCAGCCTGATACTCCTGAAACTTGGTCAGAATGTTTGTCTTGATGAAATCTCAGACAAGTTTGAAATTGAGTTACATCAGGTTAAAAAGAAGGTCACTTAGCCAGATCTTAGAAAATACTGTGAGTGCACTCAAGAGGCCACATTTTCAGCCCAGTACTCATAAAACTTTGTCAGAATATTTTGTCTTAATGATATCTCGGAAAACTTTGATATTGAGTCACGTTGGGTCAAAAAGTAGGTCACTGGGCAAAATATTAGAAAAAACATTGTATGCACTGTAGAGGCCACAGTTTTAGCATGATTCAAAATTCAAAAATAGATCAATTTGATAAAAAAAAAAGTAGGTCACTTGCAGTAATGTGTTTCACACGATCTTGACCACTATCTCTTCAGCTTTATCAGTCCTAGATGATCTTACTCAGGTGAGCGCTTTAGGGACAATGTCCCTCTTGTTTTACCTTTGCAAAGACAGATTCCATTTTTTGAGCCAGATTAAATGTGTCGCATGCAAACGCCTTTCCGTATGGACTAGTCTAGAATATTGTTGTATGGTCAAGAGTTGACTCACTACTTGCTGAACGAATTGACAAGTTTTTAACCCTCTACCACACCATTCTGAGTTTTAACCACCCGGAGGAAAAGCCTTTTGAAAACATTCTGGGATAAGGAAAAAATGCTGGTAACCAGCATTTTTTCCTTTTCCCACAATGTTTTCTACCCTATTATAGGCAAATTCTATCATTTGAGCTACTTTTTAATTACTGTCTGCAAGTGCTTTCAATTTTGATGTCTATATTTTTGTCGTGTGGTAAAGAGTTAAACATTCTTGTGAAATAGGAACAAGCCATACAAAGTATTAAACATGGGTCAGCTGCAGAGATGAAGTTTCAGACACAAGTACATGTTCAATTTCAAGTAGGTTGACCGTAGTCGGTAGTCGGATTGTGTGGTGTCTGTGGTTGTGAGGTAGAGCGTCGGCCTCGTAATCAAAAGGTCTTGCGTTCGATACCCGGGAGCGGATGTCAACTTTGGTACTGTTCATTGGCCCACACATTTGGCGCGAGTACTGGTGTAGTTTCCAGGAAGCAGAATCGAGAGAGATTAGTATAAGTTGTAAGAACTTGTTTCTCAATCGATGTAAAATAAATATGTTTAAACTAAGTACATGTTGATAACGTTGTGGTAAAAGGAGAAATGGCTGATTACAGTCAAATTTTGCTTTAAGGAAAAAAAAGTATCATATTATGGAATATGGAAATTTCTGGGCAATGACTGTTTGTTTATCTTTACTGTATTTTATGTTTAAAAAGCACTTTTCAGTGGCCTAACTAATATTTTAACCTTTTACCACACAATCCCGACTTTTAACGACCCTGAGAGAGAAGCCTTTTGAAAACCTTGTGGGAAAAGGAGAAAATGCTGGTAACCAGCATTTTCTCCTTTTCCCACAATGTTTTCTTCCCGTTTCAAAACAACTTTCAATTTTTCAGTCACATGTCATCTGCAACTTGCTTTTAATTTGGACCAGTCCAAAATATTGTCGTTTGGTAAAGAGTTAATAAATCTGTTGTGGTCAGACATTCTGAGTTTTAAAGATACAGTGTGCATCGTTACAGCCAGAGAGAAAAAAATGCTGCTAAAACTTGGTAGTGTGAATAATGGCTTAGAATTTGGTCAGCTGTGTAAACACAGATAAGTTACCAATATATATCGAGTTATCTACATGTATATACAATATATACATAGTAAAATTAGTGTTGCACCCCCTGTGTTTTTAACATGTTTAATTTTCTGGCGTGAATGGTATGAAATGGGTTGGAATTTAGAATCTGGCTGCTGTATACAAGAACAAACAAGTCTGTTGTCTCTGAAATTGAATGAACTGAGGTATCCCTTAACCTCATGGCAGCAGCTACTGATCGAGCTGTTTCACCCTCTCGTGAGAGGTGTGAGACAAAAACTGCAAGCTGTTTTGCATGCCACGGGCGGAAGTATGCAATATTGCCTGATTTTGTGTGTCCATTCTCTGCAGGTCGCTTTCAACCTGTCGTAAGTTTTGTTTCGACATTAAATTCCCTGTTTTAACCAAACTTCTTCTCGTTTTTCTTAAATTTGAAAGCAACATCTAGGCAAAAGATTCCCACTTACCATGAGGTCAAGGGATACCTCAGTTCAGTTCATTTTATGGGCAAAAGACGAGTCTGTTGGTGTATGCAGCAGCCAAATTCTAATTTCGACCCAATTTTATCTCATTCATGTCAGAAAATCAAACCCGGTAAAAAACACAGGGGGTGCAACACTAATTTTACTATGTATACATGGTGTAAGGGATAGAGAAACTCAAGGGATTCATCCTCATTTAAAACTGGAAATGACAACTGTGATTTCTTTGAAGGCCTCCAGAAAATGAAATCCATTTTCTATCCGTTGTAACCATCAGGGGCAACAGTTAGCATGAGAATGTTTATAGTTTCATAAAATAAAGATGCAATGGGTTAAAAGCTGGCTGAAAACGAGTATAGATGTATCTTTAACAACCCGGTGGTAAAAGGCTTTTAAAAACATTGTGGGAAAAGGAGAAAACACTGGTAACCAGCATTTTCTCCTCTTCCCACAATATTTTCTACCCTTTCAGAGAAAAATTTTAATATTTGTGCAACAATTAGTTTGTCATCTGCAAACGCTTTCAATTAACCCTTTACCACACAATCCCGACTTTTAACGACCCTGATGTTGAAGCCTTTTGAAAACATTGTGGGAAAAGGAGAAAATGCTGGTAACCAGCATTTTCTCCTTTTCCCACAATGTTTTCTATCCTCTCAAAGACAAATCAAATCATTTGAGTCACGTTGAAATTGTCATCTGCAAATGCTTTTAATTTGGATGGGTCTAAAATTTTGTCGTGTGGTAAAGAGTTAAGTCTGGTCTAAGATTTTGTTGTTCAGTAAAGAGTTGCTGGGACAGGTTGCTTGCTGACAGAGGTTGCCAATAATACAAGTTTTACTGTAAAAGGAGTATGGCTGTTTATCAGTAAAACACCCTCAATTCAGCCACAAGTTTACATTTATCTTTGCAGCCAAACATCCCCGACAGTGGACAAAAGAAGAGGTTGGCGTGTGGCTTAGGTGGTGCTCCGAAGAGTTCTCCATAGAAGCCATTAATCCCGACAAATTTGATCTCAATGGTACTGGAAAGTGAATTTTGTAGTAAATTATAATTGAGCAATGATCTGTGAAAGGGGCCCTAATGCATCTGCAAAAAGTATGGACCCAGGTCAGCCTGCGCAGGCTGACCTGGTTCGAAACTTTTTGCTATCGGTAAATTTTCTCTTCTGCATGTCGAAGGACCTCCCTGCCTCCAGATTTAGTCACTCATTAGACAAAATTGATTTATCCTGTCACCTCCTATAAATCTGGTCATATAACACGGGGTCAAATAAAATTGTTGATATACAGTCGCTTGACCATGTGACTAGGTTTATTATGTCAGTTGGTCATGTGATCAAGGTTTATTAGGCTAGTTGGTCATCTGACCAGCCGGAACTACTTCTTTTAGGTGTCGGTACACGAAATCAATATTTTACAGTAAAATTATCGCTTTAAATTCGATGCTCATGATAAGTTTTCTTACTATTTAAGACAAAATAGAATTCTTCGCCACAACATTCTTCCCAGGGTAAACGTCATGTTTATGACGTAGTCAATATGATTCGTGACGTCATTATGGCAGCTGCATATCCAAAACGCTATACACAGTTCCCCATTTGTGTGTGTGTTTTTTTTCCATAGTGAGAGATGTTAATACATGCTTTAATGTCGAGAGAATTATTCTATCGGATTTAAGATTGTAAATGAGAAACAGGACAAATAGAATAGTGTCTTGGATTGAAAATGTTGACGAATAGATGGTTTAAAGTATCTTGGATTGGGAAAGTTTGTCAGGCTCAGCTCTGGAATTTCATGCTATCTGTACCATAAAATATTGAATGAAAAGTATATTCTTTATATCAATGTCTGTTTTTCATTTTGTTTTGTTGCTTTTCATTGCGTGACAGGATAAATAGAATAGATGGTTGGTGTCTTGGATGGTTTAAGTTTATCGGGCTCGGCTCTGGAATTTATCCGGTTCGCCTTCGGCTCACCAGATAAATTCCTCCGCCTTGCCCGGTAAACTTAACCCATCCAAGACACCAACCATCTATTCTCTATTTAGCATGTATCCCTAGTTATGTGATGACTTGTTTGGAGATGCATTAAGCCCCCTTTTCAGAGAGCATAGTTCAATTATAACTGTTACCCTATAAAGCCCTGTACAGCTATGTTCTGAAGAGTCTATAGGGGAAAGTGTAACCCGCTTAACCCTTTACCACACAATCCCAACTTTTAATGAAATTAGTAAGAAAGCCTTTGAAAGCATTGTGGGAAAAAGGGAAAATGCTTGTAACCCACATTTTCTCCTTTTAACCCACAATGTTTTCTAGCCATCCCAAATCATAAATTCACTTTTTGAGTCACGTTTATTTTGTTTTTTGCAATGCTTTCAATTGGGACAAGTCTAAAATTTTGTCGTGTGGTAAAGAGTTAGCCCTTAAGCTCCTAACCATGACTCACTGACCTTTTGCAAACAGTGTAGATCAAGATCAGACTGCACAGAATGTGCAATCTGATCTTGGATCTACAGTGTTTGATATGAACCTATTTTTCTCGCAAAAAGAAGTTTGAAATAACACTGTTTGTGTTTTTACTACTGACTTGAAGGTATTGTTTACCTTATTCAGCAGGATATGGGTTAATTAACCCTACAGACACTCTAAATCAAAAAATAAGACCCTAATCAATACACTGTCAACATCGATTTTGCCTAGAATGTCTTGGCAAAGCCGAACGTGTTGATCAAGGATCAGACTGCACATTTTGTGCTTTCAGATCTCTGTCTATGCTGGCAGGACATACAACTATTGTTGTGAAAGATGCTTTAGGAGGAGAACTCCTAACCAGATGACAAAATTTTAGACTTGTCCATTTTGAAAGCATTTGTAGACAACAAATTACTGGTATATGTGCTTCATGTGATAGGATTTGTCAATGAACGTTTCTTGAAAAGGAGAAAATGCTGATTACCTTCATGTTATGGCATGGCCATCAAAAAACTTTAACCTGTACCACACAATCCTGAGTTTCAACGACCCTGAGGAAGAAGCCTTTTAAAAAAAACATTGTGAGAAAAGTAGAAAATCATGCTGGTAACCAGCATTTCCCCTTTTCCCACAATGTTTTTTCTATCTAATCAAAGATAAATTTAGTACAGTAAATAATGATATGACGAAAACATTGGACATCATGGTTGCGTTATACACTTAACCCTTTACCACACAATCCCGACTTTTAACGACCCTGGAAAAGAAGCCTTTTGAAAACATCGTGGGAAAAGAAGAAAATGCTGGTCACCAGCATTTTCTTCTTTTCCCACAATGTTTTCTACCCTTTAAAAGACAAATTTTATCTTTTGAGCTACATTTAAAATGTCGTCTGCAAATGCTTTCAATTTGGACTAGTCTACATTTTTGTCGTGTGGTAGAGAGTTAATATGTACCATGTGTTTTGGATGTTATATGCTAAGCTCCGGTAGCATACAGTACTCAAGAATAGGGGGTAGCTGGTTTAAATCTGCAGCTAAGCCATATCCTCTCCAAGGGTTGGTGATTGTCTTTGCAACAGAATACATTCCTCTCTCACTGTTGATCATTTTTTTGGACATGGTTTTGTGGGTAAGCAGCAAGGGGTTTGGAAAGAATATTGTGCACTGGAATAATGTTTAAAATGGTATTAAACACCATACAGTCAATCATTCAATCAATTTAGATACTATGTCTTTGAGCCAAACATGTTGTAACATTGACAGCTGGTTTTATTTTTTCAGGGAAAGCCTTATGTTTATTATCACGGAGTGACTTTCTTGAGAGGTTACCAAAGAATGGGGATGTTTTATACAACTGCCTGCAGTCTTTGATCAACAAATCTTCAGGTAAATTGTAATCGTTTGATAGAAAGTTAACCTTGTTGGTGTCAACAGCTATTCTGGTTGCTTTTCAGTTATTTATAGATCGTGATTAGACTGCACAGTGTGCTAGTCTTACAGTATCTTTGATCTTGCAATATCTCTAGGTCAGTAACCAACTTTACTAAATTGCATTCAAAATTTTAGACTTTGAAAATAACACTGCTAAACCATTTTGTCTATCAGATACTGTGTTCATTGTGTGATTATGGTCCCCTGTGTAAAGTATGCAGCTGCAAAAATGTCGAGAATAAGAGTGACTGGAACTGTCTCCAGCTTTGGTGTTACCCCTTTGTCACATGGCACATTTTAGACTTGTCCATATTTAGAGCATTTACAGATGAAAATTCAAACTTTTTTTTAGATTATCATGTTTGTCCTCGAGTAAGTAGAAAACACTGTGGGAAAAGGAGAAAATGCTGGTTTCCAGCATTTTCTCCTTTTCCCACAATGTTTTCCAAAGCCTTCTTTCTCAGGTTCATGTGATAAAGGGTTAGGTTAAGGTTTTATTTTGAATTCCAGTACCAGTCATCTGATAGGCCAAGGTAGTTGCTTGATACAGATGAGTGCTTATTTCCTCACAGTATTTTAGTTTCAAAAAAAGTCAACTCCAAGAACAAAATAATTTACAAGATAAATATCGTTATTGCTTACTATTATTTTTTTTTTTTTATTTCAGGGGGTGGGGTGCTCTATCAGCCAAACTTCTCATTTGGTGCCACTTCCATTGTAGAAACCACACAGCTGCACAAGGAACCAGTGACGTCATTTCCTTCCTTGCCAAGAGGTATCAAAGTACTTTAAGTACTTCAACTGCTGCCAATTTTACTCAATACCTCCTGCAGATGATGTTTACTTCTTACAGAGGACAACTTTTGAAAACATTGTGGGAAAAGGAGAAATTGCTCATTGATGGCCATTTCTACTTTTGCCACAATAATTTCACACATATTTACATATCAAAGCTCTAATTATATTCCAAAGGTGGTCTGCTGCAAATTTGTTGCATGAGGTAATGAGTTCCTACCTTTATCCCAGTTATCTAGATTTTTACAGTCAAACCAATCTTCATTCTTTATTGCCGAATTTGTTTATGTAAGGGTGGAAAACATTATGGAAAAAGCAGAAAATGCTGGTTACCTTTTCCCACATGGTTTTCAAAAGTTGCATCATGCAGTCAGGATCTGTAAAATTTGGGATTATTTGTAAAGAGTCAAGGACAACACCATATGGGCCGCAACATGCGAAATGAGACCTTCGCACATTTGCGTAAAGTGTCATCCCGGATTAGCCTGCGCAGGCTAATCCGAGATGGCACTTTACGAATACATGAAAATTTTTTCATATAGTAGACTTTCCTGAAACAGAAAATCACATAAAAACGGGAAGTATCACCTCGGATTAGTCACAGACTGCCACAGTCTGATCTGAGACAACGCACTTTTACGCATATGTCCGAAGGCCCCTTTTCGTGTGTTGCACGTCATATATGCTCTACCCCACAGATCAAAATTAATGTTTTTCAGGGGTAGTCTGGGAGTAGCCATTTGTCTCCATCTGTCTCTCCATCTGTCCATGAGCATGCATAACTCTTTACCACACAATCCCAAGTTTTAACGACCCTGAGGAAGAAGCCTTTTGAAAACATTGTGGGAAAAGGAGCAAATGCTGGTAACCAGCATTTTCTCCTTTTCCCACATGTTTTCTACTCTAACAGTGACAAATTCCATCATTTGAGCTACATTTAAATTGTTGTCTGCAATGCTTTCAATTTGGACTAGTCTACATTTTTGTTGTGTGGTAAAGAGTTAAAGATGAATTTTTGAAGCAGACTGTCCCTCAGTTTTGAAACTTTAGACAACTATTAAAACTGATTTTATATGAAAGATACAATGCCACTGTGAGTTCAATATATCATTTTGAAAATCATTTATAGTAATTTGTGCAAAACCAAAGGAAGTAAACCCAGTTACACTCAATTTTTCTCAAACAAATAAGTGTTTAAATTGCACTCAGATATAAAATTGAAAATGGCGTATTGAAATGAATTAAATTAGGCCATCAATCGTGGAAACACTTTTTTTTATCAAAAATAGCTTTATTTGCTATACCCTTCTATTGGCGTAATGATATACATGATCTTTGTCTCCTGGCAAATTGATTGCGTGCTTGTTCGTCCCAACACCAGTTCGTTCCTGGACTTATTCGTCCCAGGGCATGTTTGCCATGGCTTGTTCGTCCCACAAGATTGCACCTACTCCATTGGATTGTGCATGACTATAATTATAGTAGATTGACTTCAAGCAAATATTTTGAAACTATTTCTGTTGTTTATTTTTCAAAATATTAATTCAACACAATGGCTTCCTTGACAAATGCTTTCAATGCTTTGATTATAATGTCTGTTCTGAAGACATTTTTACAAGCTATGGTACATATCATCGCCTGCCATCTCCATCAAAAGAGTTTGGATTAGGAATTCATTTACCATTGAGACAGCTCTGGTAAACCCTTTACCACACAATCCCCACTTTTAAGGACCTGTTGAAGAAGCCTTTTGAAAACATTGTGGAAAAAGGAAAAAATGCTGGTTAACAGCATTTTCTCCTTTTCCGACAATATTTTCTACCATATCAAAGCCCAATTTATCATTTGACGAACATTTAAATTGTCATCTGCAAATGCTTTCAGTTTTGACAAGTCTGTATTTTTCTGTTGTAGTAAGGAGTTAATAGTTATAGTTTGCTGTGTTTAGGTTTCTGACTGATAAACCCTTTTACATTTTAAGCAGGAGTGATATTTGTCCCATCAGCATCAACCTGTCCCAGCACGCTATCATACTCACATTCAGCAGCTCCAACCAGAAGTTATGTACCAATCAAACCTTACCCCACCACCCAAGAGACAGTGAGCAGGCTACCATCTCCTACCAAGACTACATCAGTATCAACTGCACCAGGTAACCAGCTGATCTGATCACTCAATTTTCTTGGTACTTTCTCCAAAGACTAGTACTTAGCTTACTCTGTACCACATGATGAAATTTTGGATGTGCTCAAATTAACCCTTTACCACACAATCCTGACTTTTAACGACCCAGGGGAAGAAGCCTTTTGAAAACCTTGTGGGGAAAGGAGAAAATGCTGGTAGCCAGAATTTTCTTCTTTTCCCATAATGTTTTCTACCAATCCCAAAACAAATTTCAGTTTTTGAGTCCCATTTATTTTGTCGTCTGCAAATGCTTTCAATTTGGAAACGTCCAAAATGTTGTTGTTTGGTAAAGGGTTGAAAGCACTTGAAATTGAAAGCACTGGTGATGTGCATTAACTTATTTCTTGCTAATGTTTTCTACACTTTCAAATAAAAAAATTCCATCACTTGAGCTACATTTAAGTTGTCTGCAAATGCTTTCAACATGAAGTAGTCTGAAAGTTTGTCATCTAGTAAGGGGATAAATTAGTACCTCAGTTGCAGATAATAAAGACTCGAGCGATTTGTATGGTTTCAACCCTTTACCAAACAATCCTGTTTTTTAAGAACCTTAAACCTTTTACCAAACGACAAAATTTTGGACCTGTCCAAATTGGAAGCATTTGCAGACGACAAACTAAATGTGAATCAAAAATTAACATTTGTTTTGGGTGGGGTAGAAAACTCTGTGGGAAAAGGAGAAAATGCTGGTTACCAGCATTTTCTCCTTTTCCTACAATGTTTTCAAAAGTCCTCTTTATCAGTGTCGTTAAAAGTCGGGATTGTGTGATGAAGGATTAAAGAAGGTACCAGCATTTTCTCCTTTTCCTACATTTTCTACCATTTCAAAGACAAATTCTATCAGTTTGGCCATATATTTAACTTTTTGTTTGCAAGTGCTTTCAAAATAGTCAAGCTTTAAATTTTTTTGTTTGGTAGAGTTAACCCTTTATCATACACTCCCAAGTTTTGATGACCTTGAGGTAATGACCTTGACGTAATGACCTTGAGGGAGAAGGCCTTGAAAACATCAGATCATAGAATTTGTCTTTGATATGATAAAAAAACATTGTAGGGAAAGGTGAATATGCTGGTTACCATAATGTTTTCTAATCTTTTAACTCTTTACCAAACAACAAAATTTTAGAATGGTCCAAAATGAAAGCATTTTGCAGACGACAAATTAAATGCAATTAAAAAATTGAAATTTGTTTTGGGAAGGGTAGAAAACGTTGTGGGAAAAGCAGAAAATGCTGGTTACCAGCATTTTCTCCTTTTCCCACAATGTTTTCAAAAGGTTTTTTTCACGGGGTCGTTAAACGGGATTGTGTGGTAAAGAGTTAAGCACTTCCTTACTGTGGATTAACCCTGTACCAAACATTCTTGTTTCCTGAGCTTAAATAACTCCATGCAAAGAGGCCTTTGAAAACGTTGTGGTAACTAGTATTTTCTCCTCCTCCCACAATGCTACTACCCTAACAGTGGAAAACTTCAGTCGATGAGTAATGTTTAATTTTTCATCTACAAATGCTTTCAAAAAAATTTTGGACACGTCTGAAAATGTATCGTCTGTTGAAGAGTTAACCCTTTACCTCAAAATCCCGACTTTTAATGACCCTGAGGAAGAAGCCTTTTGAAAACATTTTGGGAAAAGGAGAAAATGCTGGTAACCAGCATTTTCTCCTTTACCTTCAATGTTTTCTGCTCTTCCAAAGACAAATATTTTAATTTTTGGTTCACATTTATTTTTTCGTCAGCAAAAGCTTTCAATTTGGACTGGTCTAAAAATGTGTAATCTGGTAAAGGGTCGAAGGAGTCATGTCTTTGCTGTAACACACTTTTCCTCACAGGTTTTGGTGAAAATGAAGAAAAACCAGTGGTGCACCAAGAGTTTGATAAGAACTTGAATGACAAAGAGGGGGCATCTTCTTTTAAAGGTAAGAATTTCAAACAGCCCTTTCAATCTGTTGCCCTATAGGTACTATTTTTCATCCCTCTGCCATTAACCCTGTACTGCACAATGCCACCTTTTAACGCCTCTGGGAAAGCAGCCTTTTGAAAACATTGTGAGAAAAGGAGAAAATGCTGGTAACCAGCATTTTCTCCTTTTTCCACAATGTTTTCTACCCTATCAAAGAAAAATTGCACCATTTGAGCCACATTGAAATTGTCGTCTGCAAATGCTTTCAATTTGGACAACACTAAAATTTTGTCGTCTGGTATAGGGTTAAAAGTTTTGAAAACAATGTTGGAAAAGAAACAATTGCCTGATGAAAGGAATATATTTTTCCTTTTTTGCAAAAACAGAAAAAATAATGCACCTATTCTTGTCCCTGTTATTCTCAGTTTCTTAAACGTTCCGAGAAAAGGAATAAATTTGTTTTCTTTCCCTGCAATGTCTTCCATATTATTCTACAAGTCGTTTTCTTCTCCTTTGACCCTTTACCACACAATCCCAACTTTTAACAACCCTGATGAAAAGGGCTTTTGAAAAAATAGTGGGAAAAGGAGAAAATGCTGGTAACCAGCATTTTCTCCTTTTCCCACAATGTTTGCTACCCTATCAAAGACAGAAATCATCATTTTACCATCGTTTAAATTGTCGTCTGCTGATGCTTTCATTTTGGTCGAGTCCAAAATTTTGCTGTTTGGTAAAGAGTTAAATTCCTATTGTTATGTTTTAAGGACAGAGTTTTGTATTTCTAATGGTTTTTGAAAATGTATGAAGGTTTTATCATTCACCTCACAGTAGGATATGAAAGAACATATTCAAGTTTTAATACATGTACAAAATGTGAAAACATTGTGCTGAAAAGGATAGGTTGCTTGTTCTGAGCAGTTTCTCCTTTTATCACTATCTTTTTTAAAGTGGTCTACTGTAGAATAGCAAATGTGGTCCTCAGCTGGTGTTGTGTCAAATAATCAATATTTCAGTGTAGCACTGTATATTTGAGTGTAATACATGTACTCTATATTCCACTGTAGTACACTATATTTCTCTGTAATAATACATGCTTTACTGTAATACTCTGTATTTCTCAGTAGTGCTAAAATATTGCACTGCAGTGTTGTGTATTTCACTGTAGAACTATACTTCTCTGTAGTAATCTATATTTCACTGTTGTAATTTCACTGTTGTACTCTATATTTCACTGTTGTACTCTATATTTCTCTGTAGTAATCTATATTTCACTGTTGTACTCTGTATTTTACTGTATTATTCTCACTGTATTATTGTTTTTCACTATGATACTATGTGTTTCACTGTAGTAACCCATATTTCACTGATCTACTCTTCCTTTCACTGTAGTGCTCTTTATTTCATTGTGATACTGTGTATTTCACTGTAGTACTCAATATTTCACTGTAGTATTCTGTAATTCATTGTAGTACTGTACTCTATATCTCACTGTAGTACTCTTTATTTCAGTGTAGTACCCTATATTTGAGAGGTACTCAGCATTTTTCTGTAGTAATCCATATTTCACTGACATACTCTTAGTCTTTCTTTCACTGTAGTACTCTGTATTTTATGGTAGTACTCCATACCTCACTGTAGTATTCTGTATTTCACCAGAGTACTCTTTATTTAACTCTTTACCAAACGACAAAATTGTAGACTGGTCCAAATTGAAAGCAGTTGCAGACGACAAATTATACGTGACTCAAAAATTGAAATTTGTTTTGGGAAAGGTAGAAAACATTGTGGGAAAAGGAGAAAATGCTGGTTACCAGCATTTTCTCCTTTTCCCACAATGTTTTCAAAAGGCTTCTCTCCAAGGGTCGTTAAAAGTCGGGATTGTGTGGTAAAGAGTTAAGGACTTTTCATGTCACTGTAGCGCTCTGTATTTTACTATAATACAGTATATTTCACTGTTGTACTCTGTATTTGACTGTGATACTGTATAATTCACTACAGTTCTGTATATGTTACTACAGTGTAGCACTCATAAATTTCACTGTAGTACTCTTTTCATGGACCAATGAACAAAATATTGCACCTTCATTTCAGATTTCCTCAGATATCCATTCCAGTCAGTGAGTGAAGCATCTTCCCCATCATTCACTGATCATAAGCTTGACATTCCACGCCATCAAAGGTCTTCAGGTTTGTTCATGATTTTAATTTCTATCAGAAAAAAAAATCCAGTGGTAATGGCACTTCCTCATCATTTAAATGAAGTTGTATCTGGTTGTAGTAGTTTCCTTTGGTATACCACAGTTACTGTTTTATGACGAAATAAGCCAGAAATAATGTTGACTCTACCAGACAAAAAATTTTTTAGTTTTGCTAAGTGCAGAAAACATCGTTTTCAAAAGCTTTCCTTTTCAGAGTCATGTAAAGTATCGAATATAGTTAACGAATCTAATTGGTCAATGAAACTCTTGAAATAACAGCAGTCTGCTAAATGAAATAAAGTTAGTTTTGGCCAATCAGGTTTGTTCAATATATTCACTGTGGTATTAAAATTTCCGTTTCAAGGTTGGCAGAGAAAAAATTTCTTTCTCCAAAGTTTTGACCTTTATAAATCTCTTATAAATCCATTTGTTTAATTCTATGAACCAGATCCAAGATAAATTACCGTAGAAATTGTTAAAGTAAAAACCTTCCCCATTTCAGTTTGGAATTGTGTTGAAAAATCAGACAAATAACATTATAATGTGGGGTTGGTGATACATTTGGACACCTTGTCTTATATAACCAAGCTATAGAGGGCAATGTTTTGAAAAAAGAAAAACAGGTACCTGTGAGATGGTCATAGAAATTTGCTTGTCCTTAGTTGTTGGTTAATGTTAGATACTTTTTTTTTCAGATTGCCGACTGCTTTGGGAGTTTATCTATCAATTACTGATGAACACCAAGTACAATAATTTTGTCAGCTGGGAGAATAGAGAAGAGTATGTGTTCAGGATAGTGAACCCGACAGGTAGATTGTTAGTTTGTGGTTGTTTAACTCTTTCCCACACAATCCTGCCTTTTAACGCCCCTGAGGAAGAAGCCTTTTGAAAACATTGTGGGAAAAGGAGAAAATGCTGGTTACCAGCATTTTCTCCTTTCCCCACAATGTTTTCTACCCATCAAAGAAAAATCACTTTATTTTAGGACATCTAAGTTGTCTGCTGCAAATGCTTTCAATTTTAAAATATTGTCATGGGGTAAAGGGTTAACTCTTTTCTTACTATATATGATGCAAGAAGCCTTTGCAGACAGTGTAGATCAAGATTAGACTGCACAGAGTGTCCAGTCTTATCTCTGATCTGCACTATCTACTACTTTATTTTAGATTTGAACAGAACTCTACGTCTTTTCATCTTGCAGCAGAACAGTATTTGTAGCCTTTTAAAAAATAAAATATATTCATTTAAGGAATAAAAAGAATTCTTTTTGTTTTCATGGAGGTATATAGAAAAGAACCCTAATCACCTTGTATGAAACTGCGAAGTGTGACTAAGGTTTTTTTTTCATACCTCCATGAAACCAAAAAAAATTTCTTCATTCCTTCTAATTCAATATCACAGACAACAAATACGCACATAATTGACAATGTTACTAACTGCATTATTTTGTGTAAATCCAATATTGCAGTTTGTACTTTTTAATGCACATTTTACTCGTATTTCATAGCCCGTGACAACAGCTTGTTTATGATGTAAAAAATGTGTAATTCATGACGTCATCTTAGCATTGAACATTGCAAAGTCAGTAGATCTATTATTAGAAGTTTAATACGCTGGAAGTAAGTTGAAAATTAGATAATTTGTAACCAGTAAACTGACAATGAGTTTTAAGTTTTGTATTAGACTTTATGAATTTGTTGGATATTTCTTTTCAGTTTATTATATTCAGAGAAAAAAAAAACTTAGCTAGCATTTGAACTTCGGACACGGTATAAACTTAGAAAGAAAAACATTATGAAATCTGGTATACATGTTTGTTTACATTAGTTTGACACCAAAAGTAGTTCATGGAGCTATGAAAATTTTTTTTGGCCAATCAGAACTCACCAATATTCATGATAACTAATATTGAATTGAAGTGAAAAATTTAAACCATGAATTGTTACATGCAGAATATATTTCTAATCCTGCAGCACAACACCCTTGGAAACATGATTACAAAATGAGAAACTGATCTAAAATTCATCTGCAGCAATCATGTTTCTAAATGAAATGATTTTAACAGCATTAACTCTTTACCACACAGTCCCGACTTTTAACGACGCTAAAGAAGAAGGCTTTTGAAAACATTGTGGGAAAAGGAGAAAATGCTGGTAACCAGCATTTTCTCCTTTTCCCACAATGTTTTCTACCCTGTCAAAGACAGAAATCATCACTTGAGCTACATTTATTTTGTCGTCTGCAAATGCTTTCAATTTGGTCAAGACAAAATATTGTCCTTTGGTAAAGAGTAAATCTAATGGTGGTTGCACCTAATGATTCATGCCTGACTATACTTTCAACGGTGCAAAAATTATTTATTGTACTCCATGTGTTTTGCAACATTTTTAACGTCACTTACACAATTTTGGAGAAACTGAACATTTGGTTAAGTCTGATCTTGATCTTGAAATTATTCATTGTACTCCATGTGTTTTGTAACAGTTTTAAAGTCACTTACACAATTTTGGAGAAACTGAACATTTGGTTAAGTCTGATCTTGATCTGCACTGTCTGTGAAAGGCGGCTGGATCTAGATTTACACTGTCTTCTTACACAAGTACAGTTGTGTTTAGTGCTGTATATGTTAAAACAGTATTTAACCCTTTATCACATGACAAAATTTTAGATCAGTCCAAATTCAAAGCATTTGCAGACCACAATTTCAGTGTGGCTAAAATGATGCAACTTTTCTCTGATAGAGTTGAAACATTGTGGGAAAAGGAGAAAATGCTGGTAACCAGCATTTTCTCCTTTTCCCATAATGTTTTGAAAAGGCTTCTTTCTCAGGGTCATTAAAAGTCGGGATTGTGTGGTGAAGGGTTAAGCTGAATCAATCGGTATGAAAGATTATTGCTGTTAATGTTTTTTATCAGGTTTGGCAGAACTCTGGGGTCAACAGAAAAATAGAACAAATATGACGTATGAGAAACTGTCGAGAGCACTACGCTATTACTACAGAATGAACATTATAAAGAAAGTCCAGGGGAAGAGACTAACTTACAAGTAAAGAGTTGAACTTTATAAAATGCTACATGTAATTTCCATGATCATAAAGAAGCAACATACTGTACAACTTGTTAACCCTGAGAGAACCGGATAAACCCAACAGCCATTTTTATACCCTCGCAAAATGAATGTTTTCGGGGGTATATTGGAATCAGCCTGTCTGTCCGTCCGTCCTTGTGTCCGTCTGTGTACAAAATACTAGCAATTTTGTGTCGCGAACTCCTCCTAGAGTTTTCCTGCAATTGCATTGAAACTTTGCACATATGTTGATCATTTATTGAAGATTTGCAATACGTAATTTTCAAGTGTCAACTCGCACTGGTTAAGGAATTATCTCCCCTTGAACTTGACACTTTTTTTCTGTCAAAGCGCTGGTAGGGGTATTAAGTCTTCAGTGACAGCTTTAGTTAGTCCAGAAATAACACGCAAAGAAGCAATTTCAAGGGGTGTGCGACATTTCGTCGAAAACCATGTTCGTCGAAAACTAGATTGGTTACCTCCCCTGATACAGCAAGTGTATAGGGATCGGTACAGACTATTAAAAACGGGCGGAATTCTGCCCATCTATTTTTAGAACAGCCATGTCACAAGACTATTAGAGATTCAGGGGAGGTCACTCTCACTACCTGAGCAGGGGATTTTCCAATATTTTTGACGTTACGAGCAAGTGAAATGTATTTTTGGTATCACCTTTTAATGTTTATGTCTGCTAATATTCTTTTTAGTTTCAATTACCAATTTCAAATTGTGCAAAATATCGCAGTGTTACCTATACAGCCAAACTGGAAATGTGTAAGCTTCTCTGACTGGCCATTCTGTGATATACATGTGGCCCAATGGAAAGCAACGACACAATAGCCAGTGCCAGTTGTAATATGTATATCTACAACAGGGACCAGTTCAGTCGAAAATGATCCCTAGCCCTAACCCTTACCCTAACTCAGACGAATTCTGGCCCCAAATCTCCCTCCCAGACAAAGCTTTCCATAACATCAATCTAGAAATTTAGCAGTCGGTATTATAAAACATACCTGGATTTCAGCGAAACACATTTTCGATGAAATATCATGCACCGATTTCAAGATGCCTTTTGTCTATTATGTTTCAGCAAAGTGGACGTTATAGATCAGAGGTCAGACTGCACAAAATGTGCAGTCTGATCTTGATTTACACTGGCTGCAAAGGCAACTATAGTCGTGAAAGGCACTTTTAAGGGTTGATCAACCCTTTACCGCACGATGCCGCCTTTTGACGCCCCTGGGAAAGAAGCCTTTTGAAAACATTGTGGGAAAAGGAGAAAATGCTGGTAACCAGCATTTTCTCCATTTCCCACAATGTTTTCTACCCTATCAAAGTAAAATTGCACCATTTGAGCCACATTGAAATTTTCGTCTGCAAATGCTTTCAATTTGGATGAGGCTAAAATTTTGTCGTCTGGTAAAGGGTCAAGTGCTGAAAAAGATACTTTATGTGTACAAAAACTTGACTTCCTCTAAGAGGGGAGGTAATGGTGAGCATAATTACTTCCCTTGTATGAATGCAAATAGGGTAGACTTAACCCTTTACCACACAATCTGGACTTTTAACAACCCTGGGGAAGAGGCCTTTGGAAAACATTGTGGGAAAAGGAGAAAATGCTTGTAACCAGCATTTTCTCCTTTTCCCACAATGTTTTCTACCTTTCCCAAAACAAATTTCAGGTTATGAGTCCCATTTATTTTGTTGTCTGCAAATGCTTTCAATTTGGAAACGTCCAAAATGTTGTTGTTTGGTAAAGACTTAACCCTTTACCACACAATCTCGACTTTTAATGACCCAGAGGAAGAAGCCTTTTGAAAACATTGTGGGAAAAGGAGAAAATGCTGGTAACCAGCATTTTCTCCCTTTCCCACATTGTTTTCTACTTTTCCAAAAACAAATTTCTATTTTTGAGAAACATTTATTTTGTCGTCTGCTTAAGCTTTCAATTTGGACTGGTCTAAAATTTTGTCGTTTGGTAAAGAGTTAAAGCAAAATGTTTGGGTGCTGTGTAGGTATTACATGACTGACGCAAATTTATTGAAAAGAAGGACAGATGTTTTGGTAACAGACAAGTTTGGTGAATTGGACTTACCTAGTATAAGGATTGGAGGTTGCAGCAACAAGTTATGTACCATGACAATTTCCATACCCAATTCCTGACTTTGATTTTTTTTTCTGGGGAATAAAACGCAGTCTTATAAAGTAGAAACCAGATTCATTGTAACACAATTTTAGCCCACATCCTGCTCAATCAATGAAATGAAATTTTCGAGCCGATAGTAAATACCCAAATTTTGCTATTTCAGAGGTATTTTGGGTGAAAAATATCTCATTGTCGGACAGTGTGGATCCAAGATCAGACTGCACGTTCTGTGCAGTCTGATCTTGATCTACGCTGTCTGCAAAAGGTCAGTGAGTAGCACTTAGCAACCTTAGGGTTAATGCTCAGAAATTGAAAGAGTTACATGACTAACACGTTAAAGCCAGATATTGGGTGTGGAAAATGTCAGGGTGCATATCGAGGGGTGAATATGAAAGTATTCCATCTGCATTTCGAACAATTTTACAGGAGAGGGAAAAACACTTCTCATTTCTGTGAAAAGAATAGTTAGATCATCTTGTTTAGATATGTTGTGTTGAGCTGAGAGCATGAATTCAGCACAACATAATTAAACAAGACGATCTAACAACGCAATTGAGTTTTTTTCCCCTCTGCTGTAATATTTTCCAGAACGCAGATGGAATAGTTTCGCATTCACGCCTTGATATAATACTTGATAATTACGTTGTTACTGAAACCCCCAATTAATTGACTGTATAAGTCCAATTTACTGAACTTGTTCATTACCAAATCTACTGTAAGTTGGAAGTTCCCAGCCTGTTTGTCTGCATTAGGTTCCCCAGGAAGGTGCCTTTTGCAGCAATATTGGCTTGTTGTAATTGCTCTTTATTGTGAAACCCTGCTCATTATAACATTAATTTACGGTAACCCCATAAAGTGCTGGAACCCGCATATGCCAACAATATACACAAGTTAGACTTTTTTTGTCTGGTAAAGAGTTAACCCTTTACCTAAACAATCCTGAGTTTAACAACCCTAGCAAAGCAGGCTTTTGAAAATATGGTGTGAAAAGGAGAAAATGCTGGTAACCAGCATTTTCTCCTTTTCTCACAATGTTTTCTACCCTTTTCAGCACAAATCCCATAGGTCATCTGCAACTGTTTTCAAAATCAAAGAGTCCAAGATTTTGTCATATGGTAAAGAGTTCCATCTTTACTTTTAGCTTGGCTGTCTTTGAAGAAAATGTCGAGTAATTGTCATAGCCCTAGCTGGATAGTGGTAGTGGTCATCGTCGGTCTCTTTTTGCAAATACTTTGACATTTTATGATATCTGTGTTATTACTGAGGATGTTTACTTCAAACCTGTGTCCGTATTCACCAACCACTCTTAAAAACATTCTTAGTTTTATTCTCCAAGATTTTCTAAATTTGAAAGTAACACAACTCCTGATTGGCTAAACCAAATGGTTTAGCCAATCAGGAGTTGTATTACTTTCAAATTTAGAAAATTCTGGAGTCTAAGTCTAAGAACGTTCTTAAAAGAATGGTTGGTGAATACGGACCCTGGATTAGTTGTTTACCATCAGAAGGGATACCTATACAACAGGGGCAGGTAACTATCAAAATATTTTGACACAGTTATGCTCCTTGTGGACAAAGAATTTTCACTAAAAGCAACTGCAGCCGAGTGTTGGCACCTTCATTTGGTGCTCTTGTTTTAATCTTTTCTTGAGCTTTTCATTGCAGTATGTAGTGTGTCAAACCACAGGCCATTGAAACTCTGTTGGTCTACCACGGAAAACTAAAATTTTCCTTGATCATCAAACACTTTTGCACATTGGTGCATCGCCTGTATATCACAGGATAATCAAGTTTTCCTATACACCGTTACTATAAATAGCACACTGGCGACTGCCTCTATAATATTATTGTATATGAGGATATAGAGGCAGTTGCCAGTGTGCTATTTATAGTAACAGTGTCCCCAAAGGAAAACTCTGTTGTCCTGTGATAGACCAATGGAATTTCAGTGGTCTATGGTCGAACTGAAAATGTCAGCTTTGTTTATTTGGCACTCAAATATCTAATGTAAAATATAATTCAAAATGTCCAATTTTTATTCATAATTCCACAGGTTCCTGCAGCCTCCATCATGTATACAGAAGGGACAAAGAGGGGCCAAGCCCCATGGTCGGGTACAGGTCAGCTATGGGGAGGTTTCACCCTCTCATCTTGACCCGTCTCTGTCTGATGTCAGATGTCCAGATTACGACAGTGATGCCAACAGTTTGACAGACCACTCCATGGACGGATTTGAGGAAGATCAGAAGGACATGGACAGTGACCTCAGTTCTAGAGGTCAAGGTCGTAGACTTCAAGCTAACTCCTCGTGTATAAAAAGCTCAGATTCACCAAGTGCCTCTATGGATGAACATAATTTTAATGACAGCAGGAATTCGAGTGAAACTTCTCGTGCTGACCTGGATTCATATGTGGACCTATGTAGATTACAAAATGATAGATTTCCAGCTGCCAACCCTTTTCACCTGACATCGTCTGTATTTGATACTTTTCCTGCACGGTATAATTTACATTATAGAGAAACAGAACCTAATAGGTATCCTACAGTATATAAACCAAATCCAACATATCCTGTACTTGGCTGTAATAATCTGCTAGGACCTTCACACGGCATTGTGAAAGATGAACGATTTGAATTCAACATTGTGCCTCCTGCCCATAATAATAGCCCTGTACATAAAGCTCAAACTTCACACGAAAATTTGAAAAGGTCCCTGTCCTATGACCTTTCAACTCTACAGGTACCCAAATTTCCTCTTCGTCCAAATCAAGCCCGGTCAGCAAGCCCACGAAAGGACTTGCAAGTTGAGCCGGAAGATCTGTCAGTGAAAAAAATTGATGTTTTACGTGACATTAGTAGATTTGTGAAAACTGAAATTGTTGATCGTGAAGAAGAAAAAACAAACGATGCATATGAAATGTGTGATCATAGTGAACAAGGAAAGACGTTGGATGAAAAAGCATCCACTTGAATCGCATTATATGGCAATGAAAACGCTGTTATAACTGGCCTAAAGACTTAATTCTGGGGATTAATATTAGCCTAAAGCTTTAATGAACAAATCTGGTGTCTTAACAGCCCTGAGGAAATAAAGGTATTAAAAACATTGTTGGAAAAGAAGAAATTGCTGGTAACCAGCATTTTCTCCTTTTCCAACAATGTTTTCGATCCTTTCAAAGACGATTCTTATCGTTTTAGCTACATTTGTTATGTCGTCTGCAAATTCTTTCAATGTGGATAAGTCCAAGAAATGTTTGCCTGTTAACCCTTTACCAGATGAAAAGATTTTATCCTTGTCCAGACTGAAAGCATTTGCAGACGACAGTATCAGTGTGGCTCAAATTGGCAATTTTTCATTGATAAGGTAGAAAACATTGTGGGAAAAGGAGAAAATGCTGGTTACCAGCATTTTCTCCTTTTCCCACAATTTTTTCAAAAGGCTTCTTTCCCAGGGTCGTTATTAGGCAGCATTGTGCGGTAAAGTGTAAACTCCTTACCAAGTGAAAAAATTGTAGAGCTTTCCAAGTTGAAAGCATTTGCAGGCGACAAATTAAGTATGGCTCAGATGGTGAGATATGTCTTTTAAAGTGTAGAAAATATTTTTGGGAAAAGAAGAAAATGCTGGGTGACAGCATTTTCTCCTTTTCCCAAAATGTTTTCAAAAGTCTCGTTCCATAACCCTTTATCACATGACAAAATTTTAGACCTGTCCAAACCCAAAGCATATGTAGACACCATATTGAATGTGACTTGAATTGTGGAAGTTGTTTTTGATAGGGTAGAAAACACTGTGGGAAAAGGAGAAAATACTGGTGACCAGAATTTTGTCCTTTTCCCACAAGGTTTTCAAAATGCTTTTTCTTCAGGGTTCTTAAAAGTCAGAATTTTGTGTGGTAAAGGGTCGTTACAACTTGGGGTTGTGTATTAAAGGGTCAGAGAGTTTATATACATTCAAAGTTGTGATAGCAGCCAAGTGCATTGAACAGTCACCTGTGTTATGCAACATGTGTTTGCTCTGTACCACATGAACATTCTATACCCGGTTTAGGCAAACTTTCTTTCTGGCAATTTTTCGCCTGTCACCTCTGATGCATGTGAGAAAAGTAGGCCATGGCTTTGGGAAGAAAGTTGTGTCAGCACTGGTGTGAAAAAAGCCAGGAAACAAATAGGTGTGTCACTGACCGCCATGATATGACCTGAGCTGTAAAAATGGCAGTAAACTCCAATACAAACCAAACCAATACAAACCACATGAACAAATTTTGGACTCTCCAAAATTGAAAGCATTTGCAGAATACAAAGTTTAACACAAATGATGGCTTTTTATCCTTGAAAGGCATTTTTCTACATCTTGCACAATGTTTTCAGTGGAGATTTGATTTGTGATGGAGTTACTTTGACATGTAGCTAGTAACCAAAGGGAGATAACACTGTGTTTTTATATTTTGCATTTTTTAGTACAATTTAAAGTCTAGTGATCACAGTATTTGGGTAGTGTGTTTGAGAATTAACCCATTACCAAATAATCACGTCCTAATCACAAGCCTGATTAACTCCTTACCAAAAAACAAAATTTTAGACTTGTCCAAATTGAAAGTGTCTGCAGACGACAAATTCAGTGTGGCTCAAATGATGGGATTTGTATTTGTAGGGGTACAAAACATTTTGGGAAAAGGAGAAAATGTTGGTTACCAAAAGCTCTCTTCTTCAAGGTCTATAAAACTCAGGATTGTGTGGTAAAGGGTTAAAGTGGCTTTGAAAACATTGTGGAAAAAAAAGAAGAAAATGCTGGTAAACAGCATTTTCTTCTTTTTCCACAATGTTTTCTTCCTTCTAAATGACCACTTCCAAAATTTTTGTATCACTTTTAATTTGACATCTGCAATATTTTCAATATGGACAGGTCTAGAATTTTGTCATCTGGTAAAATATTAGTTAACTCTTTACCAAACAACAAAATTTTAGACTTGTCCAAATTGAAAGCATTTGCAGATGACAAAATGAATTTTACTCAAAAATTGAAATTTGTTTTTGGGAAGGGTACAAAACGAATTTGACTCAAAAATTGAAATTTGTTTTGGGAAGGGTAGAAAATACTGTCAAAAAAGGAGGAAATGCTGGTTACCAGCATTTTCTCCTTTTCCCACAAGGTTTTCAAAAGGCTTCTTACTTAGGGTCGTTAAAAGTCGGGATTGTGTGGTAAAGGGTAAAAGCTCCCGGGGGTAAAGTGTAAATACTTTCGTGCTTAGAAAAGAACTAAATTCAACTTATTGCCTGTATTGGTTTTTCATGTAAATTTCAGGTATATGCTCACATATCATGTCTGTTTTTGTACATGGGGGGGGGGGAGGGGGGGCTTTTCATCAGCCAGTCTCATCTGAGGTTTTGGGTTCAGATTTTTGTGAAAGGCAAGACTGTGCTCTATAAATGACAAAAAACTCATTTGAGATCTAAACAGTACAGTCAAACCTCAGTAGCTCGAACACGGGAATCTTCGAACACTACCGAAAATTCGAACAAGAATCTCAGTCCCGACAGAAAATGCTCTTAATTCAGCGAGTTCGACTTTGGAAAACTCGCACACCGTGAAACTCGAATTCTCGAACACATTTCATGGTCCCAAACGTAAAATCACTTTACTTTTTACCTGTGAAAGGTCGAACAAAAGGTTGACCGATAAATTAGTTGACAAGTGTTGGTGAATTTCACACATGTAGGCTGTTTATCTGTTTATGAGACCTTACTGTCCACTGATTGAAACGGTGCGTAATATTAACCCGTTACGTGAAAAATAACTAGCTTTCATTAATTAATGCTGATTAATAATGATTGTATTTTTTTTCTTGATTGGATGTTTGCTCTGCCTTTAATCAATTTTTCACGCCTTTTGCATCAAACTGTGGTGTTCGACGGTATTTAAGAGGAGAATTCTGAATCCCATTATCATACCGGCCGATATAGCTCAGTATGTAGAGCGTAGGACTCGTGAACACAATGTCCTACAGATTGTGGGTTCGTATCCCCGGCTGGCCAACTAAAAATTACTAATAGTCTTTCGGATGAGACATTAAACCGAGGTCCCGTGTGACGGTGCTATACGCCGAGCACGTTAAAGAACCAGGCGAAGCTCTCAGTAGTTTCGACCTGTATCCTTGCACTATCCCCCGTAACAACTAACCGTCTTCTGGGGGCGTCGCTCAGATGGGCAACCGGTAGCGACGATAAATAAACGGAAATAACTAACTAACTCCCAGTATCATAACATACATGTAACGTATTAGAAATGTCTCAACCTACGGAAGAAAAGATCTCTGAGCAACTTAGTGAAGCACCCGGTAACGGGGGGATATCTAAGTCAGAGAAAAGAGGAACAAAAAGAATGTAAATAAAAGTTATTTTCCTGAACAACTGCTTTGTTTATAATTTTTCCGTGTGATCATTTAAAATGCTATTGGGCATAGGTAATGTCGGACATAATCTACTGCGGACATAATATATTTCTTGATCGAATCCGGCGATCTGTGAATGATCTTCGGCTCGGTCGAACTTCCGATAACTCGAACAAATCGGCTGGTCCCCTGGGTGTTCGAGCTACCGAAGTTTTACTGTACCTGCGCAAGACAGTATTGAAGTGGGGGAGTACATCAGCCAGTCTCATCTGAGGTTTGGGGTTCAGATCTGGTGGCTCTTTACTAAATGACAAAATTTCAGACTTGTCCAAACTGAAAGCATGTCAAGAAAAAAAAAACAAATGTGGCTCAAAACTTGAAATCTGTATTGGAAAGAGAAGAAACCATTGTGGGAAAAGGAGAAAATGCTGGTTTCCTGTTCACCAGCATTTTATCCTTTTCCCACAATGTTTTTAAAAGCTTTTTTTCTTGGAGTTGTTAAAAGTCAGGAATGTGGGTAAACAGTTTACTCTCTACCGGTCAATCCCAAGTTTTAAAATATTAATAACCAGCATTTTCCCCTTTTCCCCCACAATGTTTTCTTCCCTATCAACAACAGAAATCATCATTTGAGTTACATTTAATTTGTCGTCTGCAAATACTTTCAATTTGATTGAGTCCAAAATAATTGTCGTTTTGTAAAGAGTTATGACTAGAATTAAAGTTAGCAACTTTAACTCTTTACCAAACAACAAAATATTTGACTAGTCCAAATTGAAAACATTTGTAGACGACAAAATAAAAGGGACTGAAAAATTGAAATTTGTTTTGGGAAGGATAGAAAACTTGGTGGAAAAAGGAGAAAATGCTGGTCACCAGCATTTTCTCCTTTTCACACAATGTTTTCAAAAGGTTTCTTACTCAGGGTCATTAACCCTTTCCCAAACAAGTCCTGATTTTCACGTGTCTGCAGTACAAGTCTTTTGAAATCACTGTGGGAAAAGGAGAAATTGCTCGTAACAAGCAATTTCTCCTTTTCCCACAGTGTTTTCTACCCTTTTTGAGAACTTTCTGCCATTTTCATCAAATTTAAAATTGGAAGTCTGGAAGGGACTAAAATTTGTCGTTTGGGAAAGGGTTAAAGGCGGGATCATGTGGTAATAGGTTAACTCTAGTTGTACCATTCATTTTACCACCAACGACTGGAACTTTGACAGACTGCACTGTAATATATTGCCAGACTCTGAGAATATCCGTAACTCTTTACCAAACAATGAAATTTTGGACTCGACCAAATTGAAAGCATTTGCAGATGACGAATCAAATGTATATCAAAAGATGATTTCTGTCTTTGACAGGGTAGAAAGTATTGAGGGAAAAGGAGAAAGTGCAGGTTACCAGTATTTATTCCTTTTCCTACAATGTTTTCAAAAGCCTTCGCCCTCAGGGTCGTTAAAACTCTGGATTGTGTGGAAGAGAATTAAATACTTATTGTATGAATTGAATTTGCCGGCATTTTTACCTCTAAATGTTTACCTTTGGCAGCTGGTGGGCTTTTAACCCTTTACCAGACGACAAGATTTTAGCCTTGTCCAAATTGAAAGCATTTGCAGACGACAATTTCAATGTGGCTGAAATGGTGCAATTTTTCTTTGATAGGGTAGAAAACATTGTGGGAAAAGGAGAAAATGCTGGTTACCAGCATTTTCTCCTTTTCCCACAATGTTTTCAAAAGGCTTCTTTCCCAGGGGCGTCAAAAGGTGGCATTTTGCGGTAAAGGGTTAAGCAAAAGGAATTAAACATTTTGAAAAACAGGACCATTTACTCATAACTGTACGAAAAGAAGTTTTATACCCCTGCAGTCAATAGATTTTGAAAACATTGTAGGATAAGAAGCAATTGCTTGTGACAAGTAATTTGCCCTTTTCCTAGAATGTTTCTCAAACCACTTGTAAATGATTCTATTTTTTCCTTAACTCTTTAACAAACAACAAAAAAAATCATCTTCATTAACCCAGTTCCGATGTATTCTGTAAACTACATTCATGGTAATACTTCACACTTGGGTTAACCCTTTCCCAAACAAGCACTGGTTTTCACGTGTCTGCAGTATAAGTCTATTGAAAACACTGTGGGAAAAGGAGAAATTGCTCGTAACGAGCAATTTCTCCTTTTCCCACAGCGTTTTCTACCCTTTTTGAGACCTTTCTGCCATTTTCATCAAATTTAAAATTGTCATCTGCAAACTCTTTCAATTTGGACCAGTCCAAAATTTGTCGTTTGGGAAAGGGTTAACGAGGGTGCAAAAACATTGGACTTGTTCAGATCCAAAGCATTTGAGGATGACAAATTAGATATGGCACAAATGGTGAAAAATGGCACAAATGGTGAAAAACTTCCTTTGAAAGGGTAAAAAACATTGTGGAAAAAGGAGAAAATGCTGGTTACCAGCATTTTCTCCTTTTCCTACAATGTTTTCAAAAGCCTTCTTCCTCAAGGTCTTTGAAAAGTCAGGGCCATTTGCTAAAGGGTTAAGATTTTTGTCCTTTTCATGATTTATATTTTTTATAAATATTTTATTCATATTATGCTTTATGAAATTGTGCAGAAAAGCCAAAGTTTTGAGCTTTACATGGCCAAGAGAAAAAAATGACAGGTTTTTTGTGTCATAAACTTTTCCTTGGACCAAAGATACCTTGACAAAGAGTTATGGTCATCCTTTCCCCAACAATCCCGTGTTTTAACAAACCTGATGGAGAAAACTTTTGAAAATATTGTCGGAAAAGGAGAAAATGCTGGGGTAACCAGCATTTTTCTCCTCTTTTCACAGTTTTTTTCTGAATTTTCGAGGGCAAATTTCATCATTTGAGCTACATTTAATTTGTTGTCTGCATGTGTTTTAAATTTGAAAGACTCTAAAATTTTGTCATGCGGTAAAGAGTTAAACTTTACCTCATAATTCCAAGTTTTATTGACCCTGTGGAAGAAGCCCTTTGAAAACGTTGTTGGAAAAGGAGAAAATGCTGGTCACCAGCATTTTCTCCTTTTCCAACAATGTTTTTCACCGTATCAAAGACAAATCCCATGATTTTAGCAACGTTTATTTTGTTGTCTGCAAGTGCTTTCAATTTGAAAGAGTCTAAAATTTTGTTGTTTGGTAAAGAGTTTACCTGCAGACGCCCGGCCGGATAGCTCAGTGGTTAGCGTATCTTTCCCGGTATCTGTGGGTTCTATACCCGGGCCGGTTTTGGCAAACTTTCTTTCTGGCAATTTTTCGCCTCTCACCTCTGATGCATATGAGAAAAGTCGTCAGTAGCTTGGAAAGAACGTTGTGTCAGTACTTATGCGAGAAAACCAGGAAACACATGTGTAGGTGCACTGGCTGCCATGATATTTACCTAAGCTGTTAAAATGGCTTTAACCCTTTCCCAAACGACAAATTTTGGACTGGTCCAAATTGAAAGAGTTTGCAGACGACAATTTTAGATTTGATGAAAATGGCAGAAAAGTATCAAAAAGAGTAGAAAACACTGTGGGAAAAGGAGAAATTGCTCGTTACAAGCAATTTCTCCTTTTCCTACAGTGTTTTCAAAAGACTTGTACTGCAGACACGTGAAAACTAGGGCTTGTTTGGGAAAGGGTTAAACTCCGATACAAACAAACACATAACCTGCAGACAACTTTGTAGTTTGGCTGTTTTTTGAGGAAAATGTTGAGGTATTTTCAAAGATACTTGCTTCATTTGTTAACCCTTTACCACACAATCCCGAGTTTTAACAACCCTGAGGAAGAAGCCTTTTGAAAATATTGTGGGAAAAGGAGAAAATGCTGGTAACCAGCATTATCTCCTTTTCCCACCATGTTTTTCACGCTATCAGGGACAAATCTCACCGTTTGGGTCACATTTAATGTGTCATCTGCAAATGCTATCAATTTGGACCCGTCTAAAATTTTTGTCGTGTGGTAAAAAGTTAACTATCTAAAGGGGAAAATATACCTGAAGGGCTGGTAACCCTCAAAATACAATAATGATTGAGCTATGCTCTAGGAAAAGGGGGCTTAAGGCATCTGCAAAAAGTATCGACCCAGGTCAGCCTGTGCAGTCCGTGCAAGCTGACCTGGGCCGAGTCTTTTTGCTATCTTTAGATTTTCTGCACGCCAAAGGACCAGCCTATAGCATGATTTAGTTGGTTGTTAGACAAAATGGACCTCATGGACCCATCATTATGTGATGACTTGTGATAACGATCCCGAGGTAGAAGGCCTTTGAAAACATTGAGGGAAAAGGAGAAAATGCTGGTAACCAGCATTTTCTCCTTTTCCCACAATGTTTTCTACCTTATCTGATACAAATAATATCATTTGTGCCACATTTTATTTGTCCTCTGCAAAAGCTTTCGATTTGGACCGGTCTAAAATGTTATTGTGTGGTAAAGAGTTAAGCCCCCTTTTGCCAGAGCTGGGCTCATGAAATAAGGAAAATGAATGTGTATGTATGTCACTGTTTGATCTTTTGTTTTTCTCTTTGTTACAGCTATATTGTTGATAAATTTGCATTAAAGTGCCTTTTAATTCATGCTTGACTGTTTTTTCGTCACTGAACTGTTGCTCTATTTAAAGGCCCAACAGCAGCCAAAAAAAAAATCAATGTATATGTAGGTGTTGAAATGCGTTTAAATTTGAGCCATGCTCTGTGAAAAGGGGGCTTAATGAATCTGCGAAAAGTATCGACCCAGGTCAGCCTGCGCAGTCTGCTTTTCGCTATTGGTCAATTTTCTGTATGTCAAAGGACCAGTCTACCTCTTGATACAGTCCGTTGTTAGACAAAATGGATTTTATGGATCCATAATTATATGACTTGCTTGGTGTCATGGATCACGGAGAAGCATTAAGCCCCCTTTTCACAGAGCATGGCTCATTCAAATCATACCATTTCAAAGTATGGAAAATTTTGTGAAGATAACAATCTGTTACTGTATGGTCAGTCAAGTGGTAGTCGATGGCAGAAAGACTAATTTTAAAATCAGGCAAAAAGTAAACAAAAGACAGAGTGACCTGGCAACTTTTAATCTAATTTTGAAATCGATTTCTCTGCCAGCAACATTTGGACCGACTGTACAATAACAGATTGTCATCTGCACAATAGTTTCGATACTTTTAACTGGTATGATTTAAATTCAAATGCATTTGAATATGCGCTACATTTTCCTTTTCATTATCTGAGTGAAATCGAAACACTTATATGGCTTAGAAAAATTGAGTTTAACCCTTTACCACACAATCCCGACTTTTAACGGCTCTGAGACAGCAGCCTTTTGAAAACATTGTGGGAAAAGGAGAAAATGCTGGTAACCAGCATTCTCTCCTTTTCCCGCAATGTTTTCTACCCTTCCCAAAACAAATTTCAATTTTTCAATCACATTTATTTTGTCGTCTGCAAATGCTTTGAATTTGGACCAGTCTAAAATTTTGTCGTTAGGTAAAGAGTTGATTGGGTTTTACTTCCTTCGGTTTTGCATTGTCTTCGACAAATGCCACAAAAAGGGGGAAAAAAAATGCAGGTTTGAAGAGCATTTTCTCCATTTCCCAGGTGGCCTGCATGGCTTGGCATTGAGATGTTGGATTTGTAATCTGGAGGTCCTGGGTTCAACCCTCACTTGAAGCTTGTTTTACCGGTATTATGTAGGAGTGTCCTTGGGCAAAACACTTCAGAGCCCTGGCAAAGTGCTGGTGAATCCAAAGACATTATATGACTAAGTGAAATGGCACATTAACCCTTCACCACACAATCCCAACTTTCAACAACCCTCAGAAAGAAAGCTTTGGAAAACATTGTGGCAAAAGAAGAAAAATGCTAGTAACCAGCATTTTCTCCTTTTTGCACAATAAATTCTACCCTTCCCAGAATAAATTTCAATTCTTGAGTCACATTTATTTTGTACATCTGCAAATGGTAAAGGGTTAACTCTCAACCAAAAATTGAAAGCATTTGCAGACAACAAAATAAATGTAGTTTAAATGATGATTCCTGTCTTTGATAGGGTAGACAACACTGGGGTGAAAAGAGAAAATGCTGGTTACCAGCATTTTCTCCTTTTCCAACAATTTTTTCAAAAGGCTTCTTCCTGAAAGGTTGTTAAAACTTGGGATTGTGTGGTAAAGGGCTAATGTGACTGAAATAATGGTGAAAACAGCGTAAAACACCATTCAATCAATCTATCCTTTTCCCACAATGTTTTTCAAAGTCCTATTCCGAAGGGGCGTTAAAACTCAAAATTATTTGTTATAGGGTTCAGAAGTTGTTTTTGTACTGGGAAAAAGCCTGTTTAATCCCAACTAGTGGTACTGGTCGTGCAGGAATGGCCTTGAGTAAGGTATGGCAGTGCCCTAGTCTAGTAATGATGAAAGGCAAAAAACCAAATGTTAATTATTTACCAAATGTTCATGCGTTTTCACAATCCTGAAGAAGAATGCTTGTGAAAACATTGTGAGAAAAGGAGAAAATGCTGGCAACCAGCATTTTCTCCTTTTTTCCCACAATGATTTCTATCCTTTCACAGACAAATCCAATCATTTGAGACATATTTAATTTGTCTGAAAGTGCTATCAATTTAGACAAGTTACAATTTCGTCATTTGCCACACAGTCCCAACTTTTAAAGAGATCAAGATCAGACTGTGCAGCATTTTCTTCTTTTCCCACAATGTTTTCAAACGCCTTTTTCTCTGGGGGGGTCATTAAAACTTGAGATTGTTTGGTGAAGGGTAAATTCTTTCAGCACCAATTATATATGAGCCATGCTCTGTGAAAAGGGGGCTTTATGCATCTGCGAAAAGTATCCATTCAGGTCAGCCTGCGCAGTCTGGGCAGGCCCACCTAGGCCGAAATTTTTCGCTATTCGTCAATTTTCTACATGTCAAAGGACCATTCAACCTATGATTCAGTCAGTTGTTAAAAAAGTGGCTATTATGGATCAATAATTATGTGATGCCTTGCTTGGTAAAATGCATCACAGAGATGCATTAAGCCCCCCTTTGCCAGAGCACAACTCACATACTAAACCTCTGTGAATGATGTCAAATACAATCTACTGAAACACAGATAGACTTTTTCTTATCAGCTTGACTAAGCAATGATTGATTGATTATATTGTGTTTAACGCCATTTTCTGCATTATTTCAGTTATATCACGGTGGCCCATGCACCTATCTATGCTTTTCTGGAAATTTACCAGTACTACACTCGATATTCTTTCCAAGCCACTGGTTTCTTTCCCACATTACTATCGTCAAAACAATGGTCAGCGGTGAGAGAGGAATGAATCCCGTTGCAATGACTATTATCAATCCTCAGAAAGAAATTGGCTGGACCGAGATCAAACTAGTGACCCCCTGTTTTCAAGTCCTGTACACTACTGACTGAGCTACCAGGGCTAGACTTTATTAACTCTTTACTACACAATGCAGACTTTAACAACCCTGAAGAAAAAGCCTTTTGAAAACATCATACTGGTAACCAGCATTTTCTCCTTTTCCCATAATGTGTTCTACCCTTCCTAAAACAAATTTCAGTTTTTGAGACACATTTGATTTGTCATCTGCAGATGCTTTCAATTTGGACCAGTCTAAAATATTGTCATTTGGTAAAAAGTTAACCCTTTACCACACAATCCTGACTTTTAACAACCCTGAGGAAGAAGCCTTTTGAAAACATTGTGGGAAAAGGAGAAAATGCTGGTAACCAGCATTTTCTCCTTTTCCCACATTGTTTTCTACTCTATCAAGGACAAATTTCATCATTTGAGCCACATTTGTCATCTGCACCTGCTCTCATTTTGGACCAGTCTAAATTATTGTCGTTTGGTAAAGGGTTAAAGAAGTTGACAGTATAGATCCAAGATCAGACTATACATTCTGCACAGTCTTCTCTTGATCCCAGTCATCTGCTAGAGCTTTTTATCAACATGAATGATAATTCTGTCCATGTATGCCTGTAGAAATATAATTTTAGTATTGTTTACAAAGGTTAGGTTCTGAGGCATACTGATCCTGATCTTTACTCCTTACATGACACTATAAGCAGACACAGAGTTTAATTGGCATATAACTGATTTTCCTTTCACTGTTTGTAGGGACGAGTTATTTATTTTATGTCCAGTAGCTTTGATAAATAGAACTTTTTTAAAAGCAACAAAAAAAAATAAGGAGAAAAATGATCATCCACTTGAACCAAAAATACGTCCATTTATTTACCAGTTCCTTTACTAATTTTTTTTTTTTTTTTTTCATGAATTTCATACTCTATTGCTTCCCTTTCCGCTATTGGCCGATTTTTCGTTTAAACAAAACTCGGAAGTTAGTTGTACAGTTCATTATAGAAGACTGGCAAAATTGTGAACAATTTATGGTCTAAGGGAGAAAACTCGTACTCACTTAAATCTTTACCAATATCAGAGTTGCGTCCCTTGTACATGTGAACAGCCTAAAAACGAAGACGAATAAAAAATGGTAGACGTTCAAACTCTGTAGAGACGATCGGTTCTAAAATAATTCTTTCGCTGAGTTGTTCAAAGTAGATTATTTAATTTTTTATGGTAGTACAATAAAAATTCACGGTTCTGACGTTATCATTGCACCGTGACACAGAATTTAATAAAGCAGTTAAAGAATATACGAATGATTACTTTTAACAGGACGGTAATCTCCCTTGCATATCCTCACATTTGTAAGCACAACAACCGCCAAAAATTAAAGTTGTAAGTAACGATTAGTCTATTTAAGATTTAACCTAGAATGTCAACTAAATTGAGATAATGAAACATTCAATCAGTATAAATTGGCATGGGACATATATTCGATCAGGTAGGTTACTGTACTTACGTGTTGAAATGAACGATTTTCCACATCTAGGTCATGGTTTCCTTCTCTCAAGGTCATCAACAATGTCGTCCGAGTTATCTTTTCATTTGAAATTCAATAAGCTGGTTTGAATGGAAGAAAATCGTAAATAATTAGTTCCCTATGAAAACTTGTGCCTTGAATATCAAATCTTTCCCGGCTTTTGTGTTGTTTAATCCGAAATGAAGTGTCGATGTAAGTCTCGTCACGCCCGGAAGCAGGATTTATTTATATTCCTTATCAGAAATGGACACAGCCGAATGCGGAAATCCTTGCGAAATTCTGGTAAATATTTTAAAGAATGTTTCAGATAACATTGTTTCGTAGATTGCTTATTCTTTGATGCATTTTGTTTCGTCCAGCATTTTACCGGATGCGGGGGGGAGTAATTGTCACAGTAAGGGAGGTCACTCTATAAATTTGATTGTAAGATTGTACGAGTTTTCTCCCTTAGACCATAAATATGAAGACAAAGATACAGGTCTAGAGAAATCGAGTATCATTTAGTTCATGATTATCAAATTTCTCAAGACAATAGACCATGTATGGAATTACTCTGGCAAAAGAAGAAATTGCTTGTGATATACAATTTATTGCTTTTGCAACAAAGTTTCCTACATGATCTTTTTCTTAGGTTGATTTATGCTGATTTTCATAACTAGACCAGTATGAATGTTAACCATTAAAGTGCCGAATAAACCCAACCAACGATTTCAGTTTAGAAATATGGCCCAAATAATAGAAAATTCAAGGTTCATTTTGTCTATGACTTTTTAGTAATGAAGACAGTGTAGATCACAGATTAGACTGCAGATTTTGTGCAGTCTGATTTTGATTTACACTGGCAGCAAAGGCTACTATGGTTGTGAAAGGCACTTTAACCCTTTCCCACACGATCCCGACTTTTAACGACCCTGAGAAAGAAGCCTTTTGAAAACATTGTGGGAGAAGGAGAAAATGCTCCTGGTAACCAGCATTTTCTCCTTTTCCCACAATGTTTTCTGCCCTTCCCAAAAAAAATTTCAACTTTTGAGTTATATTTAATTTGTCGTCTGCAAATGCTTTCAATCTGGATTGGTCCAAAATTTTATCGTTTGGTAAAGAGTTAAATTGTTCGATGAGGTTATCACTCAATCCTTTACCAAACAAACTTGTATTTCCATGACCTTGAAGAGGAAGGTTTCTGAAAGCATTGTTGAAAAAGCAGAAAATGAGGGTGTACAAGCATGAAATTTAATTCCAGTTGAAAGAATTTTATTCCTTTTCCAGCAATAATTTTTCCATCCTATGGATGACAAATCCCATAATTTTGGCCATATTAAATTTGTTGTCTGAAAATGCGTTGAATACAGAGTTGGCAAGTCAAGAATTGTGCTGTCTGTTACGGATGTAACTCCGAACCGCCAAGCACAAATTAGTTATCTCAGACTCGTGCAGACGATAAAGTTCATGATCAGACTGCCTTTTATTGGACAGTACTTTTACTTATGCCTCAAGATCAGACTGCACAGAATGCACAGTCTGATCTAAAAACTACACTTTCTGCTATTTTATGACATATTCTAGCAATTTCTTTTTTTGACTATTCATAACCCTATACCAAACAAGCCTGACTTTTAACGACCCTGAGGAAGAAGCTTTTTGAAAACATTGTGGGAAAAGGAGAAAATGCTGGTAACCAGCATTTTCTCCTTTTCCCACAATGTTTTCTACTCTTCCCAAGACAAAATTTAATGTTTGAGTTACACTTGTTTTGTCGTCTGCAAAAGCTTTCAATTTGGACTGGTCTAAAATTTTGTCATTTGGTAAAGAGTTAAAGTATTCTGCATTTGTGAATTTATAAGAATAATTACTTTTGTTCTTAAAAATTTACAAGTACACAACACCAAACTTTTTGACCGATTGATTGATTGTATGGTGTTTAATGCCGTTTTCAACATTATTTCAGTTATATCGCGGCGGCCAGTGCACCTATCCATGTTTTCCTGGAGTTTCTTTTACCAGTACTACGCACAATATTCTTTCCAAGCCACTGGCTGCTTTCCCACATAACCATCGTCGAAACAATGGTCAGGGGTGAGAGAGGAATGAATCCTGTCGCAATGACTATCATCAATCCTCGGAAAGAAATTGGCCAAGCCGGGGATCGAACCAGCGACCTCCTGTTCTCAAGTCCTGTACGCTATTGACTGAGCTACGGGGCTTGGCCCAAACTTTTTGAATACTCCAAAAAGGAGTATTTGAATAAGAAGACAGAGTTGGATTACCCCAGACCTACTCTCACTTTGGACTCAAACCTCAAGATATTGTTTATGTGACTTTGTTCGATCATTTCCAACTGTTGCCCATATGGGGGATGCACTAGAAGGCTGTTAGTAATTTTATGGGGGGATAGTGCGTGATACAGGGTGAAACCCATCCTAAGTTATCCTTAGGCTGCTAAGCGCGACCCACTGACCTTTTGCGGACAGTGTAGATCAATATCAGACTGCACAGAACGTGCAGTCTGATCTTGATCTACACTGTCAAATAAAGAGATATTTTTCCAACCCCCATAACTTTGAAATACCAAAATTTTGGGTTTTACCATCGGCTTGAAAGTTTCATTTAGGTTATTTAGCAGGAGAAGAGTTAAAGTTCTCGGTTTTTAATATCATCCTTCGGGACCAAGATTTAAAGTTTCATCTGAAAGTCTATTAGCGAGTAATTTTAGAGTGCTAGCCGTGGAAATTACAAAATCCCATGCTATATTACTACAGCTAATTCATCTGATTCAATTTGACCTCTGTTGTTGGGGGAAGTAAAGAGTTAACCCTTTTTCAAATGATTTTCAAGCGATGCCATCTTTAACAACCTTGAAAGAGAAGACTTTTGAAAACATTTTGGGTACGGGAGAAAATGCTGGTTACCAGCATTTTCTCCGTTTTCCGTAATGTTTTCTGTCTTTCCAGAAACAAATTTTATCTTTTGAGTAACATTTAAAATATTGTCTGCGAATGCTTTTGATTTAAACAAGTCTAAAATTTTATCGTGTGATAAAGGGCTAACCCGTAGCGCACCGAATAAACCCAACTGGCATTTTCGGTCTAAAAACATGACTGCAATTACAAAGGTTGCTTTGATCTAAAGAGTTTCAGTAAAGTGGACAATGTAGATCTAAGATTAGACTGCATGTTTTTGTGCAGTCTGATCTTGATATACACTAGGCGCAAAGGCAACTAAAGTCATGAAAGGCACTCGAACCCTTTACCGCACAATGCCGCCTTTTAACGACCATGGGAAAGAAGCCTTTTTGAAACACTGTGGAAAAAGGAGAAAATGCTGGTAACCAGCATTTTCTCCTTTTTTCTCGCAATGTTGTCTACCCTACCAAAGAAATATTGAACCATTTGAGCAATACTGAAATTGTCGTCTGCAAATGCTTTCAATTTGGACAAGTCTAAAATTTTGTCGTCTGATAAATGGTTAAGGGTTAAGTCTTGTCTGACCCACCATACTACAATTTTATCAAATGTATCCTGTTTTTAGAAAGATAAGACAACGGAATGCCGGTATTAAGTTCTACAACACTAAATGATTCCATGTCATTAGAAGAACTATACAACACAGCAATGGGTTATACAGTGCTTTTGTTTATCTGTTCCATTTTCACCATTGAACAAGGTGTGTTTATTTTCTATATAACATATATCTTTAACAATTCACCAAACAATCTCAAGTTTTGATGACCCTTTTAAAGAAAGATTTCATACTAATAATTTAGAGAAGTCTTTACTTGACGACAGAATTTAAGACACATTCTTTAACCCGTTACCAGACGACAAAATTTTAGCCTCGTCCAAATTGAAAGCATTTGCAGACGTCAATTTCAGTGTGGCTCGAATGGTGCAGTTTTTCTTTGATAGGGTAGAAAACATTGTGGGAAAAGGAGAAAATGCTGGTTACCAGCATTTTCTCCTTTTCCCATAATGTTTTCAAAAGGCTTCTTTCCCTGGGTCGTCAAAAGGCGGCATTGTGCGGTAACTGGTTAAAACACTTTAAGACACATATTGATGGTATTTTCAGATGATAAACTAAATTTGGCACAAATGATGAGATTTGTTTTTGAAAGTGTTGAAAACATTAATTGTTGGAAAAGGAGAAAATGTAATCAACCAAGATTTTTAACTTGGCTGTTTTTGAAGAAAACAACAAGTATTTTGTCATAGCTATGGCATCATAGTCTGCGTCTTGCAAAAACTTTGACATTTTGGTATCTCCATTATTTACTGAAGATATTTACTTCAAACTTGGACAAGTTGTTCACTATCAAAAGGAGAACCCATACAACAGGGGCAGGTAACCATCAAAATATTGTTGACACAGTAATGCCCCTTCTTTTTAACCTAGAATTTTTACTGAAAATCAAGCACTCACATGCTGTGCTCTTGTTTAGTTTTTGCATAGTCCAACTCCATTTTCAATGGTATTTGGGTATTATGATGGCAACAGCTCACATAATATGCTTCACCTGCGCTAGCCTGGGGCTCAATAATGTCTTGCCCAAGGACATTTCCATACGACCAGCACTGTCAGCTGAGATTGACAGGAAGCTGTGATTGAACTGGTATGTTAACCCTTTACCACACAATCCCAAGTTTTAACAGCCTTGAGCAGGAAGGTTTTTGAAAACATTGAGGGAAAAGGAGAAAATGCTGGTATCCAGTTTTTTTTTCCTTTCCCCACCATGTTTTCTATCATGTCATAGAACTTAAGATTATTTGCACCAATTTTGAATTTGTCATCTGTAGATCATTAACCCTTTACCATACAATCCAAAGTTTTAACGACACTAAGGAAGAGGGCTTTTAAAAACATTGTGGGAAAAGGAGAAAATGCTGGTTTCCAGCATTTTCTCCTTTTCCCACAATGTTTTCTATCTCATCAAGGACAAATGCCTTCATTTTGGCCACCTTTAATTTGTTGTCTGCAAATGCTTTCAATTTGGAGCAGCATAAAATTTTGTTGTTTGGTAAGGAGTTAACCCTTTCCCAAACAAGCCCTGGTTTTCACGTGTCTGCAGTACAAGTCTTTTGATAACACTGTGGGAAAAGGAGAAATTGCTCGTAACGAGCAATTTCTCCTTTTCCCCCAGTGTTTTCTACCCTTTTTATAGAACTTTCTGTCATTTTCATCAAATGCGAAATGGTCATCTGCAAACTCTTTTAATTTGGACCAGTCTAAATTTTATCGTTTGGAAAAGGGTTAAAAAAGTGTAAAATTTGAGGTTTGGGCTAGTGTGAAACCCATTACCATACAATCCAAATTTTAACAACCCTGAGGAAAGAGGCTTTGAACACATTATAGGAGTGGGAAGAGGAGAAAATGTTTTATAAACCAGTATTTGCTCCATTTTCCACAATGTTTTCAACCCTTTCCAAGACAACTCACATTATTTGACTTACATCAAATTTGTGGTCTGCAAATTCTTTCAATTTGGGGCAAATATGTGATGTTGTCTGATAAAGAATTATAACTAGCAAGTGGAAAATGTTACCTGCCTCACAAAGCTTCCTGCAGGTTTTCCATGTGCTGTCTCATCCAATCAGGTGGCCCGTCATTGAATTCAAGTTAACCCTTTACCAAGCAATCCCATTTTTTCACGTCCCTGAGGAAGAGGCGTTTTGAAAACATTGTGGGAAAAGGAGAAAATGCTGATAACCAGCATTTTCTTCTTTTCCCACAATGTTTTCTACTCTGTCAAAAAACCTTAAATTCATTTGTACCACTTTCAAATTTGACATCTGCAGATGCTTCCAGTTTGGAGGGGACTAAAATTTATCATTTGGGAAATTAATGGGTAAAAAAATATTAAGGTAATTTTGTATCTGATCAGTGGGGGAGGGAACGTATAGGCTGTAATTAATTACATATACCCTTTTTCCAAACAGTCCTGAGTATTAACAACTCGGAGGAAGAAGGAATTTGAAAAATGTTGTGGGAAAAGGAAAAAATGCTAGTTACAAGCGTTTTCTCCTTTTTCCACAATGTTTTCTGTCCTGTCAAAGTCAAATCTGATCATTTTACTCACGCCATATAAATTTGTTGATTGACAGCTAGTGGGTGTGGTTACACAGTGAAAGCTATCGACAGAGAGCAGATGATATCTTCCCCCGGCTTTCCTGTTGGCTATTCCACATACTCCTCGTGTCAGTGGACGATACAAGCATCCCGCAGCAGCCATGTGTTTATCAACATCACGGAGTTTGATCTTGGAAGTGGAGACTTTTTGTCCATTTATGATGGTAAATTAAATATTTCAAACTCTATCATGGGCTTGTCAGAAAAGTAAAGATTGAATTTTAGGGTTTTTTTTCTTTTTCTGCCAAATGAGTTCACCAAATGGTGCACATTTCTGCACCTGATTCTTAAGGATGATCTATTAAGATTTTTATAAATACGCTGAAAAAATATTTTATCACTGAAATTAGCATGTTAATAATTCGCAAACCATCAAAAAATAGCATATTAACTCATTACCACACAATCCCGACTTTAACGACCCTGAGAAAAAAGCCTATTGAAAACATTGTGGGAAAAGGAGAAAATGCTGGTAACCAGCATTTTCTCCTTTTCCCACAATGTTTTCTACTCTATCCAATACATAAATTACTATTTAAGCTACACTTAATTTGTCGTCTGCAAATGCTTTCAATTTTGCCCAGTCTAAAATTTTGTCGTTTGGTAAAGAGTTAATGTTTAATATGAAAATGAATTAGATTTTAGGAAAAGAACAGTGAGGTGCACCTCTATATTATATGATTAAAGACAGAAAAACAAACATATGGTAAGCATTTATAAAATAACAATTGAAGCACTCGGGATATAAAATATTGCAGAATTTGTTTGTTAACTCCACAAATACGAGTCATATTGTAATGAAATTTTGGCCATTGCCGAAAAATTTATGTTTAGCAATAAACCAAAATGTTGAATCAAACAAAAGTGCATAATTCATTGTACTGTATAAAATGTTTACCACATATTCCCTGCTTTTTTCCTTTTAGTACATATAAAAGGAAACTTTTGGAAGAAATTTGTGAAACTGACTCTATGCGCTTACTAAAATATAGGAAGACTCAACATGTCTGTTGGAGCATTTAGTTTTCAAAAGCTGTAGGATCATTTTGTAAAAGGTTAACCCACAGACAAAAAACATGGGCATTTTCAGGCAGCAAATTAACCACTCACGGAACAGTCCTCAAACAGTCCTAATCTTGGTGGGGTAGAGGGTAAACATAAAGGACTTAACCCTTTACCGCACAATGCTGCCTTTTAACGACCCTTGGAAAGAGGCCTATTGAAAACATTGTGGGAAAAGGAGTTTGTTTTCTCCTTTTCCCACAATGTTTTCTACCCTTCCCAAAACAAATTTATATTTTTCAGTTGCATTTATTTTGTCATCTGCAGATGCTTTCAATTTGGATCAGTCCAAAATTATGTCGTTTGGTAAAGAGTTAAACCTGTTAATTGTATATCTCCTGTAACAAACTTGCAGCAAACCAATTTGAAAATAATATCTGTATTAAACGGAATGATTAACATGATTTCAGGTTTTTTTTGTACCAAAAAATTCCATGTCCCGTATAATTCCCAAACAACCCTTGGTAGAAAAGCTTTTGGAAACTTTGTGGGAAAAGGAGAAAATGCTGGTAACCAGCATTTTCTCCTTTTCCCACACTGTTTTCTATCCCTCCAAAAACAAACTTCTGTATTTGAGTCAAATACATTTTGTTGTCCACAAGTGCTTTAAATTTGGACAGATTTTGTTGTCTGGTAAAATTCAAGTTAGGACCCAACAATACTGTTTCAGGGTTGTTTAGGCAGGATATATATCACAAACTCCCAAACAGTGTATATCAAAGATCAGCCTGCACTTTCTAAGAATCAACTTCTTGTTTACTTCAGGTCAGGGTCGTTCCAATCTGATGGCAAGCTATACAGACATGACCAGTCTTGCCGGGCACAAGTCTACTTTCGTAACAAAGAGTAACACAGCTACCATCTACTTTACATCAAATTGGGACGATGAAAATAACAGTGGATTTAATTTACAGTTTGTGATGGGTACTTACTTCTTACACATTCAAAACTTTATCGTGCAACAACTAGGTTATTTTACCCATCTAAGCACTTACTACTACCACAACACATGGTGCTTAAAGGCCCAGTAGTGCCCAAAAGTAAATAAAGCAGGTATTAAAATGCATTTGAATGTAAATCATACCTTTTAAAAGTATGGATATTATTGTGAAGATGACAGTCCTTTATTGTCGGTGCACGACATTGTCGAAAGCGTGTTTCGTCAAAATCCATGTATGTTTTAAAATACCAATTGCTAAATGCCTAGATTTATTTTATGAAAAGCTCTGTCTGGAAGCAACATTTGAGTTACAATTTGTCTGGGTTAGGTTAAGGGTCAGGGCTAGGGATCGTTTTCGACAAACGTGGTTTTCGACGAAATGTCGCACACCTGTTATTGTATGGTCAGTGCAAGTGTTAGTCGCTGGCAGTAAATGAATTTTAAAATCAGGTAAGAAGTAAACAAAAAATAAAATGACCTGGCAACTCTTGACTTACTTTTAACATTTGTTTTTCTGACAGGGACTAACACTTGGATCGACTGTACAATAACAGATTGTCACATTCACAATAATTTCCATACTTTTAAATGGCATGATTCAAATTTAAATGCATTTTAACACCCACTTTGTTTACTTTTGGCAGCTATTGGGACTTTAACTAGTCATGGAGAGACATGCGTCAAATCGCATCGCTGTAAAAATAGCTTGACAGTAAGGCTGACTTTAAGGGCTTTTAATATTAAACCACTTTCTGTGACACAACTAACCCAATTTGTTGTGCTCACACTGAGCTATTGTGATTGCCAATAGTGTCTGTCTCTCTTTCTGTCTGTCTGTCTGTCTGACAATTCAGAGATATCTTATCCGCAGAAATTATTTGGCCAATGATGCTAAAACAATGTATTTACAAAGATTTAGAGAGTCACAGTGGGAGAATTTAAAAAACATCTCCTTTCTCATGTACCTAAGTGTCATTAACCCTTTCCCAAACAAGCCCTGGTTTTCACGTGTCTGCAGTACAAGTCTTTTGAAAACACTATGGGAAAAGGAGAAATTGCTCGTAACGAGCAATTTCTCCTTTTCCCACAGTGTTTTCTACCGATTTTGAGAACTTTCTGCCATTTTCATCAAATTTAGAATTGTCGTCTGCAAACTCTTTCAATTTGGACTAGTCCAAAATTTGTTGTTTGGGAAAGAGTTAAAGCAAAGTATTGTTTGGTAAATATAATAATAGTTTAAAAAAAAAAAAACAGTCCTGCCCTTGAACAGGGGAGTAGAATTTCAGCTATAATCATTACAACTCTTTTGTTTGTAGCTTCATACAGACTCATCCATAATTCAGTATTGAAAGTATTTACAAAGCACAAATCAGATGAACCTAAAATGATGGGATTTTTCTCTAATAGGTTAGGAAACATTGTTGGAAAAGGAGAAATAGCTGTTTGCCTTTCCCAAAAATGTTTCCAAATGCTTTTTTCCTCATGGTCATTGAAACACTGTATAAAGGGTTATCTCATTTTCATAAATTTTACAGATTGTCTCGACAATGCAAAGTGTGTCAGTGTTGGTGCTACAGCAGCCTGTGCAGATCAGGACATTGGCCAGACATTCTGTCCTAAACTGTGTGGATCCTGTTCAAACATCATTTCTCAACTTCTTGGATAGTGATTGGCTGTGTCCTAACATACTTTCTCACTGTTTTGGATTATGAATTATGAATGTTTTTGGAATACATGTACTGATACATTCAATTGTCTTGTTTCGGTCCCAATGTTTGCTTGAATTCCTTAACTTAATTGATAATAAAAAACATTTTTACAGTGAACACATGTTACCTTTTTCCCAAGCAAATTTAGCAAAATAGAAGGAATACATGAATAGAATTCATTTTTTAGCCAACCTGAGTACAAAATGCTCAAGCTGAGCTTTTCTGTACGTGCTGTGTCTGTTGTACGTCGTCTTGTCATCAACAATTACCTTTTGTGAACTCTAGAGGCCACATTTTCGGTCCAATACTTAGGAGCCTTTGTCAGAATGTTTGTCTTGATAATATCTCGGACAAGTTTGATACTGGGTCAAGTCAGGTGAAAAAGTAGGTCACTGGGCCAATCTTCAAAAAACCTTGTGTGCACACTAGTGGCCACATTTTCCTTGCAATACTCATGAAACTTGGTCAGAATGTTTGTCTTGATAAGATCTCAGACTTGTTTGAAATTGGATTATGCCAGATCAAAAAGTAGGTCACCAGGAAAAATTTAAGAAAAACCCTGTGTGCACTCTAGAGGCTACATTTTCAGTCTGATATGTTTGAAAATTGGTCAGAGTGTTTGGCTTGGATCTCAAACAAGTTTAAAATTTGGTTATGTCAAGTCAAAAAGTAGGTCACTGGGACACATCGTAGAAAAATCCTATTTGCACTCTAATGACAACATTTTGAGTTTGATGGTCATGAAACTTAATCAAAATGTTTATCTTGATAATACATGTCTAGAGGCCACATTTTCGGTCCAATACTTAGGAGCCTTTGTCAGAATGTTTGTCTTGATAATATCTCGGACAAGTTTGATACTGGGTCAAGTCAGGTGAAAAAGTAGGTCACTGGGCCAATCTTCAAAAAACCTTGTGTGCACACTAGTGGCCACATTTTCCTTGCAATACTCATGAAACTTGGTCAGAATGTTTGTCTTGATAAGATCTCAGACTTGTTTGAAATTGGATTATGCCAGATCAAAAAGTAGGTCACCAGGAAAAATTTAAGAAAAACCCTGTGTGCACTCTAGAGGCTACATTTTCAGTCTGATATGTTTGAAAATTGGTCAGAGTGTTTGGCTTGGATCTCAAACAAGTTTAAAATTTGGTTATGTCAAGTCAAAAAGTAGGTCACTGGGACACATCGTAGAAAAATCCTATTTGCACTCTAATGACAACATTTTGAGTTTGATGGTCATGAAACTTAATCAAAATGTTTATCTTGATAATACATGTATCTACTGTCAATCGGTATATGTTTTTTTTTCTATGAAGCACATTCTTATCAGCGTAACCGTGGATCCGGATCAGACCCAGAAAATGGTCAACATGCGCTAAATAGGCCAAATGCCCATTGCACTGAAAGAGTTCATAGTACAGAACTAGCATGAGCTACTTGGGCAGCAACTCTGTGCAAGATGACTAACATTTTGACATGTCCATTGTCAAGGCCTTTCCAGATGACTCCAGTCCTACATAGCTCGCGGGTGAAATGTAGGATTTGTAATCTGGAGGTCTCAGGAGTCATCGTCACTCGATCCCAACTTTTAAAGACCCTGAGAAAGAAGCCCTTTTAAAACACTGTGGGAAAGGGAGAAAATGCTGGTAACCAGCATTTTCTCCCGTTCCCACAATGTTTTCTACCTTGTCAAAAACAAGATTCAATTTTTCAGTCAGTCACATTTATGTTTGTCGTCTGCAACTGCTTTCAATTTGGACTTGTCTAAAATTTTGTCGTTTGGTAAAGGGTTAAGTTGATTCACTCAAATGATAGGATTCTTTATTTTTTTCTCAAAAGGGTTGAAAATTTGCAGAGTGAGAGAAAGTGATTAACATTTTACCAGATTAACCCTTTACCACATGAGAAAATTTTAGACTAGTCCAAATTGAAGACATTTGCAAACGACAAAAAACATGTGGCTCCAATGGCGGAATTTGTCATTAAAAGGGTAGAAAACATTTTGATTGGCAGCATTTTCTCTCTTTCCCAAAATGTTTTCAGAGGCCTTCTTTTACAGGGTCATGAAGAAAAATGCGGGATTGTGTAGTAAATGGTTAAACAAAAGCTGTACATCTATTTAGTAGCCACTTCTATCAAGAAACCATTTTAACCCTTTACCGCTCAATGACGCCTTTTAACAACCCAGGGAAAGAAGACTTTTCTCCTTTTCCCACAGTGTTTTCTACCCTATCAAAAAAAGATTGCAGCATTTGGGTTACATTGAAATTGTCGTCTTCCAGTGCTTTCAATTTGGACAAGGCTATAATTTTGTCATCTGGTAAAGGGTTAAGTGATCCAAATGAGACTGTTAACTCTTTACCACACAATCCCAACTTTTAACGACCCTTAGAAAGAAGCCTTTTGAAAACATTGTGGGAAAAGAAGAAAATTATGGTAACCAGCATTTTCTCCTTTTCCCACCATATTTTCTACCCTTGCCCAATCAGATTTCAATTTTTGAGTCACAATTATTTTGTCGTCTGCGAATGCTTTCAACTTGGATCAGTCAAAAATTTTGTTGTGTGGTAAAGAGTTAAACAGCCACCTGTCACAAGAGGTTAGTTCTGTTTGTCCCCTTGTAGCTGCTTAAGACAAGCGACTTCACAAATATCGAATAAAAGTCCTACTTTGTCCTGAGAGGAGGCTGTCTGCCAATTTTTCCGTTTGCCATGGGAGATAATAGATAGTATTGCATTTATCTTCTTTATAAAATAGTTTGAATCTTGATCATGGGATGCAGACTAGGCACACATAAAAGACAAATGACATGTGCCCACACTGAAAAAAGAATTTTGGTGAAAAAAAAGTGTTTTCTTTGTAACACTGAATTCACCTCACACATTTCTAATAAACGATGCTAATTAAAATAAAACTTCCATATTTCATTGTACAAAACAGTAGATAGCAAGTAGGGTGTGATGAACAAGGGAGAAAACTCCTAAAGTACTAAGAATAAATTTGCCGGGTTTATTTCCCTTGGCATATCTTACAGCAAGAGCGCCATCTATCTCGTCTTGTCGGAAAGGACAGTTAAATTCCTCGAACGAGATAATCTTCAGAGAATCACGCGGAAAAACTTATGAGTTCATCTGTATTTTTTACCAATGACAACTTATACAAATATAAAAGGTAAATATTTTTGCTTATTTCATTGCAACCATAGGATGCACGGAGAGTAATTCAGAGTGAACTTCCTTGGTTTTGCAGGGTAGGTTACTCTGTTGAACTCAAAATGGCCTGGACATGGCTAGGAATGAAAATATGTTGACGAATCATGGCTTTACCGGTTAATGAAGAAATAATCAGGTAATCAAAGCTTACATCATGATACTCTAGCATTTACATTAAGTAACGTGCTGAAAATAAAGTTGTTGCTACAAGTGTTTTTCGTAAATTTGGCAAAAGAAAAGTTGACGTGTAGACTAGCTTGAAGTTGAAACAAGTTGTTCCGATTTGTCACATCATGTAGGGCGAGTTTCAATTTTCTGCCTAAAATACATTTCTTTGATTGTCATTTCTCATATTTATTTTATGCCAGATTTTACCCTACAGCTTTCTAGAATCCTGCGGTAGTCATTCTGAGGAGGAAGAGAGATCAGTCTTGGAGAAGTAAAAGAAACTTGCGTTACTGTAGAGTTTTGAAGAAATTTTGTAGAAGTAAACTGCCTTACTGCACCGCTGCTTTTAACTGAGAGCACTGATTAAGCCATTTGTCACATAATGACGAGTTTTAATGCTTCTTGGAAATCAGACTTTGGAAACATCCTGGGAAAAAGAGACAGTGCTGGTAACCAGCATTTTCTCCTTTTCCCATGATGTTTTCTAACCCTTCAGAAGCAAATCCAACCGTATGAGTTACATTTAAATTGTCATCTGCATTTTCTCCTTTTCCCAAAATGTTTTCTGTCATATCACAGACATCTTACCATCCAATCAGCATTAAATTATCGTCTGCAAATGCTTTGAATTTGGGCCAGTCTGAAATTTTGTCGTCTGGTAAAGAGTTGAATTTGCTTGTTTTCAACAACTCACTGGAAATAAGAAGGCACTGAACTATCAAAGCAGACTCAGAGAAATACTGCTGACTAGTATTTCCTTCTTTCTTTCCCACAAGGCTTTTAACCAGTATGCAGACCTCCAGATAAGAGGGAGTGATAGTATTCTAAATCCATTATTTCTCTTCGGAACCCTATGTTGTGGGAACTCATTAGTCTTGATGAAACAATTTCAATGAGTACCCATAACATAGGGTTTAGTGGAGAGTGATTAATATTTTCAATTTTGAAATCAAAATCACTCCCTCTATCTGGAGCTCTGAGTATGACAACATTTTTTTTTAACTTTTGTAAAAATCAAATTGTCATATGCAGATGCATTCAATATTGCACAAATCTAATTTTTTTCACCTGATGCAAAGAAATAAGATGTTAACTCCTCACCAAACGACAAAATTTTAGGCTGGTCCAAATCCAAAGCATTTGCAGACGACAATTTAATACTGATTAGATGGTAAGATTTGTCTGTGATAGGACAGAAAACATTTTGGGAAAAGGAGAAAATGCTGGTTACCAGCATTTTCTCCTTTTCCCACAATGTTTTCAAAAGGCTTCTTTCTCAGGGTCGTTAAAACTCGGGATTGTGGTCGTAAAGAGTTAATTAAAGTAGGCTTTAATGTTCAGTAAATAATCAGCAGTTGTTACACGACTACATACAGGGTTTTCATTTAAAGCCGATTGCCGATCAAAAACATAGGTTGAAATCGGCCTTTAATCGGTTGTTTTTGCTGGATCTTTGAAAATCGATCACGTTGTTTATATAGTAAATATTTCACACGTTGGTAACTGTACTGCGACACCGGTTCAATTTTACCGCGAAACCAGAAACAGTTGGTTTATGAATGTTACACGGTCATTCATTGGATACTTGCATCCAGTTATCCAATTGTAGGTGACGATACGTTTCTCCGATCTCCATTTGGTAATCATGGACGCCAAAGCCTAGGTGGCCCCCTTGACCCTCGGCCTGTTGTTTTTGTCAATCAATCGGTTGCTTCATTTCAAAATGAAAACCCTGTACATAGTATGAGCGATAATTGTTCGAATTTCAGGCATGGTTACACGATACCAAAATGTCAAAGCGGATGTACCACCCATGCCATAAACTGAGTGTACCATCCGCTAAAATTTTCTGGTGTCGACATTGTATGCAGATGTTTGAAGATGCTATATCTAGATGGAAACATAGTAAAGTTTGTCGCTTCTACAATGGTGCAAAACCTAAAGATCAGGATGGTCAGGTAGGGCAGTTTTGCATTATTTATTAACCCTTAACCACAGATCAAAATTTTTTATCTGTCCATTTTGAAAGCATTATAAGAAAAAATGGTGAATTTGTCTTTTAGAGGATACATATCATTTTGGGAAAAGGAGAAAATGCAGGTTACCGGCATTTTCTCCTTTTTCCAAAATGTTTTCAAAAGCCTTCTTTTACAGCATGGTTGTTAAATCTCTGGATTGTGTGGTAAAGGGTTAAGTACTGTCATGTGATTGAATATTTTACCCTCTTACTGACTTGTCCACATTGAGAGCATTTGCAAATGACTGATTAAAGTATCTCAAAGTTTGTGAACATTGTGGGACATGGTGAATATGCTGATGACAAGTATTTTTCTTTTTTCCGTGGTATTTTCTTGAGCTTTAGTATGGCTGTGTTTGAAGAAGACATTGAGATATTGTCACAGCCCTGTCGTCTGCGTTGTCATGGAAAAACTTCGACATTTATTAAATCTCTGTTATTTCCTTCAAACTTAAGAGTTGTTGTTAACCCTTTCCCAAACAACATATTTTAGACTGGTCCACATTGAAAGAATTTGCAGACGACAATTTCAGATTTGATGAAAATGGCAGAAAGTTATCAAAAAGGGTAGAAAACACTGTGGGAAAAGGAGAAATTGCTCGTTACAAGCAATTTCTCCTTTTCCTATAGTGTTGTCAAAAGACTTGTACTGCAGACACGTGAAAACCAGGGCTTGTTTGGGAAAGGGTTAACTATCAAAAGGGTAGGTAACCATGAAATTTTTTTTGACATAGTTATGCTCCTTTTCAAGCCAGTTATACCAGTTATGCTGGTTACCAGCATTTTCTTACAAAAGTAGATACAGAGCTCCAGATAAGAGGGAGTGATGGTATTCTAAATCCATTATTTCTCTTCCAAACCCTATGTTGTGGGTACTCATTAGAATCATCTCGATGAGACGATTCTAGTGAGTACCCATAACATAGGGTTTACTTTAGAATAAGTAATATTTTCAATTCTGTAATCAGAATTACTCCCTCTATCTGGATCTCTGTAGATACATTCATTTTGTCTTCATGGCGACCTATGAGTAAGTTATAAGAAGGTACTGGCTCATGTTGGCTCATATTTATCATAAAGGTACTTCTTTTTTTTGCTCAATATCATCAGAGAAAATGTTGAGGTATTGTCAAAGCCCTGGTGTCGTCTCTGTCGTCATTGTGCAAAAACTTGGACATTTTATAATATCTCTGTTAATACTGAAGATACTTGCTTCAAATTTAGACAAGTTGTTAAGTATGAAAAGGAGACCCTATACAAGAAGAGCAGGTAACTGTAAAAGTATATTTGAAACAGTTATGCCCCTTTTTTGACTTAGAATTTTCACTGAAAATCAAGGAACTGCGGCTGAGCATTGGCACAAGCATGTGGTGCTGTTGTTTAATTTAGCAGCAGATGAGTTTCAAATAGAGAATTCAGTATAGATTTACACATGGTTACATTTCAAACATTTTTGTAAAAAACAAATGCCTATTATGAGCTGTTTCTTTTCTACATTATTGTCATTATCCCTTTGCCAACAATGCTTCGTACCCCTTTTGAAAAGACTATTCCTATCAATCGGAGCACATGTAACAGTAATGTGTAATCTGCAAATGATTTTAATTTGAAAAAGCCTAAAAATTTTGTCATCTAGTATAGAATGAAAGGTGACTGACTGTCATTGGTGTGATGTCCAAGAATAGATTTTGGATTTTGGGCTGTCTTTACTAAACACTTTGAATTCAGTTTTAATTCTGAATTCAAAGGCCTGCCATCTGATTGGTTTAGATTTTCTATCATAGCCAATCGTATTGTTAATCTTGAAAATTGTAGTTATCAGAGTATGGAGTAAATGAGATAACCCTTTACCGCACAATCCCGACTTTTAATGACCCTAAGGAAAAAGCCTTTTGAAAACATTGTGGGAAAAGGAGAAAATGCTGGTAACCAGCATTTTCTCCTTTTCCCACAATGTTTTCTTCTCTTCCCAAAACAAATTTTTATTTTTAAGTAACATTTATTTTGTCATCTGCAAAAGCTTTCAATTTGGACTGGTCTAAAATTTTGTCATTTGGTAAAGAGTTAACTCTTTACCACACAGGAAAAATTTAGACTCATGCAAATTAAAAGTATTTGCAGAAGACAATTTAAATGTGACTCAAATAATGGAATTCGTCTATGATAGGGTGGAAAACATCGTAGGAAAAGGAGAAAATGCTGGTTACCATATTTTCTTCTTTTCCCACAATGTTTTCAAAAGGCTTCTTCTTCAGGGTCATTAAAACTTGGCATTGAGTGATAAAGGGTTAACTTTTTACTTGTAAAGATGACACAAAGTTTTAGATTCATTGTCCAAATTGAAAATATTTGCAGATCACAAATTCACTGTGGCTGAAGTAAATCAATCTATCTTTTAACTCATAACCAGATGACAAAATTTTAGACTAGTCCAAATTCAAAGCATTTTCAGACAACAAAATAAACATGGCTGATAAAAAGAAATTGAAATTCATTTTGAGAAGGGTAGGAAACATTGTGGGAAAAGGAGAAAATACTGGTTACCAGTATTTTCTCCTTTTCCCACAATATTTTCAAAGGGCCTCTTTCTAATGGTCATTAAATCTCAGGATTTTGTGGTAAAGGGTAGAAAATATTGCAGGAAAAAGAGAAAATGCTGGTTGTGTTTTCTCATTTTGCCACAATAATTTCAGAAGATTTGTTTATCAGGGTTGCAAGGGATCATTTGGTCAAAGATTAACCCCTACATCACTGTTATTTTAACATTTTAGTGTACAATAAGATCAGATTTTACAAAACAAGCAGTCCAATGTTGGATCCACTCTGACGACAGGGGTGTTATAAGTCTGGCTGATGCAATCCTTAAATTGCAATATTTTGGCTGTTTTTCCTAATTGGAAATTTCCATTTCAGTCTTTCAGGCCAATAGTAAAAACCTAAATGTAGTTACTTCAACAATAGTTTGGTGGCAAAAATATCTCTAATCAGACATTGTAGATCCAAGATCAGACTGCACATTCTTTGCAGTCTGATCTTGGTATCTACACTGTCCACAAAAGGTCATTGAGTTGCACTTTATAGCAGCCTACAGGTCAATCCTTTTCCAAATAATCCTGTGTTTTACCACCCTATGGAAAATTACATTTGAAGACATGGTGTGAAAAGGAGAAAATACTGATAACTAGTACTTTCTTTTTTTTTTCCACAATATTTTCTACTCATTCAAAGACCAGTGCCATCAATTTTACCACATTTGATCTGTTGTCTGCAAATGCATTTGAAAATGAGATGGCTGAAACTTTGTTTTGTAAAGTGTTAACCCTTTACCAAACAAATCCAGGGTTTTAACGACCCTTGTGGGGAAGTCTATCCCATCAAAAACAAATCCTGCCATTTGAACAATATTTAAATTGTTGTCTGCAAATGCTTTCAATTTGGACCAGTCTAAAGTTTTGTCATTAGGTAAAGAGTTAATTTAGGGCCTTCAGTGTTACCTGTCTTTATTTATGTTTTCCAGGTCATTCAGATGTATGTAAAGCCAGATACTGTATCGTATAGCCAGAATTTCTTACCAGGACAGACTGTTATACATAAACCACAAATTAAAAAGAAAACTGCTGAACTAAAGTGTGTGATTTGTAACGCTAAATTCTTTTCTCTGTATGATATGCGAGAGCATGTAAAATATCCATGCCAAAAAGCGTATAAAGATTCGACAGATAGTGATAGTGACGTACAAGAAGAATCCGTGAAATTCAAGATCAGGCGTGTGGAATTAGATAAGGAGTTAGCTGTGAAGAGTAGTACTGCTTTGTCAGTCCTTGCAGAAGCATCGAAACACGTGGAATCGCTTTCACACAGACTTCCCATAAAAACTGAGTTGGTTACAGACGGTGAACAGCGGGTAGAGAAGTGTCTGCAAACAGTTCCTGCCACTGAGCAAGTCGTAGAGGTTGCTCCGGTTTATGCGAGTTATCGTCAGATCGAACACGTGTCTGCAGACTCTGAGACTCTAAGGTAACTGCATCCTGGGGCTATATTCACCAACCATTTGTAAGAATATTCTTAATCTTATGCTGAAGAATTTTCTAAATTTGAAAGTAACACAACTTCTGATTGGCTAAACCAAATGGTTTAGCCAATCAGAAGTTGTGTTACTTTCAAATCCAGAAAATTCTTTAAAATTAGAAAAATAATTTGTTATCTGAAGCATTTAGTTAGTAATTTTAAACTTAGGCTAGCATTCATTTTAACTCTTTACCAAATGACATAATTTTAGACTGGTTCAAATTGAAAGCATTTGCAGACGACAAAATAAATATGACCGACAAATTGAAATTTGTTTTGGGAAGGGTAGAAAACATTGTGGGAAAAGGAGAAAATGCTGGTTACCAGCATTTTCTCCTTTTCCCACAATGTTTTCAAAAGGCTTCTTTCACAGGTCGTTAAAAGTCAGGATTGTGTGGTAAAGAGTTAACGCATCTATGTGGTCATCACTTAATTATGTGTCCATAAAATTTGTTTAACCATTTCCCAAACAAGCCCTGGTTTTCACGTGTCTGCAGTACAAGTCTTTTGAAAACACTGTGGGAAAAGGAGAAATTGCTCGTAACGAGCAATTTCTCCTTTTCCCACAGTGTTTTCTACCCTTTTGGAGAACTTTCTGTCATTTTCATCAAATTTAAAATTGTCGTCTGCAAATGCTTTCAATTTGGACTAGTCTAAAATTTATCGTTTGGGAAAGGGCTAATAAAAGACTGAATCCTGCGGTAGAATGGTTCTGTTACATGCAGAAAAGTAAACAAAAGCAAAAAGTTGTAGCCCAGGTCAGCCTGTGTGGACTCTACAGGCTGACCTGGGTTGATACTTTTTGCATTAAGCTACCTTTTCACAGAGCATGTCTCAATTACAATTTTGATAGTAACAGTCTAGGGTCCGTATTCACCAACCATTCTAAAGAATATTCTTGGTCTTATTCTTCAAAATTTTCTACATTTGAAAGTAACACAACTTCTGATTGGCCAAACCATTTGGTTTGGCCAATCAGAAGTTGTGTTACTTTCAAATGTAGAAAATCTTGAAGAATAAGACTAAGAACATTCTTAAGAATGGTTGGTGAATACGGACCCTGATTATACAATTGGTTCAAATGGTTTATAGAACAGAGTCTTTGTTTGAATCATTCATGAACCAGGGCCACTACTCACCAAACATTCTTAAGAATATTCTTTGTATAATTTTCAAGAATTTTCTGTATTTGATGCTGATAGAAACACCATTTCTGCTTGGCTAAACCATTTCTGCTTGGCTAAACCAAATGGTTTATTTGGTTTAGCCAGTCAGAAGTTGTGTTACTTTCAAATTTAGAAAATTCTTCAGCACAAGAAATAGATCATTCGAGTTATTCTTAGGAGTGGTTGGTGAATACGGACCCAGGTCCATTTTGGAATTATTAACCCTTATCACGCAGCACAATTTTAGATCTGTTTATGTTAACAGCATTTAACCCCTTACCAAACAATCCTAAGTTTTAACGACCCTGAAAGAGAAGGCTTTCGAGAACACTGTGGGAAAAAGCGAAAATGCTAGTAACCACCATTTTCTCCTTTCCCCACAATGTTTTCTGCCTCATCACAAACAGATACCATCATTTGAAATACATGTAGTTTGTCGTATGCAAATACTTCGGATGAATTTGGTTGAGTCCAAATTTTCATCATTTGGTAAAGAGTTAAGGGTTGATTAGGTATATATGGCTTAAATGATAGCTTTGTCTCTGAAGGGTAGAAAAGATTGCAGGAAAAGGAGAAAAAATGCTGGTTACCAGCATTTTGTCCTTTTCCCACAACGTTTTCAAAAGCTGTCTACTTCAGCGTCGTCAGAACATATGATTGTGTGGCAAAGTGTCGATACATTATTTACATGTGAGCCATGCTCTGTGAAAAGGGTGTTTAATGCATCTGCAAAAGTATCGACCCATGTCAGCATGTGCACTCTGATTTTTGCTATTGGTCAATATTCTGTATGTCCAAAGACAAGCGTACCTCATGATTCCGTCAGTTGTTTAACACTTTACCAGACGACAAAATTTTAGACTTGTCCAAATTGAAAGCATTTGCAGACGAGAAAATAAATGTGTCTTAAAAATTGAAATGTGCCTTGGGAAGGTTAGAAAACACTGTGGGAAAAGGAGAAAATGCTGGTTACCAGCATTTTCTCCTTTTCCCACAATGTTTTCAAAAGGCTTTTTCCTTAGGGTCGTTAAAACCCATGATTATGTGATAAAGGGTTGAAAAAAGTGGCTATTATGGATTCATAATTTTGTAATGGCTTGATTGGTATCATGCGTCATCGAAAAGCATTAAGCCCCCTTTTGCCAGAGTATGGTTCATGTAGATCAGTTCCATGTTTGAACTATTTATAGACAAGTACCAAGGCTAGATTTAGAACCAGTCATTATTGTGATACAAACTGACGACGGACAAGACTTACCTGAGGCATCTCTAGACGAGGAGTCGATCCTGCTATATCTGAGAGAAATAATCCAAACCTTTCAAGTTGGTGAGTACATTACGAGGGATGAATACAAAACTATTCCATCTGCGTTTCGAACAATTTTACAGGAGAGGGAAAAAGGCTTCTCATTTCTGTGAAAAGAATAGTTAGATCATCTTGTTTAGATATGTTGTGTTGAGCTGAGAGTACATGTATGAATTCAGAACAACATAATTAAACAAGACGATCTAACAATGCTTTTCACGGAATTGAGTTTTTTTTCCCCTCTCCTGTAATATTTTCCAAAATGCAGATGGAATAGTTTCGCATTCACTCCTCAAAATTTTTTATTTCTTGGTGTGTGATTTCCTCCTATGTTTTCCTTATCTTTCAAGAAGGAAGTCCCCTTTCCTTGAAAGATTTTACTGCACATGTAGACTTTGTGAAGATGATGTTATTGAACAAACCATATGACAGATTATTTTCATTGCTGTGAAATTTTAGGAATTGGGGGAAAAAAACAGAAGATTTCATTTTATATGAGTTTATCTTTTGAAAACATTGTGGGAAAAGGAGAAAATGCTGATAACCAGCATTTTCTCCTTTTCCCACAATGTTTTCTTCTCTATCAAAGAGAAAAATCATCATTTTGGCAACTTTTAGTTTGCCGTCTGCAAATGCTTTCAGTTTGGTCAAGTCCAAAATTTTGTTGTTTGGTAAAGAGTTAATTGGAATAACCAGTCAGTCTTAAATCGGCTGTAACCATTTCTTTACATCAAAATTTCATTGTTTCTACAAATGGATCCATATTTGCTCACTACTGGCGGTACTTTGTTAAAAAAAAAAAAAAAATCATGACAGAATTCCATAAATGTCAACCCCGAAAACCCGATGTTGTCTGTGAATAAAAATTACATGCCAGTAAACTGTTTAACATCCTATGGGTTTGAACTTCTTCACTTAGCAAGGTAATCATCAGATATACACTTATCATTCAAGTAAAGTGCTAATTATCAACTGTGCCAACCAACATAATAACTCCTTATCGATGTCAACCTACAGACTGGTTACCAGTTATAGTTTTTGTTATAACCATTAGAAGCAAAAACTGGGAACCAGCATTAAAATGTCTAGCATCCCTATATGGTAGGGCCGGCGCCATCCAATTCTGTCAACCCGTATTTTTCTGCACCAAATTAAAATTTCTTTTGCAAATGGTACCAAATGCGAAACCCACAGAGAACCCTGAATGGGAGTGACATAAATAGTTCCAAAAATAAACAAAAACAACCAAAACATTAAAAGAGTATGTACAATAAACGATGACGAAAATTTATGATCGACTGTCACTGATTATTGGCAAAAAGCAGCACAACACTAGTTTACATTGCGGTCAGTTTATATGGGGGCAATTTTTACGAATCATGTCTGGGTCGTAAAAAAGGGAAACATTTGCTGTGCTTAAAAAAACCTGTTATATAGTATTTGAATAAATAAGAATCCCACTTAACCCTTTACCGCACAATACCACCTTTTGACGCCCCTGGGAAAGAAGCCTTTTGAAAACATTGTGGGAAAAGGAGAAAATGCTGGTAACCAGCATTTTCTCCTTTTCCCACAATGTTTTCTACCCTGTCAAAGAAAAATTGTACCATTTGAGCCACATTGAAATTGTCGTCTGCAAATGCTTTCAATTTGGACGAGGCTAAAATTTTGTCATCTGGTAAAGGGTTAATAAATGATTGGTGACCATGTGGCATTTCCACAAGCCTTTGCTAAATTCTGAACCAGAATCAAACAATGCCTAAAAAGGCCAGGTATTATCATACTTTACGAAAATAGCAAAAAAAAAACATATTTTTTTCTTACTCTTCAGTTTCTCTTTTATCAATTGGTGGTTTTCAGATCATTGGCATAGTTAAAGTTAGTGATATAAAAATCGGTAGGATTTTAAAGATCTAAATGACCCCCATTAACTCTTTACCAAACGACAGAATTTTAGACTGGTCCAAATTGAAGGCATTAGCAGATGTCAAATTAATTGTGGCTCTAAAATTGAAATATGATTTCGGAAAGGTAGAAAACATCATGGGAAAAGAAGAAAATGCTGGTTACCAGGATTTTCTCCTTTTCCCACAATTTTTTCATTAGGCTTTTTCTTTAGGGTCGGTAAAAGTCGGGATTGTGTGGTAAAGGGTTAATGCTGATTTACTATTATACTAGACGAATTTTATCCAGTAATTTCAAATAATGTCTAAATCATCCTCTATCTGGTTAACCCTTTCCCAAACGACAAATTTTGGGACTGGTCCAAATTGAAAGAGTTTGCAGACGACAATTTTAGATTTGATGAAATTTGATGAAAATGGCAGAAAGTTATCAAAATGGGTAGAAAACACTGTGGGAAAAGGAGAAATTGCTCATTACGAGCAATTTCTCCTTTTCCCACAGTGTTTTCTAAAGACTTGTAATGTAGACACATGAAAACCAGGGCTTGTTTGGGAAAGGGTTAAGGGAGATGCCATTATACAGTTTGCAAGGGCGGCAAAATCAAGTGAACATTTTATAGTATGCTCAGACATGAATTTTGTATTAACCCTTTCCCAAACAAGCCCTGGTTTTCACGTGTCTGCAGTACAAGTCTTCTGAAAACACTGTGGGAAAAGGAGAAATTGCTCATAACGAGCAATTTCTCCTTTTCCCACAGTGTTTTCTACCCATTTTGATAACTTTCTGCCATTTTCATCAAATTTAAAATTGTCGTCTGCAAACTCTTTCAATTTGGACTAGTCCAAAATTTGTCATTTGGGAAAGGGTTAATTAACACGTAAACTGAATTAAATTTTGCTGATCCTACTAGGGTGAAAAAGTGTCCAGTATCATGAAGCATCATGCAATGTGGCTATGTCAGTGACCAGTCACAAGTGCTTGCCAGCTTCTGGCCTCCTGCAAACATTCCTGTGTTTTAACTCTTTACCAAACAATAAAACTTTGAATGTGTCCAAATTCAAAGCATTCACAGGTTACAAAATATTATGTGACTCAAAAATTAAAATTTGTCTCTGGAAAGGTAGAAAATATTGTGGGAAAAGGAGAAAAGCATTTTCTCCTTTTCCTACACTATTTTCAAAAGCGTTCTTTCTCAGGGCTGTTAAAACTTGGGATTGTGTGGTAAAGGGTAAATGACCCAAAGGAAAGGGTTTTGAAACATTCTGAGTGAAAAGAAGAAACTGCTGGTTACCAACATTTTTTCCCTATTACATAATGTTTTCTCTCCTGTCAAAGACAAATCCCATTAAGTGAGCCACATTTAAGCTGCCATTGTAGAGCAAATGCTTTTAATTTGGATGAGTCCAACTTTTGTTATCTGGTAAAGAATTAAAGTAAAAATGTGGACAAGAAGTGTTTTTTTTTTTTCGAATAGGACAAGTTTTGGAGATACATACAAAGTTTCAAGCAGTTAAAACCTTTGTTGTGGGTCCCGGAGGTACCATTTTCCCGGCAGAGTATCCACCATTTCGTGTAGCAGGGGTGAAGCAAGAACCAAGTACTGGTAACAGTTCATCAACACAAGCTGTGTCCCAAGTTCCAACTGAAACTACAGACTCTTCCGTTGACTCAAGTCTCCTTCTCGCTCTAGCGTCAGAGCAGATCCACGGTAGTGTCGACCAAAGTACAAACACAGATATAACAGATTCGAGTTCACAGCCACAGTTTACAAGCAGTGTAGAGCAAGTTGGATATCTGGTACCCCTTAGTGGTGAAGAAAAACCAGATACTTTGTCACAGAGTGTGAGACCAGAGATATTAGAAAGTACTAGTGGTACTTTTATTACTAAAACAGAACATTCATATCAGCTACCATACTCTGAGCAATCAAAAAGTTACATAGATAGCCAACCTCAACTAGGCAGTCATCCAATTGTTCAGGTTGAGGTTGACAGACTGCAGTCTAGAGAGAACCTGAACCAGATTGACCTGCAGAATTTTGTGACTTTTATTCAACGAAGTGTGCCAGAGGGAACCAGTTGTGTTGAAACCACTTCCTCCATACAGCCCACACACGTTGCCTCTTCACAAACAAGTCAGGTATTTGATTCTCAGTGTTTCTGTTTGCCTAAGATTTTATTCAGATCATGTGACTCAGTGACAATTACAAAAGTTTGAATCGCATTGAGTTCCCTTTGAGTCCAATTTTTGCCTGCATAAATTCTCAATTAAATCTACTGAACGGCAGAATTTTAGACTAGTCCAAAATGAAATATTTGTAGATGACAAAATAGGGGTGACTCAAAAATTTAAATCTTTTAAATCTGTTTTGGAAAGGATAGAAAACACTGTGGGAAAAGGAGAAAATGCTGATTACCAGCATTTTCTCTTTTTTCCACAATGTTTTCAAAAGCTTCTTTCACAGGGTTGTTAAAACTCAGGACTGTGAGGTTACCAGAAATTTCTCCTTTTACGATAATGTTTTCAAAAGCTATCTTTCTCAGGGTTGTTAAAACTCAGGACTTTGTGGTAAAGGGTTAAATCTCAAAATCATGTTGAAATCACAGGTAGCCACTGGAAAATTGCAAGGTCATTGATTTTGACTGAACCACATTCAAATAGTCTCTTACATCAAGGTACACATGCAGATCGAGATGCATTTCTAGTCAGTTTGGGATTCTGATGATCTTTTTGTGCAATAGGAGTTTAAAACTTTGTATTTTTCATTGTTTTTGTGACTGGTGTGGTAAAATTAACCCTTTCCCGAACAAGCCCTGGTTTTCACGTGTCTGCAGTACAAGTCTTCTGAAAACACTGTGGGAAAAGGAGAAGTTGCTCGTAACGAGTAATTTCTCCTTTTCTCACAGTGTTTTCTACCCTTTTTGATAACTTTCTGCCATTTTCATCAAATTTAAAATTGTCGTCTGCAACTCTTTTAATTTGGACCAGTCCAAAATTTGTCGTTTGGGAAAGGGTTAAGTCAGTGTTTTAGACTCGTCTTTGTCTGTGTCCCAGGGATACAATGAGGTTTAGTATGTTGCATCCAAGTAGATTTTCATATTGGAACTTTTACGACATAGGCAGCAGCTCTGATACTTTACACATTAACACGCAACCAACTTTTAACCCTTTCCCAAACGACAAATTTTGGACTGGTCCAAATTGAAAGAGTTTGCAGACGACAATTTTAAATTTGATGAAAATGGCAGAAAGGTCTCAAAAAGGGTAGAAAACACTGGGAAAAGGAGAAATTGCTCTTTACGAGCAATTTCTCCTTTTCCCACAGTGTTTTCAAAAGACTTGTACTGCAGACACGTGAAAACCAAGGCTTGTTTGGGAAAGGGTTAAGATACATCTATATTCTTTTTCGGCCAGATTTTAACCCATTTCTCCTTTATTTTATCAAACTATAATCATTTTTGTAGCTTCATACCAAAGTTTAATGTTGCCCCTTAACAGATGCATAGATTACAATGGATAGAAAATGCGTTTCATGTTCTGGAGGCCTTCAAAAAAAACCCTGTTGTGACGTTTACAGTTTTAAATAAAAGATTTCTAATATATATATATCATACTATATTCAGAGTTTCAGATAAAAGGGAGTGATAGTATTCTAAATCCATTATTTCTCTTCCAGACCCTATGTTGTGGGTACTCATTAGAATCATCTCGATGAGACATTTCTAATGAGCACCCATAACATAGGGTTGAGTGAAGAGTGATTAATATTTTCAATTTTGAATCAAAATCACTCTGTCTGTCTGGAGTTTGTATATTAGTAATTTATCTATGTTTACACAACTGACTGTATTCTGAACCATTCTACAGTATGTCAGATTTTAACAGCCTTTTTTTCTCACTGGCTGCAAGGATGTATCTTAAAGACCTGCCCATATTTTGATCTTTTGCTGATGTCACCTTTGATATGGCTTAAATCATGAAATTTGTCTTTGAAAGGGTAGGAAACATTTTGGGAAAAGGAGAAAATGCTGGGTACTAACACCTTCCCCTTTTTCCACTATGGTTTCAAAAGCCCCCACCTCAAGTTTACACATTACCACACAACAAACTTTAAGACTTGTCCATATTGAGATCTTTTGCCAATGACACGTTTGATGTTGCTTGAATGATGAAACTTGTCTTAGAAAGGGAAGAAAACATTATGGGAAAAGGAGAAAATGCTGGTTAGCAGCATTTTATCCTTTTCCCACAATGTAATCAAAAGTCCTCAATCTCAGGTCTAGGGGATTGTGTGGTAATGAGTTAACCCATTACCATCTGCATACATGTTTTTTTTTTTTTCATCTAGCTGTCTACCAGTTTTGAAAAAAAAAAAATATGACAAAACAATTTGCTGGTATTGAGCAATTTCTCCTTATTCTACAATGTTTTAACACATGTTTCTGTATTTATGCTTTAGTAGAGGACAGAAATTTAGACTCGTCCATGGTGAACACATTTGCATAGGATAAATTAAATGTGGTTCAAATGAAGTGTCAGATTTGTTTTTGAAAGGATACGAAAACTTTGTGGAGAAAGGAGAAAATGCTGGTTGCTGGTTGCCAGCATTTTCTCCTTTTCCCATAATGGTTCCAAAAGCCTTTTGACCTAGGATTGTTTATACATGGGATTTTTTTGTCAAAGGTTTAACCCTTTACCGCATAATGATGCCTTTTGACACCCCTGGGAAAGAAGCCTTTTGAAAACATTGTGGGAAAAGGAGAAAATGCTGGTAACCAGCATTTTCTCCTTTTCCCACAATGTTTTCTACCCTATCAAAGAAAAATTGCACCATTTTAGCCAAATTGAAATTGTCGTCTGCAAATGCTTTCAATTTGGAGAAGGCTAAAATTTTGTCGTCTGGTAAAGGGTTAAAAACAGAAATCATGTAAATCATCCCTGTTTAATAAGAATATTTTCAAATTGGTTTGCTGCAAGTTTGTTACAGGGGATAAAGAATTAACAGCTTTCAACAAATAGCTTTTGTCACCAAAGCCTGTGTATGTAGTCCTGAATTCCTTTGATTTCTTTACAGGGACTTAGCATGATACTCTTTCCAAGCCACTGGCTGCTTTCCCACATAAATGCATTTCAGTACCTACCAGCGAGAGGTGCAATTCTCGTTGCAGATGAATATAATCAGCTTTAAAAAAAAGAATGTTTGCCAAATGACAAAATTGAAAGCATTTGCAGACGACAAAGTAAATGTGACTCAGAAATAAAAACTTGTTTTGAGGAGGGTAGAAAACATTATGGGAAAAGGAGAAAATACTGGTTACCAGCATTTTCTCCTTTTCCCACAATGTTTTCAAAAGCTTTCTTTCTCAGGGTTGTTAAAAGTCGGGATTGTCTGGTAAAGAGTTAAAAGTCTTAATTTTGTGTTAACTCTCAGCCCAACAGAGCTTATGACAACTGCAGTACAAGGATATTGAAGTTTCTTCATCTCAAGATACTTGTACATTTACTGTAATTTTGAATTTATTTTCCAGACGAATACAACTTCTGAAGTGCTCAAGCAGGTGCCTGTTGTGATAGGGAGCAGTTTTAACACTGAGGTCAACAAAACAGAAAATATATTGGAAAGTCTTGTCTGCACATATGCTGCAAGTACTGATGTATGTATATTGATTCTTTTAATGGCAGAGAGATTAACTTTTGCTTCTTTGACAGCAAAAGCACAGTCCACTGAAAAGCAGAGAGATTTTAGCCATGCTCTGGCAAAAGGGGGCTTAATACATCTCTGTGATCCATGATACCAAGCAGTTCGTTATGTAATTATGGATCCGTAAAATCCAGGTTGTCTAACAACTGACTAAATCATGAGGTGCACTAGTCCTTTGACATGCATGCAGATAATTGACTAAAAGCAAAAAGTTTTAGCCAAGGTTGAGACTTTTTTGCAAATGCATTAAGCGCCCCGTATCACAGAGCATGGCTCATATTTATCTTGTTGGCTTGACTAAAAATAGTGCATGCTATAGATCAAGATCAGACTGAATGTTCTGTGCAGTCTGAAATTGGTCTGTACCATCCAGAATAGCTTCTTTGACTTATTGGGCTGACAGGGTTGATTTTCATATTTCTATTATAATATACATGTAATTCATTTTTCTGCACAAATTTCCAATTGGGTTAACACAAGTGTTTGAAGGTACAGTTTTATGTAATGGTATATGCCTAGAAAAATGGATTCATGTAAAACTTGCTATATGGGAAAGAATGGAAGTCACCAAAACCCCTTTGAATTTGGCTAGTGGGAAAGATCAGGCTTCAGTTTACAGGGACAGAGCTCCAGATTGTAGGGAGTGATTTTGATTTCAAAATTGAAAATGTAAATTTACTCGCCACTAAACCCTACGTTATGGGTACTCATTAGACTAGTCTGATCGAGATGATTCTAATGAGTATCCACAACATAGGGTTTAGAAGAGAAATAATGGATTTAGAACACCATCACTCCCTCTTATCTGGAGCTCTGCCGGGGTATGTCATGACCCGAAGCACAATTAATTTGTTGTCACCAAATGCTTTCAATTTGGACAAAATAATGTGAAATTTGTTGTTTGCTGAAGAGTTCAGCTGGTCTTTCCACTTTGACTATCCATATTCTGTTCCATCATGAAAAATTTTCTTTAAGGACTGAGATAAGAATCTTGAGGCATTTGCTTTCAAATGCCTTCAGTTTGGACAAGTGTAAAATTTTGTTGATTGGAGAACAGTTAGGCTAGTCTTTGTTCCTTTACCATCCATGTTCCATTTCATCATCATAAAAGGTTTGTAGCAACTTTGAGCACGAAGAGTGGATCCTTACTCACCAACCATTCTTAAGAATCTTCTTAGTCTTATTCTCCAGAATTTTCTAACTTTGAAAGTAACACAACTTCTGATTGGCTTAACCTATTTGGTTAAGCCAGTCAGAAGGTGTGTTACTTTCAAAGTTAGAAAATTCTGGAGAATAAGATTTAGAATGATCATAAGAATGGTTGGTGAATACGGACCCTGAATTCATCAGTATTTAGCATATTGATTTTGAACATTGAGGCCTCTTGCCTTTAAAGCTCTGAACCTTGTTTCAGTCGCTCATGCAAACAATGTCATTGGTATCATATAGTTTAGGTCAGACTGCAGAGAACATGAAGTCTGATCTTGGTTCTGTTGGTTCTATACTGTCTACTATTTAGCAAAATATTCTCACAAACATTTCTTTGAAATTCCAAAATCTGATTTTTTTTTCCAGTGAGAGTATCTGTTTCACTTTTTGGCACTTAATGTGTTAATTTTTAATATATGGAGGATAAGACTAGATGCTTCTCTTAAGTTGTGAACATTCAAGATCAGACTGTAATTAATACAGTATTTAGTCTCTTCTAAGAGCTACTTGGTGGAGATCCAAAATCAGACTTCACGAAACAAAGCATCATCCAGTCTGGTCTGAGATCTGCAGTTATCTTGGAAAACAATTTTGCACAAACTTGAACATGTTTTCCAAGCCCACTTTTTGTATATGTTAGTATACAGATATTGACTTAACTCCTCACCACACAATCCCGAGTTTTAATGACCTTAAAGAAAGTGGGCTGTATACCAGCATTTTTAGCTCACCAGAGCATAAAGTGCTCAAGCTAAGCTTTTGTGATCGTGCAGTGTCCATTGTCCATAAGCAAGGTGTCAACAATTACCTTGTGTGCACTATAGAGGCCACATTTTCAGTCAGATACAGTGTTCCCACTCACATCTCTTTTTGGGAGTGCATGCGCTCCCTGGAATACAAGTTTCGGAGTGCAAGAGAAATTCTAGGAGTGCACTTAATATTGACAATTATAGAACATCTATTGAGGACAGTAAGGGTCTGTTGTATTGAAAATTTGTTTTGATGAGTCTTACTCTGCAGTCAGCTGCTCTTGAAAACAATATGGGTAATTTCAAAAAAGAAGACGCTTGCTATAATTTCCTTACTCACGGGACCAGTTTCAGAGGGACAACTTACAGCCTGACGGCCAGTACGGCAGTAGAATTTTCTATTTCACTGTCAATTTCAGACACTGATTAGGTTTCATTTATTGTTTTATAGAGATATTTATGTAAATTTACTGTTCAAAGTCATTGATAAAACTGAATAGACAGTTTGAAATGCCTATGATCGGACGATGTCAAACCAATTTTTGTTGTGTCATGGGTTTTCGCGTTTCTTGCAGCGATCTTTTTTTCATGCCTGTTAAGTTTTGGAGTAGTATTTCCTCATGATTTGACATAGATTTGTCAATAAGAATAGCATGTAACTTCAAAACCTTTAATTTTACACTTGAAAAGCGTATTGATACCAAGTTTGATTAGCGATGATAAACAGTGACTTTCACACAGGTTAACTTGTTCCAACTGGCGCCACTGGTGATCGACAACGGCAGCCCTGAAATCTGTGTGTGCATGCACGTTTCACTTCATATTTCTGTGCGTGATTATTCAATTCAGTGCGTGAATCACGCACATATGTGCGTGAATGGGAACCCTGAGATACTCATAAAAGTTGGTCAGAATGTTTGATTTAATGATATCTCCAACAGTTTTGAAATTGGATCACAAGGGATAAAAAATTAGGTCACTGGGACGGATCTCATAAATCTTGGGGTTGCACTCATGTCAGTTAATGTTACACACACAAAACCTGAAATGAGAGAAAAGCTCATGCACACAGAGTATATTTTATAATATGTTTTACATTATCACACTCGGGATCTCTTCAACTTTATCACTTGTAGATGCTTTTTACTCAGATGAGTGCTTTAGGGCCATTGGCCTTCTTGTTCTCCTTTTCCCACAACATTTTCATACATTTCAAGGCGATAATTTATCATTCTAGCTACACTGAATGAGTCTTCTGCAAATGCTTTGAATTCGGACAAATCCACAAAATCTGTTCTTTGGTATTGGGTTAACTCTCTACCAAAGAATCCCCTCTTTAACTGATCCTTAGAAGAGAGCTTTGAAAAATATTGTTTGAAACAGAAGAAAATGCTAGTAACCAGCATATTGTCAGTTTTTCCAGACAGCTTTCTCCCCTTTGACAGACAAATTTTACCATTTGAGTCTGAATTGATTTGTAGTCTGCAGATTTTCACAATTTAGACAGGTCTATAATTATGGTGTCTGTTAAGAGTTAAAGGGGTTTTATAGAAGAAACTTTAAGATCTGATTTTGAACTTTTTTATTGCAGACAAAATGGCAGGGGAACAACAGCAATTGTTGACATCAGCTAGTAACTGGTTTGGATTTGCAGAACTGACGGATGACTATGTCTCTTCAAATGTGTTACAGCCAGGATCTATAGGCTCACCATCTGCATCTACAAGTTGTGATAAGCAAGAAGTTAATCTCCAAAGAGATGAAAATGAAATTGTTGTCTCTATTTTATCTCCAAAAAGTGGAATTGCAAAGTATAAGGTGCTTGCAAGACAAAAAGCCGAAGATGACATTCCAGAGACAAGAAAGACTTTTTCTCATGCAGGATATAATTGGGCTTATCAGGGCAGAAACAGTATCTTAAAAGTCAACAGCTTAAAGACCAGTGAGATTACACATTCTGTAAAAAAGGTGACCGTACACAAAAATGAGGAAGAAAAAAGCAAGGGTACTTTGAAAAGTACAAAAGTTGACACCTTCAAAGTTCAGAGGAATAATGGGGGAAAATCTAAGATCAAGAATGGGAAGCCAAAGGTAATAATTTTACAAACATTGAAAGGGACCACAGCACAACAAAAGCAAAATTGTTCTGTAAAAGCAGGTACAGAGAACATTCAGATGTGTTCTGCGATAAAAGTGAAGGAAAGTCAAAGAAAAGAAAAATGTGACAATTTCAAAGTTGATAAAGTAAATGTATACGAGATCAGCAGTGACCAAAAGCAGAAAAACAACAATGTTTTAACTAATACAGAACACAGACAGGAAAGACATCCTAGTGATCTAACTGAAAAAAATGTTACAAGTCAGAATGACACTGACAGTGAGGGTACTTTTAAAATCTCAGAGGCTGAAGTAGGTGTTATGGAGGAACTGAAAGACACAGTCAAAACAAATTGTTCTTCTCAGGGTGAAACCTCTAGGTATTTACAAGAACATGAAAATAAACCAAAAACATATGCAGAAGATGGGTCTTTGTCAGAGAATTGTAGTGTCTCAGGTGAAATCAAGAAAAAAGAAAGTAATATAAAAGAAATGAAATCAAACAGTGATAAAAAAGAAAATCTTACAGAAAGTAACAGGAGAGAAATAAGATCAAATAGTGATATGGTAGAAAATGTTACTGAATATAAGAATGATAAAAGTCAAAATGGAGAATGTGAATTCATGGATATACCAGGCTCAGACTCTGTTAAACATGAAATTACAGATGTGACATGTGTTCCTTTGGTTAATAAGTGTTCTGTGACTTTGAGAAGGGACCCATCCATCGAGAGCTTCAACAAAGATTTGTTTGACTCATCAGACCAGACAGTAAAAGTGAATTTCCTGAAGAGAAAGTCCCTAGAACAAGGAAATAACAACGGAAATAAAGAGTTATCTTTATCCAGACAGAGTAGCGATAGTGGAGGCTCTATCTGTGATTTGCCATATTCAGCGAAACGTCTGAAAAGTTCTGATGATAAGTTGAAAGTGAACATGGTTTATAATGCAGATATTAATGTGAGAAAATCTGGTCGACTTCAGTCTGCAAAATGTGCGTCCAGGTATAGAGGAGATTATGGTATTAGAGCTGATACATACAATAAGATAACATCAAAAAAATCAGAACCATCACTGATTGATAACCAGTCAATAATAGATAAAAATGAAATGACTAGGTTAAATTTTGAAGCTACTGATGTGAAAGGTGATAGTGTAGATGGATTAATTGCAATGGAAACAGAATCTGTTTGTACTGACTTTAGTGAGATAATTCCAAATACAAACGGTACGCTTCAACAAGTTGTTGATCATAGAAAGCATAAGAAATTAAAAAATGAAGAAAATGCAAGTGATGATCAAAATGACTCATGTCCTGAAAAGAAACAAATGAATTCTGGGCAGGAAGTGAATGATCAAAGATCTGTAAGTAGATCAGTTGAAGATGAATGTGTTCCAGGCAGAAATATCCAGAGGGATGAAAGTCAAGCAAACAGTCATTATGATATTTTTCCTGACTCTTTCCATACCTCAGAAGAATTTGAAAAATCAATAGAAAACTGTTGCTCAAAATGTGATTTGTCAGGGATTGTAACAAATAATTCACCTGTGCCTTGTCCATTGACTTCAAACACTAACGTTGGTAATGATAATGAGAATAATCATAAACTAGACGCTTTAGAAGAGAAACAAAGCACAGAAACTCTGGAAACCACTGCCATTATCACAGAAGGAGACAGTCTTGATATTAAAAAAAATAAAGTGGATAGTGTGAAAACACAAAGTGCCAGTGTTGAAAAAGTGTCAACTACAACAGGGTATGTCCATTCTGTAGGAAAATCAGTGAATAAGAAGCAGAAATATATTGCGAGAAGGTCTGCAAATACCAATAAGGACTCCGAATTGTTTTCTCAGGTGTTATATCCAGATTCTTCTCCAGAAAAATGTAATCCAGGTCAAGTTTTGGAAACACTGAGACTCAGATTATTTGAAAAAGTGGGACTAAGTGCCCATGAAAATGACTGTAAACCAAAAGCTTTTGAGAGTAGGTTAATATCTTCTAAACTTAAACAGTCATTGAGTTCAAATTGTGTCGGGGAAACTTTACAAATTGCAGAAAATGAACAGAAGAACATCTCAAATAGTTCAACTAATACTGTCATAAATTCTAGGACAACTCCACCACAGGGCAGCATATCATCAAGTTCAGTTACTATACTTGAGGAAGTCGCAAAGACTTTAGACTCAATGCAGAAAGCAAAACGGAAAAATGAGAGCAAGGTATTAAAGCCAAAGCCAAAGCGGAGAAAGTTTGCAGATAAGAAATTCATGTTAAGGTCTATGTCTAGAAATAAAGAAAATGATTTTGACATTACTGTTCATGAAAATGAAAAACATATAAAAGATGATATGTTGAAAGGAAACAGAAAGCTAGAACAACATTCAGTTGATACTTGTGGATTTGCATCTACTGTTTGTAATATGAATAATATGAACAATGATGGAGTAGAAACAAACTCAAACAACCATATCGATAATGTCAATCCATCAAATAAAGCATTGATTGGTGATGAAAGTCGTACTGATGGATGTGTCATTGAAATCACTGAATCATTAGTTGGAAAAAAGGATAATGTGGGAGAGCGACTAGAAAGTCAAAATGGTGTAAAAATCATCAGAAAGAAACCAAAAACTGTCAAATGTCATTCATGTTTTCAGACATTTAGATCAAAAGAAGTAATGCGAAAACATTATCCTTGCAGAGTAAGGCAGACAAGAACTTGGTCTCAGAATAAACTTCGACCAAATAGAGCTTTCCGCAGTGATAACTTGCCAAGAAAGAAGGTTGTAAATTTTGAATCAAAGTCAAATAAATCGAGTAAGCAAAATGGAAAGCAGCGGCCTCAGTTACTAACACCCAGAAAGACTAAGTTTAGGCGAGTAAAGGGAAAGAGAAGAAGAAAACTGCACCAGTTAATTCAGGATTTGATTACAAAGCGAAAAATTGTGGAATGGCCACATTTAGATGTTGTGTTCACCGAATTGTCTTTTAAGGAACAATGCATGTATCGACTGGGTTTATTTTGTGTTGGAAGTAAATTAGAAGGCCTCGAAAATTATTCTGAGGAAGATTTTGCTATTTTTAAAGAGCATCAGGATAAAGAGAAAGAATTTTTCCTAACAAGAAACTTTAAGCACATTTTCCCTCCATCAGATAATGAGTCTTTAGATTCAAATGGTGATACAAAACCTCTTGAACCTGTCATCCAAATCTGTGATAGTAAAACTGTGCCTAGTTTTACCAAAGATATTGAATCAAGTAACAGTCTTGCATCAATACACTCTGAAGAGCCAGGGCTGTTTGAAATTCTTCCTGCAGGAATCTGTGAAGCTGAAACAGATGGTGATAATTGTTTGTTTGAAACTCAAAAGTCTGGTGTTTTATGTTACGAACAGGAAAATATGTCAGAGTCATCAGACTTAAATAAGTTACATCTGAAAGACAGTAAACAGCCCCTAATCTCTTTTGAGGTCAGAGGTTTAATCAATGAAATACTGGATGATATGCTTCATAGAGTTTTTCTATTGATCTCAAATAATGGCAGTGGCAAAGCTAGAAGCGATATGACAGAAAATGATTCAACAGAGGTGGACATTTCATTAATGGAAGCATGCAATATTGATAAAGGTATTTCAGAAACAGTCAATTCAACATCTGACATCCTTAGTGATAATGATATATACATTCCAGAAACCAATAGCTCAAATGTATCTGCTGAAGTCATACAAGATAATGTTTATGTATCAGAAGCATTAGATGTAAAGTCAGGAGTTGAAGCCAGCAACGAGGAAAAGAAATGCATTGGAGGCTCAAGACCAGCTCAGCACTTAGAAGAACCTCAAACATTGAGAGATAGTGGTGAAAGTGAAGGTTATCAAGCTGATGTTTCAGTTGTAGTTAATACTTACTCATCAATAAACATCAATATTAGTGAAACAACAAATTCCCAGTCTTCAAGGCATGATCCAAAAAGTTTGAAAGAGTTATCTAGAGCAGTGCATAGTCACCATGTCAACAGTTTATGTGATTCTTTGTTCAGCTGCAGTGAACTTTACAGAGGTGTTGCTAATTCAGCAGGGGATGTATCTCAGAATGAATTCTCTGAAAAATACAAAAAAAACATGAATGGAATGACTGTTGGTAATGAGTTAAACTTGAATATGGTGCAAGTTAATCTTACAGATGCTCATTTACATGAGTCAGAAAATGAAGAAGAAAGTCTCCTGTCTTCAGGCAATGACTTGATAGAAGAAATTGTGGTGGGAGAGAAAGATCCTGCATATACTAGAATGATAAGCAGTCTGAAAACTGATGCAGCAGAGAGTATGATTGAAAATGAATATCTTGAACAACAAAAATTATCACCTTACACATTTCAGATTTCAGAGACAACAGTAGAAAGTTTCATGGTTGAGGAGTCCTCCAATATAAATTTTGACAGCATTTTTAAAAAGGAAGACTTTCAATTGAACACACCTGATGACAGGAATACAGAGTCTCATGTCCATGAAAATGTGTTATCACATGGCTGTTCAATCGTTGACTGTGATAGCAAACAAGATAAAAGAAATGACACACTGGAAAAGGAAGGTATGCTACTTGAGAGTCTCTCAGAAATCCATGATCATTTGAATGAATGTGAGATAGAAGACTATGAGTGCACAGATACACATGAAAATGAAGTTCAAGTTGGAAAGGGTAGAGAGATGAAGGAAATTATTAGTGAACATAAACTTAACAGCAACGAAAAATGCAGTGTTAGGTCCAACATTTTATTGGAAGGAAAAGCTAGTGTGGCGAATTTAGAAGAACAGAATCCAGATAGTTCCAACATTGCAGAACAAGTATCACCCTTTTTGTATGAAAATGACTTTCAGAAAAAGTCAAGGAACAAAGACTCAGAATCATGTAGTTACACTAAAGCTTCAGATGTAAATGAAACTATCATGAATTTGAGTTTACCTGAGCATAGACTTTCTCAAACAGAAATGACTGTTCTTGAAGAAAAGGTAAATTCTTTTACATGTAGTGATTTACATGAAGACAGCAAAATAACGGTAAATATTTCAAGTAGTGAAATGTATATATCAAATAATGAATCTTGCAAAGGGACTTTTCAGGACAGTGAGAACTCAGAAACTATACTGCAGGAGTTATATAAAAGTAAACTTGATGAAAATGCCTATGATTTTAATGATACACATGATGTAGCTGACACACAATCTGATGGTACAGTTTCAGCTATTCGGGAACTGTCAAAAACCTTTGGGGAGAAACAAAATTTGACATCTTTAATAAAACCAGACACAGCTTCTTTGATAAAACCAGACACTGTCATAAGGTACAAGATAAATGGTGTTTGTATAAATGAAAATGTTGAAACAGGTGTTAAAGAAATTGCAAGTGAAGAATTTTCAGAAACTGATATCCATATTGGCAGTAGTCAGGAAAGTATTTCTGAATCTTCAATAGATGGAGAAAGTAGTTGTTATTATTCTGAACAGGGAAAATGTAGTGAAAGAGGAGAAGTAATTTCTGATTTGGAAACTACATGTACTGTCAACAAAAATGAAACCCAGAAATGTGCTGAACAAACAGCTCTTACAGAAAATAGAGGAAACAAAGTAAGCTATCGGTATGACATCAAGGACTGCACACATAATGATAGCTGTGTGACCCTTGAGCCTGATAGGTCTAAATTCAAGAAAACCAAAAGCTACGAAAGTTATAATTCTTTGGAGAAACCACTGAGTGATAAAGAAAATGATGGTGATATAACTTTTGTAGAAGACCAGGATGATGAACAGTTTGCCATATCTGAGAGTCATAACAAAACTAACTCTGAAGAGATTGAAGTAATGCGGCATGGAGACGACAAATGTATACTTAGAAAAGAAATTGCGTTTGACTGTTTGTCCCAGAACTCATCTGACATTCTGTCTGTCTCATTATGTGAAAATGTAGAATTTGATGATCAGTCTTTTTCATCTACAAGAGAAGATTTACCTGGGTCATTTAGGGCACTAGAAAAAGATTTAGACATTTCATTTATATCTAAAACTGAAACACCACCAGTTCTTGAAAAAGAAATAAATGGTATGCCTGAAGATTGTCAGGAGAAAACTTTTGAATACAGTGAAACAATTTTGGAAGATAGTGGACCTCCAGTATTGGAACCAGTTAGAAAGCCAAGAGGAGAAAGGCATTTTCTGGATATTATTGGTGAAATATGTGAAAAGAAAGTGGAAGACGAAAAAAAAGATTCAGCAGATGTGTTAGTGATGAGCAAAGAAGTAAATGATACAGAGGCTCCCACTTCTTTTGAAAGTGAAACGCTGAGTGAAGCTTCTATAATTGAAAAAGAAGATATAGGTCGGCATTTTTCAGATGTCATAGATTCTTCAAACATTGAAAAGCCTCAGTTTAATGAAATGCACATACTAATCAATAAGAGTGAGAGGGGAGAAGTTACATTAGCAAAAATTAAATCATTGCTTAAAGCAGAGCCAAAAAAGGGTCATTTGATTCCAAAGGAAAAATTGCTGAAAATAAGGTCAGGGGTGGAACATATCATTAAGAAAGTGAAGGTGCCAGAGAAAAAGGACCCAAGTTGGTTAAAAAGAGACACACTCCTAGATTACTCCTATAGCAATAAAATTGTTCATGGATGTGAAACTTCATTAATTGGGATAGATAAATCCTCACATCCTGACATTTTGTCAGGTGAGGATGTAGGAGAAAAAGATTACATTTGTCAAAATCCAAGCGATACAGATCCAACTACAGGAAATATTACTGACAACATATTGCAGATGCTGACATCACTTGAAGACAAGGGAAGTTTTGCAGACAATATGACCAATCTTTTAGATATTCTTGCAGAGAACTTGGGGTTTCAAAGAAGTCATTCTAGAACAAATGATGACACAGAAAATGACAATGAAATAAAACAAAAAACAATGGATTCTGAGGATGACCGAGTGAGATCTGTTAAAGGTAAAAGTAAGCTGGAACTTGAAGATTCAGAGGAGGAACCACCTTCCTTAGATGATATACCAATTGCTGATGACTTTTTTGTAAATGAGGAGTCTTCACCGAGTGGAATATTAAACACTGACAACGAAATGAATGATACTTCATTGATCTCAAATTCATCCAATAGGTCTGATCAGTGTTATTTAAGAGAGCATACTGATCTAGGACAAATTGACGAAGTATTAACTTCTAAGTCTGAAAAAGTTTTCAAGAATCATAGGGCTAAAGAACCCAATGTGGTTCAAATAGAAAAAAAAGTTTATGATGAGAACAGGACTGCATATGAAGTTCAAGAAGAAGCTCATGAAGTTTTAACAGAGAGCAAACCACAAAGTAAAGATACTGAAAAAGCACAGACAATATTTAAGAGTATAACAGAGTTAAATTCCATTGAAACAGATGATGACTCTGATTCTAGAGAGACATTTGATGTAGCTGCACTCTCACAGAGGATATCAGAGTTGAAATACTTAAGTAAAGATGCTGGTGAATCTGATTTAGATTCTGATATAATGTCAGACAAAGACAGTTCAATGGAGGGGTTAAAAACTTCTATTGGTGGCCGATCTGATTATGATGAAGATGAGTCCAGCAACATATGGAGAAATAGCCTTTCAGATGAAGGATCCAATGTGAAGGATTCCATGGAGAAACTATTGGACATCGATTCTTCTGAAAAAGGTTCTGAAAGCAGTCATTCAGCAAAGGAAAAGTTGGCTGGAAGAGAATTAATCGAGACTCAATATTCTCAATTCAGACAGTGCTCCATTGAGGTTGAGGATGTGACTTCATGTGACAAACAGCCATCCAATAATTGTAATGAACTTCCATACATGAACAAAAGTCAGTTTACTGAAGCAGATAAAAAGGAACGCAACATTATAACGGAGCAAAACAAATTAGTAGGTCAAAAGTTGTTGCAGGCTAAAAATAATGAGGAAGATGGAGAAAACAGTTTTCATATTTTGAGTGAGAAAAGTTATCCAGGGAGCAGTTGGCCAAATGAAGCTAATTATAATATTGCTGTTGCAGAGAATGAATTTACTGATGAAACTGTTAAGCCTTTTAGTGTTGATTTAGAGTTTGATAAACCAGACAGAGACGAAAATCATCCAAATATTGTTCAGCCAGGGAAAATACATCAGCAAGATAAATTTAAAGGCAGTTTAGCAGAATCAAAAGTGTCAACACCATTTTATGATAGCACCATTAAATTACATACAAGAACGATCTTGGTAGGTGAAAAACAAGAAAGTCTGGAAGAAAATAGTGACCATTTTAAAAATGTTTATGAAACCACAGCTTTGACAGTTGGAGAAATAGAAATTAGTCACACAGAAGTGAATGAGAGAGATGGACTGAATGAAAATTATAGTGAAGAGAACAGTAAACAGTTCCAATCAGTATTACAATGTCCAAACAAATTGACTGAAAATCCAGATAATTTTAACCAAAATAGCGACAACTTAAATTATAAGGACCGACCTTGTAGTCCTGGAATTCAGGAGTTAGACATCAATGTAGATACAGCAGATATTGTTGAAAAAGAAACAGTTTATTTTGATGACAGTGAGAACAAAGAAATAAGGATCATTGAGGAAGCTGCAGTCACTCCTGAAGAGGGAAATGTTAAATTTAAGGAAAGAAGTCATTGTCTTAAGTCAGAGGTACACTTTGGAGTATTTAATGCAACACCATCAGATATGTTTGAAAGTAAAAGTATAAAAAAAGCTTTGGATCCAGTAAAACTTACAACAGTAGATTATACAAAAGATGAATTGGAGTTTGCTGCCACAAAGGAAATCAATAAGAATCCAAAGAATATCACCAACTCCGAACATGAGGATTTAAGCCTGATTGAAACAGAAAGATTTATGGCTTGTACAACAGAGGACACATTTCAAAAGAATAATGAACTACAACACACACTCAAAACAAACCAAATGTGCACCAATTCAAGTTCTTCTAGAAGATCTTATTTCTATGAGAAGCCAAATAGCATTGCAGAAAGTGGCACTGAATCCATTCTTCAAGGAGATGAAAGAGATGATCATAATCCACGCTCCACACAAATTGGTCTTGTTCTTGAGGCTGAGAAATCTGTAGAAAAAGATTATCAAAATAATCTCCAAGCTGACATGGACATTTTGGAAGTGAAAACTGACCTAGGGTCCAGTGATTTAAACATGGAGATTATTGCTGGTAGCACTGAGATAGAAGGGTCAGAGATGACTTGGTTACCTGTTTACTCTAAGGAGATTTTAAAAATTGTAAACTGTGAAGAAAAAGGAGAAGAAGAACTCAAAGTTACAAAGGAGAACCATGACATATCTGATAAGACACAAGAATCAGTAGGGGAAGAATTGAGGAAAAAGGCTGGCAGATTGAATTTAACAGATTTAGATCAAACACCTGAGTTGACTACACTATCTGTTTGCTCAAATGAAAACGTAATAGTTCACAATAGAGAAGAAAAAAGAGGAGAATTAAATACACTGAACTGTGATGCAGCTGATGAGTTTCAAGAATCACTAGGAGATAAATTTGATAACCAATCAAATGAAAAGACTGGGGAATTAATTACTGAAGATTCAGATCAAACACATGTAGTGACTGGTTTGCATGTCTACCCAAATGGAAATTCAATCAGTGATGATATTGAAGAAAGAGAAACAAAAGAAATTATGGCAAATTGTAACAAAATTGATGAAGTACATGAATCGGACGATGAATTAAATGAGCAATTAGACCAAAGTCATTCCAAGCTAATGTTAAAAAGTCCAAGTGTTACAGAAACTTTTTATGTTGATGGTGAGAGTGCTTGTAAAGAGAACATGAATTATTCTGATTTTGACTTCACAAATTTTACAGACAAGAAGTATCACAGACAAAACAACTCCATAGCCGCAAATATTTATGAGGTTGGAGAACATGCCCATTTAAGTACAGCTGGCAAATCAGCCATTTCTTCAGAAGTTGACTTATCAAATGATACAGCAAAGACAGACCTTATAGATAATGTGATGGAATATATTGATGCAAAAGTTCAGCACAGAAATTTTGATGATAAACCATTTGAGATAAGTGGCCCTCAAAACAAGACAGAAATTAAGATTGCTAGGATAAGTACAAATGACAAAGACGACTTTGAAGAAAATAATGTCCATGTAGATCATGATATATTTGATCCTGTGGTGGACTGTTATACCAATAATGAATCAAATACTGATGATTGCATAGATCATTTAATGGCAGATATAACAATTACCAAGAACTTGAAAAGCAGTGTTGATTCAGTAAAAGATACCACTTCTGGCAATCCAATTACAGGTCATGTAGAGCAAATCGAACATTCAAGAGCTGAGACAGTAGCTGAAGATGCTACTGATGAAGGTGAAAACCATGGCGGTGCAATAAACTATTGTAACTTACCAAGTGACACATGCAAGACGGATCAAACAGAATTGGACATAGAGAATGATGTTCAAAATACATCAGAAGAGTTGAAGGTGAAAGATCAAACAAAAATTCCCAGTGACATTACTGAGGCTGAAATTGCTAACACATTTTGTACAGTAATGAATATGAGTGACAAAGATACTGGAGAAACAACTGATGATGTTGAAATATTTCCCAAAGACCATAGTAACAATGTTACGGATTTGGGAAGAGAGGATATGTACTATTTAGCTGAAACTTTGGACAAAACAGGTAATTCTCGCATGAAGGAAATCAATTCCACACACAGTACTGGTTCTGAAGTAGGGATTGGTTTACAGGATGAATCAGTAAATGAACTAACATTCGAAGATGTAGGTCAAGGAGATAGATTTTTCAATACAGATTATGCAACATTAGAAGTCTCTGCCAAGAAGAGAAGTGAGCTCATGTATACAAGTGAGGATTCAAATAATACACTTGTGTATGATTCTTATGAAATGGTTAGAATTAACAATGTTTCTGAAAGTGAACAAGCCACAATTGACGAAGATGGAAGTCCTCTAAAAAGCACCGAAAGTTTTGACTTGCATGACTTCCATGAAGAATTTTGTGAAACAATAGCAGAAAAGGTTAAAAGAAAACAAAAAGAGAGGCTAATGAAGTTGGAGCAGGCAAGGGATAAATACAGATGCCTTTATGGTGAAACTGAACATCCAAAAGAGAAACAGAAACAGTTTAGTATATTCAGAAGTACTATGCTTCAGAAAAAAGCTGAAAGGGCCAGAAAAAAAGAGTTATCTCGGAAAGATGGTGATTGCTTAACAAAATTGAAAGAAAGGTTTGCCTCCCTTCCAAAAGATTTTATTATACCTCCTTGTTCAGTTGTTTTGAAGCCAGTTGACGAAAATAAAATTAAAGAAAAAAATAGTGTCAAGCCTTGTAGTGTACACCTTGAAAGATTAGATAACAGAACCTTGGACAGATACAGAAAATCAACAGAGGCCTTTGAAAAGAGACCACCCATTAGATTCAAGATAAATTTGACAAAACTATGTATTAAACCTTGTTCTCCAAGACCAGCCTACATGTCAGACCCTGTAGGTGAAGATTCAACAGAGGAGGAGTCTGAAGGGGAATTTTCAGATGAAAGTTCTGGAAATAGCTCATTAAGAAGTACAGGAAGTAAAACTGGACCGCAAGTGTCAGAGTATAAAGTTTATGAAATCAAGAACAGTCCTAGGACATTCCATAAAGGCCTTGAAGAAGGTAAACCAATTAAGATCAAAGTAAGGTCGGTGCCACCGCAAACATATGGAGGTCATCAGATTCTTCAAGACGAAGGTCAGAAACTGTTACCCAGTGTATTTGACAATATAACTGATGAAAAAATTTCATGTTATTATGATGAAGTAAAGGAAACTAGTTCCAATGAACAAACAAAAGACAAGTTTGAACCAAAATGGATCAAGGACCTACAGCTGAGTGAGAGTGACACAACTGAATTAGACTCGGATACAGATTATATTACAACAGAAGCTGTTAAAGGTAATGATCACTCAAAAGAAGACTACTCAGAAGAAAATTTAACTGCAGAAGTGGCCGATATTGATAACACAGATACAGAAGCAACATATCAAAACACTAACCCAGCTGATAATGACTGTATAAAACAGGGGGATAAACTGACCTCCTCTTATAGCATCCAAGTATGTATAGAAACAGAGAACAAAAATGATTGTCTTTGTTCAGAATTTGATAGTGATCCTAAATCTGACCTGAGAGAAAAATCTGAAAATGTGAATGAAACAGAAACTTTTATTATTGATGCAAAAACTTCTATCAGTGAAGCAACTGGCAGCATATTGAACTCAAAAAATGACCAAACCACTAGTAAAGAATATGATGCACAAACTACTGTAACAGACAATGAAATGTCAAAATTAGAACTAGAAAGTGAATTAGATGTGAGTCAGGAGGAAGGAGATAAGGATAGCTTTGAAAATTTAGTAACAGATGTCAATCATGACAAATTTTGTGAAAGTACAGATGGACCACAACACTCTACTGTTGTAAAAGAACATGTTTCAGTTGAGGAGCAAACTGTTAATGTTAAAGATGATGAAATTGATGAAGACAGGGAAAATATTAAGGCAGTTTTAAGTCTTAAAAATGATACAGCCACAGAAAGACCTGTGTCGGAGGTAGCTCTAGCAGATGGAAGTGATGTTATTTACTATGCAGTTGAGGTAAATGATGATTTTGAAACAGATCAAGCCATTTCAAATTTAGATCAGTTAGATGTAGAACAACTAAATTTGGATCCTGAACATGTAACTGTGCTCAGTACGGAAGAAATAGAAACAAGTACGGTAGAAAGTATGGTAGTTGAAAGAGTGGAAATACAGGAAAGTGATATATGTGAAAACTTTGGTGAAATAAGTGAAGTGAGTCAAATTTTAGGACACGAAGAGATTGTTCCAGTGAATGAAGTGGAAGCTAGGTCATCTGATATTACAGAGGTTAGCTCTGTTGCAGTTGTTGAACAGATAGACAAGTTTGTGTACGGTATTGATGAAGATACTCGGAGTCCTCTAGAACTGGTTGAAGAATGTGTAATGAATTGTACAGCTGAAGTTCATCTTGAAGCAGAGGCCGACACGTGAACTTGTTTTGTTGTGTTAACCCTCTACCGCACAATTCCGAAGTTTAACGACCCTGAGAAAGATGCCCTTTGAAGACAATGTGGGAAAATACCGGAAACCAGCATTTTCTCCTCTTCCCACAACGTTTTCTAACTTATGACAAATTTCATCATTTGAGCCACATTGAAATTATTGTTTGCGAATGCTTTCAATTTGGACGAGTCTAAGATTTTGTCATTCGATAAAGAGTTAATCAACCCTTCCTTTTTACCACACAACCCTGTGTTGTTAGGACTGGGATGAAGAAGTCTTTTGAAAATACTGTTGGAAAAGGAGAAAATGCTGGAATTATCAATTTGGAGAAAAATGCTGATAGTTAGCATTTCCTAGTTACACTTTAACCCTTTCCCAAACGACAAATTTTGGACTGGTCCAAATTGAAAGCGTTTGCAGACGACAATTTTAAATTTGATGAAAATTGCAGAAAGTTATCAAAAAGGGTAGAAAACACTGTGGGAAAAGGAGAAATTGCTCGTTATGAGCAATTTCTCCTTTTCCCACAGTGTTTTCAAAAGACTTGTACTGCAGACACGTGAAAACCAGGGCTTGTTTGGGAAAGGGTTAAACGAAGTTATTGTAAAATTAGCCATGCTCTGGTAAAAGGGAGCTTAACATATCTCTGCGATGCATGATGCCAGTCAAGTCATTACATAACTATAGATCAATAAAATCCTTTTTTTATACAGTTGACTGAATCATGAATTACACTGGTCCTTTGACATGCAGAAAATTGACCGATAGCGAAAAGTTTTGGCCCAGGTCAGCCTATGCGGACTACGCAGGCTGGCCTGGGCCGAAACTTTGGGCTGTTGGTCAGTTTTCTGTATGTCCAAAGATCAGCATACCTCATGAATACGTCGGTTGTTACGCAAAATGGATTGTATGGCTCTAAAAGTATGGAACAACATGCTTGGTATCCTGTAGCATGGAGGTGCGTTAAGCCCACTTTTGCCAGAGCATGGCTCAAATTTATGTATCTGTTTACGTTACCATATTAGGTAGAACTAAAAACATATTTCATGATTGTATATCAAGAATATTGATATGCATGAACATGTACCTTGAACGAGGTTCTGTGGAAAGGCGACATATTTCAAAACGGTGTAATCGTTCTTGTAAGGATTCTCTGTTTTAACCCTTTCCCAAACAAGCCCTGGTTTTCACGTGTCTGCAGTACAAGTCTTTTGAAAACACTGTGGGAAAAGGAGCAATTTCTCCTTTTCCCACAGTGTTTTCTACCCTTTTAGAGACCTTTCTGCCATTTTCATCAAATTTAAAATTGTCTTCTGCAAACCCTTTCAATTTGGACCAGTCCAAAATTTGTCGTTTGGGAAAGGGTTAAATCAACTTTGTTAGGATTCTTTATGGAAAGTGTCATATTTGTAAGAATTTTGTTTATAAAGTATCGAATATGAGCCATACTCTGTGAAAAGGGGGCTTGATGCATCGGTGAAAAGCATCGACCCAGGTCAGCCTGCACAGTCCATGCAGGCTGACCTGGGCCAAAACTTTTCACTATTTGTCAATTTTCTGTATCTCTAAGGACCAGTCTACTTTATGATACAGTCAGTTGTTGGACAAAATGTTTTTTATGGATCCACAATTATGTGACGACACCATAGTATCATGCATCACAGAGATGCATTAAACCCCCTTTTGCCAGAGCATGGCTCAAATTTCATAATTGTATATCAAAAATATTGCTGTACATGAACATGTCCACTGAACTCGATTTTGTGGGAAAAAACATTTTTTCAAAGACTTAGTGTAAATATATCCTACTTAAATATTCTATGTAGTCAAGTCGAATTTGTCTAGAAAATTGTCATATCTGTATGAATTTTGAGTAGAAAATATTGAATATGTATGGACTGTATACAGAAAGTAAGTTTTATTTTGATTTTGTGTAAAAGATTAATATTTTTAAAGGTTCTGTGTAAACTGTAATATAAATGTAAGGATTCTATGTAAGGAGTTAATTTTTGTTTGGATTTTGTGTTAAAATTGTCACACTTGTAGGGATTCTATGTAAGAGAAGTTAATTTTTTGTTTGGATTTTGTGTAAAAAAGTGTCACATTTGTAAGAATTAAGTGTAATAAGTATCTTTCTAGGTCTGATAAGTATCATAGTTGTAAAGAAGCTAATTGGTGTAAATAATAATGGTTTAACCCTTTCCCAAACAAGCCCTGGTTTTCACGTGTCTGCAGTACAAGTCTTTTGAAAACACTGTGGGAAAAGGAGAAATTGCTCGTAACGAGCAATTTCTCCTTTTCCCACAGTGTTTTCTACCCTTTTGGAGAACTTTCTGTCATTTTCATCAAATTTGAAATGGTCATCTGCAAACTCTTTCAAATTGGACCAGTCTAAAATTTATCATTTGGGAAAGGGTTAAGTTGATGTGTTACGTAAAGAAACCGCTTGGTGTAAATATGGTTTACAGTAAGCCTTTACCACACAATTCCAAGATTTAAAGACCCTGAAAACGAGGCCTTTTGAAAACATTGTGGGAAAAGGAGAAAATGCTGGTAAACATGTGAGCCACAATTAACCCTTTCCCAAACGACAGACTTTGGACTGGTCCAAATTGAAAGAGTTTGCAGACGACAATTTCAAATTTGATGAAAATGGCAGAAAGTTATCAAAAAGGGTAGAAAACACTGTGGGAAAAGGAGAAATTGCTCGTTAGGAGCAATTTCTCCTTTTCCCACAGTGTTTTCAAAAGACTTGTACTGTAGACACATGAAAACCAGGGCTTGTTTGGGAAAGGGTTAATTTATTGTCTACAATTGCTTAGACAAGTCTAAAATTTGGTCGAGTGGTAAAGAGTTAAGTTCATGTTTAGTTTGTACTTGAAATTTCCGAAATTTTAATGATTCTTATCATTACAGTAGAATTTCTTGTGATGACTGTTCTTGAAATTGCAGTAGCTTAACCCTTTACCGCACAATGCCGCCTTTTAATGCCCGTAAGAAAGAAGCTGTGTGAAAACATTGTGGGAAAAGGAGAAAATACTGGTTACCAGCATTTTCTCCTTCTTCCACAACGTTTTTTACCCAATAAAAGAAAACGGAAACAAATACAATCATTTGAGTCACGTTTCATTTGTTGTCTGCAATGCTTTGAATTTGGACCAGTCTCAATTTTGTCATCTGGTAAAGAGTGAAGGCACTTTGAAGTTTAATGTTCTATTTTGATATTCAGAATAGAATGATTATTCAGACGTATTTCTTGTAAGATTCTTGATCGAATTATCAAGGTATTACCATGTGCAGTCGTAAGCCATCAAGCACCGAGTACAATAAAGTTGTCCTTGCACACATTAGCTCAAGATCAAACTGCTTTTTGTGGACACTGTAGATCTAGATCAGACTGCACAGAATGTATGGTCTTATTTTCGATCTACACTGGCCAATATTTTGTAAAATATTTTCTCAATAACGCCCTTAACATCACAAAGTGTGGTGGTTTTACCTTTTTCTCACTTAACCCTTTCCCAAATGACAAATTTTGGACTGGTCCAAATTGAAAGAGTTTGCAGACAACAATTTTAAATTTGATGAAAATGGCAGAAAGGTCTCAAAAAGGGTAGAAAACACTGTGGGAAAAGGAGAAATTGCTCGTTACGAGCAATTTCTCCTTTTCCCACAGTGTTTTCAAAAGACATGTACTGCAGACACATGAAAACCAGGGCTTGTTTGGGAAAGGGTTAAAAAAAATAATTTGACTAATTAACCCCAACCACGCTTTTTGCAAAAACAAGGGTTTTTGCAGATGTCTAAGAACAAGATCAGACTGCAGAGAATATACAGTCTGATCTTGATCCATACCATCTTCTTGATTAGTTAATTTCATAAGATAATTTTATTTTACAATTTTCAATGGAGATTGTACTTTCAACTATCAACAGAGGTTGAATTTATGTGAGCCATGCTCTGGCAAAAGAGGGCATGTGTCTCCATGATGCATTGTTGATTGATTGATTGTATGGTGTTTAATGCCATTTTCAACATTATTTCTGTTATATCGCGGCGGCCAGTGCACCTATCCATGCTTTCCTGGAGTTTCTTTTACCAGTACTCCGCACAATATTCTTTCCAAGCCACTGGCTGCTTTCCCACATAACCATCGTCGAAACAATGGTCAGCAGTGAGAGAGGAATTAATCCCATCGCGATGACTATCATCAATCCTCGAAAAGAAATTGGCCAAGCGGGGGATTGAACCAGCGACCTCCTGTTCTCAAGTCCTGTACGCTACCGACTGAATGATGCATTGTACCAATCATGCAATCACATGATTGTGGATCCATGATGGCCATTTTTTTATCAACTGGATTAATCATGATGTAGACTGGTCCTTGGACATACAGAAAATTGACCAGTAGTGAAAAGTTTCAGCCCAGGTCAGCCTGCGCGGCATGTGCAGGCTGACCTGGGCCAATACTCCTGCAGATGCATTAAGCCCCTTTTTCATAGAGCATGGCTGATATATTTGGTGCTGAAAAAATTAGGTACTGAATTGGATCATCCTCGAAATCTCAAATAATTTAGTCAGTTAAAAAAAAAATTACATTTTCCAGTTTTCAGAGTTGATTGTTTCAAATATCTCACGAAGAATATTGTAGATCCAAGTATTTATATTCTGAGCTGTCTCAGTGTGATTTAAATCTTTTCCACACTATACACGTTTTAGCGACCCTGCAAGAGAAGCCTACGGAAAACATTCTGAGAAAAGGAGAAAATGCTGGTAACCACCATTTTCTCCTTTTCCCACATTGCTTTCTAACCTTTCATAGAGAAATCTAGTCATTTGAGCCCCATTTTTCTCTGCAACAGCAACTCAGATGTGAAGGGCATTCTTGGGGCCAATATTTTTTTCTGTTTATAAAATGTTGAATTGGTCAGATTTTCACGAGTCAGTTAGCAATCTTTGTATACTGTTGTTTCATAGTTTGACAAAGTGCACAGGGGACTCAATCAATCCGATCAGCACTGTAGGCAAAAATAGCAACTTTCACAGGGCATAGATCAAGATCAGACTGCCTAGAATGAGCAGTTTGATCTTGATCTATATCTTCAGCTTATCCAGTCAAGCCAGTAAGATAAAAAAAAAAAAATCTGAATTTCAGTGGATGGTATTTTTCAGCCGTCAAAAGTGGTCCAGTTTATATGAGCCATGCTCTGTGAAAACGGGTCTGAATGATCTTCGTGATGCATGATACCAAGCAAGCCATCACATAATTCCAGATCCATAATAGCCACTTTTTTTAACAACCGACTTCTTCATGAGGTAGACTGGTCCTTGGATATACAGAAAATTGACCATTAGCAAAAAGTTTCGGCCCAGGTCAGCCTGCAAGGGTTGTGCAGTTGCAGTTGCATTAAGCCCCCTTTTCACAGCATGGTTCATATATATGGCACTGAACAAGTAAGTGTCCCATTGATTTATAAAGTAACATGGTATAGACTGTATATAACAAGGTCTCTTTGTGCTGAGTGGTTAGAATGGAATTGTGTAACTTATGGTAATATATCTATAAAATGAAAAATTTGTGGAATATGTGTAAACTTCCACAAAAATAAGGCAGATAGTGTAGCTCCAAGATCAGACTGCCATTTCTAGCCTGAGCTTGATCTAGCTGCCTGCAGCAATGTCTAGCTAGCCTCAAGCATTCAAGAGCTTGATCCTTTGCCTGAAGACAAATTGTAGACATCCAGATTGAAAGTATTTACAGATGACAAAGTAGAATGTGGCTCAGATGATATAATCTACTTTTGAAAGGGCAGCAAACATTGTGATAAAAGCAGAAAACCATATGGAAGACAGCTTTGGAAAACATTGTGGAAAAAAGAGAAAATGCTGGTAACCAGCATTTTCTCCCTTTCCCGCAATGTTTTCTCTCCCTTTTAAAGACAAATCTTCTAATCATTTGAGTCACATTTGAAATTGTTGTCTTCAAAGATTTTCTATCTATACAGGTCTAGGATTTTCTTGTGTGCTAAAAATTTAAACCCTTTGTTGTGGGCACTCATTTGAAATGTTTGGCCCAGACAATTGATATTAGAGATTTTGTTAAAAGACCAATGCAAAGGTTTAGTTGGAAAATGTACATATTGTTACCTGCTTTGTCCTACAATTTTGCCTTTTTTGGTGCATTCGGACATTTCATTTACCAATTGAGACATAATTGGTAAGAATTTCTAATTCCTTTGCAATGTTGAATTTGTCAGAATTTTTATTTGTGTAAAATGGATGTCAAATTATGATGAATTTTGTGTTTTTTTCTCCAAAGGATTTTATTAGTTCATAAATCCAATATTTTATCAGTAAATTTAAAAAATACATGAGATTCTTTTCAAGGCCATAGGCTAAAACAGAGGCATATGTTGTCTGATTCAGATCTGGTTTAGTAAAGCAGCCTGTAAGATAAAAACCTTTCTGAGTTTCAAAGGATTGCCTTTTCAACCATCAGAAGAGGTTGAAGTTACATGAGCCATGCTCTGTGAAAAGGGGCTTAATGCATGTGCAAAGAGTTTGACCCATGTCAGCCTGCACAGTCCGCGCAGGCTGACCTGGGACGAAACTGTTTGCTATTGGTCAATTTGCAGCATGTCGAAGAACCAGTCTTCCTCATGATTCGGTTGGTTGTTTGACAAAATCAGTTTTATGGATCAAATGTGATAATTTGTCTGATACCATGCATCAGAGGTGCATTAACTCTTCCACTACTAACTCCAGAAATTACATCTTTTTGCCGAGCTCTAAAAATAGATTTCCACTGCCATTTAAAACAAGATTCATCATAGTTTAAAATTAGAGAAGCGGAGAGCATAGATCAAGATCAGACTGCACATTCTGTGCAGTCTGATCTTGATCTACGCTGTCCGCAAAAGGTAGTCAAGTCGTCATTAGTAGTGAAAGAGTTAAACCTCCTTTTGCCCGAGCATGGCTCATATGTATTTTAGGGTTGAGAGAATTAAGCCATTTCCATACAGGCACAGTTTAGATAGTAACCACTTACTAGTAGGGGGTCTGTTGGAGATTTAGTTAAGAAAAAAATTTCCATAATTGAAAGGTAAGAAACATATTGTTGGGAAAAGGGCAGTTAAGCCTTTACCACACAGTCCCATGTTTAAACAACCCTAAGTAAGGAGGCTTTGGAAAACATTGTAGGAAAAGGAGCATTTTTCTCCTTTTCTGACAATGTTTTCTACCCTTTGAAAGACAATTTTACCATTTGAGTCACATTTAAATTGTCATCTGCAATAACAATGGATTTGGACCACTTCAAAGTTTTGTAATGGGGAAAAGAGTTAACTCTTTACCACACAGTTCCAACTTTTAACAACCCTGTGAAAGAAGCCTTTCGAAAACATTGTGGGAAAAGGAGAAAATGCTGGTAACCAGCATTTTCTCCTTTTCCCACAATGTTTTCTACCCTTTCCAAAACAAATTTCAATTTTTCAGTCACATTTATTTTGTTGTATGCAAATGGTTTGAATTTGGACCAGTCTAAAGTTTTGCCATGGGGAAAAGAGTTAATTGTAACTAGCAATGCGTCCTGTCCTAGAATTAGTTCTATCAAAGCTTTGTACAGTAGCGTAGTTAAAACTCATGCTGAACTTACAGTAAGCTTACTTTCAGTTTTATCTTTTTTGTGGTTTATGTAAATAAAATGTCAGAGTTACTTGTAAAGCTATTTAATGGTTTCAGTGTGATTTTTCAGATTTTCTTATGTTTTCTGTATTTTTGGTTAAAACCTGATCATTTTAAAGTACATGTATGCTCATATACCATGGTAATGTTACAGAGGATTAACATATGTGCTAAGTTTGATTCATTCAATGATCATTGAATTGTCAATAAAAGATCTTTATTCGTAACTAGTTCGGATTTTTGGATTCGCGACATTTCTTGTAAAACCATGTTCGACGAAAGCGATCCCATCCCTAGCCCTGAACAAATTGGGGCTCAAATCCCACCCCCAATTCCCCCCACCCGGTTGGAGATTTTCATGAAATAAATCTAGAAATTAAGCAGTAGGTATTATTTTAAAACATACATGGATTTCAACAAAACACCCTTTCGACAAAATGGCGAGCATCATGGATTTTTAGCTGACCAAATTTTTGGGGTACAGGGTCACCAATTGGCCCCTGGAGACCCTAGATTGATGAATTTTAATTTTTAAATGATTTCCTTGAAACCATGTCTCCAAAAAGTAAGTAATCCTAGTCTTGATTCTCGTTCAAAAACTATTCAAATACTTTCTCTGAGTATTCATACAGTGTTCTGTATTTATGGCCTTTAAAGAATACAAAGTGTTATCATCAAATCTCGACCAACTTCAAACATTTAACCCTTTACCACACAATCTCTACTTTAACCCTTTACCAAACAATCCCGGGTTTTTACGACCCTGGGAAAGAAGCCTTTTGAAAACATTGTGGGAAAAAGAGAAAATGCTGGTAACCAGCATTTTCTCCTTTTCCCACAATGTTTTCTACCTTATCAAAGAAAAATTCCAGCATTTGAGCCACAATGAAATTGTCGTCTGCAAATGCTTTCAATTTGGACAAGGCTATAATTCTGTCGTCTGGTAGAGGGTTAACCGACCCTAGGAAAGAAGGCATTTGAAAACATGGGAAAAGGAGAAAATGCTGGTCTCCTTTTTCAATGTTTTCTACCCTACCATGAACAAAGTCAACCATTTAAGCCACATTTAAATTGTCATTTTCAAACGCTTTCAATTTGGACCAGTCTAAAATAATGTCGTGCGGTAAAGAGTTAATTAGTTCCTCCAGCTGCTGATTACAAGCATTTTCCCTTTTGCCCATCCTCGTTGACCCAGTTCCGATGTATTCTGTAAACTACATTCATCGCTTCTGGGTTATCTCACGTTTTCTCGTTCTCATGAATTATTCATGAGGCATTTTTATTGGTAATCTCAGTTTTTCAGTGAGAAAATTTAATTTGTTTTAATCAACCATGTGCCACCATTTCTATTTTTACCTCGTCTACTACCAATCAAATCGCATGTTTCAAATCAAGCTTGGCAATACTTTAAATAAGGCTGAGCCAATGAACATCACTGACATAAATTTACAAAAAACATTGGGTATCACCCCAAAAGAGTTACCGCTTAAAGCCCTAGCAGCTTTGGTTTGGTCGTAAGGCAAATGCCACAGAAGGAAGGCCCACCAGCGGCCGCCATATTCATTGATAATGATATGGGTTTTACCTGGTTTACTCATGGTAATGGAAGAAATGTGATTATCCTCCATTACAAGAGAGTATCGTTATGTTACAAATAATTCAATTGGTTACTGGGTGTAATTCCCAATCTTATGAATATTCATAGAAACGACAGTTTCGCAATTGAATGTCCCAGGGGTGATGAATGGTAATACTTCACACCTGGGTTAACGAGGGTGCCTTTTGCCCAATATGTTTTCAAATTAAAGCTTTCTTCCCAGTGGTTGTTGAAACACAGGACTGTTCCATAAAGGAACAACCTTTTGACATAGCAGCAGACTACCGTAGGAAATATTCAGGCAAAAGGTGAGATTGCTCATTATCAGCAATTTGTCCTATGTCTACGTTTCACATTAATTCAGTTACAGAACCTAAACTCATGCTGATTATGCCTATTTTACAACAATATTTTAACCCTTTCCCAAACGACAAATTTTAGCCCCTTCGTAATTGAAAGCATCTGCAGACAACAAATTTGAAAGTGATACAAATGAACTCAGGGTTTTTTGACAGTGTAGAAAACATTGTGGGAAAAAGAGAAAATGCTGGTTACCAGCATTTTCTCCTTTTCCCACAATGTTTTCAAAAGGTCTCTTCCTCAGAGATGTGAAAACACAGGATTGTTCGGTAAAGGGTTAAGAGTTATCAGTTTCAAATTTGTTTCAAGTGGCAAGACAGTCACAGAAAAAGATGTTATTGATGATTAATGAAATTGTTACAGATAGTCACAAAAACATTATGGAAAATGAGGAAAGAGCACATTCTCAGCAGAAGCAGATTATTCAATGAGGTCATAACCATGCTAAGCCTGTTCCTTAACCCTTTACAAAACAACAGCGTGTTTTCATCAACCGTTCAAGGAAGGCTTTCGAAAACATTGTAGAAAAATGAGAAAATGCTCGTAACAAACATTTTCTCCTTCTCCAGCAATGTTTTCTATACTTTCTGATACAAATCCCATCATTGGCTCCACAATTTTGTGTCTGCAATTTCTTATATTTGTACCAGTTTAAGGTTTTGTCCTTTCGCAAGAAATTAAGGTTTTGACCCTTGTTCGTTAAACATGATAGATGAAATGATTGGATTAAAGTCGGGAACATTTTCCACAAGAACTTCCATCTCTTCCTGTTCTTCTGCCTCGGTGTGAGGTGGGGAAGGTACCACGGCTCGGCCCTTAGACTTGAACTCCTCATCGGAGACCATGACTACATCATCCTCATCTTCACTCGCCTTGTAGTCTGTATCTTTCTCATCATCCTTTGCGCCGTCATCATCGCTAGATACAAGATCCACTTCCTGGGAATCATCGCTACTCTCTTCTTCATCGTCTTCCTCGCTAGATACAATGATTTTGATATCTGGGGTTTTTAACTTGGTTGTCTGTGAGACCTTATCTGTTCTTTGATCTTTTGTAGCTCTGTTTTTTTCATCAGTATCATCATCGTCATCATCATGCTCATCATCATCACTAGAATCACTGGAATCCTCACTGTTTTCATTATCATCATCAGCTTCAGCCCCATCATTCTTCTCAGCTTTATCAACATCATCATCATCACTGCTGCTGCCACTACTACTACTTTCATCACTTGTTGATGGAATTGATGATGATGAATAGGATGTAGAATCTTGTTCCTCATTTACAGCATCATCCAGTGTTGGTATTTCTATTTCCTCATCCACACTTTGGGTTTCATCCAACTCATCCTCCAAGTTTTCCCCAGTTTTCTCACTGTCAACTTTAGGTCCATCCTCTGCTGTGTGTGAAGGCTTTAGCCTCTTAACAGCTTGCAACAATCCCATTTTAATCTTTACAGTTGGAGCTTTTGTTTCAGGTTCAGCTTGTCCAGACACACTTGGAGTTGAAGTGACAGGTGATTTGATATCTAGCTTCTCTGACTCTTTGTCTGTATTTCTATCTGTGTCATCTGAGCTATCTATCACTATAGCATCATCAGTTTTGTCTCCAGTCTTTTCTTCTGTTGACTTTCGATGTTTTTCCGATTTTGTGGCCCTGTTTAACACAGTTTCTCCCTCCGCCTCAGGTCTCTTTGTTTGTGGTTTCTTTAAACGAAGGTCTGTCTGAGCTTTCATTATATTTTCCAAACTGATGTGGTGATGTGGCTTTCCTGTCTCCTCTGTCCCATGTTTGAGACCAGACTTGGATTTATTTTCAGATGTGGAATCACAGCTCTGAGATCTCGTATCCTGTTTTGAAAGTTAAAGGCAAAGATATCAATAATGTATACCCGAAACAAAAACAGGACCACCCCAGGGGGGGTGCAAAAGCCTGGCGGCAGTTCCTTTAACCCTTCCTTTAACCCTTTACCAAACAATTATGACTTTAATGACCCTGAAAGAGAGGACTTTTGAAAACATTATGGGAAAAGGAGAAAATGCTGGTCACTGTCATTTTCTCCTTTTCTCACAACGTTTTCTATTCTATCCAAAACAGAAATCATCATATTAACAACATTGAAGTTGTTGGCTGCAAATGCTGTCAATTTGGTCCAATCCAAAATTTCATCATTTGGTAAAGAGTTACAAAATATACTTGGCAAGTCTGATAAATTTAAAAAAAAAAATAAAGGGCGGGAGAGCGTCACTATGTCAAAAATATTTGAGCCATGCTCTGTAAAAAGGGGGCTTAATGCATCTGCAAAAAGTGTCGATTCAGGTCAGCCTGAGCAGTCTGCCCTGGGCGAAAACTTTTTACTATCGATAAATTTTCTGCATGTCAAAGGACCAGGGTACCTCATGAATGAGTCGGTTTTTAGACAACATGGATTTTCAGGATTCACAATTAAGTGATGGCTTGCTTGGTATCATTATCATGTATCACGGAGATGCATTAAGCCTCCTTTTCCAGAGCATGGCTCATTTTTAAGATCACTTGTCCTCTTGATATGGGTTAAATGAATACAAGGGAAAACATTGTGACAGAGAAATTGTTCACCAAAGACAAATTTCTCTTTTTGCCACAATGTTTTTAAATAAGGTCTACTACAGGATGCGAGGATAGTCTGCAGGAGGTAATAAGTTAAAAACCAAGCACAATTACCTTGCCTGGCTCAGCTAATAAAGAGCAATTTCTCCTTTTGCTATAATGTTTTTGAAAGTGGTCTATGAGAAGATGCAAAAAAATTACTTGCAAAATGCAGTGATTCATACACTAGGGGACAATTACCTTATTGGACTTTGTTCATTAAGAGAAATTTCTTCTTTTGCCACAATGTTTTTGAAACTGGATTACCCAAAGATGCAAAGGCAGTCTGTAAGAACTAATAAGTTAAAAACTATGGACACTTACCTTGTCTACCTTGGATTTCTGGGACATCAAGTGCTTGCAGAATCTAACTGCTTGGTCTAACAGCATGTGATGTGGTAAAGTCTGAAAGATGAATGAAATAAACTCAACAATAAAACAATCAACGGAGGATTTCTGCCATCAAACAATTACATATTTATGCCACCTTAGGAGGATGGCTTTTGAAAACAATAACTGTAACGTTTTACAACACAACAAAATTTGGGATTAGGCCAAATTGAAAGCATTTGCAGAAGATAAAATAAGTGTAGCTCAAAAGAAGATTTCTGTCTTTGATATGGTAGAAAATACTGTTGGGAAAGCTGAAAATGCTGATTACCAGCATTTTCTCTTTTTCCTTCAATGTTTTCAAAAGCCCTCTTTCTTAGGGTCGACAAAAGTCGGGGTTGTGTGGTGAAGGGTTAAAGGACAAAATTCTAGTCACCAGCATTTTCTTTTTTTTTTTAAATGTTTTCTACCTTTCAAAGACAAATACCTTCAAGATAGGCTACATCATCTGCAAATGCTTTCAGTTTACAATTCAATTGCAATATTTTAATGAACTTATCAATACTAGACTAAATGATCATAGGCTATTAGTAATTCATATGGGCCATACTCTGGCAAAAGGGGATTTAATGAATCTCTGTTAAAGTTATCATAAAATTATGGATTCCTAAAATCTATTTTGTCTAACAAAATCATGAGGTAGACTGGTCCTTTGACATGCAAAAAGCTGACCAAAAGCCAGAAGTTTCAGCCCAGGTCAGCCTGCATGGGCTGCACGGGCTAACCTGGGTCAATACTATTCACAGATACATTTAACCCCTTTTTCACAAGGCATGGCCCATATTACCTTTTGCTAAAAACTACAGAAAATACAGTCAAATATCTATATCTCGAACATCCATAACTCGAAACTCTCTCTTATTCGAAGTATTTTTCAAGTCCCGATCTCAATGCTCTTTATTTCTATATATTTCATCCTCCCTAAGTAGTAATCTATAACTCGAAACTTATCTATAACTCGAGGAAATTTTCAAGTCCGCTCACCATTGTTTGAACACATTCACACCTCTTTAACTCCAGGTGAAATTTTAAAGTATGGTGTTTGCAATCAATCCAGTTTTTCACACGTTTCGAGTTGTCTACTCAGGTAATTAACAACCGTTTTGCAGTATTGGTTTTTCATTGTTTGTCCAATTTCACTTGATTGTTTGTCTCCGAGATGAGAATGTCACATTTTTAAGTACACCTACGATATAACAGACAATTCAACTAGATACTGATTTCATGTTCGTAAATATTTTTTTACATGTATATTGTATGAAGTTCATGTATCAAATGCATATCAGTATTAAAAAATAAAATATTTAACATTTTGTTATATTTGTGTTCGATTGGTCTGTAGGATACTAATGGAACGTTGCCTTGTTTACTTCCGGTAGTTCGCCACCGACTTGATTCGTCCACATGCTTGAAAAATCCGAATCTCTGTTATTCGAACATTCTATAACTCGAAGTTTTTTCGTAGGTCCCATGAACTTCCAGATATAGATATTTGACTGTATACAAAGCATGATCTTCAATTTCACTTTTTGCCCAAAGTTTTCAATCATTCATCCAGCATGTTTTTTCCGTCTTCTTCAGCATGTCTGGTTTTCGGAGTTTACAGTTTGACATACAAATACATACCAGCATTTTCTCCTTTTCCGACAATGTTTTTCTACCCTATCAATAGGAAATCTTATCATTTGAGCGACCTTTAAGTTGTTGTCTACAAATGCTTTTAATTTGGACAAACCTAAGTTTTGTTGTCTGTAAAAAGGGTAAAAGATGACACAGACCATTCTTGACTCACCTCTAACTTCCTCAATACAACCCTATATGCCTCTGCCAATAATTTATTTGTTCTTTCAACATGTTTGTTCAATTTGTGGACTCCATGTTCCCATATTTTGTAAAACAACAGAAGAAATTTATGTCGCTGTTCAATGTCGGTGATCGATTTCATGTCGTGTATTCTCTCCTCGGCAGCGTCCAATGTGTAACGATGGGAAGTCAAAGCATAATACTTCTTCTCTGCATCTCGGAGATATTTTCTGTAATATAATATATGAACCATGCTCTGTGAAAAGGGGGCTTCATGCATCTGCAAAAAGTATTGATCCAGGTCAGCCTGCGCAGTTCACACAGGCTGACCTGGGCCAAAACTTTTTGCTATTTCTCAATTTTCTGTATGTTCAAGAACTAGTTTATCTCATAATTCAGTCAGCTATTTAAAAAGTGGCTATTATGGATCCATAACTAAGTAATGGCTTGCATTGGTACAACACATCATGGAGATGCATTAAGCCCCCTTTTGCCAGAGTGTTGCTTAACTCTTTACCAAACAACTAAATTTTAGGCTGGCTGAAACTGAAAGCAGTTGCAGACGACAAAATAAATGTTGCTGAAAAATTGAAATTTGTTTTGGGAAGGGTAGAAAACATTGTGGGAAAAGGAGAAAATGCTGGTTACCAGCATTTTCTCCTTTTCCCACAGTGTTTTCAAAAGGCTTCTTTCTCAGGGTCGTTAAAAGTCGGGATTGTGTGGTAAAGAGTTAATTATGTTTCATCAAATGGAAGGTGAGCCATGAAATGTGGAATCAAAGCATATCAAGTTTTGCTTGGATGCTTTGTGCTTAACTTAAGAATGCTGAATAGACATCTTGAAATATTTGTAGAAAAGGCATAAATATCCCAATTCTGTATATTACTGAGGATATCGTTAACCCTCAAAGTGCCGAATAAACCCACTACACATTTTGAGTCTAGAATTAGACCCAGATAATTGCAAAGTTGAAGAAGGGGCATAACTGTGTCAAAAATACTTTGATAGTTGCCTGTCCTTGTTGTATAGGTTCCCCTTTTGATAGTGAACAATTTAGCCAAGTTTGAAGTAAATACAGGGTGTTTCATAATATCTGCCACCATTTTATACATCAAAAACTTTAACATAAAAAAGAAATTGTGTTTTTACATTTAACCATGTTATTGTACATAGAATAAAGTTTTATTTGACATATAACACCCTTGTAACTACACGCAGTTTCAAAATTCTTTAAAATGTCAATTTTATAGAATGTGTTCTAAATGACGTCCATTCTGGCCAATAACGACGTCGACTCTGTGCCGGAAATTTCGGATTACACATGCACATGTCTCACTGCTTATGATCTTCATTTCTCTCTTGATTGCAGTTTTAAGTTCAGTTGTGGTCTGTGGGGAGTGCTTATAGACCCTGTCTTTAAGGTATCCCCAGAGGAAAAAATCAAGTGGGCTTAAATCCAGGGAGTGTGGTGGCCACTCAATATCTGTTTTCAATGAAATGAAGTTATCACCAAAGGTCTTTTGTATCCAGTCAATCACATTTCTAGCTGTATGAGGAGTTGCACCATCCTGCTGGAACCATGTGGTGTTTATATCAATTCCCTTACGTCTCAAAGCTGGTAGAAATTTGTTTTTAAGAATATTTAAATAGCGGTCTTGATTTTGCAGTCTCCACAGTTCCATCCTCATCCTCAAAAAAAAAAGGGCCAATTATGCCCTCAGAACTTAATGCCGCACACACTGTAACCTTCTCAGAGTGGAGAGGTTTTTCAATATAAAATTCTGGCTTTTCAGTTCCCCAAAATATGGAATTCTTCTTATTCACTTGTGCATTTAGATAAAAGTGGGCTTCATCCGAGAACCATATCTGTCCCACGATATCATCATTTTCCTTAACCCATCTTGCAAATGACAACCTGCTTTCGATATCTGTTGGTTTGAGGTGTTGCATAATAGAAATTTTATATGGAGTCAGTTTTAAATCATATTTTAGCATTCTGTAAACACTTGAATGGCTGGCAATGTTAGTAATATCTCCAAATACCATTCTAACAGATTTTCTTGGTGTTTCTGTGATCACCGCTTTAACCTGTTCAATTGTCGCTTCATTCCGCACGGACTTAGGGCGACCCAGATTATTGTGTCTCCCATCTTCAATTGAGCCCATAACTTCAAATCGCTTTACAATTCTATGTATCTGTTTTTTATCAAGTTTACCTACATCTGGATACCTTTTCTGCATAGTTCTAATCACTGTAATAGGTGATTTAGTTTCATAATATAATTTAACAATTTCTTTGCAGTGATCCTTAGTTGGCGCCATCTTGGAAAAATGACCACAGGAAATGACGTCATAAATGACGTTATGACATTGATGTTTTCCCATACTTTATTAGTCAAATAAAATTTTAATATATAAGCTTTCAAAGGGTGTACATATCATTGTTTTATCCTAATTAACTAAAAAGATATAAAACTTTGTAATGGTGGCAGATATTATGAAACACCCTGTATCTTCAGTAATGACAGAGATATAATGCAGAATGCAGTGACAAATGTTTGATGTTGACTTACACAGTCTTTTAATTCTGCCTGTCTGTTTTTTTATCACAACTTTAAACATAGAACACATTTAATGTAATTTATCACATAAAACCTCCTCCGGCAGTGTATTAAACCCATGACTTATTTTTGATAATTCACTAGTGTATTATCATTTTTTGGGTCCCAGTTCTGATCACTTTATAGTCGTGAGTGCATGAAGCCCAAGAAACCAGCCACAGCACGTGCTGGAATTTGTGCGACTATGCTGTTTTGCGGAAAAAATGACGTCATTGTTGCTAAGGCGTATACGCGTGGAAAGTTTTGATTTTCATGTTTAATAAAAACAAAGAAATGCAGCTAAAGTCTTTTAAATCAACAAAATTGCGGAAATAGGTGGACTTATCCCCTCTAGAAACTGTTTCATTCTACTTTCGGTGTAAACGTCAAAGAACTATCTATTTGTGTATGTACACATTTGAAACCAAACTACAATTGTAACTATGGACCAGTGAATTGTGTATAGGCTAAAGGTGATGATGCAAGATACATTTTGCCTACTTCATAAACGCTGTAATAAATGATGCTTACTTTCCTGGATCTGGCTGTCGATTCAGCTGTAGATGGACTTGGTGTAAAGTGTAACAATCCCTTTCTTCCTTCAGAATGTTTAGTGCCAGTCCAATACATCTGTTAAGGTGGGAGGGGAAACTGCCAGCCCTGTCTATCTCGTCTATAGGAATTTTCCAAATACCCTAGAGACATGAATCAAACTTTTTAAAAAAATTTCAATAGTACATGCCCCCAAACTGAAGGGTGCGTTAACAAAAATAGGTCACTGTGACCTTGATCTATTGACATAAATCATATGCAATTCATAGTGTATGTTTGTCACAGATGAACTCTTTACCAAACGACAATATTTCAGACCAGTCCAAATTGAAACAAGAGGGCCAAAATGGCCCTGAAGCGCTCACCTGAATAAGTTTTACCTTTTCCTTCTGATCACCAGAGCCATGTTTCTTGACGGATCAAAATATCACGAACAATTTTTGAAAAGGGTCAACCAAAGAACATCCCTGTGAAATTATTTCAAAATCTGACCAGCGGTTTCAGAGAAGAAGAATTTTTAAGAATTTCTTCATTTCTGTATAGTGCAAGTAGCCCCCATTCACCAGAGCCATGTTTCTTGACGGATCAAAATTTCGCGAACAATTTTTGGAAAGGGTCACCCAAGGAACATCTCTGTGAAATTATTCTAAAATCTGGCCTGCAGTTTCAGAGAAGAAGAATTTTTAAGAATTTCTTCATTTCTGTATAGTGCAAGAAGCCCCCATTCACCAGAGCCATGTTTCTTGACGGATCAAAATTTCGCGAACAGGTTTTAAAAAGGGTCACCCAAGGAACATCTCTGTGAAATTATTTTAAAATCTGGCCAGCGGTTTCAGAGAAGAAGAATTTTTAAAAATTCCTTCATTTCTGTATAGTGCAAGAAGCCCCCATTCACCAGAGCCATGTTTCTTGACAGATCAAAATTTCGCGAACAATTTTTGAAAAGGGTCACCCAAGGAACATCTCTGTGAAATTATTTTAAAATCTGGCCAGCGGTTTCAGAGAAGAAGATTTTTAAAGAATTTCCTAAAAAATTCCATTTTGTTGCCATGGCAACCAGAGTTTTTGACGGAATCAAATTCTGCGAACAATTTTTAAAGAGGACCTCCCAAGGAACATTCCAGCCAAGTTTGGTCCAAATTGGCCCAGCGGTTTAGGAGGAGTTGATGTTTAAAGAATTGTTGACGACGCACGACGACCGATGGATGACGGACACTGGGTGACCCTAAAAGCTCCCCTTGAGCACGTTGTGCTCAGGTGAGCTAAAAAATTGCAGACAACAAAATAAATGCAACTATAAAATTGAAAATTGTTTTGGGAAGGGTAGAAAACATTGTGGGAAAAGGAGAAAATGCTGGTTACACCAGCATTTTCTCCTTTTCCCACAATGTTTTCAAAAGGATTCTTTCACAGGGTCATGAAAACCCGGGATTGTCTGGTAAAGGATTAATTTGAGCTTGTTACCAAATTCATTTTTATTCTCATGCCTTCTACCCAACCCAAACAATACTTTACACTTCAATTGCCTTTTGCCACTTTCCTTATTTTCTTTACTTTTGTTGTCAGTATAGATCAAGATCAGCCTTCAAAGCTTGTAGGCCATACTTGATACAAAAGGGACCCTGAAACTACAGTTACTTGGGTACTTTTTCCAGGTGGTAAACTTCAATCTTGTTCATTTGTCACTCTAAGGGTCATTCTGAGTGGTAGGGCATCCTAAATGCTTCAGCCCTAATTTAACAGCTAAATATGAATTCTAATGGCAAACAGAATAAATTTTATCCTTTAACAGACAAACAAAATTTTGACTTCTCCATATAAAAAGCGTATGCAGATGACAAAATTTTGTATCTCAATCAATGAGAATTACACTTGGAAAAAAAGTGGGAAAAGGAGAAAATGTGGGCTGCAAGTATTTTTTCCCTTTACCACAATGTTTTTGAAGCCCTTCTTCCTTTGGGGTGAGGGGTTTACTCTTAAAATGATGTATAAATGAAATGCTAAACGACGTAAATATTGCAACATCAAGTTCTGAGATACCAGATTTTGTTCTATATTGTCAGCAAGGCAACCAAAGACAAATTAGCTGCAGAAAATTCTTTTGAGAAGAGACTCCAAGCCTTCACCACAGGATAAAAATGTAGACTTGTCCAAATTAAAAGCATCTGCAGGTGTCATATTAAATTTAGCATAAATGATGGTAGTTGCTAGTGAACATGTAGAAAACCTTGTGGGAAAAGGAGAAAATGCTGGTCACCAGCATTTTCTCCTTTTCCCACAATGTTTTCAGAAGGCTTCACCTTCTGGGTCGTTAAAACTTAGGATTGTGTGGTAAAGGGTTAACAGATACACCCTGGTCTTTCCGACTCTGAAGAAGAATGCTTCTGAAAACATTACAAGAAAAGGAGATAATGCTGGTAACCGGCATTTTCTCTATTTCTCACAATTTTTTCTCCTCTTTAATAAACAAATACATTGTACCATCATTTGAGCCATGTTAAATTTGTTGTCTGTATTTGCTTCGGCTTTGTTGTTTGGTAAAGAGATGAACTAACAAAATACACAAGATGAAAACAATTTAAGTTTTATACAAATATTACATGTATCTATAGAATGTTACCTGAAAGAACTTGGACATTTTCCTCTCTCCAAACATGGCCTGGCAAGGCATGTAATCTAGCTGTTGCCATTTTACCGAGCCAGCAAACAGGATGTTGTGGGCTTTTTCTAAATCCTATTAAAAAGGAATAAAAAACGTGACTTCAGACAAAATTTTTCTAGATCGAAATCATTCTAATTTCTAATAGAGACATCATGAAATACACTAAGTACAGTTTCGACATCTAGGAAAAACTGATATTAAGTTCATATTAAAATTGTATGAAACAAAATCAGTAATTATTTATTCCCCCATCAAATACATACTATTATAAAAAAAAATGTATATGTGATTTGATTAGAGTCAGATGAAAACTGTTCTGAGAGCCTTTTCTGGTTTAGTTGAAATTGTCACATATGTTGTGAGAATTGTGTTCATTTCCCAATGATCAAGTTGGGAAACGTATCTATTTTCTCATGAAACACTGTTCACAGAACTACTTTTTTAAACCAGATATTCACTCAATTTTAAAGTAAATTATTGAAAAAGATGTTTACCCTTACAGCCCAGACTGAACCCTAGGAATGTTTTCATTCTAGATATGAGACCAAGATAACTGTTATTCTATGGTTGCTTTTGACTAGTGTTTCAGGAAACTGGACAGTGTAGATCAAAGATCAGACTGCACATTTTGTACAGTCTTATTTTGTCTACACTGGTAGCAAAGGTAACTAAAGGTGTGAAAGGCCCTTTAACTTTTAACCAAACAACAAAATTTTAGACTTGTCGAAACTGAAAGCATTTGCAGACGACAAAATAAATGTCAATAAAAAAATAGAAGTTTGCTTTGGATAAGGTAGAAAACAATGTGAGAAAAGGAGAAAATGCTGGTTACCAGCATTTTCTCCTTTTCCCACAATGTTTTTAAAAGGTTTTTTCACGGGGTCGTTAAAAGATGGGATTGTGTGGTAAAGGGTTAAGAGTCAAAAGAGACAGTTGACCCTTACTGGACCTTATAGGTGCCTATGCAGCTAGTATAGAGCAAGATCAGGCTGCAACAAAATGTGCAGCCTGATACTTGATCTACACTTCCGCTTTGCTGAAATACTGTAGACGGAAGCAACCATGAAATTGCAATACCTTTGGTCATATCTCTACAATGAAAATGGCTGATAGGTTTATTCAGAACGCTAAGGCTTAACATATAGCATCCTGCCAAAAGTGAGTCAAGATTTATAATAGTTCCATTGTAAGCAAACCCAAGTATAAAGTTATTTATCATTTTCTCCAGGGTCAAACCGATGAACACAAGATTACACATACCTACATGTATCTTATGTAAACTAGAACTGTAGCAGAGTGGACAAATACCCACCCCCCACCAGCACCTTGTCTCTGAAGCAGCTCAATCAGTGATTAGAAATGACTTTAAAAACCAATATCTCCAATGACTTTGACCTTTGACCCTTGTGACCAAAAAAACAATAGGGCAGCTCCTTGAGTCATGCACAACACTTGTATAAAGTATCAGGGTCCTAGGTCAAAGAGCTACTGAGTTAGAGCATGGAAACTATTTTCAAACAAAGCTCAACTGTGACCTTGATCTTTGACCCATATGACCCAAAATCAATAGGGCACCTCCTTGGGTCATGAGCTACACTTTTATAAAGTTTCAGTGTCCTAGGTCAAAAGGCTTTTGAGTAAGAGCACAAAAACGAAAACAAGATCGACAGATTGATGGACTGACAGACAGACAGACAGACATGTAGTGAAACCAGTATACCCCCCCCCCCCACCTCATAGGTGGGGGGTACAAAAATCTAATTTTGGCATAATTATAAATGCGGTTGTGCGACAATTTCTTTTTAGAAGTGTCTTAGAGGTCAAATTTAAATCTGTAAATCATGGCCAAGCACGGGAAGGAATTATGCAAAACTATATCAGATATTTCACTCTATCATTTCAAAACTTAACAAGAGCTTTGCAGAGCGGCACATATACGCCCGAAGGGGCTTGTCAGTGAAATGAGTTGAAATGAAGGATGAGCCGTGAATGAACAGTAGTTATTCTCCATGATAAAGAAAGTAAGTCTTGATTGTCTGTAATAGTTTATTGAAGGGAAAAAAAGCATTTAACCCTCTAGTGCTATCAGTGTTTGAAGTTTCAAGTTGAGAGCTTTTATAGTTTGGAAGTTATGGCCCAGACAAAAATTCAAAGTAAAAATTTAAAAATAAATAAAGGGCAATAACTCAACAAATAAGGGTATCAGAGTTATGGTTCTTGTGCAGGACACTTCTCCATAATGTGTTCTGTCAGTGTATGAAGTTTCAAGTTGATAGCTTTTCTAGTTTAGAAGATGTAGCCAGGACAAAAATTCAAAATGAAGTTATTAAAGGGCAATTACTCAAAAACTTAGGGTGACAGAGTTATGGTTCTTGTTTACTGCACTCCTCCACAATCTGTTCTATCAGTGTATATTGTTTCAAGTTGATAGCTTTTATAGTTTGGAAGATCTGGCCCAAACAAAAATCTAATGTGAAAAATATTAAAGGGCAATAACTAAAAAAATAAGGGTGGCACAGTTACAATTTTTGTGAATTGCTCTTCTCCACAAGGTGTTCTATCAGTGTTTGAAGGTTCAAGATCATAGCTTTTATAATTTAGAAATTATGGCCCAGACGAAAATTCAAAGTGAAAACTAACAAAGGGCAATAATTCAAAAAGAAGGATGGCAGAGTTATGGTTCTTGTGCAATGCACTTCTTCAGAATGTGTTCTATTAGTCTTTGAAGTTTAAAGATGATGGATTTTAAAGTTTGGAAGTTATGGCCTGGACAAAAATTCAAACTGAAAATTAACAAAGGGCAATAACTCAAAAAATAAAGGTGGCAGAGTTATGGTTCATGTGCACTGCACTTCTCCATAATGTGTTCTATCAGTGTATGAAGTTCCAAGTTAATAGCTTTTATAGTTTGGAAGTTATGGGCTGGACAAAAATTCAAGCTGAAAATTAACAAAGGGCAATAACTCAAAAAACAAGAGAGCAGAGTTATGGTGCTTGTGCACTGCTTTTCTCCATAATGTGTTCTATACGTGTATGTAGTTTCTAGTTGATACCTTTTATGGTATGGAAGTTATGGCCTGAACAAAAATTCAAAGTGAAAAGTTGGTTATTTCAGAAATCAAGGGCAGATAATTTTAGAACGCAAACAGCAATCCAAATTCTAAGAGTCAGGTGCACAACTAGACATCATTGAGATTCATTGTGGCAAGTTTCAAATAATTCCGATGGAAACTGTAGGAGGAGTTGCGCACACAAGAAATTGCTAACGGACAGACAGACAGAGAGACAGACAGACGGACGGACGACCGCGGGTATAACATAATACGACCCTTCGGGCGTATAAAAAGAAAGTCTTTCTAGCATTACTTTCCCTTAGATGAAGGCATAAAGTTATTTCCATATTAACCTTACACAAAATATATTTAACCTTTGAGAAAATATGACAGTCAGTGTTATTCTACTTACCTTAAACCCGATACACTTGGAATAAATCTGAGCTAGTCTGTACTGTGATTTATAGTGGGTGGGGAACCTGTGTAAGCACAGTTCAAATGCTTTCCTACATCGATTAATTAATTCCCTATGCAGATCTTCCTTTGGTTGTTTGAGTAAGGATTCACACAGTTCTTCTTTTTCTTTGGCCAGATTTACAGAGTTTGGACCTGTATGGAAATGTCAGAAAAACAAAAATATTTACAACTGCTATCTACCTTTCGTTTCAATTTTATTTCACACAAGCACCAACTCAAAAATAATATATAGGGACTATAAATCTTTTTTCCATTGCGAAAACCTGTTGACTTTTTTCTGCATGTGGCTCTACATTTATAATTCTAAGCTTTCATATACTTCATGTCTTTAACTCTTTACCTTAAGGCAAAATTTCAGACCTCCCAATTGAAGGCATTTGCAGACGAGAATCAAATGCTGTTTAACCCTTTCCCAAATGACAAATTTTAGACTCTTTCAAATTCAAAACAGGCAACAAATTCAAAGTTAGTAAAAATGAGCTTAAGCTCTCTAATAGGGAAGAAAACTTTGTGGGAAAAGGAGAAAATGCTGGTTACCAGCATTTTCTCCTTTTCCCACAATGTTTTCAAAAGTCTTCTTTCTCAGGGTCGTGAAAACCAGTGATTGTTTGGTAAAGGGTTAAAAGACAAGAACTGCCGAAAGTAGTCCACATCCGAAAGTGGTACATCATCATACCATGTTTGAGAACATATTGGACACCGTAGATATCGCTTGATTTTCTGTTGTTACGAAGTTTTACATGCAAGCACATACTTGAGCTGGAAAATCTGTGAGTGTACAATAAAAAATGCTCTTGGCCTGTTGTATTTTCCAAAACTGACCTTTAGAATGTCTGTATCTGAGCCAGAAAATTTGTAGGTATATTGCACAGTAAGTTCTTAGCCTGTTGCATTTTCCAAAATTGAATATTAGAAAATACAAATCACATGAAAATGAGCCAGGCTATATAAAAAAGGGGGCATAGTGCATCTGTAAAAAGTATCGACCCAGGTCAGCCTGCGCAGTCCACACTGGCTGACCTGGGCTGAAACTTTTTGCTATTAGTCAACTTTCTGCAAGTTCAAGGACCAGTTTACCCCATGATTCAGTCGGTTGTTAGACAAAATTGACTTTATAAGATATGCAATGACTTGCTTGGTAGCATGCATCACAGTGATGCATTAAGCCCCCCTTTGCCAGAGCATGGCCAAAGCATGCATTACCTTTACATATTCCTTTAAAAATGTCCTCATCCAAACTGGAATCTTGCAAGGCGTTACTTGTGCCAGCTTCAGTGTTAACTCTTTCCTCCTCTACTTCCATTTTTTCAGGTTTTTCTTCCTCTGGTTTTCCAGTCTTCTCACTCTGACTTAAACTTTGTAATTTGTTTTCTCTTTCTTCTATAGTGTCTTTAATATAGTTTATAGCACCTTTCACAATTTCTTCTACAGATTCTTTTTCTACAAGACTTGTGTCTGATTTCAAAAGCGGATCACTTTCACTGCCAATTAGAGCATCTTTTGATTTATCAGATGGACCCAGCATGTCACCAGTGGATGATACCTTTCCCGTATCTCCAGTTACAGATTTTTCATCTGGAATACCTGAAGTAAACTCAGTTTTTGTAGTTGTTAAAGTTACCATCTCCTCTGTTGATTGCTCAGCATGTAGTTCCATTGTTGTAACAAAAGAAGTTGACTTGATATCACCATCATCTTTATTCACACCACTATCACATCCACCTTTGTCTGGAGGTTCTGTGCTTGCAGACAGAGCTGAGCTACTCTCTGGATTACTCTTCTGTCGAAAGTAGGTGTGGTCAACAGAACCTTGTGTTGGCTTTTTCACAGGACTACTGACAGCTGAACATGAACTCTCATCAGCCGAGGATGCGGATTCACGACTGTCAATCATTAAAAAGAGAAATGAGCCATGCCCTGGTAAAAAGGGGCTTAACCCTTCACCACACAATCCCGACTTTTAACGACCCTGAAGAAAAAGCCTTTTGAAAACTTTGTGGGAAAAGGAGAAAATGCTGGTAACCAGCATTTTCTCCTTTTCCCACAATGTTTTTTACCGTATCAAAGCCAGAAATCATCATGTGAGCTACTTTTAATTTGTTGTCTTCAAATGCTTTCGATTTGGACAAGTCTAAAATTTTGTCGTTTGGTAAAAGAGTTCAGCATCTCTATGATGCATGATACCAAGCAAGTCATCACATTATCATGGATCCATAAAATCCATTTAGTCTAACAACAGACTGCATCCGGAGGTATAATGCGGAACAATTACAAATAGCAAAAGGTTTCGACTCGCGTCAGCCTGCACGGAAGTCCGTGCAGGCCGACGTGGGTTGATACTTTTTGCAAATGCATTAAGCCCCACTTTTAACAGTGCATGGCTCAAATATATTGGAAAATGAAAAATTTTTCAGGGTGGGATTTCATCTTCATTCTAAGCAAACCAGGGTCCGTATTCACCAACCATTCTTAAGAATGTTCTTTGTCTTCTTCTCCAGAATTTTCTACATTTGAAAGTAACACAACTTCTGATTGGCTTAAGCGTTTGGGGTTATAAAAATGTCTGTTGAGTTTATCGGTGCAAGAGTTATTAAATAACACAGAACAATGCATCTTACTCTAGTTTAGCTTCTTGACCTTTTTCAACCCTCAATATAAACTGTGAAAAATTGGCTTCCGCCACTGAAGTAACCAACAGTTTATAATCAAGTTCATCCGAGTCTGGCGAATGTTCCATCAGTTGTTTGAAAATAACAGCATGGATTCTGTAGTACATCTGAAAGGTATGGGATTTTATCAAAATAGACTGTAAAAAATTCAGCATGGATCTTGTACAAATTCACCATACGGTTTTGTCAAATTGTACTTTAAACCTTTACCAGACGACAAAATTTTACCCTTGTCCAAGTTGTAAGCATTTGCAGACGACAATTTCAATGTGGCTGAAATGGTGCAATTTTTCTTTGATAGGGTAGAAAACATTGTGGGAAAAGGAGAAAATGCTGGTTACCAGCATTTTCTCCTTTTCCCATAATGTTTTCAAAAGGTTTCTTTCCCAGGGGCATCAAAAGGCGGCATTGTGCAGTAAAGGGTTAACCGTTTACCAACTTGAGAACAGGAGGTCGCTGGTTCGATCGCCGGCCTGGCCAATTTCTTTCCAAGGATTGATGATAGTCATCGCGACAAGATTCATTCCCCTCTCACCACTGACTATTGTTTCGACGATGGTTATGTGGGAAAGCTGCCAGTGGCTTGGAAAGAATATTGTGCGGAGTACTGGTAAAAGAAACTCCAGGAAAGCATGGATCACTGGCCACCGTGATATAACTGAAATGATATTGAAAACGGCGTTCAACACCATACAATCAATCAATCAATTTAACCCTTCACCACACAATCCGGACTTTTAACAACCCTGAGAAAGAAGCCTTTTGAAAACATTGTGAGAAAAGGAGGAAATGCTGGTAACCAGCATTTTCTCCTTTTCCAACAGTGTTTTCTACCCTTCCAATAGCATATTTCAATTTTAAATCACATTTATTTTGTCGTCTGCAAATGCTTTCAATTTAGACTAATCTAAAATTCTATCGTTTGGTAAAGGGTTAAAAATGAGCTATGCTCTCACAAAAGGAGGTTTAGTGCATCTCCATAAAGCATGATACCAAGCGAACCATCACATAATTATCATCACATATTATAATTAACATTCATTTTGTATAACAACACACTGAATCATGAGGTACACTTGTCCTTTAACCTGCAGAAAATTGACCAAAAGCAAAAAAGTATTGACCCAGGTCAGCCTGCGCAGACTGCGCAGGCTGGCAAGGGTCGATACTTTCTGAAGATGTATTAAGCCCCCTTTTAACAGTGAGTTTGGCTCATGTTAATTCAGCTCTATGCCATACTTGTCTGGCTTGGCTCATCTGCCCTTCAAAGCCACTTGCAGGTTCTGACACATGAGGCTTTATTCAGGATGGACTCATTTACGTCTAACAAAGACTTTCTTTGTACTTCATGCAAAAATGGCTTCATGTTGTCAAAAGAAATTGAGCCAAGCTCTGTGAAAAGGGGGCTTAATGGATCTGTGAAAAGTATCGACCCAGGTCAGCCTGCGCAGTCCGCGCAGGCTGACCTGGGCCGAAACTTTTCACTATTGGTCAATTTTCTGTTTGTCAAAGGACCCGTTCACCTTATGATACCGTGGATTGCTGGATACAATGGATCCTATGGGTCCATTATATTATTATTATCATGCGATGACTTGCTTGGCATTATGCATCATGGAGATCCATTAAGCACCTTTTTCACAGAGCATGGCTCACTTCTTATAATAATGCTGAAAAAGGCTTTATGTCTACTAAATGTATGACTCCTTCAGAGAAGGGAAGTGTTACTGCTGGCATAATTATCTCCCTTGAATGGAAGCATCAGCCTTGTAACCATAAGGTCCTGAGTTTGATACCCTGGAGTGGTTGTCAACTTTGGGACCGTTCATAGGCCCACACATTTGGCGCAAGGACTGTTGTAGTTTCCAGGGAGCAGAATCGAGAGGAGTTAGTATAAGATCAGAACATTTTTCTCAATCCATGTAAGATAAATAAGTTAAACAAGAGGGCCATGATGGCCCTGGGTCGCTCACCTGAGTCAATAGGCGAAATTCACACAACGTGCATAATCCAATTTCTGACCAACTGTCAGGTCAATTGATGAACAAACTTGGTAGAGGCCCACTAGGAGATGCTACATGCCAAATATCAAAGCTCCACGCCTTCCAGTTTCAGAGAAGAACTTTAAAGTTTTCCTTCTTTGTTCCTATGTTCGAAATTTGTGATCCCCGGGGCGGGGCCAGTTTTGACCCCAGGGACATCATATAAACAAACTTGGTAGAAGTCCACTAGGAGATGCTACATGCCAAATATCAAAGCTCTACGCCTTCCAGTTTCAGAGAAGAAGAATTTTAAAGTTTTCATTCTTTGTTCCTATGTTTGAAACTTGTGACCCCAGGGACGGGGCCAGTTTTGACCCCAGGGGCGTTATATGAACAAACTTGGTAGAGGTCCACTAGGAGATGCTACATGCCAAATATCAAAGCTCTACGCCTTCCAGTTTCAGAGAAGAAGAATTTTAAAGTTTTCATTCTTTGTTCCTATGTTTGAAACTTGTGACCCCCGGGACGGGGCCAGTTTTGACCCCAGGGACATCATATGAACAAACTTGGTAGAGGTCCACTAGGAGATGCTACATGCCAAATATCAAAGCTCCACGCCTTCCAGTTTCAGAGAAGAAGAATTTTAAAGTTTTCTTTCTTTGTTCCTATGTTTGAAACTTGTGACGCCCGGGGCGGGGCCAGTTTTGACCCAGGGGTGTCATATGAACAAACTTGGTAGAGGTCCACTAGAAGATGCTACATGCCAAATATCAAAGCTCCATGCCTTCCAGTTTCAGAGAAGAAGAATTTTAAAGTTTTCATTCTTTGTTCCTATGTTCAAAACTTGTGACCCCCGGGGCAGGGCCAGTTTTGACCCCAGGGACATCATATGAATAAACTTGGTAGAGGTCCACTAGGAGATGCTACATGCCAAATATCAAAGCTCCATGCCTTCCAGTTTCAGAGAAGAAGAATTTTAAAATTTTCATTCTTTGTTCCTATGTTTGAACTTGTGACCCCCGGGGCGGGGCCAGTTTTGACCCCAGGGATATCATATGAACAAACTTGGTAGAGGTCGACTAGGAGATGCTACATACTAAATATCAAAGCTCTACGCCTTCCAGTTTCAGAGAAGAAGAATTTTAAAGTTTTCATTCTTTTTGTTCCTATGTTTGAAACTTGTGACCCCCAGGGCGGGGCCAGTTTTGACCCCAGGGGCGTTATATGAACAAATTTGGTAGAAGTCCACTAGGAGATGCTACATGCCAAATATCAAAGCTCTACGCCTTCCAGTTTCAGAGAAGAAGAATTTTAAAGTTTTCATTCTTTGTTCCTATGTTCAAAACTTGTGACCCCCGGGGCGGGGCCAGTTTTGACCCCAGGGGCGTCATATGAACAAACTTGGTAGAGGTCCACTAGGAGATGCTACATGCCAAATATCAAAGCTCCACGCCTTCCAGTTTCAGAGAAGAAGAATTTTAAAGTTTTCATTCTTTGTTCCTATGTTCGAAACTTGTGACCCCCGGGGCGGGGCCAGTTTTGACCCCAGGGACGTTATATGAACAAACTTGGTAGAGGTCCACTAGGAGATGCTACATGCCAAATATCAAAGCTCCACGCCTTCCAGTTTCAGAGAAGAAGAATTTTAAAGTTTTCATTCTTTGTTCCTATGTTCAAAACTTGTGACCCCCGGGGCGGGGCCAGTTTTGACCCCAGGGGCGTCATATGAACAAACTTGGTAGAGGTCCACTAGGAGATGCTACATGCCAAATATCAAAGCTCCACGCCTTCCAGTTTCAGAGAAGAAGAATTTTAAAGTTTTCATTCTTTGTTCCTATGTTCGAAACTTGTGACCCCCGGGGCGGGGCCAGTTTTGACCCCAGGGACATCATATGAACAAACTTGGTAGAGGTCCACTAGGAGATGCTACATGCCAAATATCAAAGCTCTACGCCTTTCAGTTTCAGAGAAGAAGAATTTTAAAGTTTTCATTCTTTGTTTCTATGTTTGAAAATTGTGACCCCCGGGGCAGGGCCAGTTTTGACCCCAGGGACATCATATGAACAAACTTGGTAGAGGTCCACTAGGAGATGCTACATGCCAAATATCAAAGCTCCACGCCTTCCAGTTTCAGAGAAGAAGAATTTTAAAGTTTTCATTCTTTGTTCCTATGTTTGAAACTTGTGACACCCGGGGCGGGGCCAGTTTTGACCCCAGGGGTGTCATATGAACAAACTTGGTAGAGGTCCACTAGAAGATGCTACATGCTAAATATCAAAGCTCCATGCCTTCCAGTTTCAGAGAAGAAGAATTTTAAAGTTTTCATTCTTTGTTCCTATGTTCGAAACTTGTGACCCCCGGGGCCGGGCCAGTTTTGACCCCAGGGACATCATATGAACAAACTTGGTAGAGGTCCACTAGGAGATGCTACATGCCAAATATCAAAGCTCCACGCCTTCCAGTTTCAGAGAAGAAGAATTTTAACGTTTTCCTTCTTTGTTCCTATGTTTGAACTTGTGACCCCCGGGGCGGGGCCAGTTTTGACCCCAGCGGCATCATATGAACAAACTTGGTAGAGGTCGACTAGGAGATGCTACATACTAAATATCAAAGCTCTACGCCTTCCAGTTTCAGAGAAGAAGAATTTTAAAGTTTTCATTCTTTTTGTTCCTATGTTTGAAACTTGTGAACCCCGGGGCGGGGCCAGTTTTGACCCCAGGGGCGTCATATGAACAAACTTGGTAGAGGTCCACTAGGAGATGCTACATGCCAAATATCAAAGCTCCACGCCTTCCAGTTTCAGAGAAGAAGATTTTTAAAAGATTTCCTTCTTTGTTCCTATGTTTGAAACTTGTGACCCCCCGGGGCGGGGCCAGTTTTGACCCCAGGGACATCATACGAACAAAGTTGGTAGAGGTCCACTAGGAGATGCTACATGCCAAATATCAAAGCTCCACGCCTTCCAGTTTAAGAGAAGAAGAATTTTAAAGTTTTCATTCTTTGTTCCTATGTTTGAAACTTGTGACCCCCGGGACCGGGCCAGTTTTGACCCCAGGGACATAATATGAACAAACTTGGTAGAGGTCCACCAGGAGATACTACATGCCAAATATCAAAGCTCTACGCCTTCCAGTTTCAGAGAAGAAGAATTTTAAAGTTTTCATTCTTTGTTCCTATGTTTGAAACTTGTGAACCCCGGGGCGGGGCCAGTTTTGACCCCAGGGGCGTCATATGAACAAACTCGGTAGAGGTCCACTAGGAGATGCTACATGCCAATTATCAAAGCTCCACACCTTCCAGTTTCAGAGAAGAAGAATTTTAAAGTTTTCATTCTTAGTTCCTATGTTCAAAACTTGTGACCCCAGGGACATCATACGAACAAAGTTGGTAGAGGTCCACTAGGAGATGCTACATGCCAAATATCAAAGCTCCACGCCTTCCAGTTTCAGAGAAGAAGAATTTTAAAGTTTTCATTCTTTGTTCCTATGTTTGAAACTTGTGACCCCTGGGGCGGGGCCAGTTTTGACCCCAGGGACATCATATGAACAAACTTGGTAGAAGTCCACTAGGATATGCTACATGCCAAATATCAAAGCTCCACGCCTTCCAGTTTCAGAGAAGAAGAATTTTAAAGTTTTCATTCTTTGTTCCTATGTTTGAACTTGTGACCCCCGGGGCGAGGCCAGTTTTGACCCCAGGGACATCATATGAACAAACTTGGTAGAGGTCCACTAGAAGATGCTACATACCAAATATCAAAGCTCTACGCCTTCTAGTTTCAGAGAAGAAGATTTTTAAAGATTTTGCTATTTTTTTCCTTTTGGTTGCCATAGCAACCAGAGTTATGGGTGGAATTCAATCTCTTGAACAACTTTGGTAGAGCTTCACCTGAGGAACATCCTGCCAAGTTTCATCAAGATTGGCCCAGTGGTTTAGGAGGAGAAGATGTTTAAAGAAATTGTGGACGACGGACGACGCACCACGCACGACGGACATTGGGCGATCACAAAAGCTCACCTTGAGCACTTTGTGCTCAGGTGAGCTAAAAAAACAATTACCTCAAGAGCTTCTACAGCCAAATGTGGAGTTGTGTAGGCATAGATAATTTTCTTTGGATATTTGGCTTTCTCCTCATGGACATTCACTAGAGCCTACGGAGAAGACACAGGTCCAGAATTTACCGACAAATTCAAAACATTGTTGTTAACTAAACTCTTATTACTCGTAAGATGTCGGCTCAAAAAATAACAAGTGTACCGCAGGTGGGTGCCAAACTTGGCTGCAGTTGCTTTTCATGAATATTGCTAATCGAAAAAGGGGCATAACCGTGTCAAAAATAATTTGATGGTTAGCTGCCCCTGCTGTATGGGTTCCCCTTTTGACAGTGAACAACTATCAACTTGTCCAAGTTTGAAGTAAATATGTTCAGTAACTACAACGATATTATAAAATGTCAAAGCTTTTGTCAAAATTTTTTGTACAACAACATAGACAATGTCAACTTAGACCACACCAGGGCTGACAATACCTCAATGTTTTCTTTAACTCTTTACCAAACAACAAAATTGTAGACTAGTCCAAACTGAAAGCTTTTGAAGACGACAAAATAAATGTGACTCAAAAATTGAACTTTGTTTTTGGAAGAGTAGAAAATATTGTGGGAAAAGGAGAAAATGCTGGTTACCAGCATTTTCTCCTTTTCCCACAATGTTTTCAAAAAGCTTTTTCCTCAGGGTCGTTAAAAGTCGGGATTGTGTGGTAAAGGGTTAAAAAAACAAAGTTAAGCTAAGCTAAGAATTATGCGACTTTTTGAAAAAAATTGATAAACAGCATTTTCTCTGTTTTTTTTCCAACAATCTCTTCTACCATTCCAAAGACAGATTCCATTATTTGAGATAAATGGTTTGGTTTGTATTGAAAACCCCATTTTAACAGCTCAAGTCATATCATGGCAGTCAGCACCCATGTGTTTCCTGGCATTCTCACACCAGTACTGACACTACAATCTTTCCAAAGCCACTGGTGACTTTTCTCACTGGCATCAGAGGATCTGAGACAAATTTGACAGTCATCTGCAAATACTTTCTATAAGGACAAGTCCGATACTTTTTGTCTGGTAAACAGTTCAACAAGTAAACGAGACCAAAATTATGAGCCATGCCCTGGCAAAAGTGGGCTTAATGCATCTCCGTAATGCATTACACCAAGCAAGACATCACCTAATTACGGATCCATAAAACCCATTTTGTCAAACAACTTACTGTATCATGAGGTAGACTGGACCTTTGACATACAGAAAATTTACCAATAGCGAAAAGTTTTGGCCCATGTCAGCCTGAGCGGACTGCGCAGCCTGACCAGGGTCAATACTTTTTTGCAGATGCATTAAGCCCCCTTTTCATGGCTCATATTTAAATTTCAAGAAACAATATCTCAAAATGTCTAGCAATGTTCTTGACAATGTAGATACTAGATTATGATGCATATTCTGCGCAGTCTGATCTTTATCTTCAGAGTCTACAAAAGCGCCCTAAGGATGTGTTTTCACTCAGAAATAACGCAACTTTTGTCTCACTTGAAAATAATATTGCAAAACATCTTTGACTGGTTTGCGCATTTTTTCCAGACATTTTCCCAACATATAGTTGTGTAACCATTCCTCTTCATTCCAATCACTGGCCTGTTTAAAACAGTCAAGGGCGGTCTGAAGCATCTCTCTTTTACTGGCAACTGCAATGTCAACTAATTCTTGTTCCATGGCAAACCATCTTTTCTGAATAAAATGAAAAAAATAAAAAACAAAAAGTAAAAGAGGCTGCTTGTATAATATTTCTAAATTCTTCTTCTAATATGAAGAATTGATTTTAGCAATTCTTCATATTAGAAGATTGAAGAATTGCTAATTGATTAGCAATTGATTTTAGCAAAATAAAACAAGGGCTTGTTTGAAATAAATTATCTTTTTTTTTCTTTTGTAACAACTTAATGATTCAAACCACTCAAATTTATCCTTATCCTAAAAGCACAGTAGTCTGTGTGTTAACTCTTTACCACACGACAAAAATATAGACTTGTCCAAATTCAAAGCATTTGCAGATAATTCAAATGATGAATTGATAGGTGTCTTTGATAGGTTAGAAAACATTGTGGGAAAAGGAGAAAATGCTGGTTACCAACATTTTCTCCTTTTCCTATAATGTTTTTAAAAGGCTTCTTCCTCAGGGTCGTTAAAACTTGGGATTGTGTGGTAAAGGGTTAACGTAACAGGCATTTTAAGCAGATATTGCAATTAAAATTGCAATTTCGTTTTTCTTTAACTCTTTACTAAACGACAAAATTTTAGACTGGTCCAAATTGAAGGCAATTGCAGACGACAAAAAAAATATGACTGAAAAATTGAAATTCGCTTTGGGAAGGGTAGAAAACATTGTTGGAAAAAGGAGAAAATGCTGGTTACCAGCATTTTCTGCTTTTCCAACAATGTTTTCAACAGGCTTCTTTCACAGGGTCGTTAAAAGTCGGAATTGTGTGGTAAACAGTTAGCCTATATGGTTAGTACAAGTATGACCCTTACCCATCGGATCTGTTTTGATGCATGTGCGTGTAACTGATAAGCCAAAGTTCCATATTCCAACCATAGTTTAGCATTCGAGTCGTCAATTTCGGTGGCTCTCTTGAAGCATCGCAAAGCCGCTATTGACTTCTTGTAAATTGGAGCATCCATCTTGATCTCAGCCTGAAAATGTGATTTAACCCTTTACCACACAATCCCGAGTTTTAACGACCCTGAGACAGACGCCCTTTGAATACATTGTGGGAAAAGGAGAAAATGCTGGTAACCAGCATTTTCTCCTTTTCCCACAACGTTTTCTATCCTTCCCAAAACAAACTTGAATTTTCGGGTCACATTTATTTTGTTGTCTGCAAATGCTTTCAATTTGGACTAGTCTAAAATTTTGTCATTTGGTAAAGAATTAACTCTTCACCACACCACAAAAATGTAGACTTATCCAAATTGAAAGCATTTGCAGACAAAAATTAAATTGTGGTTCAAATGATGGAAGTTGTCTTTGATAGGGTAGAAAACATTGTGGGAAAAGGAGAAAATGCTGGTTACCAGCATTTTCTCCTTTTCCCATAATGTTTTCAAAAGGCTTCTTCCTCAGGGTCGTTAAAACTCGGAATTGTGTGGTAAAAAGTTAAACGGTGCACTGCCAGATAATTGTAACAATTAACAATTTGCGGTAAACTTTTTTGTGTGTGTTTTCCTGCATTCAACAATTGAAAAATGTTTGCAAACAGCAAAATTGCATGAAAAAATTCTAAAAAGGTTGAGCATAATAGGTAACTTGACCAGTTTTTCCACTTATAAAGATGTTTCCATAGAGTGTCAGCTACAACATATTACAAAATTTCCATTTACTGAAGAAATGAACTTGATCAACTACATTAATTATTTGTATTGTACATAATAGCCTAACAGTAAATCATTGGGTCATAATTGAAAAGTTTTCCCCTGCAAGTATCTATCACAACTTAATTTGCAAGTGTGCACAAAATCAGACTATTAAAAATGTGCAGTGCAATCTTGGATCCACACTGTTAATGGTCTTGCAAGATACACAGCTTTGCCATTGCAGAATTTGAATCTTATTTCCTGATTGAAATTGTCAATTTTATTCTTGTGCTCTAAAGGTAGACCAGACATGATGAAAACAGAAGAATCTGGCTGTAAAAATCAAATTTTCTCCTTTTTCCACATTTTCTTTATAAGTTCTCATGCATTGTATTAATTCATGTTGATTATCTGTAGTTCAAAAAGATGTTTTCAAAGCCATCTTTGTCATATTTATTTCATGAAATAACAAGATAAGGCTTGTAAATATCTTACTGAAGTTAGTTTGCTTTCCAACTGACTCATCCTTGCCAGAGCCATGCCAGCCCAGGAGTCCAGCCGGTCAGGGTTCACACACAGGTCATGGGTATAAAACTTGATAGCCTTCCTGAAATCACAGAACAGGTACGTGCTGATAAAATACATCAAGAAAGGAATACACAAAAAGTCTAGTTTGATATATACTGCTCAATATTTTGTGACATGGCTTAAGTTGCCTTAAAATTGTGACAACCAAGTTGCTCTTTTTGAAACATACTATCCACATCACTCTTTCCCATGCTTAATTCTCAAATTGTTCATACTGAAAGTTATTGTGTGCAACAAATAACAACTGGCTACAATGATGGAATTTGTCTTTGAAAAGGTAGAAGACATTGTGGGAAAAAGAGAAAATGCTGGAATCAGCATTTTCTCTTTTTCCCACAATGTTTTCAAATGTCTACTTCCCTAGGGCTGTTAAAACAGGAGTTTTTGGTTGGAAGGTTATTCACTCATAACCACCACTCATCACAACTCGGCCAATTCCGTACCTACATCTAACCTCGTCTGTATAACCCCTGTAGATCGCTTAGCAACGACATGAACAACCACTGTGAAGTTATTCACTTCTATCGATCTGTCGATGAAAGCTCCTAACGGAATTGATAAACCACGCTAAAAATTGAATGTACAAACTATTTGCCAACTGAAATACTCTTAGAAAGATAATGATAGAAAATTTACTCATGCGTTCTTTCTAAAGAGGAGCCTTACAATTTCAATAACAGTAAAGCGGTGTGCTTCCGGAGATGTGCGAAATGTACCATGTAGGTGCATATCAAGCTACATGATACAGCCAAGGGATTTGATCACCTGATCACCCGAGGTATGCCAAACGTCATAACCTCCTGGAATAAATTTGTGGCACTGGGAAATTGAGATAGCCTTGTAAAATACAATATGCAAATGAATTAGTGGTAAATACACAAATGCACAATACCAATGTGGCAAAGGAAGAACAATACAGTTTGGAGGAATTTCTCCTTTAGCCGCAATCTTTTCACAAATGAGCTTCTGCAACATGAAAGAAGATATCTGTTAATAGGATTGTATCTATTTATTTTGCATTTTAGGAGTTAAGTCATGTTTGTAGCCAGAAAAAAAAGTTTTAAGAAATATGCCATCTTTTGTTGGTTCAAAATTGGATAAATCACTGTTGTCAACATTTTTTTGTTTTAGTATGCCAATTACATCAGTCATAAATCAATCTATAAAACAGGATTGAAATAGCTTTACTTCCTTCCCCCCTCCCCCCCTCTAAAAAAAAGCCACAGTATGCATATCAGAATTTGTACAGTCATTTAAAGATAAGGATATCACTAAAACATGGAATTAACTCTTTACCACACGTCAAAAATTAAGAACCGTCCAAAATGAAAGCATTTGCAGACGTTAATTTCAATGTGGCTCAAATAATGTGATTTTTGTTTGATGGGATAGAAAACATTGTGGAAAAAGGAGAAAATGCTGGTCACCAGCATTTTCTCCTTTTCCAACAATGTTTTCAAAAGGCTTCTTCGTCAGGGTTGTTAAAAGTGGGGATTGTGTGGTAAAGGGTTAAATGTTTGTTTGCATGGTGCTCTTATCGATGAGCTGCGTCATGACGAATGATGTTAGACATTAGTGGTGAAACGGTTTACCGATTAACCGATTAACCGCGGTCTATTCAAAGAAAAAAACCGAAACCGGTTCGAATTTCACCGTATCGGTATTTCTGCAATGTCAACTTCTCTTAATTGCATCAGAAAGTCCGGTTTTCCCAAAAATTCTGTCAGAAATCGATCGTTTTTCAACTTACAGTTCTAAAGATTTCCAAAAGCGAAAGTTGTTTATTTTTTTCCACAGACGGTGTCACCGGTGTTTAGGTAAAACTATGACCACATAAAATTCACGGCACAAACTCCAAATAACTGTCGAGCTTTAATGCTTTTGGATCAACGGAGTTTGTATGTTATTCATTTCTTATAACTTTGCTTACACTTATTTTTGCGTTTTCCGGTAGTTAAGCGGCAAAGTATTAGTGTTAGTACAGTAAGCAACTGAGTAAGTTAGTGCATCGCACTGTCTACTCTGTTGAGCTCCCGAAGTTCGGTATAGTAGCGGTGGTTTTTATATAAACAAGTACGCTCTTGAAGAAAAAAAAAATGGCAGACGAAAATCCTCAAGATAGCGAGTGTTAAAGACTAGTCAATTTCAGTTTGTTTTTATTTGTTCATGCAAAAGAATTGCTTTTTAGTTCATTATCTTGAAAGAATGGAAGAGTTCCAAGCACATGTACTAGTTTTCTTTATCACCTTTTGAGCATATGCTACCCTAACAGTGACTACAAGTGGTCAGATATGCTAAATGTCAGCATATACAGCATATTGCAATACGTATTGCAATACGGGTCAGCCGTATTGCAATATATTGCAATACGCTTTTTACCGTATTGTTTCACCCCTATTAGACATGCATAAAGTCAAAACTCTTACACAGATTCCTTGTTTTTCAGGTAGTAGTCTCCAACCAGGTAGTATATATCCTCCAATACCACACTGAAATTAAAACAGAGTGTCTTATATTGAACCCAAAGAATAATAAACAAAACAAGAGGACCATGATGGTCCTATATCGCTCACCTGAGTATATTTGTAACCTATATGGTCTATTAAGGGCAGGCTATTCTTTTCACTGCAGGGCGGATATACGCCCAAATATGACCCAAAGGGAAGAATTTTAACAATTTTGGTATGGGGTCACCTAATGATGCTTCAAACAAAATATGAAAGTTCTCGGCCTTATGTTTTGTCACAAGAAGATTTTAAAAGATTCAAATAGGGTACGCCATGGCAGAGCCCAAATATGACTGCAGAGGGATAATTTTAACAATTTTGGTAGAGGATCATCAGATAATGCTACATACCAAATATGAATGCTCTAGCCATTATGGCTTTTCATCAGAAGATTTTTTAAAGATTTCCTTTTTTGTTTTTATGTAAAATAGGGTGCGCCCAGGCAAAGCCCAAATATGACCCAAGGGGAATAATTTTTACAATTTCGGTAAGGGGTCACCAAATGATGCTTCAAACAAAATATGAATGCTCTCCGCCTTATGGTTTGTCACAAGAAGATTTTTAAAGATTTTAAAATTGGATGCACCCGGACAGAGCCCAAGTATGACTGCACAGGAATAATTTTAATAATTTTGGTAGAAGATCATCAGATAATGCTACATACTTAATAGGAATGTTCTAGCCATTATATTTTGTCATCAGAAGAAGTTTTAAAGATTTCCTTCTTTGTTTCTATGTAAAATAGAGTGCGCCCAGGCAAAGCCCAAATATGACCCTACAGGAATGATTTTAACAATTTTGGTAAGGGGTCACCCAATGATGTTTCAAACAAAATATGAATGCTCTCAGCCTTATGTTTTGTCAGAAGAAGATTTTTAAAGATTTTAAATTAGGGTGCACCCGGGCAGAGCCCAAATATGACAGCAGAGGAATAATCTTAAGAATTTCTGTAGAGGATCATCAGATAATGCTACATACCAAATATGAATGCTCTAGCCATTATGGCTTTTCATCAGAAGATTTTTTAAAGATTTCCTTTTTTGTTTCTATGTAAAATAGGGTGCGCCCGGGCAAAGCCCAAATATGACCCCAGGAGAATAATTTTTACAATTTTGGTAAGGGGTCACCCAATGATGTTTCAAACAAAATATGAATGCTCTCAGCCTTATGTTTTGTCAGAAGAAGATTTTTAAAGATTTTAATTTAGGGTGCGCCCGGGCAGAGCCCAAATATGACCGCAGAGGGATAATTTTAACAATTTTGGTAGAGGATCATCGGATAATGCTACATACCAAATATGGATGCTCTAGCCATTATGGTTTGTCATCAGAAGATTTTTTAAAGATTTCCTTCTTTGTTTCTATGTAAAATATGGTGCGCCCGGGCAAAGCCCAAATACGACCCCAGGGGAATAATTTTAACAATTTTGGTAAAGGGTCACCAAATGATGCTTCATACAAAATATGAATGCTCTCGGCCTTATGGTTTGTCACAAGAAGATTTTTAAAGATTTTTTCAATTTTCAGCCATTTTGTTGCCATGGCAACCAGAGTTTTTGATGGAATTAAATTCTTTTAACAATTTTTGTAGACCTTCACCCAAGGAACATTCCTGCCAAGTTTTATCAAGACTGGCCATCTGGTTTAGGAGGAGAAGATTTTTAAAGAAATTGTTAACGGACGGATGGACAGATGGACGGACGGACGGACGCCGGACGATGACCGATCACAATAGCTCCCCTTGAGCACGTTGTGCTCAGGTGAGCTAACAGTAAGTTTACGGTTTCTTTTTCCACTATTTTAACTTCAAAAGTTTACTAATTCTTTCCCATACAACAAATTTTAGAATTCAAACCAGCTGCAGAAGACAAATTCTTAATTCGTATAAATAAGCTAAAGTTCTCTGAAAAGGTAGAAAACATCGTGGGAAAAGGAGGAAATACTGGTTAACAGCATTTTCTCCGTTCCCATGGTGCTTTCAAATGATTTCCTCTTTAAGGTTGTAAAAACTCAAGATTGGTAAAGTGCTACCTCTTCACAATACAACAAAATTCTAGTACTGTTCGAATTGAAAGCATTTAAGGGCATCAAATAAAATTAGGCTCACTTCAAAGGAAAGAAAAAGTTGGTAGGCAGCATTTTCTCTTTTTCCACAATTTTTTTTCAAAATGCCTTTGTCCCAAGGGTTGTAAAAACATGGCAGTGTTTAGAATGGGGTTACAAAATCTGTAACACTATAGACTAAAGCAATTGAGAGATAGTTCTTATTTGTGTCTCTTGTCTTAACCCTTTACCACACAATCCCGACTTTTAATGACCCTGTGAAGGAAGCCTTTTGAAAACATTGTGGGAAAAGGAGAAAATGCTGGTAACCAGCATTTTCTCCTTTTCCCACAATGTTTTCTACCCTTCCCAAAATAAATTCTAATTTTTAAGTCACATTTATTTTGTTGTCTGCAAATGCTTTCAATATGAACCAGTCTAAAATTCTGTCGTTTGGTAAAGAGTTAACCAAAAATGTCTCCTGGGTTTCTTAGGCACTCTAAGAATTACTTATTTGTACGCATTCTCTATAAAGTATACTTACTTCTTGCTGGACATTTCCTCTTTCAATGAAGGTGCATTATCTTTAGTTCCTTCAATATAACTTTGTACATCTTCATGTGACAAAACTGTTGTCCAAAAAAAAAAGAAAAAAAAAAATAGATTAGCACATACTTATTGCAAGGGATTATCACAGGGAAACCTTGCAAAAAAGTTTTACAATTCTTCCTGTACAGATGTTTTTTCTGTAATTCAAATTATTATGCCCTAACAAAAGGAAGAGGGTTACTGTCTGGCTGTTTGTACCTCTGTCTAACCCTCTGTCTGTCCATCTGTCCTGTCCTGCTACATTTTTTCTATACAAAAAAGTTCTTTCCACAGGGAAGTTAACTTGTTCCATACAAAATGACAATAAAGGTACCTAGGCTACTGTTAAATTAGCAATGCCCTCATTATTAAAATTTGAAAGCTAACAATTCCCTCAGTGGTGATGATCGTTTCTATAGTGCAGACAGGAGTTAGTTCAAATAATATTCAACAGAATGTGCCAAGAGAATAACAACTAATTTTGTCAAGTCAATCTCACCCAATAGGCTTTTACCTTTTTCTACACAATCCTGAGTTTTAACAAAAAACACTGTTATCCTTTACAACAACCTAGTAACAAATGGAGAAATTTCTCAAAATGAACAGTTTCTCCATTTGAAATACTTTCTAGATTGCATCAAATTAAGTTAGATCTACTGGTCCCTAGACATTTTTAAACCTTTACCAAACAATCTCATGTTTTAACCACCCTGAGATATATTCCATTTGAAAATACTGTGGTAAAAGGAGAAAATGCTCGTAACCAGCATTTTCTACTTTTCCCACAATATTTTCAGAACTTTCACTAATAACCCACATTTCAAAGACCGATCATTTCATCTGAGTTACATCTGTCGTCTACAAATGCTATCAGTGGTGACCAGCATTTTCATGTTTTCCTTCAACATTTTCTACCTGTTGAGGGGTAAATCCTACCATCTAAGCTGCATTTGCTGTCTGCAAATGCTTTAAATTTGAATGAATGTAAAATTTTTTCATCTGGAAGAAGACAATTAAAACATTGTGGAAAAAGTAGAAAATGTTGGTAATCAGCATTTTCTGCAAAAGCTTTCAGTTTTGACATGTCTAACATTTCGTCATTTTGTTGAAATATGTTTTATCATACATTCATTACACTAATAAACATGCTCAGTTTCACAGTTAGTTAAGCAACCTACTGATGCCCCTTCACACATACAGCTTTGGAAAATGATGTTGAAAAAACAAGCAAGTGCTTTTTTTAAACAAAGCTTTGCTCGTTATCAGAAGAAAAACATTTTTCTTGACATAACAAGTTTCTTGTGTGAGTCCCATTTTACAAGGACATTTTCAAAGTTGTGTGCTGCAAGTTTGTTTCGGTACATGTATCGTTAACCCTTTACCAGATGACAAAATTATAGCCTTGTCCAAATTGAAAGCATCTGCAGAAGACAATTTCAATGTGGCTCAAATGGTGGAATTTCCTCTTGATAGGGTAGAAAACATTGTGAGAAAAGGAGAAAATGCTGGTTACCAGCATTTTCTCCTTTTCCCACAATGTTTTCAAAAGGCTTCTTTCCCAGAGGCGTCAAAAGGTGGCATTGTACAGTAAAGGATTAAGCAACCTACTGATGCCCCTTCACACATGCAGCTTTTGGAAAATGATGTTGAAAAAACAAGCAAGTGCTTTTTTTAAACAAAGTTTTGCTTGTTATCAGAAGAAAAACGTTTTTCTTGACATAACAAGTTTCTTGTGTAAGTCCCATTTTACAAGGACATTTTCAAAGTTGTGTGCTGCAAGTTTGTTTCGGTACATGTATAGTTAACCCTTTACCAGACTACAAAATTTTAGCCTTGTCCAAATTGAAAGCATTTGCAGACAACAATTTCAATGTGGCTCAAATGGTGCAATTTTTCTTTGATAGGGTAGAAAACATTGTGGGAAAAGGAGAAAATGCTGGTTACCAGCATTTTCTCCTTTTCCCACAATGTTTTCTAAAGGCTTCTTTCCCAGGGGCGTCAAAAGGCGGCATTGTGCGGTAAAGGGTTAAACTGTATAAATTTGCAAAAAGACTTACATTTACTCTTCAACTCCTCTGGTACCAATGGAACTATTCTTTTAAACAGCACTTCAAGCTACAAGTAGAACATAAAATAGCACTTCTTGCTACAAGTACAAGATAAAATAGCACTTTTAGATAAAAGTGGAACATAAAACAGGCCTAATACAGAATCAGTCAAATAGCATTTCATTACCTTTATCCCTTTACCACATAATCCCTTGTTTAAGAACCCAGGAGAACAAAGCTTTTGAAAACATTGTGGGAAAAGGAGAAAATGCTGGTAACCAGAATTTTCTCCTTTTCCCAAAATGTTTTCTACCCTTACCAAAACAAACTTCAATTTTTTAGTCACATTTATTTTGTTGTCTGCAACTGCTTTCAGTTTGGAATAGTCTGAAATTTTGTTGTCTAGTATAGAGTTAATTTCTTGCAATCACATGCACCACTGCAAAGTGAAGCCTGTCTGGTGACGTGATAATATTTGGCCTTAAACCCTTATCACTGAAACATGTTTTAACTACACCAAGGATTGATTGATTGATTGTATGGTGTTTAACGCCATTTTCAACATTATTTCAGTTATATCGCGGCAGCCAGTGCACCTATCCATGCTTTCCTGGAGTTTCTTTTATCAGTACTCCGCACAATATTCTTTCCAAGCCACTGGCTGCTTTCCCACATAACCATCGTTGAAACAATGGTCATCAGTGAGAGAGGAATGAATCCTGTTGCGACGACTATCATTAATCCTCTGAAAGAAATTGGCCAAGCCGGGGATCAAACCAACGACCTCCTGTTCTCAAGTTCTGTGCGCTACCAACTGAGCTACGACACCAAGGATCACGTTTTTTAAAAACATTGTGGGAAAAGGAGAAAATGCTGGTAACCAGCATTTTCTCCTTTTCCAACCATGTTTTCTACCTTTTCAAAGACAAATATTATCATTCCAGCCAGATTTATTCTGTCATTTGCAAATGCTTTTAACCCTTTGCCCAAACAACAAAATTTTAGACTAGTCCAGTTTTAAAGCATATGCAGACGACGCATTAAATGCTGCAAAAATGATGATTTCTATCTTTGATAGGATAGAAAACATTGTGGGGAAAGGAGAAAACGCTGGTTACCAGCATTTTCTCCTTTTCCCACAATGTTTTCAAAAGCCTCCTCTTTCAGGGTCGTTAAAATCTGTGATTGTGTGGTAAAGGGTTAATGTTGACGAGTCTACTGTCTATATAATTTCATCGTCTGGTAGTTCTGAAAATATTTTCAGGGTCTATGAAAGGCATGAAAACATTGTGAAAAAAGTACAAAATACAGCTTTCCTTTTCTTCACAACTATGTTTTTCTTAGGCCTTTTTCATGGGGTCATAAAAACATGGAATCCGCAGTATTTCCCTGAAAATTATTCTATGAATGAGAAGAAGAGTACAAATCACACAGAAGAGAAACATTTGAAGGAAAACATTATTACCAAAATATACTGAAAACATACTGAAGGAAAGAGAGAATGTTCTCATCTTGCCACAATTTTTTTTTCCCAATAGTAATCAGCTGCAGACAAAAAAAAAAGCCACAAAAATACCCTCATGTCTGCAGTTGATAATGGTTTGATTTTTAACCCTTTACCACACAATGCCGACTTTTAACGACCCCGAGAAAGAGGCCTTTTGAAAACATTGTGGGAAAAGGAGAAAATGCTGGTAACCAGCATTTTCTCCTTTTCCCACAATGTTTTCTATCCTTCCCAAGACAAATTTTAATTTTTCAGTCTCATTTATTTTGTCGTCTGCAAATCCATTGAATTTGGACCAGTCTAAAATTTTGTCGTGTGGTAAAGAGTTAAAACAGACTTAACCCTACCTCTGCAGATATTGTTTCTGACTTATAGCCATCAAATTCTGGTACAGTTTTAGGTTTGAAGTATTCAAATACTTTGACAGCGTGGTCCCACTCTAACGTAATTCCTGTAGCATTGTGATCCTGCACAAAATAAAGTAAAACAATAATATTTTTTATTATATACCTGAAAATTTTCTGGCCTGAATACATGCATCACATACGGATAAAATAACACACATGACAGAAAAAAATTCTGTATCTACACACTGTGCAATACAGTTCCAAATATGGTATGATGACGTACCTCACACGTGAAATACGTCAGTATCGATTCATTGTTTGATTGGTCAAAATGTTACTCTATAATACTCATCCACCATCCAAACAGAAACACTGGCCACTTTTTTTTTTTTTTTTTAAATTCCATCAACCGTTATTGAATAAAATGTAAATAATTGCAAAATTTTGCCTTTGAAAGTGGTAGATATATAATAAAAGGAATATTATGTTGTAGTAACTTTCCTAGTGCTTGTACTTACTTCTCGCCGTAAGTACAAGCACTTTAAGAAAATTTTGACATCTTGCTCGACCCTTCGGTCCAGTGCGATATCAAATTTTCTCATGCTGCTTGAATTAAATACTAGCACCGGGGAAGTTACGACAACATGATATTCCCTATGAATCTTCTCCCTTAAAAACTGGTACTGAGGTGTCCATGAAGTTTTATTCATCGAAATTTTGTTACTAATAGCTTTGATAAATAAAAATAAATTACTCAGTTTAACCCTTTGCCAAACGGCCCCATGTTTTAGAGAACCTGAGGTAGAAGGCTTTTGAAAACATTACGGGAAAAGGAGAAAATGATGGTAACCAGTATTTTCTCCGTTCTTCAAAATATTCTCTACTCTTTTAAAATACAAATCCCGTTATTTTACCTATGTTTAATTTCCAAGTGCTGGGGGAGCCTAAAATTTTTCTGTCTAGTATAGATTTAGATGTACATGTCCTTAAAAGTTCTTTCAGAGCTGGCATTATTTTCTGTTTTCTTTTAAGATTTATAAAGAGTTCAGATAATCTGACTTACTGTTCTGAAATACTACTTTTTCTAATCATAGATACACATATATTTTTTTTTTATTTATCAATACATATATACACATGAAAAAACAGATGTGAAAAAAATTTCTACTTAAAATCCTCTCAGCAAAATATCCCTGCTAAAAATTTTAAAACTATAGAGTTCTAAGCACAAGTTAGAAGGGTTTTGTAGACCATGTATATTAAGATTGGGAGGCAGAGAATATATCGTCTTATCTTTCATCTATACTGGCTGTTATTATGTGAAATATTCTTGCACTAAAAACCTTGAAACTGTTATTCTGTTTTCTGGATTGAAAAAATCCATTTAATTCATTTTTCAATTCAACCCTTTACCAAACAATCCTGTGTTTGTGCAACCCTGGGCAAGCCAGTTTTCAAAAGCATTGTGGGAAAAAGAGAAAGTGCAGGTGACCTGCACTTTCTTCTTTTCCTACAGTGTTTTCTCCTCTTTCAAAGACAACCCAAATAAATTGCGAGACATCTACTTTGTCATAAGTAAATGCTTTCATTGTGGACTAGACCAACCTACAATTGTTTGGTAAAAAGTAAAGTGTTATAATGTGTTTAACAACTTAATGTTATCTCTTTACCAATCAACAAAACTTCAGACTAGTCCAACTTCAAAGCATTTGCAGACGACAAGATACATGCGACTCAAAAATTAAAACTTGCTATGGGAAGGAAAGAAAACATTGTTGGAAAAGGAGAAAATGCTGGTTACCAGCATTTTCTCCTTTTCCAACAATGTTTTCGAAAGACCTCTTTCTGAGGGTCGTTAAAACTGGGGATTGTGTGGTAAAGGATTGAAAAGGTCACAAAGGATATCCATCAATCACACAGATGATTACCTGTAAGAACGTTGTCTATCTCTTAACGTACAATAAGTGTTACAAACAATATGTAGGAGAAACCAAACATGAGCTCCAAATTAGGATAAAAGCACACCTCAGGGACATACGCCTAAACAAAGACACTACCCGTGGCCAACCATTTCAATTTAGATTCTCACACACTCGAGGATGTTAACTATCAAATAATTGAAATCATCCGCACCGACCCCGAGTCAAACAAGAGCACCACTTTCAGGCGCCAACGAGAATCTTATTGGATCTACCAACTACACACTCTCTACCCGGTAGGGATTAACATCTCAGGATAGCCAGGAAACCTGCACTCAGCTAATTTTTTCTTGATTACCTGTAAATGTTTAGCCTTTGCCTTCTTGTTTGGATGACCAAACAAACAGTAGACACACTGCTCAAATGCTTGTTGATAATCCTCTTGGCTGCTGGACTCTTGTTCCAGTTTTCCCCTCAGTATATCCATGAAGAAAAGCAGCAGAGACCCTTCTGACTTTGTACACCAGGAACGCCTGTAGACATAGTGATAACAAGTTATTTCGTAGAAATGATATCCCCCGTCGAAAAAGACCTTTTTTGTGAGAAACACATATGAGGTATTGTGTTTTGCATGTACACTTGGCCTTTTTGTTATTGGGCCATAATGAAATTATATTTTAAGCCCCCTTTTCCCATGGCATGGCATTTCATTAAATAAAAACAAATACTATTTGTCTGTGGCTTATGAAAAATAATATAAGTATGAAGTTTTATAAAATTTTCTCCAGTAGTTAACCCTTTACCACACAATCCTGACTTTTAACGACCCTGAGAAAGAAGCCTATTGAAAACATTTTGGGAAAAGGAGAAAATGCTGGTAACCAGCATTTTCTCCTTTTCCCACAATGTTTTCTACCCTTCCCAAAACAAATTTCAATTTTTCAATCAAATTTATTCTGTCATCTGCAAATGCTTTCAATTTGGACCAGTCTAAAATTTTGTCTTTTGGTAGTGAGTTAAAGATATATTGGTTCATAATGATGATATACATCAAGCCACCTTTTTCCATGACACAGCATTAAATAAATAAACACAAAAATACATGTATATCGGCAGACTATCATTAGGACACCATGAAAACTGTATTTCCCCGGCTTGGGATAAAAATGTCTTCCAGTTAGCTTCTTATCACCTGACAAAATTTTAGTCTCCTCCAAATTTAAAACATTTGCAGAGAAGAAATTAAACGTGGTTAAAATCAAGGTTTTGTCTTTGAAAGGGTAGAAAACTTTGCTTGGGAGAAAAAATACTTTCTCCTTTTCCCACAATTTCTTCCAAAGGGTTTTAGTATTTCTCCACAATCCCTCTCAACATGTTTATTTTATTACTGATTGACTGCATGCGGTATTAACTCTGTACCAAACAACAAAATTTTATACCAGACCAAATTCAAAGCATTTGCAGACGACAAAATAAACACTGCTAAAATGATGTGGTTTTTTTTGCCTTTGATAGAGTAGAAAACATTGTGGGAAAAAGGAGAAAATGCTGGTTACCAGCATTTTCTCCTTTTTCTACAATGTTTTCAAAAGGCTTTCTTCTCTGGCTCATTAAAAGTCGGGAATGTGTGGTAAAGGGTTAAGCTACTTTCAACATTATTTCACATGTCACAGCAATAGCTCACTTATTCATACATTTCCTGGGTTTCACCAGTAACATGCTGGGGCTCTAAAGTCTCTTGCCCAATGGGATCTTTCAGAGAAAACCCAACGCCCTGGGTGACTATTTAACACAATATCTCGGGATCGCTAAGCCTCTACCTTAACCCTTTACCAGACGACAAAATTTTAGCCTTGTCCAAATTAAAAGCATTTGCAGACGACAATTTCAATGTGGCTCAAATGGTGCAATTTTTCCTTAATAGGGCAGAAAACATTGTGGGAAAAGAAGAAAATGCTGGTTACCAGCATTTTCTCCTTTTCCCGCTATGTTTTCAAAAGGCCTCTTTCTCAGGGTCATTAAAAGTCAGGACTGTATGGTAAAGGGTTAAGCTAAATGCCAAGCAGGACCCCTTCATTTTATGAAAACTTATGATTGACACAATCAAAGTTTTGTTCATTAGGAACAAGCAGGCCAAGTACACAAATGCAAACAATCCACACATTAAGTCTTTACCAAATGACAAAATTCTAGACTGGTCCAAATGAACTCTTTACCAAACGACAAAATTTTAGACCAGTCCGAATTGAAAGCTATTGCAGACGACAAAATGAATGTGAATCAAAAATTTGAAATTTGTTTTTGGAAGAGTAGAAAACATTGGGGGACAAGGAGAAAATGCTGGTTACCAGCATTTTCTCCTTTTCTAACAATGTTTTCAAAAGGCTTCGTCTTAAGGGTCTTTAAAAGTCTGGATTGTGTGGTAAAGGGTTAAAAGCATTTGCAGACAACAAAATTTTTATGAATAGCAAAATGTGTCCTTGATAGGATAGAAAACATTGTGGAAAAAGGAGAAAATGCTGGCTACCAGCATTCTCTCCTTTTCCCACGATGTTTTCAAAAGCCTTTTACCCCAGGATCGTTAAAAGTCAGGATTGTGAGGTAAAGGGTTAAATAAGTGGGAAAGTGGAGACAGAAGTGACTCCAAAAGCATATTGTCATAGTCAACTAGCTACATTCCATTCTTAAACAAGAAAAAATAAATAAAATAAATAAAAAAAATCTCTCTTGTTCTATTAACCCTTTACCATACAATACCGACTTTTAACGACCCTGTGAAAGAAACCTTTTGAAAACTTTGTGGGAAAAGGAGAAAATGCTGGTAACCAGCATTTTCTCCTCTACCCACAATGTTTTCTATCCTATCAAGGACACATTTTGCTATTCATTAAAATTTTGTTGTCTGCAAATGCTTTTAACCCTTTTAACCCTTTTAGACTAAACCAAAATAACAGCATTTCCTGACTACAAATTACAAATGTGTCTCAGATTATGATTTTTGTCAATGACAGGGTAGAAAACATAATAAGAAAAGGGGAAAATGTTTTCAAAAACTTTTCTTCAAGGTCATTAATAAACACTAGAGGCACTTGAGCGCCTGTATCGCTCCACAGGCCTGATATTTCTATAATGGCGAAAAGAAGTTTTTAACAATTACCATTCAATCCTGCATTTTAGCTCACTGAAGAAAAAAGGTATGGAAAAAACTTGTGAGAAAAGAAGAAAAAAATGGTAACCAGCATTTTCTTAGTTTCCCACAATAATTTCTATCCTTTTTTATATATGTCTTACTAATTTGAAGATATGTTGTCTGCAACAGGTCCTTTCACAAACCATTTTGGGTGGGGAAACATCAAAATATAGAAAATATGTCTTTCTCAGGGTCGTTAAAAGTTGTGATTGTGTGGTAAAGGGGTAATCTAAAAGAACAGCTAGGAGGGCAAATGAATGAATGTTATAGCAATATAGATCAACTTACATCAATACACCAGATAGAATGAAATATGCTGGCATACAATGAACACCTAATCCCTAATAATCAACTTTTCACAGTCACAGTTAGAATGTCTTCTGTGGCAAACAACACAAAATGGTCTACAAATGCATTTACATAAATCAAATATCCTGCTCCAGGGCACAGATTAATTCTGGTGTACTGAAGTTGTGGGATCAGTTTGACTGGATAACATTAATGCCGTATCACAAATGTAAAGCCCTATCCCACTTTGTACCAGGTCACCAGGATTTACACCTCTTCTGTCCACTCTGCATTTACTCGTTAGTAGGTCAACAAACCTTTACCAGAACTAATAAAAGTGCAGAGGTTCTCTTGTTCTATATCAAAAGGACTATAAAGTACCTACAACATGGGGGTTTTGTTATTAAAATACTTTTTCTTTTTTATCTTGGCATGGTTACTCAGGCTTAGTAATAAGGCAAAATTGAAAAGCTCAAGTTGTGAAAGGTGCTCAAGCTTTTATCTTATTTATGGCCAGTGATATTTTATTACTAGTACTAACTAATAGCATATCATTGGAGTAAATTGTGATCTTAATACCAAGGAAAATGTGTGGGCTTAAATAGGACAGCCCTGACTAGGTCAAGTCAATCCAATTTTCTTCCTTTTTCTTTGTTAGTCGATAAAACTAACACAATAAATAGTTTTGGAGAAGAACATTTTTTTGAAATATAAGCCTTGTCTATAAAAAAATGTGTTTTTAGGTGTATCATTTTTTTAAAAGGAATTTGGTATACAACCACCATAGAAACAATTTGGCAGACAACCACCATAGGAACTTACCTGCAAAACAACAATGAAATCCAATGAATAGTTTTAGAGAAGAAATTTTTCAAAGATTTTACTTTATACCATAAAAGGAAAATGAGTCTCCCATAAAAGCCATGTTTTTTGACAGATCATTCTTTTTTAAAGGAATTCTGTAAACCTGTATCTAAGGAACATTCCTGCAAAATAATAATGCTATCCAAATAGCGGTTTGGGAGGAGAAGATTTTTAAAGGTTTTTTACTTTGGTTGCCATGGCAACCAGAATTCTTCATGGAACACAATTATTTGAAGGAATTTGAAAGAGGACCACCTAAGGAACATTCCTGTGAAATTTGGTAAAAATGCAGCCAATAGTTTCTGAGGAGAAGTTTTTTAAAGAAAAAGTTTACGGACGCACACACGCACGAACGGACGAGCGGACTAACGAACGGACGGACGGACTGACGCACGACGGACACAACGCCATGACAATAGCTCGCTGGCCTTCGGCCAGTGGAGCTAAAAACCCGTTAAAGCTTACCCTCCTAAGTAATCATGAGCCACATTTAGTAACATCTGTGACGATGATATCGCGTCATCGAAGTCGTCACTGTTCCCAGAATCCTTCAGTCTGATACTTTCTATCTTGTCCTCTTCACTGAATAAAGCACACATCAGAATATTTTACAGCTCTATGTCTTAGCCCCTTACCACACAATCCCGACCTTTAACGACCCTGTGAAAGAATCCTTCATAAAACATTATGGGAAAAGGAGAAAATGCTGGTAACCAGCATTTTCTCCTTTTCCCACAATATTTTCTACTATCAAGACAACTTTCATTTTTTCAGTCATGTTTATTTTGTCATCTGCAAATGCTTTGAATTTGAACCAGTCTAAACTTATGTCGTTTGGTAAAGAGTTAACCCTTTAACACAGGCCAAAATTTTACACTTGCCAAAATTGAAAGCTTTTGCAGACTACAAAATAATTATTACTCAAAAACAGTAATTCAACTTTGGAAGGGTAGTAACCATTGTGGTGACCAGCATTTTCTTCTTTTCCCACAATGTTTTCAAAAGGCCTCTTCCTCAGGGTCGTCAAAAGTCAGGATTGTGTGGTAAATGGTTAACCCTTTCCCAAACGACAAATTTTGGACTGGTCCAAATTGAAACAGTTTGCAGACGACAATTTTAAATTTGATGAAAATGGCAGAAAGTTCTCAAAAAGGGTAGAAAACACTGTGGGAAAAGGAGAAATTGCTCGTTACGAGCAATTTCTCCTTTTCGCACAGTGTTTTTAAAAGACTTGTACTGCAGACAGGTAAAAACCAGGGCTTGTTTGGGAAAGGGTTAAATCAGCATCATCATCTTTACAGTTGACTACATGTATCACGATACTGTTACTATCAGGGTAACCACAATCACAATACTATTGCTATCTAGAGTCTACTATCTTGATGCATACCAGTACCATTGGATAGAAAGGGATTAATTTTTTAAACTCTCTTTAACTCTTTACCAAACGACAAAATTTTAGACCAGTCCAAATTGAAAGCATTTGCAGGCGACAAAATAAAGGTGATTCAAAAACTGAAATTTGCTTTGGGAAGAACAAAAAACACTGTAGGAAAGGAGAAAATGCTGGTTACCAGTATTTTCTCCTTTCTCCCACAATGTTTTCAAAAGGCCTCATTCTCAGGGTCGTTTAAACTCGGGATTGTGTGGTAAAGGATTAATCAGTACAATCAACATGTTTTAATATCGTATGACAATGTCTAAACACCACTTTCTTCTTGCCAACATTCTCTCTGTCTTTAATAAATCTAAAGTGAGCCAAACACTCTCATTTCCAGGTTTGATTTTATACTATCTTGAAATTTGCTGCCATGAAAACATAGATGCACTCTATCAGTATGTAGGGAAAACTGATTAATTGATTGTATAGTCTTTACCGCCATTTTCAACATTATTTCAGTTATGTTGCAGTGGCCAGTGCACCTATCCATGCTTTCTTGGAGTTTTTTTTACCAGTACTACGCACAATTTTCAAGCCACTGGCTGCTTTCCCCTATAACCATCGTAGAAACAATGGACAGCGGTGAGAGAGGAATGAATCCTGTCGCAATGACTATCATCAATCCTCAGAGAGAAATTGGCCGAGCCAGGGATCCAACCAGCGACTTCCTGTTCTCAAGCCCTATACACTACTAACTGAGCTAATCGGGGCTCGGCTGTAGGGAAAATACCTTCACAGATAAATATCAGGAGTTATTGACGTGGCCTCTTATTACGTCTTATATTACAGTGATTAAAGCACAGAAACTTAAAACAGGACAAAGTTTTGATGCAAATGCTATTTTTAGCAAACTAAGAGCAGAACATTTTATTTCTTTTACACCAAAAAATCAAGTCTCAGTTGACTGAATGGCCCATATTTTGGGACTCAATTTGAACATTCCAGTAATTAACCCTTAACCTGCTATATAACTAAAATGAAACTTTCAAGTCGACAGTGAGAACCCAAATATTGCTATTTCCAAGTTATTCTTTGGAGAAAAATTTCTTCTTATCGGACAGTGTAGATCCAAGAGCAGACTGCATGTTCTGTGCAGACTGATCTTGATTGAAACTGTCTGCAAAAGGTCCTTGCATCGCGCTTAGCAGCCTAAGGGTTAAAGTATCAGAATTAATCATGTTCGTACTTTTACTTTCCATTTAGTGTTTTCCTCTTTCCACACAAATTGATAGGAGCCATCATTAACCATCAAAACTACTGATTAGCTCTTTACCGCACAATCCCGAGTTAACAACCCTGAGGAAGAAGCTTTCTGAAAACATGGTGGGAAAAGGAGAAAATGCTGGTAACCTGCATTTTCTTGTTTTCTCACAATGTTTTCTTCCCTATCAAAGACAAAAAACATCACTAGAGCTAAATCTATTTTGTTGTCTGCAAATGCTTTCAAGTTGGTTGGGTAAAGAAATTGTCATTCGGTAAAGAATTATAAACACATCATTGGCAATTACAATCAATTTCAAACACTGCGACTGATGTATTGCTATTGAGGCAGTAACTATCTGATAATTAGAGTTATCACTAAAGGTGATTACCGGTAATATCCCCACCAGTGCTTTGTCCCAAAACAGTTTCAAGTTCTTAGCTTTTATCCTTTGGGAGTTATGCTCAAAACATCAAAGCTCAAGGTCATGTGGTTTCAGATATAAACAAAATCTATAAACTTTTCCCTATTTCAACTTTTTGAACACAGTCGCCCAGAGGCTCGACTTGTCCAAAAACAGTTTGAAAATCAACTGTTAGCAATCATCTGACCTCTTTGTAGTACTTCTGAATCCTATTATCATGGTTGTCTATTCACAGCAATTACAAAGCATTTGAATGAAATTTCTTAACCTCTTCCTTCTAAGTTTGTATATTGAAATTTATATGACTTGCTCCTGCAGTTTCTGTGAAATCATTTAACTCTTTCAGCGCCAAACATAGAAACCAAATCTCTTTCAGAAGCTTACAGTACAATCCCTGAAAATCAGATTTTTCTCTTGATAGGTTTGACTAAACCAGCAGAAAGTACATGTATAGATCCATGAGTAGACCACATGTTCTGCATAGTCTTATCTCGATCTACACTGTCCAACAAAAGCTGTTTTTGTCTATGGCATGAAAGGGTTATGAAAGGGTTAAGTTATTGCGGGTGGCCAGACAAATAGTTCAATGATATTACAACACAGCTCACTTCCAGCATTTCATGCTCTGGTGTACTGAAAAGAAACAGCCTAGTATCAGTAATGAAACACAACACCTACTATTTGATAAGATGATACAGTAAAGCCCATGGCGCAACACTGTCAATGACCATCTCAGTTACAGTCTCAGGAAGGGACATGTTTTTGTCGATAAGTTTGATCAAGTTCTGTGAAAATCTCACCAGCTTGGCTGAAGGCAGAGATTTAACTGCCGTGGAATCCCTGGCAAGGACCCTGGGGAATAAAACAAACAAAATAAATTTTAAAAACAAAGCGCACCATATTCAGTTGCCAAAACTCGGCTCCACTTGCACTGGGTCATAACTCTGTCAAAAATATTTGAGCCATGCTCTGTTAAAAGGGGGATTAAAGCATCTGCAAAACGTATCGACTCAGGTCAGCCTGCGCAGTCCGTGCAGGCTGGCCTAAGCCGTAACTTTTCGCTATTGGTCAATTTTCTGTATGTCAAAGGACAGTCTGCCTTATGATACAGTCGGTTGTTAGACATACTGCATTTTATGGATCCATAATTATGCGATAACTCATCTGGAATCATGCATTACAGAGATTTCATTAAGCCCCCTTTTGCCAGACCATTGCTCATTTTGAGGACAACCTGCCCCTCAGGCATAGGTTCCTCTTTTGAGAGTTTAAACGTAGCCCTATTTTGAGGCAAATATGTGCAAGAGACAGAAAAATCAGAAAATATCAAAGGTTCTGTCACTACAACAACACAGTGGACAACAGGGCTATTACAATGCATCTTCAAAAACAGCCAAGCTGACAAGCTTGATGGTTTTAATTTTTGTTTACATTACTTAACTACAGAATATTTACAATCATTTGAAACTGTGTTGGACCAAGACATTTGTTTGAACAATCAGGATTTCGATTTTTGAAAAATATCTATAAATTTAAATGTTTGTCAAGGGTTTAATCCTGACATGTTTAATATTTTACACACACAAAAAAAAAACCTTTTATGAACACAAAGGAAGAAGACTTTTGAAAACAATCTGGATAATAAGAAATTAATTTCAATAAAAACGAAACTGAATTTTCATCGTTTGATAAAGAATTAAGGCTTTAACTGTTACAGGCATAATCATAATTGTTTTTATCTTTCAAAACAATAAAGAAGCAGCTGTTTGGTAAATGTACTATACTTACATCTGTAGCCATGACAAAATCTCAATCATTGTTTTCAGCCATGCAGATTTGTTCTCGGGATTTTCGGCTGCTTTATACTCTAGATAGGCTTCATTCATAGACTCTTCACCCCAAAGTAAACTTCTCTAGAATATGAAATTACATTTTATCTTTTTTCAGCCAAACTGTATTTTTTTACACACAATCATTATTTCATAAATTGATAGCCTAACTTGACCTGCCACAAAAAGTGATTCATACCCAAATATTCATGCTTTGGCAGACAGAACGTTAGCTTCAACCATTGTGTTATGCACTACATGCCTCAAGAGTACGTCCTGCTATCACACGTATAAAGTTTGAATGAAATAAGGAGTTTGTAGAACAAAATGAATTGAGAAATATGACCAAAAAACACATAGACCCACAACATGATTGAATGGTGTTTCATGCCACTTTCAACAGTATTTCAGCCATATCATAACAACAGCTTGCCTATTCAAGTATTTCTTGAGTTTCAAGAGTACTAGGCTAGGTTTGTCTATTTGTATTGGAGTTTAACACCGTTTTAACCGCTTAGGTCTTATCATGGCATTCAGTGCACTCAGCATGTGTTCCTGGCTTTCTCACACCATACTGACACAACTTTCTTTCCAAGCTACTGACTATTTTTCTCATATGCATCAGAGGTCAGAGGTCAGAGGCAAAAAATCGCCAGAATGAAAATATGCCTCAACCAGGTATCAAACCCACAACCACAGAGTCACGAGTCATATACGCTAACCACAGTGCTACCTGGCCAGACTCTAGGCTAGGACTCCACAACATGAAAACGCCACTTACAAGTTATCAAAAATTAAATACCTCATTATTTCCAGTTTTAAACATGGCATCCTGAAGCAATTTCAACTGACTCTGTCTTTCTTCTGCATCCACCTTCATTACCTGGAACAGATAACATAACAGATATTTAACTCTTTTCCAGACAAGCAAAATTTGGACAAGTCTAAGTTGAAAGCATATAATGACAACAAATTCAATGTGGCTCAAATGATTTGATTTGTCTTGTGAGCATGCCAATAATCAGCATTTTCTTCTATCTAAAAGTTTTTTTTCTATTATATATGAGCCATGATCTGTGAAAAGGGGGCTTAAGTATTTGAGATCGAAAAGTATCGACCAAAGTCAGCCTGCACAGTCCACGCAGGCTGACCTGGGCCAAAACATTTTGTTATTGGTCAATTTTCTGTATGTCAAAGGACCAGTCTACCTTATGATACAGTCATTTGTTAGACATTATGAATTTTATAGATCTTTAATTTGGTGACTTCTTGCTTGGTGTGATGCATTATGGAGATGCACTAAGCCCCCTTTTGCCAGAGCATGGCTCATATATATGTGGCACATTTTTGTGTTGTAAACAAATGCTTTGAATATGGACCAATCCAAATATTCCATTGTCTGGTAGAGAGTTAAAGAGATTAAAAAAAAATAACCTTAGCTTTGTGGTCAGGCTGAGAGAAAGTCTGCAGCAATATTTCCACCACTTTTTCATACTCTGCCATGTCATACAACCTTTGGGTTTCCTCTACACAGTGACTCTTTTGTAAAATGTCCATTTGGGAGGTCACAAGGTCTACAAATCACAGAAAAGAAATCAAAGTATAATCAATATGAAGGAAGGTAAAAATCATCTTTTCAGTGAAATCTAAAATACTTCAACACGAAGACAGCCCAAAAACTTCATTTGAATACAAAGGATGTATAGATAATCAAAAATTGTGCTCTAGCTTCAATGGGCCTCTGAAGTTACATGTATCTAACTCTATAACTCGTGCAGATGACTGCTAAAAGTCATGCAGCAAAACACTTTGGAGGACATTGTGGCAAAAGGGCAAAATTGCTTGTGACATTTCTTCTTTTCCCAGAATGTTTTCAAATGAAGGTCACTAAGTTTTAAATTGGTCATGCAGTCTTTAGCCTACCAAATCTGAATGAGAATTTGTTGTAAAAAAATAAAAAAAAACATTAAGGCAGTAAATCTTATACATTTTGGCAGTAGACAGTTCCACGCACACACGAAGTTATCACAAACTGTTAACCCTTTACCGCACAATGCCACCATTTAACGACCCCGAGAGAAATGCCTTTGGAAAACATTGTGGGAAAAGGAGAAAATGCTGGTAACCAACATTTTCTCCTTTTCCCACAAAGCTTTCTACCCTATCAAACAAAAATTGCACCATTTTTGCTACAATGAAATTTTGTTGTCTGCAAATGCTTGCAATTCAGTCAAGGCTAAAATTTTGTCTTCTGGTAAGGGTTTAACTCTTTACCATACAATCCCGACTTTTAACAACCCTGAGAGAAATGCCTTTTGGAAAACATTGTGGAAAAAGGAGAAAATGCTGGTCACCAGCATTTTCTCCTTTTCCCACAATGTTTTCCACCCTTCCAAAAATAAATTTCAATTTTTGAGTTGCATTTATTTTGTCCTCTGCAAATGCTTTCGATTTGGAATAGCCTAAAAATTTGTCGTTTGGTAGAGTTAAAGGAAGTAACTCAATTACATCTAGAAGATGAGATAGGTCAGATATAAAATGCAGACCATGTTTCAAACCATTACCTAAGGTAATAACATTCTCCATTTTACAGTTTGGTATAACAACTTGTTCCAGGCTATATTCGTCCTTCATGATTTCTAAATAGTCTTTCAACTGCAATTAGCAAAAATTGGGATCATACTGCATGCACTTCAACAGGTTCATAAGTCTGGTTTTCTACAATATTCTCAGGAACCCGAGATAAAGCTTTTTTGAAAGTATAGGTATATCATTATATCTTACCCTACATGTACTTGTTAATAGCTAAGGTTGAAATTTCTCATAGCTTTTGGCAATTTTAAATGTTGTATTGTAGCAATACATTTGAGCCATGCTTTGGCAAAAAGGGGCTTAATGATGCATCATATCAAGCAAGACATAACATAGTAAGGAATCCTTACAATTCATTACGCTTAGCAACTGACTGTTTCATAAGGTAGAATGGTCGTTTGATGTACAGAAAATTGACCAAAAGCGAAAAGTTTTGGCCCAGGTCAGCCTGCGCGGACTGCGCAGGCTGACCTGGGTCGATACTTTTCGCAGATGGATTTAGTCCCTTTTTTATAGAGCATGGCTAATTTCTAATGTAGATAAAAAAGGAACAGGTGAAACATTCTTATATTACTTGACAGAACAACACTTTAAATCCTGCTTTTTGGTAGTTTATCGAGAAATAATGGTAGATTATGGTTTGATATTTCATGGCTGTGACCAGTGATAATACAATTATATATTTTCTAACTCATCAGTTGAAGGCTGAAACAGTAGTTCCCGCGCACTAGCTACCTAGGTAATCAGCGCGTGCCATTCAAATGGAGGGAAATATGACGTAATTTACGGCTATACTTCTCGCGCTTTACATAATATTGTAATGTGTTGTTATGTGAAGGGGGGTATGCCATGGGGAATTACTGGAAACAACTGTTTTGGATTTTGAAGAAAGTTCCAACAAAATAGGGGTTGGAAGCATGAAATAAATAGAATTTTTTTTTTTTTTTCGGTAAAAGATCCAAATTTATTTCATCGAGTGAACATCATCAGTAATATTTTCACTCATGGCTGTGCACAAGTGAAAATATTACCAATGATGTTCACTTGATGAAATGAATTTCGATCTTTCATTAAAAATAACTCATATCCTCTACATCATCTCAAATAAGCCTAAAACTGCTAAAAAGACATGAAATTTCTGATTATATAGAGAAAAATATTGTGATTTCATCCTACTTCTTTTCTATGGAAAATCTCACTGTATCAGACAGTGTAGATTAAGATATGACTACACATTCTGTGCAATCTGATCTTAATTTATAAGGTCTGCAAAAGCACATTGCATCAAGCCTAGCAGCCTAAAGGTGAAATAGCACTCTTTTCAGAGTGTGTAATGATTCTGAACCCCTTGTTACACCCCTAATACTTAACTTTTTGTCACATAATTAAATTTCACACTTTCTATTTCAAAAGTATTTGTGCCATGCTCTGGCAAAAGGGGGTTAAATGCATCACATATGGGTTACCAGCATTTTCTCCTTTTCCCACAGTGTTTTCCAACCTTTCACAGACAAATCCTATCATACTAGCCATATTTACTATGTCATTTGCAAACACTTTTAATTTGGACCAGTCTAAAATTTACTTGTTATTTGAAAAGTTAAAACCTGAATTAATGTGCACACTGACCTTCTCATAGCTGTAAATGGCCTCCTCTATGTCACCTCGAAGTACAGCATACTTTGACTTCATCCAGAAAACTACAGTTTTTTTGGCAAAAAAGAAAAGAAACATACACAGAAATTCCAATGTTTTAGCAACGATACTTTTCCAAAATATACGAAACAGAACACTGATGTAAAACGAGCTAAGAAAACTTTGTGACAAGTAAAGTAAGTGCTTAAACCTTTACCACACAATGCCGCCTTTTAACGACCCTGAGAAAGAAGTCTTTCGAAAACATTGCTGGTAAAGGAGAAAATGCTGGTAACCAGCATTTTCTCCTTTTCCCACAATGTTTTCTGCCCTATCAAAGACAAACTCCATCATTTGAGCAACTTTTAAATTGTCGTCTTCAAATGCTTTCAATTTGGACAAGTCTACATTTTTGCCATGATTTGGTAAACAGTTAAATTAACCCTTTCCCAAACAACAAATTTAGGACTGGTCCAAATTGAAACAGTTTGCAGATGACAATTTTAAATTTGATGAAAATGTCAGAAAGGTCTCAAAAAGGGTAGAAAACACTGTGGGAAAAGGAGAAATTGCTCGTTACGAGCAATTTCTCCTTTTCCCACAGTGTTTTCAAAAGACTTGTACTGCAGACACGTGAAAACCAGGGCTTGTTTGGGAAAGGGTTTTAAGTAATTTCTCCACTTGTGATTCACAATGCTACCTATTTCAAAATGTGTCAATGGTTCAATGCATATAGTAATTTCATTCATCCCAAAGAAGCAATTACGAACATTTTTTTTTTTTTGTTTTTGACACACGTTTTCAAAGCATGATCTGCAACAAATAGGCAGACAGTCATCAGTTTAGGAGGAGGTTATGAGTTCGATACCTCGCACACAGTGGTCAATCCAGTGATCACCAAGTCTGTCTGACTGACAACATAGCACTTTCAGAAACAACAAATCATCTTCAAAATAGGCTGGGATATTTTCCTCAAGCAAGGTCTGGGCTGATTTTCTGGAAAAAAAAAAATAAGTTCAGAGCTAAAGATATGAGGGAGTGATGGTATTCTAAATCCATTATTTCCTCTTCCAAAACCTATGTTGTGGGTACTCATTAGAATCATCTCGATGAGACGATTCTTATAAGTACCCATAACATAGGATTTAGTGGAGAATAATTCATATTTTCAATTTTGAAATAAAAATCACTCCCTCTATCTGGAACTCTGCAAGTTTATAAATCTGAAGATCTGATAGCAATCTTTGGAAATGGTATTACAGCATTGAGATGTATCAACATTACAGTTAAAGGTTAACTAGACAAACAAGAGGACCATGATGGTCCTAAATCGCTCACCTGAAATGCAACTCAGCTCAACACCATAATGCTACATGCCAAATATGAAAGCTCTAGCCCTTATGGTTTGGGACAAGAAGATTTTTAAAGATTTCCTTCTTTATCTCTATGTGAAATCCGAGAACCCACAACATAGGGCCAATTTTTAACACCAGGGCCATAATTTGAAGTATTTTGGTAGAGGGTCACTAGATGATGCTACATGCCATATATGAAAGCTCTAGTCCTTACGGTTGGGACAAGAAGATTTTTAAAGATTTCCTTCTTTATCTCCATGTGAAATCCGAGAACCCACAACATAGAGCCAATTTCCACACTAGGGCCATAATTTGAAGTATTTTGGTAGAGGGCCACTAGATGATACTACATGCCATATAAGAGAGCTCTAGCCCTTATGGTTTGGGACAAGAAGATTTTTACAGATTTCCTTCTTTATCTCTATGTGAAATCCGAGAACCCACAACATAGGGCCATTTTCAAACTAGGGCCATAATTTGAAGTATTTTGGTAGAGGGCCACTAGATGATGCTACATGCCAAATATGAAAGCTCTAGCCCTTAAGGTTTGAGACAAGAAGATTTTTTAAGATTTCCTTCTTTATCTCTATGTGAAATCCAAGAACCCACAACATAGCGCCAATTTCCACACTAGGGCCATTATTTGAAGTATTTTGGTAGAGGGCCACTAGATCATACTACATGCCATATATGAGAGCTCTAGCCCTTATGGTTTGGGACAAGAAGATTTTTAAAGATTTCCTTCTTTATCTCCATGTGAAATCCGAGAACCCACAACATAGGGCCATTTTCAACACTAGGGCCATAATTTGAAGTATTTTGGTAGAGGGCCACTAGATGATGCTACATGCCAAACATGAAAGCTCTAGCCCTTATGGTTTGGGACAAGAAGATTTTTACAGATTTCCTTCTTTATCTCTATGTGAAATCCGAGAACCCACAATATAGGGCCATTTTCAACACTAAGGCCATAATTTGAAGTATTTTGGTAGAGGGCCACTAGATGATGCTACATGCCATATATGAAAGCTCTAGCCCTTACGGTTTGGGACAAGAAGATTTTTACAGATTTCCTTCTTTATCTCTATGTGAAATCCGAGAACCCACAACATAGGGCCAATTTCCACACTAGGGCCATTATTTGAAGTATTTTGGGAGAGGGCCACTAGATGATACTACATGCCATATATGAAAGCTCTAGCCTTTAAGGTTTGGGACAAGACGATTTTTACAGATTTACTTCTTTATCTATATGTGAAATCCGAGAACCCACAACATAGGGCCATTTTCAACACTAGGGCCATAATTTGAAGTATTTTGGTAGAGGGCCACTAGATAATGCTACATGCTACATATGAAAGCTCTAGCCCTTATGGTTTGGGACAAGAAGATTTTTAAATATTTCCTTCTTTATCTCTATGTGAAATCCGAGAACCCACAACATAGGGCCAATTTTCAACACTAGGGCCATAATTTGAAGTATTTTGGTAGAGGGCCACTAGCTGATGCTAAATGCCACATATGAAAGCTCTAGCACTTAAGGTTTGGGACAAGAAGATTTTTACAGATTTCCTTCTTTATCTCTATGTGAAATCCGAGAACCCACAATATAGGGCCATTTTCAACACTAGGGCCATAATTTGAAGTATTTTGGTAGAGGGCCACTAGATGATGCTACATGCCACATATGAAAGCTATAGCCCTTATGGTTTGGGACAAGAAGATTTTTAAAGATTTCCTTCTTTATCTCTATGTGAAATCCGAGAACCCACAACATAGGGCCAATTTCCACACTAGGGCCGTTATTTGAAGTATTCTGGTAGAGGGCCACTAGATGATGCTACATGCCATATATGAAAGCTCTAGCCCTTACAGTTTGGGACAAGAAGATTTTTGAAGTTTTTTCTTTCGGTTGCCATGGCAACCAGAGTTCTTCATGGAATTCAAATCTTTGAAGTATTCTGAAAGTGCATCACCTAAGGATCATTTCTGTGAAGTTTCACTGAAATCTGTTGGGCGGTTTCAGAGGAGAAGATTTTTTAAGTAATTGTTCACGGACGGACAGACGGACACACGGACGGACGGACGGACGCCAGACAACGATCGATCACAATAGCTCACCCTGAGCACCATGTGCTCAGGTGAGCTAAAAAAAATAAATAAAAACTTCATCATGAGAATGCCAGGTCTGCCTAATTTAGTCCTTAACCCTTTACCATATCAGAAAAACTTAAGACTCATCCATTTTGTAAGCATTTGCAGGCTTCCATTCAAGCGTGACTCAAATGATGAAAAGTGTCTTGAAAAGGGTAAAAAACATTACAGGAAAAGGAGAAAATGCCTGTTACCAGTATTTTCTCTTTTTCCCATAATGTAATAAAAAGACCTCTTCTCCTGGATTGTCAAAACATGGGATTGTTTGGTAATTTTAAAAGTCAATTTGGAATTTGGCTCTCGTAGTAAAATTAAGCGTGTTTGACTAAGTTTGACTAAAAAAAAGAAATGTCAAAGAAAAAGACCTGAAAGGCTCGAGTGCCTTAACTCTTTACCAAACGATAGAATTTTAGACCAGTCCAAATTCAAAGCATTTGCTGACGACAAAGTAAATGTTACTCAAAAATTGAAATTTGTTTTGGAAAGAGTAGAAAACATTGTGGGAAAAGGAGAAAATGCTGGTTACCAGCATTTTCTCCCTTTCCCACAATGTTTTCAAAAGGCTTTTTCCTCTGGGTCGTTAAAAGTCGGGATTGTGTGGTAAAGGGTTAATAGACAAGATTGGATTTACAACCTAGCCAATGTGTCAGTCTAAATTCAAGGGCAGACTATTCTACAGAACATAAGATATATGCTCTAAGACATCACACATGCCAACCATTCCTTGATACGAGTCTTATTTAGTTTGAAATAATTAACTGCGGTAAGACTTTGTTCTGAGACAAACAGACCATTTAACCAGCCTAAACAATATGTTGGTCTAATTATACCCTAAACTGATCTGCAATATACCTGAACACAAGTTAACCCTTAACCAAACAATCTCGAGTTTTAACAACCCAGAGTAAGAAGGCTTTCAAAAACATTGAGGGAAAAGGAGATACCCCCCCCATGTTTTCTATTCTTTGAACGAAAAATTTCATTTTTTGAGTTTGTCTAAAGTTTTGTCTGCAAATGCTTTCAATTCGTATTTTGCTTAAATTTTGGGACACCCAAAAAATTGGGACACCATCAAAAAATGTGAAAATAATTATTTTTCATGACCCAAATATTTGGGCCATACTAAAAATTGCAAAATAAGACGGGTTTTTTTTTGCACCAAAGAATTGGGACAGTGAATATCTACTCCGAAAAAAAAATCTTTAATCCGCTTGATAACCTTTGTTTACAAGCATTTGCTTCGAGCAGTTTCATTTCTGCATGTAAGCATTGCTTCCAAACCCTCTTGATATCATCGGGAATCTCCCGTTTCAAGGCAAATAAATCCGATCACCCCGACAGACAATTAAAGAACCCATTTGTAAAAAAAGAACCTAAATAAGGGTAAAAAGGGCGTGATTAACTTGTACCAAAGGGCAAAGGTACATGTTGTGTATGCATACATCCAAAGTCGACAAGTAGTGTGTGTGTTCCACGGTCAATCAGGTTCATTGTATAAAAATAGAAATCAAGATATCCTATATTCTAACTGGAGTTTATCGATCGAAGATTGTCAACCAATCAAATTTGAGAATGGGCCGAGCAGGTACTTTTCAGAATGGAAATCAAATCGTTGTTTACCTCACGTTAACAGGTAAAATACGTTGTAAAAGTATTTATGTACGCGCAAAACACCAATTCTGATTGCCTTCCCGGGATGCATACAAAAATGACTGAAAACATTTAGTTTATCAGTAACGAAAACAATGAAAAAATACGAAGTTTTAAATTCCTACTACACGAATCGACTACAGGAATTCCAATTTGTCTAAAAATAGACAGACCAGCATGTGATCATGGTTTTATTGAAATCGCAGCGCTAATATTCGACGGGTAAGTGGTCAGTGACAAAACAGTTTGACAGCTTGTCTTGTTTGACCCAGGGATCGTATATTACGTGTAATATACGATCCCTGTTTGACCATAAGTTTTGGGACACCACAGAAAATAATTATTTTTCGTCAACCTAAATATTGGGACATCTAAAAAATTAATTATTTTTTACTGTCCCAAAACTTACGCAATTTACGGTAGTCTAAAATTTCATTGTGTGGTAAAGAGTAAAGCCCACCTGTCATTAATGACAACCATAGTAATCTAGTAACCTTTGACCTTACATTGTCCTATTACAAAGTGAGAAAAGAAACAATTCCTACCCAACAGGTGATAAACTCTGTGATCCTGTAACCTTTGACCTATCGCACAACCACTGATCCACTTGCAGTTCAGCTAGGGCTAGGCAAATCTTAAAATGGAAAAAAGAAATATTTTAAAACTTGGAAACATGAATTTCCAGAAAAAGAAAATTAAGATCACACTGCACAGAACATAACTTGATCTTACTCTACACTATCTAACTATCTGTCTGAGAATTTCTGCTTTAACCAATGGGATGGCTTGCTATAGTAACTGAGGACTAAAACAATAGTAAGCATCATTGGTAATTAGAATCCTTAAAACAAAAATTTATTTCTTTATTATATGTAATGACGACAAAATTTCACACGAAAAGAGACAGAGGATAAATTCACACTTACCAGTGCAACTTCTTGGATAATATCTGGTGCATCATACATTATCATGGCATTTGGCATGTAAATATGTTCCCGAACACGGTTAAATACACCTATATAGACTGGACATAGAGTTTCTGACCTGAGTAAACAAAAGGTAAACCAAGAAGAACTGTTAGAGAAAGTGATTTCAATATTAGCAGATAAAAAATAATCATTTATTATTTGATATTTACAACATCAAATTGTTATCAAATATCAAATATATCAAATATCATTCAAATGATGAAGTTTCCCTAAATATGGGTAGAAAACATTGTGGAAAAAGGAGAAAATGCTGGTTACTAGCATCTTAACCTTTTCTCACAATATTTCAAACAGTCTTCTTCCAGAGCTGGGAACATCCTCCCTTAGTCAATAAGAAAGCGGGATGGGGTATAATAAGTGCTATGGATATTTCAGTCATGAAAAGGACTAGCACATTACATAATGCAATTTTAAAGCTATTTGTGTCCAATATATTGCAGAAAAAAAGGTGAGATGAGGACCAAAGATCAGCCCTGTTATTTAAGATAGTCCAACCTTGATCTAGACAGTGGGCAAAAGCAAATACAGTTGAGCCAAGCTCTGACAAAAGGGGGCTTAATTCATCTCTTTGATGAACTTTACCAAGCAAGTCATCATATAAGTATGGATCCATAAAAACCATTTTGTCTAACAACCGACTGTATCATAAGGTATACTGGTCCTTTGACTCACAGAAAATTGACCGATAGTGAAAAGTTTCAGCTCAGGTCAGCCTGCGCGGACTGCGCAGGCTGACCTGGGTCGATACTTTTTCGCAGATGCATTAAGCCCTTTTTCACAGAGCATGGCTCAGTTGTGATTGGTTTTACAAGGGTTAACTGCAGGTTCTGGTTATATATACTACCATCTCGCGGGTAATTCCATTTCCAATGAAAATGTAAGCTATCACTCATAAAATTTACAAGTGCTTACATGAACCATGCTCTGGCAAAAGGGTGTTTAATACATCTCTGTGATGCATTATACCAAGCAATACATCACACACTTACTGATCCACAAAATCCACAATGGTCCATTGACATGGAAAAAAATTTAACAACAGCAAAAAGATTCGACCCAGATCAGTCTGGTTTTCTTGCAGATGCATTAAACCCCCTTTTTACAGAGCACAGGTCTTACTATATTGACAATTGCTAACTCAAGCCAGAGGTCCTCTGTTGCTTATAGATGTTTGATCTCCCTTAGCATCTCTGGCCATAAGTGAGCCATGCTCTGGCAAAAGGGGGTTTCATGCATCTCTGTGATCTATGATACCAATCAAGGCATCACATAATTATGGATCCATAGCTACATTTTTTAACAACCAACTTTAATTATGAGGTAGACTGGTCCTTGGACATAGAGAAAATTGACCAATAGTGAAAAGTTTCGGCCCAGGTCAGCCTGCGCAAACTGCGCATGCTGACCTGGTTCAATATTTCGCATTTTTTACATTTTTTAACAACCAACTTTAATCATGAGGTAGACTGGTCCTTTGACATAAAGAAAATTGACCAATAGCAAAAGTTTCGGCCCAGGTCAGCCTGCGCGAACTGCACTGGCTGACCTAGGTCGATATTTTTCGCAGATGCACGAAGCCCTCTTTTCACAGAGCATGGTTCAAGTATATGGGCAAGGCACTGCAGTGCCCTAGCCTGGCAATGATGAAACCCATACAAGTGTTCTGTCAGAGAGACATGATTGAAATACTTATTGAAAATGTTGTAAAATCTCTTTCAAATGAACAAACTAAAATTTCACATGCTACCAACCATTTCAGTTTCCAGTGTCTAGCAACAACATGCAAGAATTTGTTCATGATGTCCACCAGGCCACAGTTTTTAATGTTCAGCTCTCGTAAAAACATTTTCACATCGCTGACTTCATCCCAAGCTGTGAAGGACGGTTTAGACTGAATTGTTCCTTGACCGTTTTCCTCTGAAATAAATGATACATTGCAAGTTGATCGTCTTGATTCCCTTGTGATTGAACTCTTTAACTCTTTACCAAACGACAAAATTTTGGACTCAACCAAATTGAAAGCATTTGCAGACGACAACTGTGGCTCAAATGATGATATCTGTATTTGATAGGGTAGAAAACATTGTGGGAAAAGGAGAAAATGCTGGTTACCAGCATTTTCTCCTTTTCCCACAATGATTTCCAAAGGCTTCTTTCACAGGGTTGTTAAAAGTCAGGCTTGTGTGGTAAAGAGTTAACAGATGACAAAATTTTAGACATGTCCAAATTAAAAGCATTACCAACAACATATCGAACATAGGTTAAATCATGGGATGTGTTTTTGTTAGGATAGAAAACATTGTGGGAAAATGAGAAAATGCTGGTTACCAGCATGTTCTCCTTCCACAAAAGGTTTGTGAAAACACAGGACTTTAAATTTTTCGAAAGTTTAATCATTTGCATTAAATTGCTAACTTTAAAGCTACACAAGATTACTTCCTTGTTAGAAGCAATTTCTCCCTTTGAGACAATGTTTTCCAAAGTTGTGCCCTGCAAGAGATTACAAAATATTTGGCTAGGTGTCGAGAGTTTGTCACTTTGTGCCACAAATGACAATTCAAAAAGATATTACTTTCCAACTGCTTAAGCCTTTACCAGACGACAGAATTTTACCCTTGTCCAAATTAAAAGCATTTGCAGACAATAATTTCAATGTGGCTCAGATTGTGTAATATTTTTCCTGATAGGGTAGAAAACATTGTGGGAATAGGAGAAAATGCTGGTTACCAGCATTTTCTCCTTTTCCAACAATGTTTTCAAAAAGCTTCTTTCCCAGGGTCGTTAAAGGGCGGCACTGTGCGTTAAAGGGTTAACGCACTACAATACAAAGACTACGTTTAACTGATGTCCCTGCCAATCAAATTTAGTAACATTATGGGAAAAGGAGCTTCTAACATTTCATGCCACTTTTTTTAAGTTGAAATCTATTTATTTTACATTGATTGAGAAAAATCTTACAACTTATATTAATCACTCTAGAAGATTGTTTCCTTGAAACCTTAACTCTTTACCAAACAACAAAGTTTTAGACTGATCCAAATTGAAAGCATTTGCAGACGACAAATGAAATGCTGCTCAAAAATTGAAATTTGATTTGGGTTGGGTAGAAAACATTTTGGGAAAAGGAAAAATGCTGGTTACCAGCATTTTCTCCTTTTCCTACAATGTTTTCAAAAGGCATTTTCTTCAGGGTCGTAAAGGATTAACTAGTACTTGTACAGTGATGTTGGTAGCTCAAAAGGTTGACCCCATTCATCACAGGAAATCTGGGGAATCAAGCAATACAAATTATTTTATGCTTTGTGGTAGATTTATCGAGAAATTATGGTGGATTATGGTTTGATATTTCATGGTTACGACCAGTGAAAATACTGATTTTATATTTTCTAACTCTTCAATTGAAGGCGGAAACAGTAGATCCCGTGCACTAGTTACCTAGGTAATCAGCGCATGCTATTCAAATGGAGGGAAATATGAAGTACTTTACGCTATATTTCTCGCGCATGATGTAATACTTTAAAATGCATTGTTATGGGGGGGTAAACCACGGGCAATTACCGAAAGCAACTTTACTGGGTTTCAAAGAGTCCAAACAAAATAGAGGTTAGAAGCATGAAAATAGATTTTTTTTTTTTTCCTTTTTTTTCGGTGAAAGATCAAAATTTATTTCATATCTAGTGAACGTCATCAGTAATATTTTCACGAGTAGTCAGCCAATTGTGAAAATATTACCGATGATGTTCACGAAATGAAATAAATTTCGATCTTTCACCAAAAAAAAAAAAAACAAATATCCTCTTTATATATTATGAATAACACAAACAGCTATACATACTAGTAACTGCCTTTTCAACCATCACATTGTCTTCTTTGGAAGAATCCATGATGCTGTTGTCATCATCTTGGACGTATCTATAAATGAGTCATGCACTGTAAAAATGCTGTTTAGTGCATCTCTGTGATGCATTATTACAGTGTAGGACCGGAAGTGTGCATTGTGTGTGACTTTGGATTCTGTGCAGTAATGATCTGTCACTTGGTGTTAAAAGCTGTGCTCTCACGGTGAGTCAAGCTGGTGATTTCTCTTTTTTTTTGATAGTTATTATGAAATATTCATATCATGTTATTTGTTTGTTTTATATAGACCATACCAGGAACATCTATGTGCACTGTGAATCTTCCGTATTGCAATAGCGATGCCTTGATTGGTTGACTGTGCTAATGGTTTTTGTCCCAGACCAATGCTGTTTTTATATGATTACTCTACGTTAAAAACATGTTTTCTCAATGGAAAATGTATAAACAGTTTATCTTTTTAATATTTTTGAGAAAACATGTCAAGTTTTAGTCACAAAGTCGACTGCAATCTTCACTATCCTCTGTTTAGGTTGGCACATTTAGAAATTTTCGGTTGTACAGTCAACTGAGGTCTATTAACCCCGTACAAGTGACTGTACAGATTTCTTTTCTCAGCATGCCATTTTGAACGAAGGATAAGGAATACTGCAGTCAACTTTGTTACCAAACTTTGACATGTTTTTACAAAAATATGAATAAAGAAACTGTTCATACATTTTTCGTTGACAAAACAGGGTTTTAAAGCTGAGGAAAAAATGGCATTGTTTTGGGACAAAATCATCTGTATTTTTCGCATGGACAAATGATCAAGGCATCCCCATTGCTCTAAGGAAGGTTCACAGTGCACATACATGTTCCTAATATGGTTTATACATAATAAACAAATAACTGGATGTGAATATTTTGTAATAACTATCAAAATAAATGAAAAATCATCAGCTTGACTCACAGTGTGGACACAATTTTTAACACCAAGTGACAGATCGTCACTGTACAGAATCCCAAGTCATATACAATGCATACTTCTGGTCCTACACCGTGATATACCACCTAAGTCACTATGTAATTATGAACACATATGATAAAATCCGTTTTCTCCATTTACAACCAACTGAATCATTTGGTAGACTGGTCTACTGACATGCAGAAAATTGGCAAATAGCAAAAAGTTTAACCCAGATCAGCATGTGCAGCCTGTGCAAGCTGACCTGGCTCGATACCTTTAGCCGATGCATTAAACCCCCTTTTCACAGATCATGACTCAAATACAAAACGTTAAAATTAGTTGCTTTTCTCAACATCTGTTTATAGGCCTTACAAAAATGACCTATATTCTTTTCTTATCTGAATCCTTCTTGTCCAATTTAAAGGTAGCATGAAATAGTAAATCAGGGTCTGTATTCACCGCCATTCTTAAGAAAGTTCTTGGTCTTAGTCACCAGAATTTTCTAACTTTGAAAGTAACACAACTCCTGTTTGGCTAAACAATTTGGTTTAGCCAATTAGAGGTTGTGTTACTTGCAAATTTAGAAAATCTTGGAGAATCAGACTAAGAATGTTCTTGAGAATGATTGGTGAATACGGACCCAGGAGTGATTCCTCCCTCACCTGTATCTAGACATTGTTTTGACATTATTTTAAATCTGTTAATGTGGTAAGCAGCCGTTGGCTTGGAAAGAATTTTGTGCATAGCATGGTAGGGAGTTTCCTGGAATTCTAGGACTAGGTTAGATGCACTGGCCACTGTAATTAATTATTTTAATTGCTTTTGACAACAGCATTCACTATTTACATTACAAAAAAATATAGTTTGGTCTGAAAGCATTTGCAGATGACCAGTTAGATGTGGCTCAAATTACAACAACTGTCCTTGAAAGGGTAGAAAACATTGTAGAAAAAGGAGAAAATGCTGCTTCCCAGCATATTCTCTTTTTCCCACAGTGTTTTCAAAAAACCTTCTCCATAGGGGCCATTAAAAAAGATTTTTGTGCAAAAATTTAAACATCCTATAAAACAAGAGAATTTTATACATATTTTTTTCAGGAGATATTTTCCTTATTGCTACAAAGTTTTCAAATTAATTTAAACCTCAATTCATGTTATATTAACCCTTTACCACACAATCCCGACATTTAACGACCCCGAAGAAGAAGCCTTTTGAAAACATTGTGGGAAAAGGAGAAAATGCTGGTAACCAGCATTTTCTCCTTTTTCCACAATGTTTTCTACTCTTCCCAAAACAAATTTCAATTATTGAGTCACATTTATTTTGTCGTCTGCAAAAGCTTTCAATTTGGACTGGTCTAAAATTTTATTGTTTGGTAAAGAGTTAACCTTCTTTAAAACAGTGTTTTCAAAGAAGTATGCCGCAATTTTCTTTTCTCTTTTTTTGTGGCATTTGTCGAAGACAATGCCACTGTGAGTTCAATACGGCATTTTGAAAATCATGTATCGTATTTTGTGCAAAACAGAAGGAAGTAAACCCAATTAAAATCAATTTTTCTGAGAAAAATAAGTATTTCGATTGCACTCAAATATGAATTGAAAATGGCGTATTACAATAAATTGGATTAGGCCGACGATCGTGGAAATACTTCCTTTTTATCGAAAATAGCTTGATTCGCTATGGCCTTCTATAGTGGCGTAATGACACACACATACCGTGCTTGTTCGTCCCATAACCAGTTCGTTCCTGGGCTTATTCGTCCCAGGATTGTTCGCCCTGACTTGTTCGTCCCACAAGATTGCACCCTTCTCTATCGGATTTTGCACGACTATATAGTAGATTGACTTTCAAGCGAATATTTTGAAATTGTTTCTGTTGTTTATTTCTCAAATTATTAATTCCACACAATGGCTCCCTTGACAAATGCCACACCAGCGTTTTCAACGCTTTGATTTTTTCCAAGGAGGTAATGAATCACAACACAAAAACTTACTTTAGACTGGATGGTAAAAATGCTTGAAGCAAATCTTTCACATTTACATTTTCCTCTTCTTTCTTCTTGCCTGTATTTCTTACCTGCAAGGTCAGTTAAAATGAAATTAGCACACAGTTACATGGTAACCAACCCTTTACTAAAAGATCCCTTGTTTTGATGATCCTACAGTAAGAGGCTTCTGAAAACATTGTGGGAAAAGGAAGAAAATGCTGATTTAGCATTTTCGCCATTGCCCACCATGTTTACTATCATTTTCAGATCAAATCACATCCATTTAGCCACCTTTAACCCTTTCCCAAATGAAAAATTTTTACACTCTTTCAAATTCAAAACATCTGCAGGTGACAAATTCAAAATTGATACAAATGACCTTAAGGTCTCTGATAGGGTACAAAACATTGTGGGAAAAGGAGAAAATGCTGGTTACCAGCATTTTCTCCTTTTCCCACAATGTTTTCAAAAGCCTTCTGTCCCATGGTCGTAAAAACCAGGGATTGTTTCGCAAAAGGGTTAACTTGTCATCAGCAAGCATTTCAAATATGAACAGGTCCTAACTTTTGTCGTCTGGTTAGGAGTTAAAGTCCCAATAGTGGCCAAAAGTAAACACATACCATTTAAGAGTATGGAAATTTTTGTGAAGGTGACAACCTGTTATTCTACCGTCCATCTTAGTGTTAGTCACTGGTAGAAAAATTAATCCTAAAAGTAAGTCTCCCAGGTCTCTATTCGCTAGAACTTCCCCATCCAAAGACAAATTACATCTTTTAAGCCACATTCAGGTTCTTGCCTGCAAAATTAATGCTTTCAATTTGGACTAGCCTGCTAAAATTTTGCCATCAAAATTTTTGTTCAGCAGAAAAAGGCTCTTACCCTTGCTGACCTCCTCTTCCCGTACATCATAATTTCTTCAGTGGCCAAGGAGATTTTCCTCTTCTTCTGCACTTTCTTACCGGCCAGATTATTGTCATCCATATCAAGTCCAATACAAGCAGAAGTTTCCATCACATTCAAATCGACAGTTTTGAACAGAGGCTGTGTAACTGGTATGCTACTTGCTACAGACCTCTGACCTTGAGCGCTTGTAACTATGGAAACAGATCCAAACTTTTGAGATGCCTTTGAATACTCATGATCTTTGTTCTGAAAATCTTGAAAAACAACAGAAGATCTCTGAAATGTCATTCCTTGTGATGCCCCAGCAACACCACTTGTCACAATGTTTGGTGATGACGAACTGTCGGGTTTCATTGACGGGATCGGTGACAACAAATCTGCTGTGGTGTAGATTGGTTTAGGGTTTGCCAAAGGAGATGAAGTAAGCCTAGATTGGTTCACTGAAAATGATGTCATTATTTCTGGTAGCAACGATGCTGCAGGGGGTGCTGAAGAAACGACCTCAGGTTTCTTGCTTTCAGATTCACTATCAGAATTCATTGCTGTTAAATCAATGATAACAGGAACTTCTTTGGACAGATTTAAATGATTAGTTGACAAAACTGGAGCTGTACTGGGGTTGATAGGTGTGTCTTTCACATATTCCTTCTTTTCTAAGTTAGGACCAAGTTCAAGCATGACATGAGATGTTGACTCTGGTTTAACAAAACAGTAATTTATTCCCACATCTGGGGTATCAGGAACACAATCACTATCCTCCATCGGAACATCCGACACGGAAAAACCTAAACTTGATGACTTCACCAAACTTTGAGGTTTTTGATCATTTACTAACTCTGTAGCATTAGATGAGGGAGTGTTTTTTGAGCCCGCTTTGTCATTCTTGTCAAATCTAGAAAATTCCCCAGATTTTGCTGCAATAAATGTAGGATTGACACAGCCTGTAACTTCTGAAACTGGGCTGGTTTTCATGGGACTCAGACTGTCCAACAAAGAATGAGCGACACTTACAGCTTCTAGAAGATCACCACAGCTGTCATCAGGAATTTCTGCCTTATCTCTCTCTGACAACTTTTGTCCTAACTTGTCTGTCTTCCCTTCATTCACCTCTTCTGCACTTACAGTATCCAGCATTTGTGAAAATATTATCTTTGCTTTTTCTTTATCATCCTTCATGCCACTATTTTTGACTTCATCCAATGATTTCTTTTCTAAATTTTTAAGTTTATCATCATTTAAATCTTTTGCTTCTACAAGCTTTTTATCTTCCTCTTGATCTGTGAGCTTTTTATCTTCCTCTTGATCTGCGGGCTTTTTATCTTCCTCTTGATCTATGAGCTTTTTATCTTCCTCTTGATCTGCGGGCTTTTTATCTTCCTCTTGATCTGCGGGCTTTTTATCTTCCTCTTGATCTATGAGCTTTTTATCTTCCTCTTGATCTGCGGGCTTTTTATCTTCCTCTTGATCTATCTCCATGGCTTTCTCCACTTCTCTGTCATCCGTTTCCATGGCAACATTGGTTTCTTCTGGCTGAGATTCACCAGATATGTTACTAGATTTATCCTGTTTACCAAGATCTACTTGGTCACTGTTTTTCTTGTTAGCAGTTGATGTATCATTTTCACAAGCAACATTGTCATAATTTGGAACATCCACTCTCAATGCAAGACTCTGAAAGATTCATATGATAACTAATTTTATTTCATGCTTCTCGGTAGTTTATCAAGAAATAAAGGTGCATTATGATCTGATATTTCATGGCTACGACCAGTGAAAATACCAAATAACTCTTCAATTGAAGGTGGAAATAGTAGTTCCTGCACACTAGTTACCTAGGCAATCAGTGCGTCCCATTCAAATGAAGGAAAATATGACATAATTTACGCTATATTTCTTGCGCTCTACATAATATTCTAATGCGCTGTCATGTGAGGGGGGTACGCCACAGGGAATTACCAAAAACAACTGTACTGGATTTTGATGAAAGTTAAAAAAAAATAGGGGTTAGAAGCATGAACTAAATTTTTTTTTTTTTTTCCGTGAAAGATCGAATTTATTTTTTCATCTCGTGAACATCATCGGTAATATTTTCACAAGTGGCTGCACCACTCGTGAAAATATTGCTGATGATGTTCACGAGATGAAATAAATTTCGATCTTTCACCGAAAACAAATACATATCCTCTATATCAACCTTCTTGTGCATTTTCTCACTGTTTTAAAGCCTATAGATTTTATTGCTAGCTCCTGAAACAAATTCAGTGCACACTTCCCTGTAAAATACAGACAGTCCATATGAAATAATTAGACATATTCCAACATTCAAGAGTTTTAACGACCCTGTGGAAGAAGGTTTTTAAAAACAATGTGGGAAAAGAAGAAAATGCTGGTAACCAGCATTTTCTCTTTTAGGCGTATCTCTCACCATGGAAGAAGGTTTTTAAAAACAATGTGGGAAAAGAAAAAAATGCTTGTAACCAGCATTTTCTCTTTCAGGCATATTTAATTTGTGATCTCCCTGTCCTCTTGGTTTGGACAAGCCTTAACTCTTTACCAAACAACAAAATTTTAGACTGGTCCAAATTGAAAGCATTTGCAGAGGGCAAAATAAATAAAATAAATGTGACTCAAACATTGAAATTCGTTCTGGGAAGGGTAGAAAACATTCTGGGAAAAGGAGAAAATGCTGGTTACCAGCATTTTCTCCTTTTCCCACAATGTTTTCAGAAAGCTTCTTTCTCAGGGTCGTGAGAACCCGGGATGGTGTGGTAAAGGGTTAAACTGTGTCATCCAATAAAGAACTAAACCACATTTAACTTGTTGTTTGGCAAAGACTTCTAGCTTAACTCTTTACCATGCGATCTTGAGTTTAACTCTTTACCAAACGACAAAATTTTACACATGTCCAAATTGAAAACATTCGCAGACAACAAAATAAATGTGACTCAAAAATTGGAATTTGTTTATGGAAGGGATAGAAAACATTGTGGGAAAAGGAGAAAATGCTGGTTACCAGCATTTTCTCCTTTTCCTACAATGTTTTCAAAAGCCTTTGTATTCCGGGGCATTAAAAGTCGGAATTGTGTGTTAAAGGGTTAAACAACCCTGAAGAAGAAAGCTTTTGAAAACATTGTGGGAAAAGACGAAAATATTGGTTACCTGCCCTTATTGAATGCATTCCCCTTTTGATGGTTAACAACTAGTCTGAGTTTGAAGTAAATACAGGGTGACCCAAAATGAATGCAACCCGTAAAAGTACCCACAACTTCTGCAAATGGGAATGGATTAAGTTTTTTTTTTTTACACACATCAATGTAAGATGATAACAATTAAGTTCTGTAAGTTCTGGGTGGTCTACATGTTAGCGACATTCAAAGATATGCTCCAAATGTCCACTGCTTTGACAGAGACACTCGTGAATGCGCCTTGCAAAATTGTCCACCACGCGGACACACTCTGCCCCTGGAATCTCCCTGATCCTTGCTGTTATTGCAGCATTCAAGTCCATAATTGTCTGGGGGTTGTTCTCATAGATGTGGTCTCAAATAACCCCACAGGTAGAAATCTGGGGGGTTTAAGGTCAGGTGAGTGCGGGGCCCAGGAGTGTCTCTGTCAAAGCGGTGGACATTTGGAGCAGATCTTTGAACGTCGCTAACATGTAGACCACCACACCGAAATAACTCAAACTTACAGAACTTAATTGTTATCATCTTACATTGATGTGTGTAAAAAATAAACTTAATCCATTCCCATTTGCAGAAGTTGTGGGTACTTTTACAGGTTGCATTCATTTTGGGTCACCCTGTATCTTCAGTAATAGCAGAGATATTAACAATGTCAAAATTTTTGCACAAAAACAGTGCAGACAAGGGACAATGGGCTATGACAATACCTCAAAGTTTTCTTCGAAAACAGCCTAGCTAAGAAGAAGCATAATGATAAAATTACCTTGAGGGTTACCTTCCCTATTGGTGTGGGTTCTCCTTTTCACTCTTTACCACACAACAAATTTTAGACCAGTCTAAACTGGAAGCGTTTGCGGAAGACAACTAAAATCTGGCACAAATGACAGTATCTGTCTTTGAGATCCTTGAAAACATTTTGGGAAAAGAAGAAAATGCTGGTTACCAGCATTTTCTTCTTTTCCCACAATGTTTTCAAAAGCCTCCTTCTTCAGGGTCGTTAAAACTTGGGATTGTGTGGTAAAGACAGTTTCCAAGTTTTAACGACCCTGAGAAAGTGGTCTTTTGAAAACATGTGGGAAAAAGATAAAATGCTGGTAACCAGCCTTTTCTCCTTTTTCCACAGTGTTTTCTACAGTCTCTCAGACAAATCATATACATGTAATTTGAGTCACAATTAACTCATTACCAAAAACCGAAATCTTAGACTCGTCCAAATGAGATGTGGATTAACTCTTTACCACACGACAAAATTTTAGACCAGTCCAAACCCAACACATTTGCAGACAATGAATAAAATGTGGCTCAAATTGTGGAAGTTGACTTAGATAGGGTAAAAAACATGGGAAAAGGAGAAAATGTTTCAGAGTTAAATATTAACAACTAGCCACAATTTTTTATGACAACTACAACACAGACTATGACAATTATTTGCCATTACCTTCGAAAACAGCCAGGCTAAAAATCGAAAGAGGTGACAGTAACTGTGTAATACTCACTATAGATTGATCTGACAATTTAGCTCGGTCATACAGGTCTATCAAAGTCTCCCCAACACACTGCCAACTGGTGAAATCACACCAAAAATGAAAGAAAGTAAAAAATCTATCTTGTTACACAATGACGTTCTCATTATGCATGCTAGCAAATGAAATATACATATCACAGTCCTAACTCTCTAACAGGTGATGAAAATTTCAACTGGTCCCAATTGAGAGGTTTTGCAGACTTCAAAACAGAATTCTATCGAAAGATAGGATTAGTCTATTAACCCTTTACCACACAATCCTGACTTTTAACGACCCTGAGGAAGATGCCTTTTGAAAAACATTGTGGGAAAAGGAGAAAATACTGGTAACCAGCATTTTCTCCTTTTCCCACAATGTTTTCAACTCTATCAGGGACAAATTTCGTCATCTGAGCCACCTTTCGTCTGTCATCTGCAAATGCTTTCAATTTGGACCAGTCTAAAATTTTGTCATTTGGTAAAGAATTAAAGGCTAAAAATACTGTTGGGAAAGGAGAAAATGATGGTAACACTAACCAGCTTTTCTTATTTTCCCATAATCTTTTAAAAGCCTTCTCATTCAGGGTTGTTATTATTCATCAAAAGGGGTCAAAATACATGTAAAAATTGAGTTGTACATATACAACACAAGAGGCACCTAGGCTAAGTCTAAGGTCTTTATTTATAAGTAGTTTTAACTGAGGAGAAAAGAATAATTATATCACATAGCGTATCCGTCAGTGAAACACAAAAAACTTGCTTTTAGAGTTAATTTGACAATATGATTTTCAATGTTTCTTTTCTATTTGCTATTATGCAATCAATCTTTTACAATTCTTTATTTATGCAGTGCTTTCAAAAGTCATCCTGCAAAAAAGTTGAATTATTCATCAAAAAAGACAGGAAAAAAATCGAAACCTGTATTCTCTCAGTTTATCGGGAAACTTAAGTCTAACTGGTTCAGGGGGTTTGTCTAATTCTTGTCGTCTCTTCCTCATCTGTAGAGCCTCGTCCACATACTAAAAATGCAACAATAAACCATTATTAACGACCTTGCAGAAGAAGCCTTTTGAAAACATTGTGGGAAAAGGAGAAAATGCTGGTAACCACCCTTCCCAAAACAATTTCAAATTTTTCAGCCACATTTATTTTGTCATCTGCAAATGCTTTCAATTTGGACAAGTCTAATATTTTGTCGTTTGGTAAAGAGTTAATGAGAAGCATAGTGCCATTCCAGAACAAATGAAAGAATTCAATCATTTGATAAGAACAAACTTTTGTCCGATAAATGTCCCACAATGCATAGATGAAGCCTAAATGCGATTCAAAATTCCAAAACTAGTCTGTTTCTAAAAAGCTTAGATATTCTGTTTCATACATAAGGTCTTCAAAGATCTGTCCAATTCTTGTCCTCTCTTCTTGATCTAGAATAGCACCAGTAAAGTTGAGCCATGCTCTTGCAAAAAAGGGGCTTAATGCATCTCTGTGATGCATTATACCGCGCAAGTCATCACATAATCACGGATCCATAAAATCCATTTTGTATAACAACCAACTGAATTATCCCTTTACCGCACAATGCCACCTTTTAACGACCCTGGGAAAGGAAGCGTTTTGAAAACATTGTGGGAAAAGGAGAAAATGCTGGTAACCAGCATTTTCTCCTTTTCCCACAATGTTTTCTACTCTATCAAAGAAAAATTGCACCACTCGAGCCACACTGAAGTTGTCGTCTACAAATGCTTTGAATTTGGACAAGGCTGAAATTTTGTCGTCTGGTAAAGGGTTATGAGGTATACTAGTCCTGTGAGCTGCAGAAAATTGACCAATAGTAAAAGGTTTTGGCCCAGGTCAGCCTGCGCAGACTTTTTTTGCTGATGCATTAAGCCCACTTTTCACAGAGCATGGCTTGAACATTCCTGGATCTATATACACACACCACTCAAAATTAAATTCAAATTCTACACTTCAGAACTAGCAATATAACTGGCTGAGACAGAAGTCTTGAATTATCAGATGGTAGCCTTCGAACTCAGAAATGGAATAATATATAGAATGGCTGGTCAGTATGGATCCTAGGACTGTACACAGCAAAAAGAAAGTTATTATTTATACTTTTACCCTTTACCAAACAATCCTAACCTTTAACGACCCTGAACAAGAAATCTTTTGAAAACACTGTGGGAAAAGAAGAAAATGCTGGTAACCAGCATTTTCTCCTTTTCCCACAATGTTTTCTACCTATTCAAAGATAAATCCCATTGATTAATATAAATTTAATTTGTTGTCTGCAATCAATTTCAAATTGGGCCAGTCTGAGATTTTGTTGTCTTGTAAACTTTTAATCAGATGACAAAATTTTAGACTTGAAAGCATTTACAGATGACAAATTCAGCGTGGCTCAAAGGTATTTGTCCTGTTACAGGAGATCACTCCTTCCTTAAAGCATAGCTTCTTTCCGTGTAAAATCAATACCTGTCAACTGCGTTAGGGAGAATTCTCTTTAGCTCAGTGGTTAGTGTATTGGTCTTTAAAACCTTGATAAACGAGGATCTTTGCCGCACAGGTTTGAATCCCAGCCAGAGTAGTTTATATTTGAGCTATGCATTTGTTGTGAACTTTCATGTTTGTAAGACGGGGGGCTCATCTGGGATTGGCCACTGAGCCATTTGTTGTCTTTAAAAATTGCCCGTTATTGGCCACTGAGCCATTTGTTGCCTAAATATTACACTTACAGCCTAATAAGGCTTTCCGTCATCAAAAATGGTGACTTCTCTTAAGAGGGGGTGTGTTATGGGAGATCGCTCCTTCCTTACAGTATAGCTTCTTCCCGTACAAGATTAACACCTGACAACTGCGTTAGGGAGAATTCTCTTTAGCCCAGGGGTTAGTGTATTGGTCTTTTAAACCCTGATAAACGAGGGTCTTTGCCACACAGATAAAAAATCCCAGCCGGAACAGTTTATATTTGAGCTATGCATTTGTGAACTTTCAAGTTTGTAAGATGGAGACTCATCTGGGATTGGCCACTGAGCCATTTGTTGTCTAAATATTACACTTACAGCCTAATAAGGCTTTCCATCATCAAAAATGATGACTTCTCTTAGGAGGGGGTGTGTTATGAGAGATCACTCCTTCCTTACAGCATAGCTTCTTCCCATATAAGACTAATACCTGACAACTGTGTTAGGGAGAATTCTCTTTAGCTCAGTGGTTAGTGTATTGGTCTTTTAAACCTCAATAAAAGAGGATTTTTGCTGCAAGAGTTCGAATCCCAGCCAGAGCAGTTTATATTTGAACTACGCATTTGTTGTGAATTTTCATGTTCGTAAGCGTCCCTCATAGAGTAAGAAACATGCTGCTTAACAGCAATTTCTCCTTTTCTCACAATGTTTTCAAAAGACTCAACCTTCATGTTGTTAAACCATCTGATTCTTTGGTAAAAGTGTTCTATCACAAAGTGTATTTTTCCAAGTAAATATAGTAGATCAATTTGTGGAAAGAGTTTCTTAACAACTTCAAAAACGAAATCATTACGATAATAAATACCTTTCTAGCTTCAGAAGGATCTATCTTCACACTAGACAGCTCTTTGTCACTTAAACAGATGAAAGAAAAAAAATCCACAAATATTTTCATTTTGTAAGTTTACCTTTATTGTGTGTCTTATGAATTGCCACGAAATTTTTCGTTTGGAGTTCTTCCAAAATGGACAAAAATTACTTTCTAGAGTCAGAAGAATTTATCGTTCCACTGGAGCGCCCTATATTGCTAAGAAAATATCAAAGAAGGAAAATGTATATGAGCCATGCTCTGTGAAAAGAGGGCTTAATGCATCTGTGAAAAGTATTGACCCAGGTCAGCCTGTGCAGCCCGCACAGGCTGACCTGGGCCGAAACTTTTCACTGTTTGTTAATTTTCTGTCTGTCTAAGGACCAGTCTGCCTCATGATTTAGACAGTTGTTTGACAAAACGGATTTAACCCTTTCCCAAACAAGCCCTGGTTTACACGTGTCTGCAGTACAAGTCTTTTGAAAACACTGTGGGAAAAGGAGAAATTGCTCGTAACAAGCAATTTCTCCTTTTCCCACAGTGTTTTCTACCCGTTTTGAGACCTTTCTGCCATTTTCATCAAATTTAAAATTGTCGTCTGCAAACTCTTTGAATTTGGACTAGTCCAAAATTTGTTGTTTGGGAAAGGGTTAATGGATCCATAATAACATGATGACTTGCTCCGTATCATCCATCAAGGAGATGCATTAAGCCCCATTTTGCCAGAGCACAGCTCATATCTATGTAAATATTTGTTTTGTACCTTTGAAATTACTGAGCTTTACCAAAAGTAGCTCACAAGTCTCTACCAAACCTGGCAGTTTTGGGTTTTGATAACTGAGGATATTCTTACTTGATAAACTTTACTCTTTATCAAAAAACTATGAAAAGGGAACTTGACAGAACCTGGCATAGTTCTATTTCTCAAGTTTATCAGCCCTTAAAACACTATTAGACTAAGTACAGCTTAAATTGCTTTTGTGGTCAATGTAGATCAAAATTAAAATGAACAAAATCTACAGCCTGATCTTCCACTACTCTGTGGCAAATATTGGCTAAAACAAAAACCCTTTAAACTACGATATTTTGACTACTACCGTAATTCGCCAATGTATTCGGACAGAAAAAAATAATTATTTTTTTTTTTTGTGTACGAATCTTTAGGAAATTATTATCTTGAAAAAAAGGGGGTGGCCGAAATAATAGGTTTTACCTTGTTGTCCAAATGTGTGTGTCCCGAAAAAATAAGAGTAAAATCCAACAAATTTAGATCTATTTATAGCACCGATGAGGGGGTCAAAATTGTAATATATCTAAAGTTCCAGCGTGTTTTCAATCTTAAAAGCATGTGTTTTAAATATTTCTTAATTTCTTGGACCTATAAGCAGTAGCTTTCTAAAATCATAGTTCAGTAGTGCATGGTATATATCCAAGATCAGACTGCACATTCTCTATAATCTGATCTCAATCTACACCGTACGCCAACATTTTAAACTCCGCCATCTTGCCATCATCAAAGAGCCATCTGTCAACAAGATTTCGCACCTGTCGTGGGTACACAAATGTTTGCAGTAAAATTTGGATTATGGGTATGACGTAATGTGCAAATCATCCAGAGCGAGAGGGTTGTAAAGCACCTGTTTTTGTACACACTCTCCTGGGTTACGTGCTGACCTCCAATCGACATAAAATGACCACGCAATAAGCGTATATCATGCCCACTTTATACTAGCTGATAGTGTCTTTTTGCGGTTAGTAATGGTTGTTTCGGCAACACCTGGGCAGCTTTGTCGCATAATTTGTGTAGTCAGCAGAAAAAAAGTCTGCCTGTTTTTTTTTTCTTTAGAAAATATTCCTTGCAACCAAAATAAAATGGAATGTATACCACAATTAATGCATTCGATCTAATTTTATATATACATGTGAATGGATTTAATACCGATAAATAAAGGAAAGAAACAATGAGGTTTGGTACTTATAATTTTTTTTAATATTGTTCATGGAGGGACAATTTCACGGTTCTGCAGGTGCCTTTTGAAAACGTTACGAAAAAAGGGAAAAACTGCTTGCACAACACCAAAAAGCCGAGAAACATTACACTCTTCAAGCACCTTTCAAAACTAGTTGTTTGAGCGGCCTGTATAGATCAAGATCACACTAGGCAGAATGTTTAGTCTGATCTAAATCTACTCTGTCTTGGTGAGAAGTTTTCAACAAAGACAACCTTGGTATTGCATTTTTTTTTTTGTCTTATTTCATGACTTAAAATAACTGCCGAGTTACTTGACAAGGAATTCATGTTCATAATGACGAATATCAGCCATGCAGAAATGTGCAAATATGCAGCCGATCATTATCGGCAACATTTTCTAAATAAAAGATATGTATTTACTAGCTGATTTTCGGAAAATTAATGCTACAGGTTGTCCGAATATATAGGAAAATTAATTTTTTGGACTGTCCGGAATAAGGACTCAAAATAAATTATTTTTGAAAATTTTTGACCGTGTCCGAACTTTTAGGGTGTCCGAATACATTGGCAAATTACGGTACTCTGGATCAAAAATGTCTGCATTATAAATTCAACGCTCAAATAGTTAAATTCAATGTTTAAAATAAATAGTGAACTCTCCACCAGAAAGTCCTGTATTCTAACAAACTTTAAAAGGAAAGCTATGGAAAACATGGTGAGAAAAGGGGAAAAGGCCAATAACCAGCATTTTCTCCCTTTTCCCACAATGTTTTCTACCCTGTCCAAGTCAAATCCCATTATTTGAGCAAAACTTAATTTCTTGTCTGCTGATGATTTCAGTTTGGTCATTTGGCAGAGTTAACACACAGCTGTAATGATAAGCATACACAGTGCATATTCTACTGACCAGTCGATAAAAAATTCCTCTGTGTCTATCTTAAGAGAGGGCTGTTCTTGATAAATCTTATTCCGTATGGCATGTCCTTTGCCGTAGTAAATCTCCATCTCAAAAGCCTTTGATATGAAGTATAGGCATTCTGTAAGAATTTCAAATTCTATCTAATAATGGGTTCATGACAAGATTAAACCAAAGAGCCCTTAACATTGCTTTGCAGATAATGTAGGTCAAGATCAAACTAGACAGAATCTGCAGACTGATCTCATTCTACATTGCCTGGCTTTTTATTTGATATTTTACCTCATTTTCAATATAAATGCAGCCAGCACACCTATCCATGCTTTCTTGGATTCTTTCCTTAACCCTTTCCCAAACAAGCCCTGGTTTTCACGTGTCTGCAGGACAAGTCTTTTGAAAACACTGTGAGAAAAGGAGAAATTGCTCGTAACGAGCAATTTCTCCTTTTACCACAGTGTTTTCTACCCTTTTTGAGAACTTTCTGCCATTTTCATCAAATTTAAAATTGTCATCTGCAAACTCTTTCAATTTGGACAAATCCAAAATTTGTCGTTTGGGAAAGGGTTAACAAGTACTCCACGAAATGTTTTTTCCAAGCCGCTAGCTGCTTTCCCAGAAAAGCATCATGGAAAGAATTTTGTGCAGTAAGATGGCAATGAATCAATGCTTCTTGACATGGCAAACATTTGAGCAGTGCTCTGGCAAAAGGGGGCTTAATGCATCTCAGTGATGCATTATACCAAGCAAGTCATCATATAATTATGGATCCATAAAATTCATTTTGTCTACTGACAAGCAGGATCACGTGGTAGACTGGTCCTCTGATATGCAGGAAAGTGACCAAGAGCAAAAAGTTTCGGCCCAGGTCAGCCTGCGCGGAGTGCGCAGGCTGACCTGGGTCGATACTTTCTGCAGATGCATTAACTCTTTACCACACAATCACGGGTTTTAACTACCCTGAATAAAAGGTCCTTTAAATACACTGCGGGAAAAGGAGAAAATGCTGGTAACCAGCATTTTCTCCTTTTCCCACAATGTTTTCCACCCTTCCCAACACAAATTTCAGTTTTTGAGTCACATTTATTTTGTCATCTGCAAATGCTTTTAATTTGGAAAAGTCTTAATTTTTTTTTTTTTTGTGGCAAACAGTTATGCCCCCTTTTCAAAGAGCATGGCTAATTTTTTTGTGTATCTAGTAGACTATTAAATCAACAGTGAGCTGAACAGAAGTGCTTTAGCAGATATGAGGGGGCTATCTTATTCTAAAAACATTATTTCTTCCCTAAAAAAATTCATAGTGACAACTCATTAGAATAATCTTCATGAAATAACTCTAATGCATTACTGCAACACAAGCTTCAGTAAAATACTAGAGATACTACTTTTTTGCGCTTTACCAAACAACAAAATTTTGGATTAAAAGCATTTGCAGACAACAAATAAAGTATGGCACAAATGATGAAATATGACTCTGACGGGGTAGTAAAAACTGTAGGAAAAGAAGACAATAATGATTACCAGCATTTTCTTTTTTTCCCACAATGTTTTCTATGTTGGCTTTTTCTCAGGGTCAAGAAAACATGGGATTGTATGGTAAAGGGTTAGATCTAAATCCCAAGTTTTAGCAACCTTGAGGAATATCGTTTTTGAAAACATTGTAGACAAAGGAGAAAATGCTGAAAACCAGCATTTTCTCTTTTTTTTTCCGCCAGTGTTTCTTACCCTTTCAATGACAAACCCCACCAGTCAGCGACAATCAATATGCTATCTGCAAATGCTTTGGAATTGGACAAGTCCAAAGTATTGACATTTGGTATGGAGTTCAATGTGGAAATCCTCCACTTAACCTTTTACCACACAATCCCGACTTTTAACGACCTTGAAAAAGAAAGCTTTTGAAAACATCGTGGGAAAAAGGAGAAAATGCTGGTAACCAGGATTTTCTCCTTTTCCCACAATGTTTTCTACCCTTCCTAAAACAAATTCCAATTTTTGAGTAACATTTATTTTGTCTTCTGCAAATACTTTTTAACTGGACAAGGCTAAAATCTTGTCATGTGGTAATGGGTTAAGTGTACCTTTACCATCTCATAATTGTTTGATTGGTGTTTAACTCCTTTTTACACATTATTTCATTCATAATTGAGGTAGCTAATGCACCTATACAACTACATGTCATCCTGGATTTTTTTTTTTTTTTTTTTAACCAGTATTTAGTAACACAAGCTTTCCAAGCCACTGGCTGCTTTCCCACATGAACACTGTATAAACAATATTCAGCAATATGAAAAGAATGATCCTGCTGCAATAACTATCACCAACCCTCGGAAAGAATTTCGCTAGGCTGGGATATCAAACCAACAATCCTAAGATTTTCCAGCCATGAATGTCACTGACGGAGCAACTGGCCTCAACTACCATGTTATACAGAAATGTCTCCTTACCCATATAATTGTTGAGGGCATACATAACTGTAATTATGTTGTCCAGACACGGCCAATGTTTGGGGTTACACTCCAGTCCCTCCTCAAAAGCACCCTTGGCAAGCTGAAAGTTCTCGATCTTTAAAGCTGTGATTCCCATCTTATACCAAACAGTCAGTTCAGAGTTATCTATCTTGACAGCCTAACAGATAAATGAAGAGCCAACAGATTGTTTCTCTCCAATTTCTTGTCTTTTCACCCTTAGACCACCAAATAAACCTATCTGAATTTTCAACCTAAAAATATGACCCAAACAGTTGCAATTTCATGATTGCTTTCATCTGCAGTGTTTCAGCAAAGTGGACAGTGTAGATCAAAGATCAGGCTGCACATTTTGTGCAGCCTGATCTTGATCTCCGCTGGCCGCAAAGGCAACTATAGTTGTGAAAGGCACTTTAAGGGTTAATTAGGCACTGGAACATGTACCAGAGTAATCAAGTACTCAATCAATCTGATTTTTTCATTTCTACTTTCTTGTTACTAGCATTTCCGTAATTGTCTTCAACAATGCCTTTTTCCTCAAGGTCGCTAAAACTCTGGATTGTCTGATCATTGGTTAAAAAAACAAATCTATTGTTGTTTTTTTAAAAAGAAAATAACAATAATAATAATAATCATATATATTTATAGACTACTTTAGCACATACTGAAGTTTGAAAAGATCTTTTGATAATACATATACATTTGTATGTCAAACAAATTTACACCAACTTCTGGGTCACAATACTCATATCAAAATAAGAGCACCACATGTGGTGTCAACATGCAGCTGCAGTTGCTTCATCAGTAAAAAATTCTTGGGTAAAAAGTGGGCATATTTGTGTCAAAAATATTTTGAGGATCACCTGCCCTTCTGGAATCGGTTCCCACTTTGGTTCCTAATGATAAGCGATACCAGACAAAGTTGAAGTTTTTTTTAAAGACGACAAAAACCTATACAACAAAAGGTGTCGTGTATGGGTTTGATTATTACTAAACTCAACCATATCTGCCGATGCAAATGAGCCATTTTCTGTGAAAAGGGGTCTTAATGCATCTGCAAAAAGTTTCGACCTAGGTCAGCCTGCACAGTCCGTGCAGGCTGACCGCTGACCTAGGCCAAAATTTTTTGCTTTAGGTCAATTTTCTGCATGTCAAAGGACATTCCTACCTCATGATTCAGTCATTTGTAAGAGAAAATGGACATACTGGATCCATGATCTTTATGTGATGACTTGCATGGTATAATGCATCATTGGAGATGCATTTAACCCCCTTTTTACAAGAGCATGGCTCAAACATGAGTGGCCAAGCCCTATAGCTCAATTGGTAGCAAATCAGTCCAGCTAAAAATTGAAATTTCAAGAATTCAATCATACTGAGTTACCTCACTATATATGACTCACTAGCTGATAAATATGAGCCATACTCTGTGAAAAGGGGGCTTAATGCATCTGTGAACAGTATCCACCCAGGTCAGCCTGCTACCTGGACCGAAACTTTTTGCGACTGGTCAGTTTTCTGCGCGTTAACCCTTTATACCGCACAATGCCGCCTTTTGACGCCCCGGGGAAAGAAGCCTTTTGAAAACATTGTGGGAAAAGGAGAAAATGCTGGTAACCAGCATTTTCTCCTTTTCCCACAATGTTTTCTTACCTATCAAAGAAAAATTGCACCATTTGAGCCACACTGAAATTGTCGTCTGCAAATGCTTTCAATTTGGACGAGGCTAAAATTTTGTCGTCTGGTAAAGGGTTAAAGGACCAGTCTACCTCATGATTCAGTTGGTCGTTATACAAAATGAATTTTATGGATATGTGATCATGCGATGACTTGCCTGGTATTATGCATTACGGAGATGCATTAAGCCCCCTTTTGCCAGAGCCTAGCTCATATATAAAGTTTTCTCCGAGTTGCCAAGGCAGCCAAATTTTTTTAGATTAGGGAACAAAAACTGTGGTCCAGGGTGTTTCATGAATTCAATCATACTAAGTTACCTCTATTTCTAGTATGACTACACTACTGATATATAATCTTTTCTCTGTGTAGCCAAGGCAGGCAAACTTTTATAGATAGGGTATAAAACTGTGGTCCGGGGTGTTTAAAGAATTCAATCATAACAAGTTACCTCTATATATGACTCAACGGCTGATATATAATCCTTTCTCTGTGTTGCCAAGGCAGCCAAATTTTTATAGATAGGGTACAAAAGCTGCAGTCCAGGATGTATGGCCTCCCTGCCCTTCTCTTCCAGCAGATCCATGGCCTTTAACAATCATAATGATAAATGCAATCAAATCAATCCTTCGTGTACCACCTGTAATTAACTCTTTACCACACAAGAAAAATTAAAACTGGTCCAAATTCAAAGCATTTGCAGATGACAATTTAAATGTGACTCAAATTATGGAACTTGTCTTAGATTGGGTAGAAAACATTGTGGGAAAAGGAGAAAATGCTGGTGACCAGCATTTTCTCCTTTTCCCACAATATTTTCAAAAGACTTCTTCCCCAGGGTCATTAAAAGTCGGGATTGAGCTGTAAAGGGTTAACCCTTAGAGCGCCAAATAAACCCAACAACTACCGTCTAGAAATTAGATCCGAACAATTGCAGTTATAAGGCTTCTCTTGTTGAGAATGTTTCAGCTAAGCGGACAGCGTAGATCAAAGATCAGATTGCATGTTTCGTGCAGTCGGATCTTTGATCTACACTGGCCGCAAAGGCAACTACTATTGTGCACGGCATTTTAAGAGTTGATTCTTTACTAAACAAAAACAATTTAACCCCATATCACACAACAAAATTGTAGGTTTGTCCAAAATTAAAGCATTTGCAGACTATGGCTCAATGATGGGATCTGTCTTTGGAAGGTTAGAAAACATTCTGGGAAAAGAAGGAAATGCTGGTTGCCAGCATTTTCTCATTTTCTCATAATGTTTTTTTTCAAAAGCAGTGCTCTTTAGGGTAGTTAAAACTCAAGATTGTTTGGTTGAGATTTAAATACCAATATTTTAAGGACTTGCAGACAAAACAGTAAATGAAGTTCAAATGATGGAATGACTATTCAAAGGGTAAAAACATTGCAGGAAAAGGAGAAAATGCTGGTTACCAGCATTTTCTCCTTTTCCTACAATGTTTTCAAAAGGGCTTTTCCTTCACAGTCTTTAAAACTTGTGATTGTTTGGTGACAGGTTAAACTCTGTGAAAAGCATGAATAGGTGCATTCATTTGTTGCCGCCATATAAAGTAACTAATGTTAAAAATGGTATTAAACTCCAAACTCTCTTGTCCACTGTTAACCCTTTACCACACAATCCTGACTTTTAACGACCCTGTGAAAGAAGCCTTTTGACAACATTGTGGGAAAAGGAGAAAATGCTGGTAATCAGCATTTTCTTAGTAACCAGCATTTTCTCCTTTTCCCACAAGGTTTTCTACTCTTTTCAAAACAAATTTCAATTTTTCAGTCACATTTATTTTGTCGTCTGCAAATGCTTTCAATTTGGACTAGTCTAAAATTCTGTCATTTGGTAATGGGTTAAACATCAATATTTTAACCCTTTACTAGATGACAAAATTTTTGTCTTGTCCAAATTGAAAGCATTTACTGACGGCAATTTCACTGTGGCTCAAATGGTGCAATTTTCTCTTGATGGGGTAGACAACATTGTGGGAAAAGAAGAAAATGCAGGTTACCACACAATCCCGGCTTTTAATGACCCTATGAAAGAAGCCTTTTGAAAACATCGAGGGGAAAAGGAGAAAATGCTGGTAACCAGCATTTTCTCCTTTTCCCACAAGGTTTTCTACTCTTTTCAAAACAAATTTCAATTTTTCAGTCACGTTTATTTTGTCGTCTGCAAATGCTTTCAATTTGGACTAGTCTAAAATTCTGTCGTTTGGTAATGGGTGAAACATCAATATTTTAACCCTTTACTAGATGACATAATTTTTGTCTTGTCCAAATTGAAAGCATTTACTGACGGCAATTTCACTGTGGCTCAAATGGTGCAAATTTCTCTTGATGGGGTAGACAACATTGTGGGAAAAGAAGAAAATGCAGGTTACCACACAATCCCGGCTTTTAATGACCCTATGAAAGAAGCCTTTTGAAAACATTGTGGGAAAAGGAGAAAATGCTGGTAACCAGCATTTTCTCCTTTTCCCACAAGGTTTTCTACTCTTTTCAAAACAAATTTCAATTTTTCAGTCACATTTATTTTGTTGTCTGCAAATGCTTTCAATTTGGACTAGTCTAAAATTCTGTCGTTTGGTAATGGGTTAAAAATCAATATTTTAACCCTTTACTAGATGACAAAATGTTTGTCTTGTCCAAATTGAAAGCATTTACTGACGGCAATTTCACTGTGGCTCAAATGGTGCAAATTTCTCTTGATAGGGTAGACAACATTGTGGGAAAAGGAGAAAATGCAGGTTACCACAAAATCCCGACTTTTAATGACCCTATGAAAGAAGCCTTTTGAAAACATCGAGGGGAAAAGGAGAAAATGCTGGTAACCAGCATTTTCTCCTTTTCCCACAATGTTTCCTACCCTTTCCAAACCAAATTTCAATTTTTCAGTCGCATTTAATTTGTCGTCTGCAAATGCTTTCAATTTGGACCAGTCTAAAATTTTGTCGTTTGGTAAAGAGTTAAATAAGTATGAAGCAGAAAACCCTGGCATAGGATTCCCACATCCCTGCTTAACGCAAGAAAAGCGATTACATTTTTTTACATATACACGTACAAATAAAAAGGAAAAAAAAATTAAGCTCTAACATGCACTTACCTCTTGCAAGAAGTCATGGTCGATAAGATCTCGGAACACAGCCTCTGCTTTCTCTGTATCTCCATGACTTAGTAATCCCAGAGCCTTATTATAAAGGGAATAGGTTTCCGCTTCCTAAAATGAGCACAAGTGTTCATTATTTTCGATGCTGTAGGCATTGTACATAACAGCAATATAATTGTACTATTTCATGATCTCTGTATCTCCATGGCTTAGTAATCCCACAGCCTATTATAAAGGGAATAGGGTTCTGCCTCCTATAATTAGTACATGTGTTCATCATTTTCCATATTGTAAGCATTGGTCATAATGCTAATGTTGTACTATTTCATGATACCTTGTATAGCAGCTATAATGTACTAGGTTATTGTAGTACTGATGATGTAAGATTAAGGGCACTGTATGAGCAGTTCACAAAGTCTGCATTTTTGCATTTTTGACACACAAAATGAAAGCCTTACGCAACAAAATTATGCATTGCATCTCCCTTGACGCAACATAAATCAGAACTAAAAAGTAATATGGAAGACTGATTTACCAGTAATAAATGTATCTTACAAAATCGTCAAGTTTATAACTGCAGAATCATATCAAACCTGCTTTCTAACACTGAATTAATTGTTTCTGGTGTACTGCATCAGAAGTTGTGTTACTTTCAAAGTTAGAAAATTCTTGAGAATAAGACTAAGAATATTACCGTAGCCAGTGCATTTATCCATGCATTCACTGAGTTTCCTTACCAAAATATGTACAACACTCTTTCAATATCACTGGCTGCTCTCTGACAAAACTAACAATGAAATAATGTAATGAATCCTATCATATTCATAACAACTTTTATTGATCTTTAGAACAGAGTATTTGCTGAGTAAATTCAAACTCGCATCCCTGCAGTGCAAGGTTGAAAATCTGATGGTGCAGTGATCAGATATAGATAGAAATGACCTACCTTTGCCTCTTTTGTAGCCTCTTTGACAAAATGGCTGGCTTGACTTGCCTCACTGCTAAGGCTGTCACTAAGGGCTTTAAAGTGTAGGCCTAACTGTAATGGAAGGAATAAGTAGAGGTGCTTCAGAACAAAAGAATGAGCATTAGCTTAAACCCCCAAAAGGAGAGGACAAACATTACAGAAGGTTCAGACAAGTATTGATTGATTGAATGTCTTTTAATGCCGATTTCAACATTATTTCAATCATCAAGGCAACAGCTCACATGTTCATGTATGTCCTGGGTTTTACCAGTATTAGGCTAGGGCTTTGAAGTGTCTTGCCCAAGGACACTCCCGCAGAAGACTTAGTGCATCCAGTGAGGCTCAAACCCAGGGTCCAGGTTACAAGTCCTACACTTTACCAGAGAAGTAGGGTAATTGAACCCAAAACACAATTTCAAATGGCTACTCATTCACATATTCATTTTGCTGTTGCCTGCTAATAATAAAACCCATGGATCGATAGATAAATGATTAATCCTCACATTAACATTTTCATTCAGCCAGTATTTAAGATAAATAATTCAGCTGTCACCTTCTTATAAATAATTCTAGTTAACCACAATGTGAAGTAATTGTTAACCCAAGTCGATCAGTATATTAGGATATGGCACTAAAACTACCCAGCAGATTTCTGAAATAAGGTCTGTAAGTGTAAAACTTGTATGTGGTACAGGAAACTGCACTGAATGTATTTCTTTCATCTTATCTTTTAATTTGAAAATCTAACTCTTATTTTTTTTGGAATGAAATTGAATGCCTAAGCTTAGTCAGCTGATATTACTGCAGCCTATGTAAAAACTGATTTTCGCTCAGAACTAAATTTTATTGTTCAAATTGAAAATGATTCTCTGAATGCTAAGCAAAACTTCAGTTGTTTTTGCAAGCAATGTCAGCTCAGACTCCTTTTAGAGACTAGTGAAGACAAGATCAGACTGCAAAGAACATGCAGTCTGGTCTACTGGCACTCAACCTTACTTTGAAACTGTTGCACGTATCCTAAACTAATAAACAACATGGTAATTAAGGCAAAATGGCCTACTCTGTATTGCCATAATTTTTCGAATTAAAACAGTTGTGTGTGAAAGGTATAAAGTGACCGGAGAGATTTATTTAAGTAGAAATGGTAACTACCATTTAATTAATTTACACATATCAAAGAAAGTGGATGTTTTTTACAAGTTTTTTTTTTTCCCTGTATGATTTTACTCAAGACTGAAGTCCACTTCCAGTTTGATCGACCTTCACATGTCTTCAACAGACTTTTTTGAAACAGGCAATTGTCGACTTAAACATGTATTCTGGTGAATAACAGTCAATTATGGAGCGAATTACATTCATGATATAAATTACGACCGTCCCAAGCAAGGTGTGTGTTTTTTGCCTTGATTACCATATTGTTTATTCGGTTACATGCAATGATACAATTTTGAAATAAGATCAAGCACCAATGGTCTGGTCTTCTATCTGCCCTTGTATACATTAAATTTTGACAAAACACAATCTGCCTTTCAATGCTTCGGTCTTTCCCCCCCCCACCCCCAAAAAAAACCACACATATCATGTCACGATGAGATACCGTGATATTCTGGGGTTTCTTTTTTCCCCATTCACCCGTAACATAGCAAGGTGGTTCACAGGCATAGCAGTATAACCGACAGATCATTTATTCTCAGTGTTACCACCCAATGCAAGGTTTGACTCCCATTTGTTTTCTAATAAATTTCCTTTGCAATCATTCGGGTGTTTCAAACATAAGCTAGAGGTATACAGGGAAAAATAAAATTCCAGAAATTAGATTTCGCGAAATAAGCATGTCTCCTGGGCTGAAATCTTTCAATGTAAACTTTTTATTAAAACAGTTTACCATGTCTTCCAATATAACTGGTTGAACTCATAAGTCATCATCCCTCGTTGTATGTTTGGTGACTGATCTTCAATCTTCATTCCCCGACTTCAACTGGAGCGAACTTTACAACAAAGATCAAAAGCGCCAGACGATAATTTGATCGTTCTGCTAAACGCTTGACGGAGGTGTACCTTTTAAATTTTACTTACTATCTTGTACATCGCATCAAGTAATGCTTATATATGAATATGATTTCATTTCGTTTGAGGTGATTGTTAGATCTATCTCACATAAAACTGGCAAACCTCTTTTATCACTTAGTAATGAATTAAAATTGCAAGTACAAATGATACCGGAAGTTGTTGAAGTTGGGAAGCACCAAGCGTCTGAAGGTAGATTGGTCTATTTACCCAAATACATCTATGACACCGTAATGCACCCAAACCTGCTAGAACTTTGTTACAAAAATAGGATCATCTGGTCAGATTTAAAAAAAAGTTGAAAAAAAAAAAAATTATTGAAAAACAAAACTTCATATTGAAAGCAACGGTCACTGTGGATATAATGAATTAATTGGTGATTTAAAAAAAGTCAGTCAATAAATGGATGTTGCAAAGTGGAAATGAACCAAGAAATACTTTATAAAGACAAAAAATAAAGCAGATAGAAAGTGAAATAATCTTATTTTTCAATATTTCAGGTTGATCCATTTAAAATAACGTAACTGAAGGTGCTTTGGGGTGTATTTGTATTTCATTTGATATTTGGGGTATCCTATGGTGATTTGTTTCGCCAACCGCAAACTATACATGTTCCAGCTATGACGTGTTTGTCATTTTAGAGTATTGTTTGTAGTCATTTTATACATGTCAACTTGAAACAAAAAGCTGTAAAAATGATGCAGGTTACGGACTTTCAAAGTAAGCTATGGAAACAGTCATTTGTTACGGAATTATTTTGACCGTTACGCGTTATTTTCACAAAGTTGCCAGCTAAAGCTGATATGGGAATGGTGCACTTCTCTGAGTATAATGCTTTATGTACTGTAGGTAGAAAGTTCCTTTCCATGCGAAACTTGAATTAAGGGTAATGGAAATACTGGTTTCCTCACTTGTCCTGGGACAGTTTAAATACAAAACTGGGAAATTCAAATAATAGGTGGATATCCAATTCTAATAAAACACTTAAGTTTTCTGCACTAAACCAATGTTGTCAGAGCTCCAGAACAGAGGGAGTGATTTTTATTTCAAAATTGAAAATATTAATTATCCTCCACTGAACCCTATGTTATGGGTACTCATTAGAATCGTCTCATTGAGACGATTCTAATGAGTACCCACAACATATGGTTTGGGAGAGAAGTAATAGATTGAGAATACATCACTCCCTGTTATCTAGAGCTCTGGTTGTGGATACTTATTAGAATTGTCTCGATAGGTACAACTCAAATTTTAGTGAAATGTTAGCTCTTTATCAAAGGCTCCCATATATAACCATGATGAAAAAACAAAACCGTAATTGTGGTAACCATCATTTTTTCTTTTTTCCACAATATTTTCCACATTTATTTTGCTCTCTACATTTCCTTTAAAATATGGATTGTCAATATCCTTGTTGAAACCTCGACACAACAGTATATCTTTATGAGAGGATACATTTGTCGGTATAATCAACAATGATTCAACATCACTCTCTTATCAGCATGGATTCATATATGTATTCAGACCTCCAGATTGAGGGAGTGATTTTGATTTCAAAATTGAAATACTAATTATTCTCCACTAAACCCTATGTTATGGGTACTTATTAGAATCGTCTCATTGAGAAGATTCTAATGAGTACCCACAACATAGGGTTTAGAAGAGAAATAATGGATTTAGAATGCCATCACTCCCTCTTATCTGAAGCTATGTGTACTGTCTGCTTGCGGATGCTATATCGGGTTCAACCTGGTATCAGTATTCAGCCTTCTTGTCAGTGTTCATACATATTAACCCTTATCCTGCTTTGTAAGTAAAATGAAACTTTCCAGCCGGTCGTAAAAACCCAAATAATGTTATTTTAACCCATTACCAAACGACAAAATTTTAGGATAAAGCTAAGACTGAATTAATATGTGTCATGTCATGTTTTTGTTTCCTGCATTAACCCTTTACCAAACGACAAAATTTTAGACCCGTCCAAATTGAAAGCATTTGCAGACGACAAAATAAATGTGACTGAAAAATTGAAATGTGTTTTGGGAAGGGTAGAAAACATTGTGGGAAAAGGAGAAAATGCTGGTTACCAGCATTTTCTCCTTTTCCCACAATGTTTTCAAAGGCTTCTTTCTCAGGGTCGTTAAAATTTGGTATGTGTGGTAAAGGGTTAAACTTATTTATTGCAGAAAAATATCTCCTTTTCGGACACTGTATATTCTGTGCAGTCTGATCTTTATCTACACTGTGCTCAAAAGGTCAGTGAGTCAAGCTTAGCAGCTGAAGGGTTAAACTGTGACTAACTCATACTGTAACAAAAAAAAAAATTTAGACTTCTCCAAATTTAGTGCATTGGCAGACGACAAATTAAATGAGACTCTAATGATTGGATGTGATCTTAAAAGGGTAGAAAACGTAGCTGGAAAAGGAGATAATGCTTGTAACATAGAATGTACCTGTATTTCTCCTTTTACCACAATGTTTAGGCTTACTTTATGTACTGACTTTAGCTGTGCTGTAACTTTTTCTGAATATATCTTTTACAGAAATTGGAGTGGGTCTGGCTGGCTTTGGTATAGCATTTCTGTTTCTTGGTGTTCTATTTTTCTTTGATAAAGGTTTACTCGCAATTGGAAATGTAAGTAGGAATGCAGTTAAAATATTCTTTTATTTATAGGAGGGACATAAAACAGAATAGATGGTAAATTTCATCTTATCCCTTGTAGTGATCTCAGGACAAATATAAGAGTTCTTTTTTTTCAGTCTTACTTTCTTAACCCTTTACCAGACAACAAAATTATAGCCTTGTCCAAATTGAAAGCATTTGCAGATGACAATTTCAGTTTGGCTCAAATGGTGCAATTTTTTTTTTTTTTTTTTTTTTTTTTTTGATAAGGTAGAAAACATTGTGGGAAAAGGAGAAAATGCTGATTACAATGTTTTCAAAAGGCTTCTTTTACAGGGTTGTTAAAAGGCATCATTGTGCGGTAACTGTAAAGGGTTAATGGATTACGTAGTCTCCTAAGGTATCTTTAGATTTGACACCAAAATTTCTCAAAGGTTTGTTGGCGTGTCATGTTATCAATAACATAAGTTCATTATGTGGGATGGTATTCAAATAAGAATGATGATGTCATGTTTGATCTCATAAAAATAGACTGAGTTACTGATTGTAAAGCAACTAATCTGTTATTTTACAGCTAAATATGCACCCTTTTACTGCAAGTAACCCTCAGTTTTTCTATGTTTACAGAGTAAAGTGTATTTTTTAGCATTTATCAGTGTTTAAAAAGAAAAAAAAAAACCTCTTAACTCTTTACCAAACGAAAAAATTTAAGATTTATCCAAATTGAAAGCATTTGCAGACGACAAATTCATTGTAACTCAAAAATTGAAATGTTAGTTGGGAAGGGTAGAAAACATTGTGGGAAAAGGAGAAAATGCTGGTTACCAGCATTTTCCCCTCTTCCCACAATGTTTTCAAAGGCTTCTTTCTCAGGGTCGTTAAAAGTGGGGATTGTGTGGTAAAGAGTTAACCAGATGATAAAATTTTTGACTCGTCCTAATTCAAAGCATTTGCAGACGATGAAATTAAATGTATCTCAAATGATGGTTTCTGTCTTTGATAGGGTATAAAACATTATGGGAATAGAAGAAAATAGCATTTTCTTCTTTTCCCACAATGTTTTCAAAAGATTTCTGATGCAGTGTCGTTAAAATTTGCGATTGTGTGGTTTAAGATTTAAATGAATTTTCTCTATACTGTTTCAGATACTCTTTCTTGCTGGTCTTGCCTTTGTTATAGGACTTGAAAGGACATTTAGATTCTTTTTTCAACGACACAAGTTAAAAGCAACAGGATTTTTCATGGGCGGCATTTTGGTTGTGTTAATAGGTTGGCCAGTGATTGGAATGGTTTTAGAGATATATGGGTTCTTCTTATTATTTAGGTAATGGCAGAGCTCCAGATAGAGAGAGTGATTTTGATTTCGAAATTGAAAATATTAATCACTCTCTGCTAAACCCTATGTTATGGGTACTCATTAAAATCGTCTCATTGAGATAATTCTAATGAGTACCCACAACATAGGGTTTAGAAGAGAAATAATGGATTTAGAACACTATCGCTCCCTATTATCTGGAGACCTGTAATGGTAGAGATTGGTTTTTCTTTCATTGCCGAGCCTGGTAGGTCAGTTGGTTTGGTACAGGGCTTGAAATCCAGGGATCACTTGTTTGAATTCCCAGCTCGGCAAAATTTTTCTCTCTTTCCAAGGGTTGAAAATTGTCATTGCAACAGGGTTCATCCCACTCTCTCAATGAACATTTTTCCATGATTGTTTATGTTAGAAAGCAGCCAGTGGCTTGGACAGAATGTTGTGAAAAGTTCGAGTAAAAGAAACTCCAGGAAAGCATAGATAGGTGTGCTGGCCTCTGCAATATAATGAAATAATGTTGAAAACAGCATTTTATACCATAAAAAAAAAACTGTCTTTCACCTTTTCTTCATAAGGCATTCTACCTGACTCAGTGGACCATGGTCATTCAGTGGACTTGTATTCAGGAAATTCCTGGTTCAAATCCTGCTGATAGGGCTGAGCTCATGGGAGTGTCCCTGGGCAACATACTGCAGAGTCCCAGCATGGTACATGTACTTGTGAAAGCCAGAAAATACATTAACAATTGAGTTATTATTTTGATTTGATTGAACTACTGTTTCAAGCTTTTACTGTACAAAACCAAGTTTTAACCCTTTACCAGAAAACAAAATTTTAGCCTTGTCCAAACTGAAAGCATTTGCAGACAACAAGTTCAGTGTGGCTCAAATGGTGCAATTTTTTCTCAATAGGGTAGAAAACATTGTGGGAAAAGGAGAAATTGCTGGTTACCAGCATTTTCTCATTTTCCCACAATGTTTTCAAAAGGCTTTTTACCCAGGGTTGATAGAAGGCCTTATTGTGCCGTAAGGGTTTAAATAAAAGGAGAAAACGGCTCATAAATAAATTTTGGTAAAAGGAGAAAATACTGATAACCAGCATTTTCTCCTTTTTCAGGAATTTTTTTAACACTATCAGAGAAATGCAGCTTATTTTTACCACTTTCAAATTTATCGTCTGCAGTCACTTTCACCTTAGAAGAGTCTACAATTTTTGAGGGGGGAACAGGCTAAGTAAACTTCATGTGCTGTTAGATACACTGTAGATCTGGATCAGTCTGCACAGAAAGTGCTATCTTTTGACACTGTCTTGAAGTAAACTGCATTAAAATTGGATTTAGCTATCTGTGTTTGAATAACTAAAAATTTTTTTATGTAATTTATTGAAAGCTCTGAGGGTTATTCCTTTACCAAACACTTCTGATGTTTTTTTTTTTTTACCTGAGAAAAAAGGCTTATGAAACCATTGCGGGAAAGGGAGAAAATCCTGGTATCCAGCATTTTCTCCTTTTCCCACTATGTTTTCTACTCCCTTTAATACAGATCTTATCATTTCATCCATATTGAAATTTTTGTTTCCAAACATGTCCAATTTGGACCAGTGTGAAATTTTGTTGTCTGGTTTTAAAGTGTTAAATATATTCAAGTGGCTGGAACTTTGGATTTGAATGATGGAACCGCTTTGCAACTGTTTGTAATGAGTGTTTTTTCATTGCAGTGGTTTTTTCCCTGTAGCTGTAAATTTTTTACGACGAGTACCAGTTATAGGATCTATTTTAAATTTACCTGGAATAAGATCTGTAAGTATCGACTGTCTTAACTCTTTACCACACGATCCCGACTTTTAACAACCCTGAAGATGATGCCTTTTGAAAACATTGTGGGAAAAGGAGAAAATGCTGGTAACCAGCATTTTCTCCTTTTTCCACAGTGTTTTCTACCCTTCCCAAAATAAATATTAATTTTTGAGTCACATTTATTTTGTCATCTGAAGATGCTTTGAATGTCTTGCTTTTGAACCTCTTTACCTATTGATCCTTTGTTTTTCATGGGACAGAAGGCTTTTAAAAGCATTGTCAGAAAAGGAGAAAATGCTGATTAATAGTACTTTCTCCATTTTCATGAATAATGTCTAGTCTTTTATAATAAGTCAAATCCATTTTTGGTTAATATTGTATACTGGACAAATTAAAGTATAAGGAAACATTGTTGCTAAACAGCATGGAGAGCATTATTGCAAAAGGAGCAATTGCCTTCAAAATTGAAAATATTAATTATTTCAAAATTGAAAATATTAATTATTCCCCACTAAACCCTATGTTATGGGTACTCATTAGAATCGTCTCATCGAGACGATTCTAATGAGTACCCACAACATAGGGTTTGGAAGGGAAATAATGGATTTAGAATAGCATCACTCCCTCTTATCTGGAGCTCTGGGGGTTGAATCATGTACAAAAGTAAACTATTGTTCTGATCTGAATCTGTATAGGAGTCAGGCTAATGCCAATGTGTCTGAAAAAGGTAATGATCTAGGTCCTGCGCAGTCTGTACAGTCTGACATGGGTCAAACCTTTTGGTCAACTTTTTGGATGTCAAAGAACCAATTTACCTCAAGATTGATTTTATGCATCAATGATTGATTGATTGATTGATTGTATGGTGTTTAACGCCATTTTCAACATTATTTCAGTTATATCACGGCGGCCAGTACACCTATCCATGCTTTCCTGGAGTTTCTCTTACCAGTACTCTGCACAATATTCTTTCCAAGCCACTGGCTGCTTTCCCACATACCCATCGTCGAAACAATGGTCAGCAGTGAGAGAGGAATGAATCCTGTCGCGATGACTATCATCAGTCCTCGGAAGGAAATTGGCCGAGCCAGGGATCGAACCAGCGACCTCCTGTTCTCAAGTCCTGTATGCTACTTACTGAGCTTTTATGGATCAAGAATTATATGATGACTTGCCATGTTCTCCTTTTTCCATAATGTTTTCTACCCTATCAGAAAACTTAAGCTCATTTGTATCTATTTCAAATTTGTCGTCTGCAGATGTTTTGAATTTGGAAGAGCCTAAAATTTGTCGTTTGATAAAAGTTTGAATTGAATGTTTGAGTTGAAGATGCTAAGAAAAAATAATGTCTTTTGTGTTTTTTCAGGTAGCAGATAAAATAGGAGAGTCCAACTCAATGGTATAGCACCTGCTTTTCTATAGACTGACTTACAGTTTGTTGTCTGTTTTGTGTTGACCATGAGAGTGCCTGTAAGACTACAGTCCAACCTCTGTTAGGCAATTACCAAACAGTCCTGGTTCCATATTCATCTTTCATTCTTAAGAACATTTTCAGTCTTATTCTCAAAACTTTTCTAAATTTGAATGTAACTTAAATTCTGATTGGCTATACCACTTGATTTAGCCAGTCAGAAGTTGCAGTACATTCAGATTTAGAAAAAAATTGAGAGTAAGACTGAAAATGACCTTAAGAATGGTTTATGAGTACATACCTTAACTTTTAACAACCCTGAGGTAGAAGGCTTTCGAAAAAAATGGTTTGGTCACCCTTTCCAACAATATTTTCAGAAGCCTTTTTCTTGAAGGTTTTTAAAACATGAGATAATTTATTGAGGGGTCATTTTTGTGGCATTTGTCGAAGACAATGCCACCATGAGTTCAGTATGACATTTTGAAAATCATGTATCGTATTTTGTGCAAAACCGAAGGAAGTAAACCCAATTAAAATCAATTTTTCAGAGAAAAATAAATATTTCGATTGCACTCAGATATGAAATTGAAAATGGTGTATTACAATAAATTGGATTAGGCCATCGATCTTGGAAATACATCCTTTTTATCGAAAATAGCTTGATCCGCTATGGCCTTCTATAGTGGCATAATGACACACACATACTGTGCTTGTTCGTCCCAAAACCAGTTCGTTCCTGGGCTTATTCGTCCCAGAATTGTTCGCCCTGACTTGTTCGTCCCACAAGATCGCACTCTTCTCTATCGGATTTTGCATGACTATATAGTAGATTGACTTTCAAGCAAATATTTTGAAACTGTTTCTGTTGTTGGGAAAAGGAGAAAATACTGGTTACCAGCATTTTCTCCTTTTTCCACAATGTTTTCAAAAGGCTTCTTCCTCAGGGTCGTTAAAAATCGGGGATTGTGTGGTAAAGGGTTAAAATTCAGAAAGCCCTTGAGAATTAGACACAGAATGGTATTCAGACTGGTTGATGAATACAGCTCCAGACTACAAAATCCACTGTTGTTGAAATGAAAGGCTGGGGCCTAGGTCCCTATTTTGTGCTCTGAGGGTTTGATTAACTCCATTGTAATCCAAAGGATCAGGAAAGTGGAAAGATATCATGGCGTTATCCCATCAGTTTAACTCTATACTAAACAACAACAGTTTAGGCCTGTCCAAATTGAAAGCATTTGCAGAAGACATATTATATACAACTCAAAAATTGATGTTTCACTTTGGAAGTGTAGAAAATATTGTGGGAAAAGGAGAAAATGCTGGTAACCAGCATTTTCTCCTTTTCCCACAATGTTTTCAAAAGGCCTCTTCCTCGGGGTCGTTAAAACTCAGGGTTGTGTGGTAAAGGGTTAAGTTTTAGACTGTCATACATACTCTGGGGGACTGAAACAGTCCTTTTGTGTTTCTGTTTTCTCAAGATAAATCAGAAGTGGGTGGTGAAAGGAAATTAGAAATTGATGGTGAAGGAATATCTTCGCAAGCCAAGGTGACGATCACTACGTGATCTTACCCCTTGGCTGATCAAGTCAAAATTTGTTAGCACGGCAATGTGCCACCTACTGGATTTTTATTGTTTTCACCCCTAAATTTACGTCGTCGAAAACCAATCAAATGTCGCGTAACATAACTCTTTCGGCATTTTGTTAAATATGGCTAAAGGCTTTTTTTTACCTTTCTAGGTGTTGAGCTATTACTCACTTAAGCGCTTTGGTGTTGTTGTTTTAACGGGGGTCCTTGACAATTGGCAACTAGGATTTGGTCCAATGATAGTTTGTTCAGCATGCTTTCTCCATTATTCGCCAACAAATGACTGCTTTTCAGATCGCAAACTTGACAGACGATTTATCAAGTCAAAATCTATTTTCGAAATCTTGTTAAATTTTGCAAAGCAAAAGCCACACACATACTTTGACAGTCTATTATCTGATGCTGGGATGTATCCTAAAGCTTCATTTATTTGATTTGTGACAGTGAATGTTGAAGTAAATATTGTTTGTCTGTATTTTTTTGGTAATAATTCCCAGCATATCCGACAACTTTCTCCTGTGGTCACCACCTTTATTTGCATTCTGCTTATGTTGGATAGCGAATGTTACACACTTTTTGATTGGTGCTTTCAGTCCTGACTGCAGCCAATGATTACCCGTATCACAAAGCTAACATATTTCAACTTGATCGGCCAAGGGGTAAGATCCACGTAGTGATCGTCACCTTGGCTTGCAAAGATGGCGAAGGAAGTGTAAATGTTCTTTTTCCAAGCATTTCTGTTTGATAAAGCTTTAACCATTTAACTATGCATAATGTTCTGTGAGTGCTTAATCCATCCATCCATCCATCCATCCTTTATATGTAGAAAAATTATATGCGATGTTCAGCATTTTCTCCTCTTCCCACAAAGTTTTTAAAGGCTTTCTGTGTCAGGGTTTTTAAAAATCGGGATTGTGTGGTAAAGGGTAAATTTTGTTTCCTTGTAGGCCTGAGCGGGGATCAAGGAAGAGAGAGGGATGAAGTGCTCTGACTGTTAGACGAAAGTCAAGATATAAATTATGTATTGCATGCATCTGAATTATACCCCATGTCCGATGTTTGCTTTATTGACCAAACATTACCTTCTGCAGGTTTCATTTTTAGCTTGGCTGGGGTGGACTTGATTTGATTTTTTTAGAGTACTCCGACTGCGCCGGAGCAGCACACTAAATCAAGTGAAACTGAGCAAACAGCGTATACTCCCAAAATAAATGAAGTGAGAGGAAAAATTAATGATGGCTGAATGTGATCGCAGTATTGTTGTTACAGCTCTATTTCATTTAACCCTTTCCCAAACAAGCCCTGGTTTTCACGTGTCTGCAGTACAAGTCTTTTGAAAACACTGTGGGAAAAGGAGAAATTGCTCGTAATGAGCAATTTCTCCTTTTCCCACAGTGTTTTCTACTTTTTTTGACAACTTTCTGCCATTTTCATCAAATTTAAAATTGTCGTCTGCAAACTCTTTCAATTTGGACCAGTCCAAAATTTGTCATTTGGGAAAGGGTTAATGACTTGTAAATTACAGTTTGCAATGCACAGGGATGTCTTCCCAAGACTTCCATATCAAAAAAAAAAAAACATCCTTTGCAATCCTCACGTCACAGAACTGTTCTTCTTTACACCATTTTTGAGGGGATTAGGTCACATGACTGCTCTGCTCTGGACCGCACCACCCACCCTGACGATGGAGTACTCCGGAGTGCACTGGCACAGCTACTCTGTTACACTTGATTACGAACCTGCATGCTTGGGGTAAAAAGAGTGCTCAGATCAGCTGAATCAAGTCTACCCCTGTTTTCGAGGGAAACATTGAGGTACTGTTATAGCCCTGTTGTGGTCTGTGATGTCATCATGTGAAAGCTTTGACAATATCTCATATCTCTGTTATTACTGAAAATATTTACTTCAAGCATGGGCTAGTTGTAAGCGTCAGATGGGGAGCATAAAACAAGGGCAGATAACCCTGAAATATTTTTGACACAGTTATGCCCCCTCTTTAACTGAAAAAACTAGTGGCAGCCAAATGTTGGAACTTGCATATTATGCTGTTGTTTGGTCTTGCACCTAACAGTTTTTTTAAAAAAAGAAATTGGACAAGATGTTGTTATGTTGCTTTGTTGGAATATGGAATTTTTCCTTTTCTCACAATGTTTTCAGATTTATTTATGTATTATTTAACTCTTTACCAAACAACAAACTTTTGGACTGGACCAAATTGAAAGCATTTGCAGACAACAAATTAAGTGTTGCTAAACTGATGATTTCTCTTTTTGATAGGGTAGAAAACATTGTGGGAAAAAGAGAAAATGCTGGTTACCAGCATTTTCTCCTTTTTCCACAAAGTTTTCAAAAGCCTACTTGCACGGAGTTGTTAAAATTTGAGATTGTTTGGTAAAAAGTTAAGTTATTGTAGCAAATACAAAAAATAGCTGCTCCAAGATGATGCTTTCAGAATTTCAAAGTGCCCTATTGGTTTGACCTCTGGCTTTATTTATTGATCATGTTCTTTTTAACCCTCAACTCTCTACCAGAAAACAATATTTAAGACTTGTCCAAATTGAAAGTTTTTGCAGATGACAAAATAAGCATGACTCAAGAAGTTGAAATTTATATTTGAGAGATTAGAAAACATTGTGGGAAAATGAGGAAATGCTGGTTACCAGCATTTTCTCATTTTCCCACAATGTTTTCAAAAGTCTTCGACCTCAGGTTGTTAATAGTCGAGATTGTATGGTAAAGGGTTAACTCTTTACCAGACAACAAAGACAGCTTTGTCCAATCTCAAAGTATTTTGAGAGGACAAATTGAATGTTTACTAAAACACATCCCAAGACACTTCTCATCGTTTCTCGCTGAGCTATTTTTTAAGAAAATACAAAGGTATTGCAGTAGCCCTGGTGTTATCATGTGCGAAAACTTTGTAATATCTTTGTAATAGTTTTTGTAATATCTCTGTTATTATTGAAGATATTTGCTTCAGACATGGACAAACTGTCCACTATCAAAATGGGAACCTTTTCAACAAGAGCAGGTAACCATCAAAGTATTTTTGACCTAGTTATGCCCCTTTTTCGACTTACAATTTTCACTGAAAGTAAAGAAAGTGCAGCCGAGCGTTGGCACACGCATGTGGTGCTCTTGTTACTACTTGAAACTTTTGGTCTGCAGATGCTTTCAGTTTCGAAAATTCTAAAATTTTGTTGTGTGGAAAAGAGTTAAAGCATACCATAGTTACATGTAATTGAATACAAACTTACTTTAGAGCAAGTGTAAAAATGAGCTTTTTAATTTGTAAATACAATGTACATGTGTCTCATTAAACCATCATCCATTTTTTCCCATCTGGTGTTGTTGTTTTTTTTTTTCAGATTTATTCATTGTATAAAAGCAATGGACATGTAATAATTATTTCTTAATGAATTTTCAAATCTCTCCCACAAAAGTTTAATCTGATCTATATTTAACCCTTTACCAAACAATGCAAGGTTTCAATGCCCTAGAGAAAAAGCATTTTGAAAACATTGTTGGATGAGGAGAAAATGCTGATAACCAGCATTTTCTCCTTTTCCTGCAATGGTGTCTGCCCTTTGAAAGACAAAAAGTTGTTTAGTAGAGGGTTAACCCTTTAACCCACTATGCCCACCTTTAATGACCCTGGGAAAGAAGCCTTTTGAAAACATTGTGGGAAGAGGAGAAAATGCTGGTAAACAGCATTTTCTCCTTTTCCCACATTGTTTTCTACCCCATCAAACAAAAAGTGTACCATTTGAGCCACACTGAAATTGTCATCTGCAAATGCTTTCAGTTTGGATAAGGTTAACATTTTGTCGTCTGGTAAAGGGTTAAAGTACTTCCAGAGGATCCAAAGGATGTTCAGAGAACGGGCAGTATTCACCAACCATTCTTAAGAATATTCTTGGTCTTGTTCTCCAAAATTTTCCAAATTTAAAAGTAACGCACCTTCTGATTGGCTAAATTTGTTTTAGCCAATCAGAAGTTGTGTTACTTTCAAACTTGGAAAATCTTGAAGAATAAGTCTAAGAACGTTCTTAAGAATGGTTGGTGAATACGGACCCAGGATTTGTCTTGGAAAACGTCTTTACCAGATTGAATGTCCAAATTGAAAGCATTTCCAGGCAACAAATTGAATCTGGTTCAAGTGATGCGATTTGTCTTTGAAAGAGTAGAAAACATGGTGAAAAAAGGGAAAAAAAGTTTTTGTTTACCTGTATTTTCTTTCCTTCCCTCAGTTTTTTTTATAAGCAATATTCCTAAGGATCGTTTAAATATGGGATTGTTTATTACAGAGTTAAGCACAAATTCTGTATTTTTGTACACACACAAAAAAAAAACCTGCATTTTCTGAGTTATCTGGCCATTAATAAAATACCATGAATTTATCCTTGTAGGAAATGGCTTGAGTTGTGTAAGAAGGATTTAGTTGACCTTTCTGTTACCTTGTCCGAGGTCAGGGCTGTAGATGTCTAAAGTCTGGTGATGGAGTCTAACTGAATTCTGAAAGATGTTGGTTAGAACTGATTTATTGTTGTTTGACCTTTATTCAGTGATAAAACACAGTGAGTGGATAAAATTTTTAGATCGCTATAACTCTTTATCGGTCAATAGCACTACAAAGCTAATGCATTTCCTGATGGTGAAAACTCATACCAATCTTAAATCTTTACTAAACAACGAAAATTTAGATTGGTCCAAATTGAAAGCATCTGCAGACGACAAATTTAAGGTGGCTTGAATGATGAAATTTGCCCTTAATAGAGTTGGAAAACATTGTGGGAAAAGGAGAAAATGCTGGTTACCAGCATTTTCTCCTTTTCCCACGTTTTCAAAAGGCTTCTTCCTCAGGATCGTTAAAAGTCAGGATTGTGTGGTTAGGGGTAAACTTTATTAAATCTTGTCTCTCTCTCACTTGACAAAATTTTAAACTTACCCAAATTAAAATCATAAATTCACAGATGGCAAAATAGATATGCCCCATGGGATTTTGCTGTATTAAAATGGAAAACATGGTGATAACCAGCATTATCTCCTTTTCCCACAATGTTTTCAAAAGCCCTGTTTCCTCCAGGCTGTTAGATCATGTGTATAGAGTTAACCCATTTCCAAATGAAAAAAATTTAGACTTGTCCAAATTTAAAATATTTGCAGACAACAAAACAAATTCATTGTTGGAGGGACAGAAAATGTCGTGGGAAATGGAGAAAATGCTGGTACCAGAATTTTCTCTTTTACCCACAATGTTTTCAAAAGTTTTCTTCTTTAGGGTGGTTAAAACAGAGGATTGCGTGGTAAAGGGTTAAGGCAAACATGAACTATATTGGGAACATGATGATGGCTTTTTGGAAACTTAACTAGTAGTCCAGCCATAATGTGGATAGTTCCAAAGATTGACACTAAACAACACGGGGTTCAAACCTGGAAGCTTTGATGTGACAGGTTGACACCATGCCCTTACGCAATGCCCTTATGACGCCCTTATGACACTGTCTCATAGAAATACAATGATTTAAGCCTATGCTGCACAATCCCGACTTTTAACGACCCTGAGAAAGGAGCCCTTTGAAAACATTTTGGGAAAAGGAGAAAATGCTGGTAACCAGCATTTTCTCCTTTTCCCACAATGTTTTCTACCCTTCTCTAAACAAATTTCAATTTTAGAGTTGTATTTATTTTGTCTTCTGCAAATTCTTTCAATTTCAACCAGTCTAAAATTTGTTGTTCGGTGAAGAGTTTACCCACTTTTGATATCCCTGAATTTAACAGCTTTTGAAAACATTGTTGGAAAAATAGCAATGGCTTCTAATAACCTATTGCTGCTTTTTTCATAGTGTTTTCAACGCTGTTGTAGGTAAAAAATTCCACTATTTTCCTTTCTTTCAAATGTCAGTGCTTACCAAATGACAGAACTGTGGACTTGTCCAAATTGAAAGCATTTGCAGATGACAATGTAAATGTGCCTAAAAATTTGAATTTATTTTTTCTGTGAGGGTAGATAACGTGGGAAAAGGAGAAAATGCTGATACCAGCATTTATTCCTTTTCCAACAATGTTTTCAATAAGCTTCTTTCTCAGGGTCATTAAAACTCAAGATTGTGTAGTACAGGGTTAAAAATGATTTATCATTATCTATGGTCAGGCTGAAATTAGCTTGTTAAACCCTTAACCACACAATCCTGAGTTTTAACAACCCTGAGGAAGAAGCCTTTTGAAAACATTGTGGGAAAAGGAGAAAATGCTGGTAACCAGCATTTTCTCCTTTTCCCACAATGTTTTCTACGGTATCAAAGAAAAATTGCACCATTTGAGCCACAATGAAATTGTCGTCTGCAAATGCTTTCAATTTGAATGGGTCTAAAATTTTGTCGTTTGGTAAAGGATTAATAATGAGTTAATTACCTCTCTTTCATAGTAAAATTGTATGTAAAATATTAAAACAAGAAATTCTTTTTTCCAGAAGAGTCAGGGTTTTTTTTTTTTTTTAATTACTTATGATGAAAAATGCATGAAGATAGCAGATTATGATGTATTAGTTTCTTAACCCTTTACCAAACAACAAAATTTTAGACTGATCCACATTGAAAGGATCTGCAGACGACAATTTAAATGTAGCTCAAATGATTATTTCTGTTTTGGATAGGATAGAAAACATTGTGGGATAAGGAGAAAATGCTGGTTACCAGCATTTTCTTCTTTTCCCTCAATGTTTTCAATAGGCTTCTTTCTTAGGATCGTTAAAAGTCGGGATTGTGTGGTAAAGAGTTAAAGCACCTGTAGCTGAGAATTTTGCAAATGCCTCATTTCCCATGCTATGATTTTTCAAAAATATGATTTTTATAAAAATTAAACAAAAAATGAGAAAATGTAACATTTTGTTTACTTCTTAGAATCCCAGCATGATTGAAGTTGCATTTGCTTGAAACGTAGATCAAGATCAGACTTCACAGAACATGCATGATCTTGGACATACACCAAATGATATTTTGTTAGATTGTGTAACCAGTGTAGCCTTGAAACTGGAGTATCTGGGTTGTTTGTTCAAAGTTATTAGACCCGTTTCATCTGTTTGCTGCTCTGTGGATTAAGAATACTTGTAACTAAAGGTAACTAGCGTAGTCTCCTTTTCTCAAAATGTTTATTACCACTCAGAAGATAATTTGCCTCTGTCTAGCCACATTGAATTTGAGGTCTAACATTGCTTTCACTATGGTATGGTCTAAATTTTGTTACCTGGGTCTGTATTTACCAACCATTCCTAAGAACATTTGAAAGTAACAAAATCTCTGATTGGTTAACTCTTTACCACACAATCCCCGACCCTGAGGAAACAGCCTTTTGAAAACATTGTCGGAAAAGGAGAAAATACTGGTAACTAGCATTTTCTCCTTTTCCCAGAATGTTTTCTTCCCTTCCACAAACTTGTTTCAATTTTTGAGTCACATTTATATTGTCATCAGCAAATGCCTTCAATTTGGACAAGTCTAAGATTTGTCATTTGGTAAAGAGATAAACCAAAAGGTTTAGCCAATCAGATGTTGAGTTCCTTTCAAAAATCTAGATTCGACTTAGAATGAAATTTAGGAACGCTGGTGAATATGGTCCCGTTTAACTCTTTACCTCACAATCCTGAGTTTTAACGACCTTCAGGAAATAGCATCTTGAAAACCTTGCAGGAAAAGGAGAAAATGTTGGTAACCAGCATTTTCTCCTTTTCCCACAATGCTTTCTACCCAATCAAAGACAGAAATCATCACTTTAGCTACATTTATTTTGTCGTCTGCAAATGCTTTCAATTTGGTGCAGTACAAAAAATTGTAGAGAGTTAAAGAAGCCCTAATACAATGTTGCTTGAATGGTTTGTAGATCGATGAACAACGGTTTTCAAGAATTCATGTGCTTAGAATGCAGAGAGATATACATGTAGATGATTCTGCGACACTCGGGTTGAACATCAGACTTCATATAGCCTGTGGCATCATTTTTAATCTACATTGTCTGATCTGTTAAGATTTTGGGCCTGAAATTACAATAGGCTGCATACATATTGTATTTTTTCAACTCTCGTTTCGTCCATTGTATATTGTCAGAGGTCTGTTCTACCAGTGAAAAATGTCCCAGACCCGACTCCTTACTGCATTTAAATCCGTATAAACTGTTTTTGTGAATTAAACTGACCAAATGCTTGTATGATCATGATAAAAGAATTAACAAAAACTGTTTTTAATTGTTCTCAGTTCGTGCCATACTTTGCAACACACCATACATACTAGTGCATCTAAACAATAATGTTTACACATGGCTATAGAGTCGAACTCCTATTTAAAATGAATTGCACACTGGAAGACCAGCATGACGTAAGAACTCCTGTTCGTGATTTAGACTATACCAAAAAGTCCCCTCCTAATGTTCGACGAGGTCTTCCGAATAATCATTGTCGTCATCGTCCCATTCCAACAGATGCTTTCGGAGCGCAAACCCCGTTGTTATTGAGGCGCCGATACACAGAAACCCTCCAATTAAACACACAGCAAACGGGTAACTAATAGAGCCTGTCCCTTCCAGTTTGTCGTCCAATCTTGAGAAACAGCCCAGAAATATGAATACCCCAGTCCAAATGAACAATGCTGGAAGAGAAAGAATGGCGGCCAAATGTGAACAATACGGGAGTCAAATTGCAGCGAAATGTAAGTGGTACCATTTAAAAGTTTGGGATATTATACTTAGTATAAATAATGTTGCACCCCCTGTGTTTTTACCGGATTTGATTTTCTTGCGTGAATGATATGAAATGGGTTGCAAATTAGAGTCTGGCTGCTGCATACACCAATAAACCAGTGTTGTTGCCTCTGAAATTGACTGAACTGGGGCATCCCTTGACCTCATGGCAGCGGCTACTGATCGAGCTGTTTCACCATCTTGTGAGAGGTATGAGACGAAGACTGCAAGTTGTTCTGCAAGCCCTGGGCGGAAGTACGCAATATTGACTGATTGTGTATGCCCGTTCTCTGTGGGTTACTTTCAACCTGTCCTACGTTTTATTTCGACGTTCACTTCCCAGTTTTAACCAAACTTAAAAGTTTCTAGTTTTTCCTTGACTTGAAAGCAACATCTAAGCAAAAAATTCCTACTTAACATGAGGTCAAGTGATACCTCGGTTCGTTTCATAGGCAAAAGACTCGTCTGTTGGTGTATGCAGCAGCCAAATTTCTAATTCCTACACCATTTTATATTATTCACGTCAGAAAATCAATGTCAGCAGGAGTTGCAGTACTTTTTTTTACTGTGTACATTATACAAATCTGACAATGTGTTGCAGTACAGTGTGTCAAAGCTGGCAACTTTAAATCTAATTTTACGATTCACTTCTGTGCCACCGACTGTAACTGTGACAGACTGAATTGTAACATTCTTGGATTGCCTGGTAGAGGATTAACGATTTTCGAGTTCGATACCTGGTTGAGGCAAATTTACTTTCCGACGATTTTTTGCCTCTCACCTCTGATTAATGTGAGAGAAGTAGTCAGTGGCTTTGAAAAGAAAGTGCCAAGCCCCCGTAGCTCAGTCGGTAGCGTACTGGACTTGAGAACAGGAGGTCGCAGGTTCGATCCCCGGCTTGGCCAATTTCTTTCCGAGGATTGATGATAGTCATCGCGACAGGATTTATTCCTCTCTCACCGCTGACCATTGTTCCGACGATGGTTATGTGGGAAAGCAGCCAGTGGCTTGGAAAGAATATTGTGCGAAGTATTGGTAAATGACACTCCAGGAAAGCATGGATAGGAGCACTGGCCGCCGTGATATAACTGAAATAATGTTGAAAACGGCGTTAAACACCATACAATCAATCAATCATTGAAAAGAAAGTTGTGTCGGTACGAGTGTGAGAAAGCCAGGAAAGCGTGACATGGGTGCGTCACTGACCGCCATGGTATGACATGAGCTGTTAAAATGGCGTTAAACTCCAATATACAAACCAAACCAGAGGATTCACATCATTTACCCTTATCCTGCTTAACCCTTTCCCAAACGACAAATTTTGGACTGGTCCAAATTGAAAGAGTTTGCAGACGACAATTTTGAATTTGATGAAAATGGCAGAAAGGTCTCAAAAAGGGCAAAAAAAACACTGTGGGAAAAGGAGAAATTGCTCGTTACGAGCAATTTCTCCTTTTCCCACAGTGTTTTCAAAAGACTTGTACTACAGACACGTGAAAACCTGGGCTTGTTTGGGAAAGGGTTAATAAAAGAAATGAAACTTTCAACCCATTGTCAAAAACCAATTTTTTTCCTATTTCAAAGATAGTTTTGGAGGAAAGATATCTCCTTATCGGACAGTGTAGATCCAAGATCAGACTGCACGTTCAGTCTGATCTTGATCTACACTGTCCGCTAGAGGTCAGCGAGTCGCGCTTAGTATCCTAACGTAAGGGTTAAGCACCCCGTCTCGAAGCTAATGTCTAATAATATAAAGCGCTATCAAACAACAAATGAAAGATTTTCTCATTTCGGAAATTGGAAACAAAGCAAGGTAGTTTGAAGTGGTTTATTTTTTGTCTCTTTATTAGCCTGTAGGCTGCTTAGTGCGACCCGCGGACCATTTTGCGGACAGTGTATATCAAGATCAGACTGCACAGAACGTGCAGTCTGATCTTTGATCTACACTTTCCGATATGGTATTTTCTTTCCGGTGAAATCAACTTTGAAATCGCCATGTTTGGCCTTTTACTATTGAGTGGAAAGTTTCGTTTCGTTTTTTGAGCAGTTTAACCCTTTCAGCGCCATAGGCGAAAACAGGGACCTTTGCGGACGGCACAGATCAAGACCAGACTGCACAGAACGTGCAGTCTGATCTTTGATCTGTACCGTCCGCTTAATTAGTCAAGCCCCTACGATAAAAATCTTTCTGGGTCTCTGTGGATTGCATTTACAGCCACCGAAAGAAGCCGAGTTTATTTATTTGGCGCCGAAAGAGTTAAAGGTTACACAAAATAGCAGTGTTGTAAATTCAAGATAGACCGTAGGCCTACAATCTGTGCAATCTCACTTTAACCTACACCGTCCGCACTGGGTAGTCTGATCTTGTTCTACATTGTCTTCAAAAATAATTAAGTTGTAGTGAGTGCTCGAAAAGTCAATAATGTGATGCTAGTAGTATTGCTCTAACGTGGCAAATGAATCTTCGATCTGATCCCATTTTTTCAACATTACACGCTTGCGTAGACATTTTGTGCATTACGGCCTATATACCCCTGAAATACTATCTTTTAACTCTTTCCCAAACGAGCCCTGGTTTTCACGTGTCTGCAGTAAAAGTCTTTTGAAAACACTGTGGGAAAAGGAGAAATCGCTCGAGCAATTTCTCCTTTTCCCATAGTGTTTTTTACCCTTTTTGGTAACTTTCTGCCATTTTCGTCAAATTTAGAATTGTCGTCTGCAAACTCTTTCAATTTGGACCAGTCCAAAATTTGTCGTTTGGGAAAGGGTTAAGCAAACGCTTTCATGTGGGACAAAGTGTTGGCGTCTGGTAAACATTTAACCCTTTCCCAAACGACAAATTTTGGACTGGTCCAATTTGAAAGAGTTTGCAGACGACAATTTTAGATTTGATGAAAATGACAGAAAGTTCTCCAAAAGGGTAGAAAACATTGTGGGAAAAGGAGAAATTGCTCGTTACGAGCAGTTTCTCCTTTTCCCACAGTGTTTTCAAAAGACTTGTACTGCAGACACGTGAAAACCAGGGCTTGTTTGGGAAAGGGTTAACCCGTTTACCAAACAATCCCGACTTTTAATGACCTTTTGGGACAAAGGCTTCTAAAAACATTGTTGGAATGGGGGAAAATGCTGGTTGATCTATTCAGCATCGGCGGCACGAAATACCCAAATCTTCCCAAACCTTTCCCAACTCTACCCAAATCTTTCCAAAATCTCCCCAAATCTTTCCCAAATCTCCCCAAATCTCTCCCAAATCTTACCCATCTATTTAGGATATCTGCAAAAAACGGAATTTGACGGGGTTAGGTTTTGTAGATCAAGATCGGACAGCAAAAAAACTTGCAGTCTGATCTTTGATGTACATTGTCTGCTTGCTGAGACATTCTATACAACAGTAACCTTGAAACTGCAATTATTTAGGTCTTATTTCTAGACTGAAAATGTTCACTCGGTTTATTCAGCACTCTTAGGATTAAACTTGCGGGTTTCAGCTGCAGAGCTCCAGACAGAGGGAGTGATTTTGATTTCAAAACTGAAAATATTAATTATTCTCCACTAAACACTATGTTATGGGTACTCATTAGAATCGTCTCATCGAGACGATTCTAATGAGTACCCACAACATAAGGTTTGGAAGAGATATAATGGATTTAGAATACCATCACTCCCTCTTGCGGGTTTCAGCTGCAAAGCTCCAGACAGAGGGAGTGATTTTGATTTCAAAACTGAAAATATTAATTATTCTCCACTAAACCCTATGTCATGGGTACTCATTAGAATCGTCTCATCGGGACGATTCTAATGAGTACCCACAACATAAGGTTTGGAAGAGATATAATGGATTTAGAATACCATCGCTCCCTCTTATCTGGAGCTCTGACCTTTATGCAAAATATTTCCTTCCGAGGCAAACAAGAGTAACTTGATGAATCGTTTTCCTACGAAGACGAAAGTAGTCATCGTGTGAAAACAATTTGTCAAATACACTGACTCTAGTAATACTGACAAACCTTTGGCCCAATGGCCTCTCATAGCAATTGAACATAGAAAGCCTTGATCACAAGACCGACGCTCTGAGTTACGACCACAGACACCACCAAACTTTTCACCAGTTTTTAACAAACCTAACATATGAGCTTTGATTGACAGCTTTATTTAACGTGAAATTTGTGAATAATCGCTACTTATATGCATCAAATTGATGTTAAAGCTTCTAAGAATAAGAAGGCTCTACGAAACAGGAAAAATATAACATTTTACACGAAATTTATTTACTTTAGCCAATTTTGTGATGGTACTGGTTACATTAAGGGAGACTTGGGGAAGAGTTTGGTAGATGTGAGTAGATTTAGGAAGATTTTGGAATTTCTTGCCTACCTCGTGGGCAGCACGAAATAACCAAATCTTTCCAAATCTTTTGGGGAAGATTTGGGTAGATTTTGGAAAGATTTGGGTAGATTTAGGAAAGATTTAGGACGATTTAGGTATTTCGTGCCGCCCGTCAGCATTTTCTCTTTCCTCACAGTCTCTTTTTTTACTGTTTGAAAAACAAATTTAATGTTTTGAGTGACATTAATCTATAGTCAGACTCTGCAAATGCTTTCAATAAGCCATTGAGGCTTCATTGGTCTATCTTGGAATACCGAAATTTTCGTATGTCGATCATGAAACACTCTTACTAAAAACAGCATATTGCGCATCTCCTCTATATCAATACGATAATATGTCTTACGATTTTGCACGATAAAGAGGAGAGGTGCCGATTTTCTATTTTTAGTAACAGTGTTCGATGTTCAACATATGAAAATTCTGGTGTTCCGTGATAGACCAATGAAACTTCAAAGGCCTGTGAATAAACTTATTGTTCAATCAATCAAACAAGTTTATTGTTCAAATCATACATATACATGATATAGGAAAACGGGGGCATGATACAACTTACATACTTAAATAGTGACAGAGTAAAATGGGTTGGAATAGTTGGGGGCCGTAACCTTAGTCAGATTGATTGATTGATTGTATGGTGTTTAACGCCGTTTTCAACATTATTTCAGTTATATCGCGGCGGCCAGTGCACCTATCCATGCTTTCCTGGAATTTCTTTTACCAGTACTCCGCACAATATTCTTTCCAAGCCACTGGCTGCTTTCCCACTTAACCATCGTCGAAACAATGGTCAGCGGTGAGAGAGGAATGAATCCTGTCGCGATGACTATCATTAATCCTCGGAAAGAAATTGGCCGAGCCGGGGATCGAACCAGCGACCTTGGTCAGAACATAAAATAGACTATAGGTCTAGACAAAGTTATAGTGAATGGGCCTTGTTTTTCTGGTCAGTCTACTTTACACATAGTGGTCAGGTTTCATTGATAAAGTCCGGTAAATAAACAAAGTGCACGTGAATCACTTTTTTTTTTTTGTTTCGTTCGTGATATATATACCAAAAATTGTGATTGTTTTATTCGAACTTTTTAAGTCCTTTAAGAAAATTTTTTTCAGGTGATTCAGCGAGTTTTGGATATTATAATGGATTATAATGCTAATCTGTAAGTAGATCTACATGTTTCCCGGTTTCACGCTTCATTAACAAATTTGATACCTCGTTGACCGAGAATGATATTTACCTGTAAACTGGTATCCGTTGTATCTCCCGTAACCGTCCGATAGACGTCTATCGGACGGTTACGGGAGATACAACGGATACCAGTTTAAATTTACCTGCTGCACCGTGAACGTAGATAAGCGCCGTGTGTACGGCTTTACGACGTAGTACGACCATCAGTATGGCTAGAATGACGGCAACCACAAGGAAAAAAATACCAAACGCCTCGAACACACGGACAGCAAACACCCATTCTGGAAATTAGAAACAAAAAGTATATACCTGTGAACTATGGTGGCATATTTCTGCCGCGAGATACGAGATAGCTGTCGTGATAATTTTAGAAAACTTTCACGATAATTCGAAGTTTCCTGGAAACTTTATCAAGATAGTGAAAAGTTTTCTGAAAAAAATATCACGATAAACTTTGTTATCTTGAAAATTTTATGTTGATTATTTCTCATTCGTGCACGAAGCTGACATCGAGGTAAAATTATTGCGATACTTCTACCCGTTTCTCGATATCTATAAATAGAAAAATCACCATTTGGATGAACTCGGAAGTTTTTGACTGTACAGGAGACAAAGATGATCCGAAACCATATCTAATTATAGATACCGTGAATGTCAGTTGTGGGCACGAGCGTAAAAAAAAATCGTGATAACAGTTAGAAATTTCGCGATATTTCTATCTTGAAACTTTTTGTTATCTAGATAATATTTCCAGGAAAGTTTATTTTATCGCGATAGTTCACCAAAATTACCATGATAGCTATCTTGTATCTCGTGGCAGAAATATGCCACCATAGTAAAAAGAAAGACATTTTGAAAAATTTCAAAGCCACTTCAATAGAAAGAACATTGTACATCGCTCGGATATTGATTTACCATTTACCAAACGACAATATTTTAGACTAATCCAAATTGAAAGCATCTGCAGACGACAAATGAGACTGAAAAATTGAAATTTGTTTTGGAAAGGGTAGAAAACGTTGTGGGAAAAGGAGAAAATGCTGGTTACCAGCATTTTCTCCTTTTCCCACAGTGTTTTCAAAAGGCCTATATTTCAGGGTCGGGATTGTGTGGTAAAGGGTTAAATAGCCTTTGCCCCGCCTCCATCCATAGTAAATGGGTGGGGGAGGTTGATACATGCTGGTCTTACTTTTATGAAGTTATGTAAAATAACACAAAATGTTCATGCCATGACGTCGCAAAGTTGCAGATCCAAATGTCGATACGCAAATAAAAAATCCATACGACTACAAGAATAACACAAAGGAAACGATCCCCCCCCCCACCCCCACACATACACATCCTCTCTCTCTCGCTCTCTCTCGTCCAGCCCGTTTCAATCTACTGTCCTCGCCATGCTGTTGACCTCCAATCACTACGTTAGTCTTTCCGCTTGAACTCGATTCCTCGCTTAGTCCTACTAAAGATTTCACTGCCGGAATATTTTCATGGATGTTCATGAGCTACAAAAGTAACTGTTCAGACAGTAAAAATTGTGTTAAATTTAAAAAGACTTCAAATTGGATTTTTTTCCCAACTAAAAAAAGGTGACTTTGTTACAAAATTGAGACCAGCAAAATCTTTTCGAAGAGATAAATTGAAACGTGTCAATTCATTGGTCAAAAGTTCCGCAAAATATCATCATGGGACCAATGAAATGCCTCGTTAATTATTCAAAGAAGGAGATACATTTGTTGATAGAGTGTCATATACAGTAATCAAAGTATCGTGGGTCAACCTATTGCTCTGTACGAGCAGCATAGCCCGAGTCAGAGCGCTAGTAACTCTTTAAATAAGAGACGACACAATTTTAGACTCGTCCTAATTTAAAGTATTTGCAAGCGACAAGGTAACTCAAATGATATTATTTTTCTCCGTACGGTTTGGAAAACCGTATGGAAAAAACGGTAAAATGCTGGTTAATCGGCATTTTTTTGATCATCATTTTTTTCAAACGCTTTCCTCTCGTGGCTTGTTTAAACTAGGGATCGTTAACGTGAAAAATTCTTAATTCTCCCTCCTTATCATGGTCTAAATATATCTTTAATAATAATCTGTTTATCTTTTTAGTAATAATTCTGTCATTTCTAACCGGAAAAAAAATGTCACAAAATATACCTCTATGTGACCTAAATTACATATAAGTCATGCTTTGTGAAAAAGGAGATTTGTAATGCATAGGCAAAAAAGTATCGACCCAGGTCAGCCTGCGCAGTCCGCGCAGGCTTACCTGTGTCGAAACTTTTTGCTTTGGGCAAATTTTCTGCATATCCAAGGACCAGTCTTCCTCAGGATTCAGTCGGTTCTTAGACAAACGTGAAATTTTATGACTCCATGATTATGTGATAACTTGCTTCATGCAATGGATCACGGAGATGCATTAAACCCCATTTTGCCGGAGTATCGCTCATGTACAGTATTTGATATCGTCTGACTTTGATTCGGGGGCCTGCGTGGCTCAGTGGTAAAGCGTGGGACTCGTAACCTGGAGGTCCCGGGTTGGAGCCCCACCTGATCTACAGAGCTTTTCGTGGGAGTGTCCTTAGGCAAGACACTTCAGAGCCCTAGCCCAGTACTGGTGAAACCCAGGAAATAAATGAATACGTGAGCTGTCGCCGTGATATGACTGAAATAATGTTGAAAGCGGCGTAAAACACCATTCAGTATATAGGATTACTGACTTTGGTTCAGTTTTAGTCCTCACGCATTTTTCAGTGTTTACATGTGTAGATCTATTTAAATTCGACTGTTTCGTTTAGCTAAAACATCCTCGTCGGAAAGAACACTTGATCTTTTTGTTAGAATATATGTGAAAAATTCGAACCCGGAACCTTTGATGTAAGAGGCCGTCGATGTACTTCTACACAGTTACCCTTTTCACCCTTTATCAAAGGATCCCGAGCTTTAACGAACCTGAAAGAAATGACTTTTGAGAACATTGTGGGAAAAAGAGAAAATGCTGGTAACCAGCATTTTCTCCTTTCCCCACAATGTTTTCTAACCTTTCAAAGAAAGAAATCATCAACATAGCAAAATCCTTTTTTTCTTCTGCAAATGCTTTCGATTTGGACCAGTCTAAAATTATGTCGTTCGGTAAAAAGTTAAACAGGTTAATGGCCACTGATCGCGATATTTTTTTCGGCGTAGCTGTATAAGTAGATTGGTTACCTCCCCTGATACAGCAAGTGTATATAGGGATCGGTACAGGCTCCTAAAAACGGGCAGAATACTGCCCGTCTATTTTTAGAACAGCAATATCGCGAGATTCAGGGGAGGTCACTCTCACTTCATGTGCAGAAGAACTTCCGATAATTCTGACTTCACAAATAAGTAAATTGTATATAGTATCACCTTTTGAAGTTAATTTCCGCTAATATTCATTTAGTTTCGATAACGAATTTCAAATTGTGATGAAAATCGACATGCTACCTACACTGCCGAACTAGAAATGTGTTAGATGCTCTGACTGGCAATTCATGTAGCCAATGAAAAGCATCGACACAATAGCCTGTGCCAGTTGTAATATGTATATTTACAACGGGGACCAGTTTACTGTATGAGCTGGAATTGACATATTTCTTTGCTATTCGATATTCTCAAATGAATGAACAGTAATTAGGTATCGGTTAAAAAATATGGACATGTTTATTCTGCGGGACCCTGTAGGTCTGATTGCGGGCACATTTATGAAACCAATATATTAATGATACTTCCACTGATCGATACCCCGGGTGATGCTTAACCCTAAACCACAATCCCGACTTTTAACGAACGTGAAGAAAAAGCCTTTTGAAAACATTGTGGGAAAAGGAGAAAATGCTGGTAACCAGCATTTTCTCCTTTTCCCACAATGTTTTCTACCCTATCAAAGAAAAATGGCACCATTTGAGCCACGTTGAAATTGTCGTCTGCAAATGCTTTCAATTTGTACAAGGTTAAAATTTTATTGTCTGGGAAAGGTTTAAACCATCACTGTACAGTATATACACGTCACTCCCCCTTTTTCAACCATGATTTGGATTAACATCTAATCGTAAAAAATAAATCTTATTTTAAAGTTTCCCTTTCAACGATATGCAAAAGAATGCGTAAAAAGAAGCAACTGATGGCGAGATTACTTTTCTTTATTTCATGCTTTTCAGTAGTTTATCGAGAAATATTGGTGGATTATGGTTTGATATTTCATGGTTACGACCAGTGAAAATACCGATTTTATATTTTCTAACTCTTCAGTGAAGTTATTCACATCTATCAATCTGTGTGGACAAGTGGCAATGAAATTTACAAATCACGTTAAGAAATGAATTTATAAACTTTGTGTCAATGGAAATTTATTCAGAAGGACTTCGATTGAAAATAATGACACGTGAATTTTTTTTTTTGTAGCAAATCTTTTCATTTTATGAGCAGTTAAGCGACCCTTTTCCGGCGAAGCAAGGTGAGGAGTAGATCAATTTGAAAATTGCCCATCGTAATATATCCGAGGGATCTGATCAACGGATCACCCGAGATTTGCATTTGACAAACCTCGGGTGATCTGTTGATCAGATCCCTCGGTTGTATTACAGTGGATGACATGCACCAACACGATACATATCTTCGCCAGAAAAAGGCCGCTTAACCGTTCTTAAAGTCTTAACACTCACGAGTCACAACTTTCTGTCGAAACCTTTTTTAATACATTTCCGTTGACAAATAGATCTAGGTCCGTATTCACCAACCATTCTTAAGAACATTCTTAGTCTTATTCTCCAAAATTTTCTGGATTTGAAAGTAACACAACTTCTGATTGGCTAAACCATTTGGTTTAGCCAATCAGAAGTTGTGTTGCTTTCAAAATTTAGACAATCTTGGAGAATAAGTCTGAGAATGTTTTTAAGAATGGTTGGTGAATACGGGCCCTAGTCTGTAAATTCATTTTAATGTGGTTAATCACATCTGTTGGCAGTTTTCACCGAATGATTTGGTAGATTCGAACAACTTCACTGTGGTTGTTGTTGTCATTGAAATTCTATTTTCATGAGGGCAGCCATGTTCAAGGTTATATGACTCGCAGTGCATGTAGGTATATTTCGGAATGGGAACCCCTATATTGCAGGACTGAGTAAGTTTGTAAGTTTAACCCTTTCCCAAACAAGCCCTGGTTTTCACGTGTCTGCAGTACAAGTCTTTTGAAAACACTGTGGGAAAAGGAGAAATTGCTCGTAACGAGCAATTTCTCCTTTCCCACAGTGTTTTCTACCCTATTTGATAACTTTCTGCCATTTTCATCAAGTTTAAAATTGTCGTCTGCAAACTCTTTCGATTTGGACCAGTCCAAAATTTGTCGTTTGGGAAAGAGTTAAACATGTTTATTTTAGATCGACTGAGGACCAAGTTCTTGCAACTTATATTAATCTCTCTCGATTTTGCTTCCTGGAAACTCGACCAGCACTCGCGCCGAATGCGTGGGCCAATGAACAGTCCTAAAGTTGACACCCGCTCCTGGGAATCGAACTGAGGACCATTAGGTTACGAGACCGACGCTCTATCCCACAACCACGGGCATTATGGCAGAGTCAGGTTTGTATCCGGAAACATAACCGGAAAATATATAAATAAAGACGGAAACAACATACAAAGGGAAGCAAACGATGAGAGATGGTAAGTTGTTTGCGCCCACTTGTATTTCATATTCACCCTTTCTGCACCACAAGGTAAAACAGATGTTTTGTGCGGACAGCCTAGGTCAAGATCAGACGGCACAGAACGTGCAGTCTGGTCTTGGATCTATACCATTCGCTTCCTTAGCCAAGCTGAGTGTCAGTGGATTGTATTTTCAGACGTCGAGAGGAGGTCGAGTTTATTTTTTACCATGAAAGAGATAAATATTTGCAATCCATCACACGAATACTCAAAGTATAATTGAGTCATGCTCTGGCAAAAGGGGGCTTAATGCATTTCCGTGACCCATTATGCCTATCAAGCCATCACATAATTACTGACGTTTAGTAGCCATTTTTTTAAACAACCGACTAAATCATGAGGTAGACTGGTCGTTGGACATACAGAAAATTTACAAATAGCGAAAAGTTCCGGTCCAGGTCAGCCTGCGCGGACTGCGCAGGCTGACCTGAATCGATACTTTTCGCAGATGCATCAAGCCCCCTTTTCACAGAACATGGCTCAATTTTATTTGTTTGGTGTTTAACGCTGTTTATTAATTAAGTCACATCACAGCGACCAGTGCATCTATCCATGCCCTCTTGGAGTTTCTTTGTTTTTTTCACTGCACTTCGCAAAATATTCTTTCCATGCCGCTGGCTGCTCTTCCACGCAAAGCACCGCGGAAACGATGTTCAGCTAAAACCATGCATAAGTGTAGCACGGATTAAACTATTTATAAGCAGAGTGAGGCACGAAGTGCCGATGGAGGAAGGGGCGGCAGGGTGGCATTTATTGTAAAGCATAGAGGAAGTCCCTAGCCATCAGTACATTAACCCTTGTCCTGCTGAATAAAGAAATGAAACTTTATAGTAGATAGTAGAAGCCGAAAACTTTCTTGTTTCAAAGGTATTTTTGGAGAAAAGATATCTCCTTATCGGACAGTGTAGATCAAAGATCAGACTGCACGTTCTGTGCAGTCTGATCTTGATCTACGCTGTCCGCAAAAGGTCGATGGGCCGCGATAAGCAGCCAAAGGGTTAAGGCATCTATATATTTAGTTTGAAGAGGCGCCTAGCACGCGCGTATTGTTCGCAATGGGAACTATGACCTTGCCATGTACCCTCATGAAACTAATTCTTGCATCTTTGAAAGCATTCTTGTAAATGGTGGATAATCAACGTGAATTGAGCCGTGCTCTGTGAAAAGGGGGCTTCATGCATCTCCGTGACGCAATATAGACCCATCAAGTCCTACGATGGTTATGAATTCGTAACAACCACTTTGTTTAACAACCGGCTGCATCGCGAGGTAGAAAGGTCCTTTGACATGCAAACAATTTACAAATTTACAAACAGCAAAAAAGTTTAGACCCATGTCAGCCTGCGCACTGCGCAGGCTGACATGGGTCGATACTTTTTTGCAGACGTATTAACCCCCCTTTTCACAGAGCATGGCTAAATTGTTTTCAATTTGAAGTACGCGAGAAAAGATTGTGGTAAACGGGAGATTTTTTTCCTTTTAACCACGACGTTTTCAAAGGTGATCTGCAAGACAAAAAAAATTACAGAAGGTAGTGGGCTGAAAAATACAAAGGCCCGGTTACATTTTGCCGTTACCTTAGAGGCACTTTCTAAAGGCATTAATCTCAAAGTAATGGGTCGATTATTAGACTGACTGACTGACTGACTGACTGATGTTTTACGCCGGTTTCAACTTTATTTCAGTCATATCACGTTGACAGCTCGCTCGTTCGAGTGTGTCCTGGCTTTTACCAGCAGTACAGAGAGAGAGAGAGAGAGAGATTGATTGATTGATTGAATGGTGTTTTACGCCGCTTTCAACAGTATTTCAGTCATATCACGGCGACAGCTCACATACTCATGTATTTCCTGGGTTCCACCAGTACTGGGCTAGGGCTCTGAAGTGTCTTGCCCAAGGACACTCCCACGAAAAACCCAGCGGATCAGGTGGGGCTCGAACCCGGGACCTCAAGATTACGATTCTCGCACTTTACCACTGAGCCACGCAGGGTCCCACAGAGAGAGAGAGAGAGAGAGAGAGAGAGAGAGAGATGGGAAATGGGGATATAGGGATAAAAGAGAGATAGAGAGAGAAGGGGTTGGGATAGGAGAGATGGGAAAGGGGGATAGGGATAAAAGAGAGAGAGAGAGAGATAGATAGATAGATAGATAGATAGATAGATAGATAGATAGTGTGTGTGTGAGAGAGAGAGAGGGTGGCGGATGGCGGAGAAGGGGGATAGGGATAGGAGAGCGAGAGAGAGAGAGAGAGAGAGAAAGAGGGGGCAGAGGGAGGGGGGGCATAGGGATAGGAGAGACAGAGACAGATGAGACACAGAAAAAATTTATTACCCTTTCCGCCCTCTAAATCCAGCACGGTCTTGTCTACACAGGAAACCTCACAAATCGTAAAAGACAACATTCCAAGATGACTGTTTCCATTGATCCACCATTTGGGAAGGAAAAATCCCACATTGTGGCAAATGAGTGCTATAATCGTCAAGGCAAACGAAACGAAGTCCAGCTTTATAAGCTTAAAATCGGGCTCCATGATGAGAAAAAAAAGAGGAAGAAAGAAAAAAAAAACACTAATACAAGTCCTGCGTTTTACTTTAATGTCCTGTTCGCGAGCTTGATCCTATTGTATCTGTTCAGTTTTCCGTATGAGGAAGATTTTTATTTCGTTGACTGCACACAGATAAGCTGCAGAACTGTTTGTTTGTTGAGTTTAGTACGTGTTCTAAGTGAACTGAAATAAAACACAATTACAACTGACGCAGAGAAACTTATACACGAGTCGTGCTCTGTGAAAGGGGGTTTAATGTATTTGCAAAAAGTATCGATTCATATCAGCCTGCGCAGTCCGCGCAGGCTGACCTGTGTCGAAACTATTTGCTATTGCTCAATTTTCTGTATATCCAGGGATTATTCTATCTCATGAATTAGTCAGTTGTTTGACAAAATGAATTTTCTATGGACCCATAATTAACTCTTTACCACATAATCCCGAGTTTTAATGACCCTAACACAGAAGGCTTTTGAAAACATAGTGGGAAAAGGAGAAAATGCTGGTAACCAGCATTTTCTCCTTTTCCCACTATGTTTCCTACCCCATCTAAAACAAATTCCATCATTTGAACCACATTGAAATTGTCGTCTGCAAATGCTTTCAATTTGGACCAGTCTAAAAAATTTTGTCGTTTGGTAAAGAGTTAAACGATGACTTGCTTGGAATTTAATGCATCACGGAGATGCTTTATACCCCCCTTTTACCAGAGAGACGCTCATATGTATAGTGTGCCCAGGATAACTGTTTTTGAAAACATACCACTACGAGATAGAGTTTATGATAAATAATTTTGTAAAAGCATGTACTTGTTACAAGTTGGTTTGGTTTGTATTGGAGCTTAACGCCATTTTAACTGCTCAGGTCATATCATGGCGGTCAGTGACGCACCCATGTGTTTCCTGGCTTTCTCACACCAGTACTCTCACAACTTTCTTTCCAAAGCCACTGACTACATCTCGTACATGCATCAGAGGTGAGAGGCAAAAAAATGCCAGAAAGAAAGTTCGCCTCAACCGGGTATCGAACTCGTAACCACCAGGTCACGAGTCAGAAATGCTAACCACTGAGCTACCCGGGCGGGCTGTACTTGTTACAAAGGTAAAATGTACGAGGACGTGTACTTGTTACAAAGGTAAACTGTATCAAAACGTGAAAACATGTTCCTGTTACAAAGTTAAACTATACCAAAACATGTGAAAGCTTGTACATGTTAAAGGTAAAATGTATCAAAATACATGTGAAAACTTGCACTTGTTACAATTGTGAAATGTATCAAAATATATGTGAAAACTTGTACTTGTTACAATTTTGAAATGTATCAAAATAGATGTGAAAACTTGTACTTGTTACAATTGTGAAATGTATCAAAATACATGTGAAAACTTGTACTTGTTACAAATGTGAAATGTATCAAAATGCATGTGAAAACTTGCACTTGTTACAAATATGAAATGTATCAAAACTTGTGGCAAAAAAGGAGAAATTCCTTGTCACGAGCAGCTTCTCTTTTTGCCACAAGTGAAGACACGTGATCTGCATAAAAAACAAAATAATAATAATAATAATAAGTCGCTAAGTACTAGTAGTAAGATACAAAAATACTTCAATGGAGGAGTCGCTGAGCTAAGCCATTCTGGAGGTCACAGGTTCTAACCTTAGCAATGGCCCACCGTGTTTTGATATTTTTGTGTTTGTTCTGCAACTTAGAGTGAACAGTCACTTCCTAATGACTTTTCCTAAAAATGTATCAAATTCTTTTAACATAGATTATTGCGGCTGTGAAGATCACGAACGAACGAAAGAAAGAAAGAAATTCTTACAAACAAAAAAGGATCAAAGTCTCAACACACTTATATTCCTAATCCCAATCCTTGGCGAATGTTGAATATGAGACCCAACCCGTAAGTACATTTATCTTCGCATTTCCGGCAAATCATCGAATAATAACCGATACTATCACCAAAATGTCGGCGGAAGTAGCCCCTAGCTCTTTACCAGACAACAACTTTTAGACCCGTCCATATTGAAAGCATTTGCAGACGACAATTTGAATTCTTCTCAAATGGTAGAAATTATCTATGAAGGCGTAGAAATCATTGTGAGAAAATTTGAAAATAAATGAACTACTGCCCACCATTTTCTCCCTTTTCCCACTATGTTATCAAAAGTCGTCTGCCTATGAGACATAAATATTACGAGATCGTAATTGGATTTGGCTGGGTGTTAGCCAGATATAAGTTCAGTTTCCGGAGATGATAGCGATTATGCTGGTGCGTACACATGGGGATGATTGTTCATTTACTTCTTAAAACCTTTTACCAGACGAGAAAATGTTAGACTTGTCCAAATTGAAAGCATTTGCAGACGACAAATTAATTGTTGTTTAAATGATGAGATTTGTGTCGTGACGTGTAGAGAACACTGCGGAAAAAGGAGAAAATGCATGTTACAAGCATTTTCTCCTGTTCCCACAATATTTTTCAAAAGCCCTTTTCATCCGGGTCGTTTAAACTCGGGATTATGTCGTAAAGGCTTAAACCATTACATTTGTCATGGCTAAAATACTAAAGGTAATCTACAGGGGCGCCGCCATGTTTAAGATCATGTGGGGGGGGGGGGGGGCGCCATTATTGCGCTTTGCCTGACGTACTCTTGTAGTACGGCGGGGTACCAGACTAGCATCTACCACACTTCTGAGGGAAAGGGGAAAAAATAAAAAATGAAAAATGAATGAATGAATGAATGAATGACCGACCAACCAACAAACCAACCAACCAACCAACAAACCAACTAATAATAATAATGATGATGATGATGATGATGATGATAACGATAATCAGAAGAAGAAGAAAAAGAAATACAATTAACAAACTGAAAACGAGCATATCTTTGCTTATTTTCATCCAATGAAAACTCGTATTTCTTTAGATTTGTTTAATTAGATCATTCAAATGTGCTTTTTCTTTGGTAGATTACCTCCAAAGGCAGGTCTCTTCGTAATGAAAATAGGGTGTGTTTTCTTTTCTTTTTACTTACAAACGATTAAATAAAGTAAAGCCATACTCACAAATATAGCTCGGCTAAATTTCTGAATGTAATTTTTTTATATGTTAATTTCATTTCATTGCAGATACAATTGTAACAGACAGCAGAGGTCGTATTCACCAACCATTCTTAAGAATATTCTTAGTCTCATGCTAAAGAATTTTCTAAGTTTGAAAGTAACACAACTTCTGATTGGCTAAACCATTCGGTTTAGCCAATCAGAAGTTGTGTTACTTTCAGATCTAGAAAATGCTTCAGAATTAGACAAAGAATATTCTTAAGAATGGTTGGTGAATACGAACCCTGTTTTCCAATACTCCTGTCTTTTCTTCAACCAGAACTGACCCGGGAGCTTTCTTTTCTTCTACTAGAACTGACTGGGGACCTGGCTTTTGCGGCGGTACGATTGAGAGCTTTGTTAGAGCCTCTAGGAGAAAGTTAAGTAAAGTTCTCTGTGTTTAGTCTTTGACGGCTTCTGCATGGCTCGATGATGAAGGTGCAAAATTTGTAACCTAGGCCTGCATTTCCAAACCATTTAAAATTGCATTCTTGGTTTTATTCTCGGTTTAGAAAGTAACGCCATTTCTGATTAGCTAAACCGTTTGATTTAGCCAATTAGAAAAGTTGTGTTACTTTGAAATTTAAAACTTTCTTGAGAATTAGACTAAGAGTGCTGTAAATAATGGTTGGTGAGTACTGGCCCTGCAGACCTCGGGTCAGATCCTTACTTGAGGCACCGGAAGTTTCGTGGGAGTGTCCTTTGGCAAATCTTAGAATAAAGAATTGAACCATTATTTAGAAATGCGGGAGATTTTTGCCCAAGTCCATGCATTCTATGCAGAAATAATACCAAATTTCATTTCAGTCAAATCCACACAGAAACACTTTTTAGACCTTTCCTTCTTTTTCTTCTTCTTCTTTTTTTTTTTTTTTTTTTTTTCTTTAACAACAGTTTAACAGATATAGGACAATAATCTGTTTCGTTGTATGATCGAAATTTCTTTCATCGATTGAAAAGCGAAGGCTATATTTTTACGAGGGGCGAAGCCACGAGTGAAAATATGGCCTTTGCTTTTCACGAGATGAAAGAAATTTCGATCATACACTGAAACAAACAATTATCCTATTTCTTTTATGCTCTTCATTTTAACCTTTCTTTTCATGTCTAATTTTTGCTCGTCGTGAAAGATATGTGCGTTTTTCCAAGCGAAATAGATCTATTCAATCTAGTCGGATATGGACTAGCTGTAATACTGACGTCGTGAGTGATGTTGACCACGTCATAAAACGTGACGTTCACCCGCCAAAAATTCATTCATGTTCTATAAATATCCTTGGAATATCAAAAATATAATAAAAGTTATAACATTCACCGGTAAATTATAAAATTCGCCGATGAATTATAAGAATATAATTCATTGTTAGATTTCTACAAACTACTGAAAAACATAAAAGAAAAATGATTAATATCAACTCTTTCGAATGGGACTACTTTTCGTCAATAAAGCGCAGAAGCATTTCGTTGTGGTGTGACACCGTGTTCGCCTACTGGACATAGAGTAGTACACTTCATGGATTACATACAGGATTTCCGGAAGAGAAAATAGCACTCGAGTGAAAAAATGTTTCTGTTGTTTTACTATGTCTCACCCTTACAAAGGCGTAGCGTCCACGTGCGTAATGTAAAAAAAAAATGGGAACAGGTGAAACATTGTTTTATCACTTTACAGAATAATTCCATCATCATATTTAAGCCTAAGACTGCTTAAAAATGAAAAAAATTCAACCGACAGTATTTAATGCCAGATATAGCGATTTTATCTTATTTTTCTTCGATTGAAACTCTGTCTGTATCGGACAGTGTAGATCAAGATCAGACTGCACGTTCTGTGCAATCTGATCTTGTTTTACACTGTCCGCAAAAACGAGATGCATCGCACTGAGTAACTTAGGGATTAAAAAGCACTTTCGATTCGGAGTGCTTAATGACTCTTAACCCCTGGCTACGCCCCTGCTTACAACATCACGTAGATTGGACAGTGTAGATCAAGATCAGACTGCACGTTCTACACTGTCCGCAAAAGCGAGCTGCGTCGCGCATAGCAACCTAAGTGTTGAATAGCACGCTCGATTCGGAATGCGTAATAACTCTGAACCCTTGGTTACGCCCCTGCTTACAACATCACGTAGACACTATGATTTTCGTCAGATTACAGTCAACGCAGAAAAACAGAGTATGGTTCACAACAGGGTAAGACGATTTTGGGAACCTTTGTATTCCACAATGTGTGAAAAACGTGATCTATTTACTACGATTAAATGCATGAAAAACGTAGGCAAAAAATGGAGAGATTTTGCTAATCACGAGTACTTTCCCTTATAAACACATGTTTTCCGTAGTGGCCTGCAAGACATTTTAACCCTTTACCAGACGACAAAATTATAGCCCTGTCCAAATTGAAAGTATTTGCAGACGACAATTTCAATGTGGCTCAAATGGTGCATTTTTTCTTTGATAAGGTAGAAAACATTGTGGAAAAAGGAAAAAAATGCCGGTTACCAGCATTTTCTCCATTTCCCACAATGTTTTCAAAAGGCTTCTTTCCCATGGTCGTTAAAAGGCGTTATTGTGAGGTCAACGGTTAAGGATTCGTTCACACAAACTCTATCAAGATTTCCTGGAAACCGCCATTACAGCGACGTCAGCGCTTTGATAGATAAAGTTATACATGGAAAGAACAGTGGAGATTCACGACCAGACTGCACGTTAGTTTCGTTCAGACAGACCTTCATCTAGATCGTTAGTGATCGGTAAAGTAGCTATAAATGCGCTCGGCATTGTACGTTTGAATTCGGTATGGAAAACTAGAGACTAGAGTGGAGTAAGTACGTGTTTAAATACGCGGTCTGATGTGCATTGTGCACTTCCCGCTTTATTGGCAAACGTCCGGTGATCCGTTGATAAAGTTAGGTCCGTTAGATGCAGTTAATGAATCAGACGAGTTGAGACGAGTACACTCCATGCATCGGTTTCCCAAGGTCACGATACATAATGTGCATTAAATTTGAGTTTTCAGTCTAGAATAAAACCAAGATAAGTGCAATTTTGTGGTCACCTTTCATGTCTAGTGTCTCAGCAAAGCGGACAGAGTAGATCAAAGATCAGGCTGCACGTTTTGTGCAGCCTGATCTTGATCTACACTGGCCGCAAAGGCAACTATAGTCGTGAAAGGCGCTTTGAGGGTTAATATTAATTTTGAAAATCATCAGACCACCAGAATGACGGTCATCAACAAAATATGTACCAAGGGAATTAATTCGTACATAGATGTTAATTTCTAAAAGACTGATCTCCCTTGGCTACGCTGACATAAGTATTCGGACACGGTGCCAAGTCATAGGTATTTACGAGTATAATCCTAAACAGAGTGATATTTTCCTATCGGTTACAACAACTTGTTCATTTTATTTGATTTTATGTCATTTTCATTATGAACATAAGTTACGTAATGAGGACGGTTTGCTTGAAGTGAGGGAACAAGTTTAACCCTTTCCCAAACGATAAATTTTAGACTGGTCCAAATTGAAAGAGTTTGCAGACGACAATTTTAAATTTGATGAAAATGACAGAAAGTTCTCCAAAAGGGTAGAAAACACTGTGGGAAAAGGAGAAATTGCTCGTTACGAGCAATTTCTCCTTTTCCCACAGTGTTTTCAAAAGACTTGTACTACAGACACGTGAAAACCAGGGCTTGTTTGGGAAAGGGCTAAGCACCAGCAGAGAGCATTTTAACAAAATTATAAAGTTTACAAAACTTGCTCATTTATGAGTCAAATTCATTCATATTCAACCACAGGCGATCGTTTCGAACACTGAGACTAGTACGCTAATGAAACTTGGAGAATCTTTCGATAATACAATGATTACAAGAAGAAAATGTTCATTGCAATTTGGTTTGATTCTTGAAACAATTTTCATTAAAAAGTTTCATAGCCATTTCGAGCTGTTTATGCAACCGTTTTTATTATTTGAAAACACGGCGGCAATTTCGTGTGCGATTAGACAAGATTGTGTTTTAAATACTGAATGAATCCGCCTATTGCTCAACATGATAGCGACTGAAAATTTTCAAATAAATGTAGTACTAAAGGTCACAGATCTCAGTTGTTTTTTTTTTTTATGCAATTGCATCGGTTTTTAAGAGATCGTGTTTGCTACATATAACTAAATTGTTGGAAGCCGTTAACACATATCACCATGCAAAAGAAAAATAAAATATGGAATGTCAGATAGGATCACGGTCGTTTTGTAAAGTGGCAAAAATTCTATATCTGCTACATATGCTTAAACAGATAGGTAAATCAGCATTCGATTGTTTTTTGAGTCGCCTGGTTGCGTAGCAACCAGGCTCTCATTGTTATCATCTTGATCTATGGGGTGACGTAAGCATACCTCCGGCCTTGTACTGCTTCCTGTCCCAAGTTCCGGTTTACGAGATAAAACATAGTTTTCTAATTATTCGGTAAACAATCCAATTTTTCTGTAGTAATTCACTTACAATTTGCCTTTGTGATAATGAATGTGTCTATAAAGACTGAGCTCTTTAACGGTTTAAGCCTTTGAAAAATCATTTCGTCGACAAGGTACACGATAGCCTATCTCTTACACAGACATCATCTCTTAAAATAGCGCATTATGTATGTATCTAAAAATAGCCGTCGTGGACTGAGTAAGTTTGCGAACACACTGCAAAATACTCTTCGACGACAAACGTCTTCACTACGGCACGCTTCTACTTGTGGACAGTTCTCAGTGAAAAAAGGTTTGATAATTACCCATTAGAAGCAACGAGCAATTTCTCCTTTTCCCACAGTGTTTTCAAAAGACTTGTACTACAGACACGTGAAAACCAGGGCTTGTTTGGGAAAGGGCTAAGCACCAGCAGAGAGCATTTTAACAAAATTATAAAGTTTACAAAACTTGCTCATTTATGAGTCAAATTCATTCATATTCAACCACAGGCGATCGTTTCGAACACTGAGACTAGTACGCTAATGAAACTTGGAGAATCTTTCGATAATACAATGATTACAAGAAGAAAATGTTCATTGCAATTTGGTTTGATTCTTGAAACAATTTTCATTAAAAAGTTTCATAGCCATTTCGAGCTGTTTATGCAACCGTTTTTATTATTTGAAAACACGGCGGCAATTTCGTGTGCGATTAGACAAGATTGTGTTTTAAATACTGAATGAATCCGCCTATTGCTCAACATGATAGCGACTGAAAATTTTCAAATAAATGTAGTACTAAAGGTCACAGATCTCAGTTGTTTTTTTTTTTTATGCAATTGCATCGGTTTTTAAGAGATCGTGTTTGCTACATATAACTAAATTGTTGGAAGCCGTTAACACATATCACCATGCAAAAGAAAAATAAAATATGGAATGTCAGATAGGATCACGGTCGTTTTGTAAAGTGGCAAAAATTCTATATCTGCTACATATGCTTAAACAGATAGGTAAATCAGCATTCGATTGTTTTTTGAGTCGCCTGGTTGCGTAGCAACCAGGCTCTCATTGTTATCATCTTGATCTATGGGGTGACGTAAGCATACCTCCGGCCTTGTACTGCTTCCTGTCCCAAGTTCCGGTTTACGAGATAAAACATAGTTTTCTAATTATTCGGTAAACAATCCAATTTTTCTGTAGTAATTCACTTACAATTTGCCTTTGTGATAATGAATGTGTCTATAAAGACTGAGCTCTTTAACGGTTTAAGCCTTTGAAAAATCATTTCGTCGACAAGGTACACGATAGCCTATCTCTTACACAGACATCATCTCTTAAAATAGCGCATTATGTATGTATCTAAAAATAGCCGTCGTGGACTGAGTAAGTTTGCGAACACACTGCAAAATACTCTTCGACGACAAACGTCTTCACTACGGCACGCTTCTACTTGTGGACAGTTCTCAGTGAAAAAAGGTTTGATAATTACCCATTAGAAGCAACGAGCAATTTCTCCTTTTCCCACAGTGTTTTCGAAAGACTTGTACTACAGACACGTGAAAACCAGGGCTTGTTTGGGAAAGGGCTAAGCACCAGCAGAGAGCATTTTAACAAAATTATAAAGTTTACAAAACTTGCTCATTTATGAGTCAAATTCATTCATATTCAACCACAGGCGATCGTTTCGAACACTGAGACTAGTACGCTAATGAAACTTGGAGAATCTTTCGATAATACAATGATTACAAGAAGAAAATGTTCATTGCAATTTGGTTTGATTCTTGAAACAATTTTCATTAAAAAGTTTCATAGCCATTTCGAGCTGTTTATGCAACCGTTTTTATTATTTGAAAACACGGCGGCAATTTCGTGTGCGATTAGACAAGATTGTGTTTTAAATACTGAATGAATCCGCCTATTGCTCAACATGATAGCGACTGAAAATTTTCAAATAAATGTAGTACTAAAGGTCACAGATCTCAGTTGTTTTTTTTTTTTTATGCAATTGCATCGGTTTTTAAGAGATCGTGTTTGCTACATATAACTAAATTGTTGGAAGCCGTTAACACATATCACCATGCAAAAGAAAAATAAAATATGGAATGTCAGATAGGATCACGGTCGTTTTGTAAAGTGGCAAAAATTCTATATCTGCTACATATGCTTAAACAGATAGGTAAATCAGCATTCGATTGTTTTTTGAGTCGCCTGGTTGCGTAGCAACCAGGCTCTCATTGTTATCATCTTGATCTATGGGGTGACGTAAGCATACCTCCGGCCTTGTACTGCTTCCTGTCCCAAGTTCCGGTTTACGAGATAAAACATAGTTTTCTAATTATTCGGTAAACAATCCAATTTTTCTGTAGTAATTCACTTACAATTTGCCTTTGTGATAATGAATGTGTCTATAAAGACTGAGCTCTTTAACGGTTTAAGCCTTTGAAAAATCATTTCGTCGACAAGGTACACGATAGCCTATCTCTTACACAGACATCATCTCTTAAAATAGCGCATTATGTATGTATCTAAAAATAGCCGTCGTGGACTGAGTAAGTTTGCGAACACACTGCAAAATACTCTTCGACGACAAACGTCTTCACTACGGCACGCTTCTACTTGTGGACAGTTCTCAGTGAAAAAAGGTTTGATAATTACCCATTAGAAGCACACTCTAAATCTTACAATCTGTCCGTAATTGTAAGCCTTATTTCAATCCAGCATTCAACCTATGATCGGAAAGAGAAAGGCGATACCGAGTTAACGTGGAAGCTTTCAATGGAGATTTTTCCCAAAAGTAGGCTAATTTTTTTAAACAAATTTATAACGACTTGGAATGGTTGCGTTGCCTTCTTAGACATTCTTAAACGATGCTTCTTCAGAGTTTTTTATTCTAGACATCAACTACTTTGTAGACCCATATTCTAGGTGCACAAGCAGAGATCGGACATTAGCGTATGTAATGCGCACGGTTCAAGACTGCACCAAGTCATCACTTAGCAGGTGCTTTCTGGAATGTAGCTGTGTGACAAATATAGATCTTATAGTCACGTGACGTATAACGTCATGTGCACCACGGAATTCTCTATAAATTTACATAAATATGAATGAATCAGTCGCTGATGCGGCCTATGTTTTCAGAGTACACCGACCTAGCGCCTCACCGACCCATGCAGAGAGAGTGTTTTAAAGTTTACTGTGTTCAATTAATTGTTTTTCGTTTTTAAAGAGGTGAATTTGTCAAAGTCTGCTCTTTCTTTTTTTCAATGTGCGATTAACCTAGATCTAGTACATGTATTTATGAAACAATTTATTAGTGCCGGTGTCAGAACGAAAGGTGCTTTCATAACTGCCAAAATATGAAGTCACACGGGAATTCGACTTGAAACTACACAGTTCTAACTCCCAGCAATCTGAGAACTTGACTTTTACTTCACTATATTTCAAATATAATAGAACAGGTCAATGTTAACCCACTCGAACAACAAGGTCTTTATTAGAGTGTTTGTAATCTTGTAAAGGGTTGTTGTACAGGGTACTAGAGCTAATCGCAAACATATGTAGTTTACACCAAAGCAATACACATGTAGATCTCTACAATTTTCAATTGATGTGGAAGCAGTACTAATTCCTGGGCCGTTATAACACGCAGACAAAGTTAAAAGGCTGATGATCATCCTTTTGGGTTATATTGTTTTTCTTGAGCTGTAGCAGCCACATTTCTAGAGTCCACTGTGGACAAAACTTGAACCCGGACAACAACAAAAACAAATTATTTCCAAAGGACCGTAGATTACTGAGTCAAATATTTGTGTGTGCTACAGAGGCTACATTTCAGTCCAATGATCATGAAATTGCCCAGCTGTTTGTCTCAATAATAATTTTTGACAAAACTGACAGTAGGTCACCGGGGTTTAAAAAAAAAAGGTTGTCACTAGGTCAAATCAAACGAAACCGTAATAGTGCTGTAGAATCCATTTATGTTCAGTCCAATACTCACGAAACTTTGTCAGACTGCTTAGATTAGATATGGGTGAGTTTCAAAAGGACAATTTTGGTCTAAAAGTATGTCACTATATCCTGTACCAAAAGACAAACTTCAGTTGAGTTCCATACTAATGTTGCCTAAATGGCCCTCTTGTAAAATTGTTCAAGTGGTTCTGCTCTGTTTCTATAAACTTTACAGAAACTTCAGAACTGAGTAGTAACATTTCAAAATCACGGCCTCTGAAACTGTATAAGCAATTACACCCAAATTTCATATCTAGCATCCTGTATTTGGAAAGGACAATTATTCAATTTAACAGATATATGTATAACCACATTTAGAAAAATTGTGTCATACAAAAACAACTTGTTCTAAATCTGGAGAGAAAATGTATGCCCTGTTCTACTGAAATTATTTAGAATGTTTTTTTTAGCAATATGTGTAAGAATTAAGATATACATGCAAGTTAAATCACCCAGTTTCTGCGCTAGAAAAACATTTTTATCAACCTAGAAGCCTGATTTACAGGCATTGTTACGCTGGGAAGGAACTGTAAATATTGATGGAACTTCGACAGTTATTATGCCCCGCTGAATTTCGGGGTGGGGGGATATAGTTTTCATGTTGTCTGTCCGTCTGTCTGTTCATCGGTCCAATCTTCCGGCCATCCAGACAGATATATTCTAAATTCGTTGACGAAGTTAATGAAACTTCAAACATGTGTTTGTCATGATAGTCCGCCGATATACTTTTTTTTTTAAATGTAATGCCTTTTCATGGAAAGAGGAGGCTTGATGTCCTCCGGTCTGCTTGTTTTGTTTTATTTTGTTTTTGTTTTTAATGCAGTGTCATGGAAAAAGGGGGCTTAATGTATATTTCCATTATGGATCAATATCTCTTTAACTACTGGACAAAATTTTATGAAACTTCATATTTATATTGTTTATCATAAGCCACAGACAATCAATATTTGTTTTTATTTAATGAAATACCGTGTCATGGAAAAAGGGGGCTTAATGTATATTTTCACCAATGACAAAAAGGCCATTTACATGCAAAACACGATACCTCTTATAATTATGTTTCTATCTAAAAAAAATGTTTTTTTTTTTCGGCGGTGGATATCATTTTAACGAATGACTTGTTTTGTAATGATTTTACCTTTTGAAGTCACCCGGGGTAAGAGACTTTGAACTTTTTAAACCTGTTCCTGGTGCCTAAATGTTTGCAACTTTAGGATGACAACTAAGAAATATGCTTGCATATAATACTGTCTTATGGTTAAGTTATTTTGTATCTTGAATGCTTTTAACAGAATTGAACAGAAAAGGGTGAAAAGGTCTAACCCATTGCCCTCCGGGCGACTCTCAGGACTATCAGTCCTTTGATTGTTTGTTATTAAGCTGGGACTGTCTCACTCGGTCACAATTCAAATTCGTCCTCGGGAGAATAAAAAGTCGAACTTTCAAACTTGAGAAAGATCACGGTAGCTCTTGGCCACTGGAGATGTAGCCACTATTCGATTGAAGATGGACAAGATATGAATTTATAATTGTAGACATTCCTGAAATAATTAGCACATTTCTCTCCGATTCTCATCAAATTGTGGACTTCAAATATATGAGCCATACTCAGTGAAAAGGGGGCGAACAGTATCGACCTAGGTCAACCTAGGCTCGGTATAATACATTAAGCCCCTTTTGTCAGAACATGGCTCATATACATGTAGATATACACCGTACATGTAAATTGCATAAAAATGCACTTCTTTTCGCTACGTCACGTGTTACAGAGGCAGGTGCCTGAAAGAAACCCTGGACATGTTTCATGAAATTTACCTTTTGATTTATTGGTACAACATCCGGGCAAAATGGTTAACCAATCCCATTCTTAGTCTACTGGTCGTCGACATATGCATTTTACGAAAGTATTGGAGTACATGTGTTGTTTATCATCAACTTAGCTTATGATTCATGATAGTTCGTCTCTCGAAATTTTGATGATAATTCTTGTTCAAATGCCTGCTTTTCCACATATGTCAGACAGATACGAAATATCAACGTCTAGTGCAGTGAAGGCGCGCAGATAAATACCGAAATTTTACATGAATGACTTTAATGATTTTCAATGAATTTTAAACGCGTTGGCACTCGGGTGCGAATTGCCGGCTGTGTGTAAAACCCCGATATTTGATTGTGCCTGTCGTCTCACATAACCTTCACAAATACGTGTGAAATAGTTTAGCTAGAGTTCACCATATATTTAAAGATGCACTTAAATGTACAACCATAAAACATAGGTAACAATCTTTTGCAGTCTGAATTGTTCTGTAAATGCCGGCTTTGACTATCTTCCAATACACTTGAGTATTTCGCATCACAAAATTCGAATCAATAGTCGCCATACTTATTCCATAAACTGCATAGGACATAAATTTTACCCTGTCTTGCCAACGTGAGAACAATTTATTTGTATTGTATCTGAACCTTGAAACTGCTGAGCTCGGTCGTATAAGACAGAACGTGCAGTCTGATCTTGGAAATTCACCGTTCAATAGTTTTATTTTAGATATCCTCCCAAATCGGCCTAAACACTGTCAGTTCTATTGGGCATTTAAGTAGGGGCTTTTGCGAACGATATTAACCCCTACGCTGCTAGGCGCGTTTCACTGACCTTTAGCGGACAGTGTAGATCAAGATCAGACTGCACAGAACGTGCAGTCTGATCTTGGATCTACACTGTCCGATAAGAAGATATTTTTCCAACCAAAACAACTTTGAAATACCAACATTTTGTTTTTTACCATCGGCTTGAACGTTCCATTTAAGTTATTCAGCAGGAGAGGGGTTGAAATCAGTCTTCACAGATCGTGCAGTCCGATTTTGAATCTGTAACGTCGGCTTGGTTAGTCAAGCCTTGAAGATAATAATGTCTCTCGATATTCATTGGGTCGCATTTTCATTGTCGAAAGAGGTCAAACTGATATTCTTGACGTTGAAAGTATTAAATTGCAGTATTTTCCGAATTTTTTCCCTAGCCAGTTCATATATGTTTCTTTTACTAAGTATTCAAAGGAAAATATATATTCTATTCTTTTCGCACTTAAATCAAATAGCGATTGGTAAATAAGTAGTGTTTATACTTTTTTTCAGAGTTTTAAAGTTAGAGAAGAATATCAAGCTGTATAAGATCTGTATTAGAGAGAGAGAGAGAGAGACAGAGAGAGAGACAGAGAGAGAGACAGAGAGAGAGAGACAGAGAGACAGAGAGAGAGAGAGAGAGAGAGAGACAGAGACAGAGAGAGACAGAGAGACAGAGAGAGAGACAGAGAGAGACAGAGAGAGAGACAGACAGAGAGAGAGACAGAGAGAGAGACAGAGAAAGAAGAGAGACAGACAGATAGGCAGAGACAGCAAGAAAGAGAGACAGACAGAGACAGCCAGAGAGACAGAGAGACAGACAGAGAAAGAAGAGAGAGAGAGAGAGAGAGAGAGAGCGGTCTGTGTTCTTATTCATGAAAAAAAAAAAATATACTTTGAGCGACTGAACTTCACGGCAGGTTAAAAAAAATAGATGTGTTCTGCTTTTGATATTTTGCAAAGTGGTATACCCACTAGTAAGTGTTCTTAATGAACTTTATAGACCAAACCGTTTGTTAAATGTTGATGAATTCACTTTCCCATGTATTCATGTATTCAAGACATCTAAAATAAGCTTTTATGAAAGAACTAACGGGTGCATGTTAAAAATGGGCAATCTACCCCGACTATAAAATTCAAAATACGCATTTTCTTCCCCTAGGTGTCCTTTGAGGTTTAGTTTTAACATATTTTAGTCGAACTCTGTAAAAGGGGGAGGGGGGGGGGGTTTAATGCACCTACAAAAAGTATCGACCCAGGTCAGCCTGCGCAGTCAGCGCAGGCTGACCTGGGTCGATACTTTTTGCTACTGGTCGATTTCCTTCCTATCCAAGGTCCACTCTACTTAAGGATTCAGCCGGTGGTTAGAAAAAAAAAATAGGTTTTACAGACCAGGGTCCATATTCACCAACCATTCTTTAGAGTACTCTTAGTCTTGTTCTCCAAGATTTTTCTGCATTTGAAAGTAACACAAGTTCTGATTGGCTAAACCAAAATGGTTTAGCCAATCAGAAGTCGTGTTACTTTCAAATCTATAAAAGTTTGGAGAATAAGACTAAGAACGTTCTTAAGAATGGCTGGTAAATACGGACCCAGGAATTATATTAGGACCTGCTTGGTATAATCCTTTCCCAAACGACAAATTTTGGACTGGTCCAAATTGAAAGAGTTTGCAGACGACAATTTTTAAATTTGATGAAAATGGCAGAAAGGTCTCAAAACGGGTAGAAAACATTGTGGGAAAAGGAGAAATTGCTCCTTTTCCCACAGTGTTTTCAAAACACTTGTATGGCAGACCCGTGAAAACCAGGGCTTGTTTGGGAAAGGGTATGATCCATCGCGGAAATGCGATAAATCCCATTTTGCCAGAGCATGGCGTATTTAGTTTACACGATTGTGAAAGAAAGTTCTTACAACTTTTATTAGTCACCCTCGATAATCGCTTCCTGGAAACCTTAACCCTTAAGCTGCCAAGCGCGACTCACTGACCTGTTGCGGACGGTGTAGATCAAGATCAGACTGCACAGAACGTGCAGTCTGATCTTAGATCTACACTGTCCGATAAGGAGATATTTTTTTCTCCAAAAAATAAGTTTGAAATAGCTTTATTCTGGTTTTTACTATCGGCTTAAAAGCTTCATTTAAATTATTTAGCAGGTTAAGGGTTAACCAGGACTTGCACCGGGTTGACCCTGCTCATCATTTGATTCGAACCCAGAACCTTTGGTGTGAGAGGCCAGCATGCTACCTCTAAACCACTATCTCCCACAGGATCTAACGTCGTACTTACCAAAGCGCTGTAGACTTATTTTTTATTTTATATTTGAAGAGAAGCGATCTGATTGGTTGGACAGAAGAGAAGCGATCTGATTGGTAGAATGTATCAGCCAATCAGATTGCCAGTCTTGGAATTAACATTTTTCCAGACAACAAAATTTTATACTTGTCTTAATCAAAAGCTTTTGTAGACGACAAAGAAACTGTTAATCAACAGTTAATTTCTGTTTATTGAAATGGTGAAAATATTGTTGGAAATATTGATGGAAAAGGAGTATATCCTGATTACCAGCATTTTATCCTTTCCCTACGATACTTTCAACACTTCCAGAAAGTTTGTCATCTTCAAATTCTTTGAATTTGGACAAGTCTAAAATAGTGTCGTCTGGAACAGAGTTTATCTATGAGACGTGTAATAGATGTCAGTGCTCCTTGCTGTTTCTTGATAAGTACATGTATATAAACTGTATACTCTGCCTGAAGAAGTCTTGTAAACAGTCTTGTAAATAGTCTTGTAAGACAAATGACGAATATATAATTACTTAATCAGACAACAGAGCCCGTATGAATTCACCAGCCTTTCCTGATAGCATTTTTGTTTAATTCTCAAGAACTAGCATTTTTGTTTAATTCTCAAGAACTTTCTGAATTTCAAAGTAACGCAGTTTCTGATTGGCTAAACCATGTGGTTTAGCCAATCAGAAAATGCTTTACGTTCTTAATCTAGAATAAGACAAGGACAGCATTGTATAATGGTTGGCGAATACGGGCTTCGAGGCCATATCAGGCTGTTCAAAATTTTTTAAACGTGGAAATATAATTTGGCCTACATCTTGCCATGGCGCGTAGCCATCTTTTTTTGTGTGTGTGAAACTTAATCTACTTATCAATAAAGAGAAGACCGCCTCAAAAATTACATATAGAAATAAATGATTGACATATTGCATTAATCAACGACCGGGGAGAAATTAGTGGAGTTCAATTGATTTAATTATGAACGATGGATTCTGTCAAAAAAAATGCACTTCTTAAATAATAATGACCGGTCCCCCTCTATTTAGCGGTACGATTGTTTAATCAAAGATAATTTTATACAGTTTTAGACCTGACCTTCGGTAGATGACTTTTTTTTTTTTTCGTCTTGAAGCTTCGGAACAAAACGCTTTTGAAAATAATGTGATGAAAGGAGAAATTGCTCGTGTCGAGCAATTTCTCCTTTTATCACAATATTTTCACATTTATTCATATTTTTAATCTTTATCATCCATATTTTACAAGGCTGTTTTTCAAAGACGTAGGCCTATGCTGCAAATTTGTCTTGGAAAGTCATGAGTAAACCTTTTGATGTGGTTTTTCTTTAGAAATAACAGAAATTAATTTTAATGCCTTTTTACTGATCAAACCGCATATCATGACTAAAGTATCATACACTACCACACCACCATCCCGAATCCCTGACCTTTGACCCCCCCCCACCCCGCCAACCTTCGTTCCGAACGAGGGGGAGGGGGGAGAATAGTTTTTGTCCACCATAAATAGACTGTGAATTCAAACGAATATACTTTACTTTTACCTTTCAAGGGCTGAGTAGATAAAGATCAGACTGCACAGATCATGCTGCTCGATTTTCGACAACTCAACTCAACAATTTATCCATATATTCATACGCTCTCTTACGGGGTGAGGTTTTTATAACGAGCTTTGAAATCGAAATATTTCGTTCTTTACACTGGGTTGAAAATTATTCTCTTATATTTTTTTATTTTGCTGAATGAGTGTTGATATCACTTTAACCCTTTACCGCACAATGCCGCCGTTTGACGACCCTGGGAAAGAAGCCTTTTGAAAACATTGTTGGAAAAGGAGAAAATGTTGGTGACCAGCATTTTCTCATTGTCCCATAATGTTTTCTACCCTATCAAAGAATTGCACTGTTTCAGCCACATTGAAATTGTCGTCTGCAAATGCTTTCAATTTGGACAAGGCTAAAATTTTGTCGTCTGGTAAAGGGTTAAAAAAAGACAAGCCTAATGAGCAATTAGCTAAGTCAACTCTTTACTACATAACCCCGACTTTTAACGACCCTATAAATCAAGCCGTTTGGAAAACATTGTGGGAAAAGGAGAAAATGCTGGTAACCAGCATTTTCTCCTTTTCCCACGACGTTTTCTACTCTTTCAAACACAAATTTCATCATTTGAGCAACATTTAATATGTCGTCTGCAAATGCTTTCAATTTGGACCAGTCTGAAAATTTGTCGTTTGGTAGAGAGTTAACCTTTTCAGTGTAATCAGCGACAGAAGGAGCTTTGGCGGACGGCAGAGATCAAGATCAGACCGTATTCTTATTTTTGATCCACACTCTCCTTTTTTGTTACACACACACACACACACACACACACACACACACATATATATATATATATATATATATATATATATATATATATATATATATATATATATATATATATATATATATATATATATATATATATATATATATATATATATATTATATATATATATATAAGGACAATAATGATGTTAATTAATATTCATAAAGAAATTCGAATAAAAACGAAAACCTCCCACATGACTTGGGGTCGCCCGAGTTCTCGTCAGATTTGATAAAAGCTTAATAGTAACATTTATTCTGTCGTAAATGTCATTGAAAGAACATCGTGTCTGCTTTTGTCTTCCTGTTTTAGACTAGGATTTGACCTTTCAGAAGAAACATAATTATGGTAATGATGAAATTCACATCAAGTGTCGTATTCTCCTTAAGTACTGAACACTGAATTAATTCTTAATTCGAAGACTGGTTAATCGATTGGCTGAGACAGGACGTCGCAGCATTTGACAGAGCTCCAGATAGAGGGAGTGATTTTGATTTCAAAATTGAAAATATTAATCACTCTCCACTAAACCCTATGTTATGGGTACTCATTAGAATCGTCTCATCGAGACGATCCTAATGAGTACCCACAACATAGGGTTTGGAAGAGAAATAATGGATTTAGAATACTATCACTCCCTCTTATCTGGAGGTCTGATTTCAGATGTCTAGTCTTTCTAAACAGATGTAGGAGACGATAAAAAAAAAATGTTGAATAAATACCTTCCGTATTCTCTATTTCATTTAAGTAAGATAAAAACGTTTAGTCGTAATTTCTTTGCTGTTTTGCGCACAATGACACTACTTTTTTGGAAATCAGGCTTTACTGTCTGAAAAACTGAATTGATCTACTGAAATTTCATATCGCACAAATAAACCCGCGGCCAGAAATACCACTAAGATAACACATATGGGATAAATGATGCAGTATAAAGTTAATCACCAGTATAAGCAGAAGCCAAGGCTTCAAACCCTGTAGCATTCAGTGCGCATACTTGCTAGCGTTAAAAGATTCAAGATGCTTTAAAACTAGCATTGAAGGCTCCGAACTTGCTAGCTTTAAGGGATCTGAAACTATTAGCATAGGATCTGAACCAGTAAGTATTGAGGGCTCTGAACCTGCATGCTAGCATTGAAGGCTCTGATTCTACCAGCATTGAGGGCTCTGAACTTGCTAGCATGGAAGATTCTGAATCTGCTTGCACTGATGGCTTTGTACTTGCGAGCACTGAATGATCTGAACCTGCCAGCATTGAAGGCTCTTAACCTGCTAGTATTGAATGATCTGAACTTGCAAGCATTGAATGATCAGAACCTGCTAGCACAAAAGGCTCTGAATCTGCTGCTGGCATTCAAGACTCTGAACCTTACAGCACTGAAGGCTCTGAACCTGTTAGTATTGAAGGCTCTGAACCTGCTAGCATTGAAAGATCTAAACCTGTTAGCATTGAAGGCTCTGAACCTGCTAGCATTGAAGTCTCTGAACCTGCTAGCATTGAAGGCTCTGAACCTGCTAGCAGTGAAGGTTATGAACCTGTTAGCATTGAAGGCTCTGAACTGGCTGCAAGCATTCAAGACTCTGAACCTTACAGCACTGAAGGCTCTGAACCTGTTAGTATTGAAGGCTCTGAACCTGCTAGCATTGAAGTCTCTGAACCTGCTAGCATTGAAGGCTCTGAACCTGCTAGCAGTGAAGGCTCTGAACCTGTTAGCATTGAAGGCTCTGAACCTGCTGGCACTGAAGGCTCTGAACCTGCTGGCACTGTAGGATCTGATTCTGCTAGTATTGAAGGCTCTGAACCTGTTAGCATTGAAGGCTCTGATTCTGATTGCATTGACGTTCTGAACCTGTTGGCATTGAAGGATCTGAACCTGCTAGCATTGAAGGATCTGGACCTGCAAGGACTGAAGGATCTGAAGCTGCTAGCATTTAATTATCTGAACCTGCTAGCATTGAAGGCTCTGAACCTGCTAGCACTGAAGGCTCTCTGAACCTGCTAGCACTGAAGGTTCTGAACCGGCCAGCACTGAGGGATCTGAACCTGCTAGCATTGAAGACTCTGAACCTGCTAGCACTGAAGGCTCTGAGCCTTACAGCATTGAAGGCTCTAAACCGGTTAGAACTGAAGGATCTGCACCTGCTAGCACTGAAGGCTCTGAACCTACTAGCAGTGAAGGCTCTGAACCTGCTAGCATTGAAGGATTTTTGAAGCTGCTAGCATTAAAGGATCTGAGCCTTACAGCATTGAAGGCTCTAAACCAGCTAGCAGTGAAGGCTCTGAACCTGCTAGCACTGAAGAATTTTTGAACCTGCTAGCATTGAAGGATCTGAACCTGCCAACACGTAAGGCTCTGAACTTGCTTGCACTGAAGGCTCTGAACCTTATAGCATTCAAAGCTCTGACCTTGCTAGTATTCAAGACTCTGAACTTTCTAGCATCAAAGGATCTGAACCTTTCAGCATTTTTCCTTTAGCTCTTGACCTGCCAGCATTAAAGGCTCCAACAAATCGGCTAGCATTGTCGGCTTTTCAGCTGCTAGCATTATAGGCTCTGAACATGCTATAATTTACGGCCTCAAAGAACATGATTGAATTGCATGCTCGAGAGCTGCTAACATTGAACGTTAACGTTCAGAACCAATTAGCATTTAATGTTCGAAAGCTACTTGCATTGAAGACTTCGAATCTGTTAGCACTGATGGCTCTGAATATGCTACCATGAAAGACTCTGAACTTGCTAGCATTCCAGGCATTGACTATTCTACCATCCAAGGCTTTTCCAGTCTTCCAGTACCTAAAGCATCGAACCTGTTACCAGTGAAAGCTCTGGACTTAATAGCTTTTAAGGCTCTGAGCCTGCCCTTACTTTTTGATAGCTTTTAAGGCTTCCAGCCTTTTAGCATTTCATGTTCGAACCTACCCTGAGCCTGCTGGTCCGATGGCCAATGTGGTATTGTCTTGGACTAGATCTAGTATCATTTCAGGGCACATCTCAAGTAAAAGACTACCATACTGGCACCCGTACATATTTGACAGTAAAACAACTTCGAAAAGAGTTCTGGGAAAGTTAAGAAGTTGCCAATTCCGAGTTATTTCTCCATTTGGGTCTACTATTCAAAACGCTTAACTGCATAAGTGCTATGGGACTCTGCATGGGATAGGGTTAAAGGTTGATAAAGAAAAGAAAAACGCGAGGTGAAATTCTCGACTCCAAACGATGTCGCTTAGGAGAAAACAAGTATCTTTAAAAATGTCTAAAGCCCGCCACACGTATTAGCCTTGATGACACATTGGGGGTTTTGTCAAAACTGATTAGCTAAGAGAAGACGTTTACGAGTTACTTGGTTTAACTTCTTACCAGACGAAAGAAGGTTGAACTATTCCAAATTCAAAGCATTTGCAGACGACAAATTCATTGTGACGCAAATTAATTTATTTGTCTTTGAATGGGTAGAAAATATTGTAGGAAAAGGGGGAAATGCTGGCTAGCAGCATTTTCTCCTTTTCCCACAATATTTTCGTAAGCTGTCTTCTTCAATGTCGTAGGAAAACTTGATCGTATAGTAAAGGTCTAACTCGGCGATATTTTATTATCCTTGGTTAGCGTGGGGGATGGGTTTTTGACGGGAAAATAGTGGATCGTGTTTGTTTTGTTTATCTATATTTTTTTTTTACGCTGCAAGATAGACGGGGAATGAAAGTGCTTGATGAGTTATGAATTAAGATTGAACCCTTTGCCAGACGACAAAATTTTAGCCATGTCCAAATTGAAAGCATTTGCAGACGACAGTTTCACTGTGGCTCAAATGGTGGAGTTTTTCTTTGATAGGGTAGAAAAACATTGTGGGAAAAGGAGAAAATGCTGGTTACCAGCATTTTCTCCCTTTCCCACAATGTTTTCAAAAGGCCTCTTTTCCAGGGTCGTTAAAAGGCGGCATTGTGTGGTAAAGGGATAATGAGAATTTTTCGAGAGAAAAAAATGGACGTGGGTTGTGTATGAGAGAGATGTTGAGAGAGAGAGACAGACAGACAGACAGACAAACAGATAGGCAGACAGACAGACAGAGAGTTTACTTTCGACTTATCGAACCTAGATTTGTATTGGTCATATCATAACGGTCACTGATGCACCCATGTGTTTCTCTCACCCCAGTATTGACACAACTTTCTTTCCAAAGCCACTGACTACTTTTCTCACATGCATCAGAGGTGGGAGGCCAAAAATCGCCAGAAAGAAAGTTTGCCTCAACCGGGTATCGAACTCGCAACCACCAGGTCACGAGTCCGATACGCTAACCTCTGTACTACCCGAGCGGACCTCGAACCCAGGACTTCTGCATTACTTATGTAGTAGTCTTGCTTCTAGACCATGCGGTTCTTCAAAGGGTATTTTTTTTTTTTTATAAAAAAGGTTAACAATTTGGGAATAGGTGCAATTCTTTCGTGCATATCAAAATCACTCCTTTTCCATAAGTTTTGATAAGCTGTCTTATGTAAGGGCATTAAAAGTCATGTATCTACAGTCTAGGATTAACCCATTCCTGCTGAATAAGTAAATTATACTTTCAAAGCTATAGTAAAAACCCAAATGTTGCTGTTTCATAGTTATTTTTTTGAGGAAAAATATCTCCTTATTGGTTAGTTACGATAAAAAATCAGACTGCACGTTCTGTGCAGTCTGATCTTGATCTACACTGTCCGGAAAAAGCCCTTGAGTCGCGTTCAGCAGCCAAAGGGTTAACTCTTTACCAAACGACAAAATTTTAGATTAGTTCAAATTGAAAGCATTTGCAAATGACAAAAATAAATGTGACTAAAATAATGAAGTATGTTCTGGGAAGGGTAGAAAACGTTGTGGGAAAAGGAGAAAATGCTGGTTACCAGCATTTTCTCCTTTTCCCACAATGTTTTCAAAAGGCTTCTTTTTCAGATTTCGTTAAAATTTGGGACTGTGTGGTAAAGGGTTAAAAAGATCAAGCATGTAAATATCTATCACAATTAACGTTCTTAGCGGACAGCATAGATCAAGATCACACTGCACAGAACGTGCAGGCTGATCTTCGATCCATTTCGTCATTTTTTCAAGTTTCATAACAATACGGCATTAGAATTGAACTATTGAAATATATTGGTCTTACTTTTTGAACTGAATTAAATTTCTCATTACACGTAGCTTCATTTCATATTTGGCATTCGAAAGGTTCGAAAAAGGGATAGGGTTATTTCTTTTTTAAAAAATGGCGATCAGATAAGTGAAGATCAATTAAAGCCGATTTTTTTTTTCATTCTATTCTAGTTCATTTTATTTCTTTGATCGTTTAAACACTATAAACTATTAGTTTTTGAAACTTTAATTAACAACGGGTTGTTATTTACTTTGTCTACAACAAAATACAAACCATTTTGTTCTGTAAGACAGGAGCTGTAAGCTTTTGGATTCTAGATTTCAAAAATACGAAAACAGTTTACACTTCAGTTACTTAAATTAAGTGATTACCTTCTACTCAACCCTTTACCACACAGTCCCCAGTTTTAACGACCCTGAAGAAGAAGCCTTTTTAAGACATTGTGGAAAAAGGAGAAAATGCTGGTAACCAGCATTTTCTCCTTTTCCCACAAGGTTTTCTACCCTTCCAAAAACCAGTTTTTATTTTTGAGTCACACTTATTTTGTCATCTGCAATAAATTTCATTTTGGGCAAGTCTTAAATTTTGTCGTGTGGTAAAGGGTTAGTCAAATTTGTAGCAGAACTTTGAATCTTTGAAAATTTCCTTGTAAAATAGAGATGATTAAAATCAGTTAACCCGAACAGCACCTTGCAATGTGCAGTTGTTTTTGTGGCATTTGAAGATCAAGATCAGACTGCACAGACCGTGCAGTCAGATCTTTGATCTACACTTTCCGCTTTGCTGAGACATTCTGTACTAAAGCAAATTTGAAATTATAATTATTTTGGTCTTATTTCCTAGACTGAAAATGTCCGGTGGGTCCGCCTTTTTTCATCTGTAGCGCTGAAATGGTTAGAAATGCTTCTGCGAATGTTCTGCACTGAAAAGAGGTCGCTGGAAACTTTTTCGATTGTCTTATTTTGAAAATAGTAATAGTAGACTAAACATATAAAAAATGCCGGGTCGGGCGAAACGTTGAAATAGGTAGGGCGTTCTTTAATTTCTATTTATATTTTGTTCTTTGAAAATAGCAGTCTTTTGTCAGAAACAGGAGCGGTAGGATAAACTGAAACCTAAATTTAAAAAAAATAAAAGGTCTTAGCTAGATTAACATCCACACAAGTGATCATAACAGTGAGACGCGATAAAGCGCGGAATTATGACATTCAATGCAGGCAACCATCGTGCAGTGATTCGCACCGTAAAACATTCGATAGTACGATAATGTTCCGAGCGCGTCGGTGAAATTCGCTCATTTCCGGAAAATAAATAAATTACGCTGTTTTATTTTTTTGCGCATCTTTTACTTGTCATCTTTTTGCCTAAATTTGTGACTCTTTATTCCACATTTTTTTTTCAGTGTTATTGATTTTGTTGTTTCATGGTTTTAGTATGACAGCGATAATCACTGGATAAATATTGTATGAATAATTTTTTTATTATTATTTTCTGTGAGAATGGATTTAAAGAAGGTATTGGCCCTATGTATTGGTAAGTATGTGTTCACATTATTCTAAATTCTTTATCATATGAATTAGATTTTCAGCTGGCAACTTTGAAAACATTCAAGTATACAATCAACATCAATTAAGATTAATACACGACTATGCATGCGAAAACTTTGTGACAAAATGAGAAATTGCTCGTAACGAGCAATTTCTCATTTAGCCACAATGTTTTCAAGACTGGTGAACTACAAGATAAAAGAAAAAGTGGCTGATGGAAGGCTATGATCTAAGCAACTGATAAGCTTTTTACAAATAACATATTTTTCCACCGTTACCCCATGCGGCCATGGTTGTTGGACGATATCACAATTCGCTATGGCCTGATATTATAATTATGCAATCCCATACAACACATATTGTCTGCGGGTCTGTTCCTTGTTCGCAAGGAAAAAAAATGATTGTGTTTCTTGTTCGTAAAGACATATAAATCATCGAAACGATTATAGGTATGTTTTCGGTATGATGTCGAAAAAATGCCCAAAACTACAATGAGTCAATCTTTTGATTAAATAAGTAATCTAAATTATGGAATTTAATAGTTGTTTACAAATGAGAGGGACACGTAGGGTAATGTCACTTTGGCGTACTCTTAAACTCCCATTTTAATGGTTTATATGTGATATATTTCATATGCACAACTCGAAAAATAGTCCATAATATATGTAGTAGAAAGGTCATGTCTGAGATGCCAATCATGTGGACGAATTTTCGGCCTTTGTGGGTCTATTTCTTATCTGTCCGTTTCTCTTATCAAAATCCACCCCAGTTACAGAGACAGAGAGAGAGAGAGAGAGAGAGAGAGAATTAGTTATCAAAATGAGAGAAAACTTCATAAAATTGAACAAAGCACCGAACATGCAGTCGAATAAAGATCTGCATGTATTCAATAATGACAATCTACATTGAAATACATTAGAGTTCTTTCAAGTTCGAACAATTATACTATTTATTTCAAAGACTTATATTAATGTTATTGTAAATACGACCCTTTTTTTATATGATATATTCCGTAACACAGATGTATCATTTTTCCTTTCGACATTGCTATGTGAAATACTTCTGATTTTGAAAAAAAAAGTAGACAGGCGTAAGCGAGTAAAGCCCTTATTTACTCCATTAACCCTTTCCAAAACAAGCCCTGGTTTTCACGTGTCTGCAGTACAAGTCTTTTGAAAACAATGTGGGAAAAGGAGAAATTGCTCGTAACGAGCAATTTCCCCTTTTCTCACAGTGTTTTCTACCCTTTTTGAGAACTTCCTGCCATTTTCATCAAATTTAAAATTGACGTCTGTAAACTCTTTCAATTTGGACCAGTCCAAAATTTGTCGTTTGGGAAAGGGTTAACTATCAAAATGGAGTTTTTACGCTCTACAGTTGGAAAATATCGCAGGGAGAGGGCTGTGCTTGTAATAAATAATTGTTCCTTTTTCTCAAGATGTTTTCAATACCATTTAAAAATTTGAAATTTCTTTGCTTCGATTTTCTCCCTTTCCTTGTCTTTTTGGTAGATTTCTGTTGGCCTAGAACTAGCCTATACACCAATGGGTTTTTTAAAAAGAATATAATAATGTCTTGTGTGCAGAACTACTGCTGTTTTGTCAGAGTTTCGAATAGTAGTACTCATTTTATCTAATTTTCGAAAGAAAGAAAGAAAGGAAGGAAGAAAGAAAGAAAGAAAGAAAGAAAGAAAGAAAGGAAGGAAGGAAGAAAGAAAGAAAGACAACCGCATGCGAGTTTTAAATATTTTAGATCGAGATCAAACTGTAGGGACATACAAGCTAATCTTGCCTAAGATAGTGTAGAAAACAGCGCGGAAAAAGGAAAACAATGTTGTTTACAAGCATTTTCTGCTTTGCACAACGGTTTCAATAGCCTCCTATTCCTCCGAGTTGCTAAATCAGTAGAATGTTTGGTATGTTGGCATATCAGGATGAAGCGGCATTTATTTTCCAAACTTTTGTTGATATTCTATATTATGACGACTTATGAAAGAAAATCTCGGTTATTCTGAACTGCGATGATTCGAACAGGTTGGTTTGTTCGAATACTGGCAGAGACAAACATTCCTGTGGAGAAATTGTACAGGGTCCGTATTCACCAACCATTCTTGAGAACATTCTCAGTCTTATTCTCCAAGATTTTCTAAATTTGAAAGAAACGCAACTTCTGATTGGCTAAACCATTTGGTTTAGCCAATCAGAAGTTGTGTTACTTTCAAATATGGAAAATTCTGGAGAACAAGACCAAGAATACGCGCCCAGGACCACTTTTGACCGCTCACCCGATCTATCAAAACTGTTGCATTGCTCCTACGATGAAAAATATCTAAAAACCATGAATATTTTTTCAAGTTGCTTGTATGGTGTTTAACGCCGTTTTCAACTTTACTTCGGTTTTTATCTGGGCAGTCAATGCACCTATCCATGCTTTCCTGGAGTTCATTGTACCAGTACTACGCACAGTATTCTTCCTAAGCCACTGGCTGCTTTCCCACACAACCATCGTTGAGACAATGATCATCGGTGGTTAAAAAAAGGAATAAAAACCATTACCGTAATGAATTTTTATGTTGATTGTTTTAAATCTGTACTACACAATCCCGAGTAAGGAAAGCTGTTGAAAACATTGTGGGAAAAGGAAAAAATGCTGGTAACCAGCATTTTCTCCTTTTCCCACAATGTTTTCTACCCTTTCACAGTCAAAAAGCACGATTCTAGTCACATCTAAATTGTCGTCTGCTAACGCTTTCAATTTGGAGTAATCTAGAATATTGGCGTTTCGTAAAGAGTTAACCCTTTACCAGACGACAAAATTTTAGCCTTGTCCAAATGGAAAGCATTTGCAGACGACAACTTCAGTGTGGCTCAAATGGTGCAATTTCTCTATGATAGAGTAGAAAACATCGTGGGAAAAGGAGAAAATGCTGGTTACCAGCATTTTCTGCTTTTCCCACAATGTTTTTAAAAGGCTTGTTTCCCAGGGGCGTTAAAAGGCGGCATTGTGCGGTAAAGGGTTAATTAAACCTTTACCAGACAATAAGATTTAGGACCCTTCAACCTTGAAAGCATTGGCAGACTACAAATAAAACGTGGCTTATATGATGGGGTTTTCTTGTGAAGGTGTAGAAAACATTGTGGGAAAAGGAGAAAAATACTGGTTAACTGCGTTTTCTCCCTTTACCACATTATTTTCAAATGTCACATAATCCTCGGGTCCGGGTTTCACGAAAAAAAACTTAAGTCTCTCATTTTGCTTAAATTCGCTAATGGACACATTTTACGACTTACGTTGAGTTCTTTGAGGCACATTTTCCTGAAATTAACAGACGTAGTTAACATTCTTAAATCCGGAGAGGAAACAAGGTCCCAGACTCAACTCAGCAAGATAATGGACTTACTCTTAACTGAGTTAAGTCTGCTTACTTTGCTTACTTAAGTTTGAAACGATATGTCGCCTCTGGATTCGAGAACGTTACTACAGTCCGTTAATGTAAGTGAAGGGCGTTTCAAATAACCAATTCAGCTTAAGTTGGAAAACGAGTCTGTTTTGCAGATTTGAGCAATATAAGAAACTTAACCCTTTCCCAAACAAGCCCTGGTTTTCACGTGTCTGCAGTACAAGTCATTTGATAACACTGTGGGAAAAGGAGAAATTGCTCGTAACGAGCAATTTCTCCTGTTCCCCCAGTGTTTTCTACCCTTTTTATAGAACTTTCTGTCATTTTCATCAAATTTGAAATGGTCGTCTTCAAACTCTTTTAATGTGGACTAGTCTAAATTTTATCGTTTGGGAAAGGGTTAAGTGTGTGTGTGTGTGTGTGTGTGTGTGTGTGTGTGAGAGAGAGAGAGAGAACCCAGGTCCAGGGTTGTTAAACAAGGGATTTTGTGGTGAAAGGTTGAACGCTTTTTTACGTTTCGAATGAATAATCGACTGTGTTGGTGGTTCAAACAATACTTAACTCGTTACCAAACGACAAAGTTTGAGACTGGTCCAAATTGAAAGCATCTGCAGACGACAAAATAAATGTGACTGAAAAATTGAAAATTTAAATAGGGAAGGGTAGAAAACATTGTGGGAAAAGGAGAAAATGCTGGTTACCAGCATTTTCTCCTTTTCCCACAATGTTTTCAAAAGGCTTCTTTCTCAGGGTTGTTAAAAGTCAGGATTGTGTAGTAAAGTTAACCCTTAACCTGCTAAATAACTTTAACTTTCGAGTCGATGGAAAAAACCTGTTTTTTTTTTTTTGCTATTTCAAAGTTATTTTGGGGGAGCAAAAAATCTCGTTATCGGACAGTGTAGATCCAAGATCAGACTGCACGTTACGTGCAGTCTGATCTTGATCTACACTGTCCGCAAAAGGCGATTAAGTCGCGCTTAGCAGCCTAAGGGTAAAAGTTGAAGTCGTTTTTACGGTTTGCTTTTGTATGATGTTAAATGCTCTGTTCAAAATTATTTCAGTTATATTGCAGCGGCCAGTGCACCTATCCATGCTTTCTTGGAGTTTTTTTCCTTACTAGTACTCCGCATAATTTTATTCCCAAACCACTGGCTGCTTTCCTGGATAACCATCTTCGAAACAATGATCAGCGGTGAGAGAGGAATGAATCCTGACGCAATGTCGATCATTAATCCTCCGAAAGAAATTGGCGTAGTGAGCAAAATGTGAGGGGGGGCACGAGTCTTAAATAAATTATACCTGATTGGTTGATTGGTTGGTTGGTTTGTTGGTTGGTTGGTGGTGGGTGGGTCGGTTGGTTGGTATGTTGGTCGGTCGTTTGGTTGGTTGGTTGGTTGGTTGACTAACTAACTGACTGGCTGGCTGGCTGTTTGACTGACTGACTGACTGACTGACTGACTGACTGACTGACTGACTGACTGATTGGCTTGCTGACTGGCAGGTTGATTGGTTGGTTGACTGATTGATTGATTGTTGGATCGATCTATCGATTGGTGATGTTTAAGAAATGATCGGTATGATTTCAGAACCTATACCAAATGCGGCACTATTTGCTAATCTCAAACTTGCGTAAGCTAAGAAAGTTCATAATGGCTGTCTTGCCTGAAAATAGGGGTAGTTATGTGATAAATACAAATCTGAAAAAAAAAGGTATGAAACGGTTATAGAGAATTACACGTTCCATATTGATAAGAGGGCACGTGTACGTGAACGTTTAACCCTTTACCAGAAGACAAAATTATAGCCTTGTCCAAATTGAAAGCATTTGCAGACGACAATTTCAACTTGGCTCAAATGGCGCAATTTTTCTTTGATAAGGTAGAAAACATTGTGGGAAAAGGAGAAAATGCTGGTTACCAGCATTTTCTCCTTTTCCCACAATGTTTTCAAAAGGCTTCTGTTCCAGGGTCGTTAAAAGGCGCCATTGTGCGGTAAAGGGTTTTAATCTCGAAGTACATTATTTTTTACATTATTTTCGACACTTCTTGCCTTGAATAAATTTATCTAAGTCATCCTCTGGCAAAAGGGGCTTTAATGCACCTCTGTGATGCATTATGCCAAGCAAGTCATCACATAATTATGGATCTATAAAATCAATTTCGTCAAGCAACCGGCTGGATCATGAAGTAGTATGGTCCTTGGATATGCAGAAAATTTACAAATAGCACAAAGTGTCGACCCAGAGCTGGGTCATACTTTTTGCATAAAAACTGCCTTTTCACAGAGCATCGCTCATTTTTGTTTTTAGTTGGAAGAAGTTATTAAATCCAAAAAAAAATCGAAAATTTTCCACGACGACAACGATGTAGATGACGACAGGGCTTTGACAGTACCTCGACTTTTTCTTCCAAAACGGCCGGGCTAAAACGCTGAAACATTTTCAAGAATGGCCTTACCTTTTGAATGATAATCTGCTGGGCCCGTATTCACCAACCATTCTTAAAAACGTTCTTAGTCTTGTTCTTCAAGATTTTCTACATCTGAAAGTAACACAACTTCTGATTGGCTAAACCATTTGGTTTAGCCAATCAGAAGCTGTGTTACTTTCAGATGTAGAACATCTTGGAGAACAAGACTAAGAATATTCTTAAGAATGGTTTGGTGAATATGGACCCTGTTCGGAAAAAAAAGACTTTATTGTGTACTTTGTAGATTTTAAAAAAAATAAAGAAAAGAGAGAGGGAGTTTTGGGATTAAAGTTTCGTCTCAATATGACGGCAATGAATCACCCGATGGAAATTCTGACTGTTCAAAAACCAGATACCCAATTTGCAATATCAACTGACCGTGTGCATGGGTTTTATTGTAATTTTACAGCAGGTAACGGAACATCAATACTCTACCTGTTATCTGCTAATGAAAATCTTCAGCCCTTTTAAAGGGGGCTCTTCAGATTTTGATAATTCACACAAAACTTCACAAACATTACATCACTGAATTGAGCGAGGCAAACGCTTGAAAACGATCATAAAAAAAGAGAAGTGTAAGTAAAGTAAAAAAAAAAGTTATTGGTATTTTCGTAAAGTGACACGCAGCCTTATAAGGTATTTTTAGATTTCACGCAAGAAGCTTGCAATGACTTGTGGGAATGTCACAAGATTAACAGACGTCGATTAGGACGGATCGCATTCAAATAGGTACGATGACGTCATATCTGATTTTATATTTATCACATAAAACCACCTCCGACAGTGTATTAAACCCATGACTTATTTTTCATAATACACTGTATTATCGTTTTTTTTGGGTCCGGGTTCTGATCAGTTTTTAGTCATGAGCGCGTGAAGCAGGAGAAACCAACCACAACACGTGCCAGAATTTGTAATTCTACGCCGTTTCGCAGAAGAAATGACGTCATTGTTTCTAAGACTTATACGCGTGGAAAGTTTTTGATTTTCGTGTTTAATAACAACACGAAATGCAGGGAAAGTGTTTTAAATCAGCAATATTGCGGCAATAAATGGACTGACCCCCTCTGGAAACTGTTTCATTCTACTTTCGGTGTAAATGTCAGAGAGCTATCTACTTGTGTATGTACACATTTAAAACCGAACCACAGCTGTAAACATGGACCCGTGAATGGCGTATAGGGTAAAGGTGATAATGTAGGATATGTCTTGTCTGTTATTCGTTTTATGTGATAAATAGAATCTCGCATTCATGTTTATGTGTTATCATTTTTTTTTTTTATCAAACTCGTTTACTTAAACGTATTTGACGCTCGCCAAGGCTCGCGTCATACATTTTTAGTCAACTCGTTTGGCAAAAATGATAATACGTAAACACTCATGTAAGATCCTCTATTTATAGTATGAGCCTCGCTCTGGCAGAAAGGGGTTTAACCCTTTACCAGACGACAGAATTTTAGCCGTGTCCAAATTGAAAGCATTTACAGACGACAATTTACAGAATATCACATTCGTGTTTATGTATTATCATTTTTATCGAACTCGTTGACTAAAATGTATTTGACGCTCGCAAAGGCTCGCGTCATACATTTTTAGTCAACTCGTTTGGTGAAAATGATAATACACAAACACTCATGTTAGATCCTCTGTACATGAAAAATGGAGTTACCGACCGATTGCAAAAGGAATGTTTAAACGGCAAAATTACACAATTTTACTGAATGTAACAGTCAAGTTTCTGTATGCTTACAAAGAAAAATATATTTAACCCTTTCAGCGCCATAGGCAAAAACAGGGGCTTTTGCGGACGGCACAGATCAAGATCAGACTGCACAGAACATGCAGTCTGATCCTTGATCTGTACCGTCCACTTAATTAGTCAAGCCCCTACGATAAAAATCTTTCTGAGTCTCTGTGGATTGCATTTACAGCCACCGAAAGAAGTCGAGATTATTTATTTGGCGCCGAAAGAGTTAAGGCATGCTCTGGGAAAAAGGAATTTTGATGCAACTCCGTGAAGCATGATACTAAGCAAGTCATCACATATTTATGGATCCATGCAATCCATTTTGTGTAACAGCCGATTGGACCATGATGTAAACTGGTCCTTTGACATTCAGAAAATTGACTAATTGTAAAAGTTTCGACCCAGGTCAGCCTGCGCGGACTACTGTTTGCAGATGCATTTATCCCCGTTTCACAGAGTGTAGCTCTCATTTAGTAGTATTTATCCGTGTAGAACTGCAAGAAATTTTGATTCATGACGAAAAAAAATTTGAATAAGCCCCTTAAACTTTTTACTTTACAATACAGTGTTTTCACGACCCTGAAAAAGCAGACTTTTGCGTAACCGTAATTGTTCTTGTGATTCTTCCAAGGTATTGCCACCCACCATTAAAAATAGAATTTGGATGTAGCATGAAGCCATGTTGACCTCTGTACACTATTTTCCGCTCCAAGACTCACCTACGGATGCTCCTCCCTCCTCTTAACACTTAGGCCACCAGAGAAAGCCAGAATTTAGTCGCAATCCTCGGAAAAGACCTTGCCGAGCTGGGTAATCGAACCAGCATCCCCCGAGTATCAAGCCCCGTACACGTTACTCACTGAGTTATTAAGAAGGATCCAAGATCAGACTAGCCAGCAGTCACGACAGACTGGTTATAGCCAAATCTCTTCTCACTTCTCACAGATTCTCAATAGCTATCGCGGTCCTGGCTGGCTCGGTGGTGTAGTGTAGGACTCAAAGCGTGGAGCCTCAGGTTCGAGCTTCGCTGAAACCACTGGCTTTTCTTTTGTGGGAGTATCCTTGGGCAAGACACGGCAGAGCCCTTCTTGATGAAACTCAGAAGATACATGAATATGTGCTCTGTGGCCGTGATATGACTGACATTTTGTTGAAAGCGGTGTAAACCACTTTTCAATCCATCCATCCATCCATCCATCCATCCATCCAATCAAATCAATCAATCAATCAACCAATCAGTCAGTCAGTCAGTCAATCAATCAATCAATCAATCAATCAATCAATCAACCAGTCAGTCAGTCAGTAAACCAATCAATCTATCAATCTGTATCGACTGCATGGACGTGATAAGTTGTACACTGTACAAAGCATTCAAACATGTCAAGAAACAGTTCCACCAACACGTCACTACTTCAAGGACCCTGATGACGAAGGCTTTTGAGGGGATAGAAATAAGTAAGATAAGCAGGGATAAAAAAAGTTAAGATATGAAAACATTGCGGGAAAAGGAGAAAATGCTGGTAACCAGCATTTTCTCCTTTTTCCTCAATGTTTTGTATCCCTTTTAAAGTCATATCTTACCACTTGATCCACATTTAATTTGTTCGTCTGCGTGTGCTTTCAGTATGGGCCAACTCGAACACATTAGTTTATCGTCTGGAAAAAAAAAGTTAAATCGTTACCAAGCAGTCATGTGTTTCAACGACCCCAAAGGAAGAGGGCATTTGACAACAATGTTGGAAAAGGAGAAAATGCTAGTAACCAGTATTTTCTCCTTTTCCCACAAAGTTTTCTGTCCTGTCAAAGACAAATCTTATCATATCAGCCCATATTTAATTTTGCTGGTTGCTGGTTCTTTCTCCTTTTCCCTACAAAGTTTTCGACTTTTTAAAAGGAAAATTCCAATATTTGTGCCAAATCAAAATCATCGTCGGCAAATGCTTTAAAGATGGAAAAATCTGAATTTTTTTCGTGTGGTAAAAGGTTAACTCTTTACCACACGAGAAAAATCTAGACTGGTCCAAATTGAAAGCATTTGCAGATGACAATTCAAACGTGGCTCAAATGACGGGATTCATTTATGATAGTGGAGAAAACCTTGTGCGAAAAGAAGAAAATGCTGGTTACTAGATATTTTCTCTTTTTTGCCACAATGTTTTCAAAAGGCTTCTTTCCCATGATCGTCAAAACTCAGGATTGTGTGGTAAAAGGTAAAACACCGTTCTTAGGGTAAAAGAATGTAGAATTTATGAATTATAGGTCACATGGACCCCCGAACACCCGTTAGTTTAACCCTTTACCAGACGACAAAATTATAGCCATGTCCAAATTGAAAGCATTTGCAGACGCCAATTTCATTGTGGCTCAGATGGTGCAATTTTTCTTTGATCAGGCAGAAAACATTGTGGGAAAAGGAGAAAATGCTGGTTACCAGCATTTTCTCCTTTTCCCACAATGTTTTCAAAAAGCTTCTTTCCCGGGGGCGTCAAAAGGCGTCATTGTACAGTAAAGGGTTAAACATATCTATTTTACATCGATTGAGAAACAAGTTCTTACAACTTATACTAATCTCTCTCGATTCTGCTTCCTGGAAACTACACCAGTACTCGCGCCGAATGTGTGGGCCAATGAACAGTACCAAAGTTGACATCCGCTCCCGGGTATCGAACTCAAGACCTTTTGATTACGAGGCCGACGCTCTACCTCACAACCACGGACCCCCGAAAACCCGTTCATGAAACAGACTCCCATCCTGCACTTCTAACTCTTTACCAAACGACAATAATTTAGACTTGTCCAAATTGAAAGCATTTGCAGACGACATTTCAAATGAGACTCAAATTATGGGATTCGTTAATGATAGGGTAGAAAACATTTTGGGAAAAGGAGAAAATGCTGGTAACCAGCATTTTCTCCTTTTCCCTCAATGTTTTCAAAAGGCTTCTTCCTCAGGGTCGTTAAAATTCGGGATTGTACGTGGTGAAAGGTAAAACGCCGTTTTGGGGATAGACTGGGTAGGGTTCATTAATTATGGGTCACATGGACCCCCAAACGCTCGCTCGAGAAACAGACCCCCCCCCCCCCCATCCCAAATTTTTAAACTCTTTACGAAACGACAGTATTTTAAACTGCTCCAAATTGAAGACGACAGATTAAATGTGGCTCAAATGATGGAATTTGTCTTTGGAAGAGTAGAAAACATTGTGGGAACAGGAGAAAAATGATGTAACCAGCATTTTTTTCCCCTTTTCGCAGAATATCTACTTAATTTTCGAGTGAGAATTCCATCATTTTATGCGATATTGAATTAATTGTCTGCAAATTCGGTCATTCTGGCATGAGTCTATAAGACTTTCTGTCTATTAACCCTTTCAGCGCCATAGGCGAAAACAGGGACTTTTGCGGACGGCACAGATCAAGATCAGACTGCACAGAACGTGCAGTCTGATCTTTGATCTGTACCGTCCGCTTAATTAGTCAAGCACCTACGATGAAAATCTGTCTGAATCTCTGTGGATATCAATTTACAGCCACCAAAAGAAGTCGAGTTTACTTATTTGGCGCCGAAAGAGTTAAGGAGTTAACAGATGAAACTATACTCGTATAAGGATCCGGTTGTCTAATTTTACGAACTAAAATATATAAGCCATGCTCTGTGAAAAGGGGACTTAATGCATCTCCGTGCTACATGATACCAAGCAAGCTATCGCGTAATCATAGATCCAGAATAGCCACTTTTTTTAAAACAACCGACTTAATCATGGGGGTACACTGGTACTTGGACAAACAGAAAATTGACCTGTAGCGAAAAGTTTCGGCCCAGGTCTGCCTGTGCGGACTGCGCAGGCTGACCTGAATCGGATACTTTTCGCAGAGGCAATAAGCCCCCTTTTCACAGTGCACGGCTCATATATTATGTTGTAGGGTATCGGAACCTGTTGACATCGTCTAAAATCAGGTTCGACGTTCTCCGATTAAATCTGATCTTGATCTCCATTGTCAAATTTAAATAAAAAAAGAAATAAACATGAGCTGTGCTCTGTGAAAAGGGGGCTTAATGCATCTGCGAAAAGCATCGAGTCAGGTCAGCCTGTGCCTCGATCTTTCCCTAAATGAGAAAAATTAAGTCTTGTCGATAATACGAGTATTTTACTCATGACAAATTCCGTGTTTGTCAAACAATGGGATTTGTCTTTGAAAACGTAGAAAACATTGTGGGAAAAGGAGAAAATGTTGGTTGCCAGCATTTTTTTCTTTTCTCACAGTGTTTTTAGAAACCTTCTTCCTCAAGGTCATCTTACCGTTAGGCTGCCAAGCGGGACCCGAGGACCTTTTGCGGACGGTATAGATCAAGATCAGACTGCACAGAACGTGCGGTCTGATTTTGGATCTACACTGTCCGATAAGGAGATATTTTTAATGATAATAATAATAATGATAATAATAATGATGATGATGATGATGATGAATTTAAAGTAACAATTTGTACTTTTACTATCAACTTGAAAGTTTCATTTCACTTTTTTAGAATGTTAACCCTTTCCCAAACGACAAATGTTGGACTGGTCCAAATTGAAAGAGTTTGCAGACGTCAATTTTAAATTTGATGAAAATGGCAGAAAGGTCTCAAAAAGGGTAGAAAACACTGTGGGAAAAGGAGAAATTGCTTGTCACGAGCAATTTCTCCTTTTCCCAGTGTTTTCAAAAGACTTGTACTGCACACACGTGAAAACCAGGGCTTGTTTGGGAAAGGGTTAATCCTTTATCACATAATCACCAGTTTTAGACGACCCTAAAAGAAACGGCTTCTGAAAACAATTTTGGGAAAAGGAGAAAATGCTGTTAACCAGCATTTTCTCCTTTTCTCAAATTGTTTTCTACGCTTTGAAAGACGACTCCCACCACTTGAACTATGTTTAATTTGTCGTCTGCAAATGCTTTGGATTTGGACAAGTCCAAATTTTCATGGTTTTGGAAAGAGTAAAGGGTTAACCACGGGATGGTTTGGGAGAGGGTTAAGCCGCACGAATTAACATGCCAATTCGCGAAATAAACTTTCCAAATTGTCTTCGTCTTTTTTCGATATTTCTGGCAGGAAGATAAACTTAAAATCAGCATTTTGTTTATTTCTTTAGAATATTTTATTGTCTGATTCATTCTTAAAAGGCTGAACCATTTGTCTGACATCTTTGGCATTAAAAAAAGCATTCGTGGAAGGCGTAGATCAAGAGCAGACTTAACAGAACTTGCAGTCTGATCTTGGCTCCCTACGTATGGCGACTTAATTCCTCACTTTGAGTATAAATTATCTTTTTTGTTGTAAATGGAATCTTATATTCTAGAACTTTATAAAAGTTTATTTATTTGGCAATATAATGATATTAGAGGATCTCTGATAAACAACAAATTCAACTTGAAATGATATAAAACTTATGCCTTCTGACGCCATTTTGCTGCTCATTTGTTTTTCAGTCAGGAGATGATCCGGTTTCTTTGCCAAAGTGCATTTTGCGCAATTTTTAAGTTTTTGCCAGAATTTGATAAAACTTTTTTTTTTTTTATTAAATTATGAAGGTTACAGCTTTTTTTAGTTTAGTTTAAACATATTTATTTTACATCGATTGAGAAACAAGTTTTAACAACTTATACTAATCTCTCTCGATTCTGCTTCCTGGAAACTACACCAGTACTCGCACCGATTGTGTGGGTCAATGAACAGTCCCAAAGTTGACGTCCGCTCCCGGGTATCGAACTCAGGACCTTTTGATTACGAGGCCCACTCTCTACCTCACAACCACGGACACCGCACCGCATATTTTAAGTACCCTAATACAAAAAAAGGAACCCTAGTCTGGGTAAATGTCCGTACTGATTTTTATTCAGTGATTGATTGATTGATTGTATGGTGTTTAACGCCGTTTTTAACATTATTTCAGTTATATCGCGGCAGCCAGTGCACCTATCCATGCTTTCCTGGAGTTTCTTTTACCAGCACTACGCACAATATTCTTTCCAAGTCACTGGCTGCTTTCCCACATAACTATCGTCGAAACAATGGACAGCGGTGAGAGAGGAATGAATCCTGTCGCAATGACTATCATCAATCCTCGGAAAGAAATTGGCCGAGCCGGGGATAGAACCAGCGACCTCCTGTTCTCAAGTCCTGTACGCTACCGATTGAGCTACGGGGGCTTGGCGATTTTTATTCAAACATATCTGATACAGATTTAGTGCGCGAACTTTCTTGTGGTATAGACAGACTCACAGTGTGCAGTGCATTCTATCCCATACCACCAAAATAAACGTGAGGCTCTCTGAGAAAAAGGGGGAGTTTAACCCTTTACCACACAATCTCGACTTTTTACGACCCTAAGGCAGAAGGCTTTTGAAAACACTGTGGGAAAAGGAGAAAATGCTGGTAACCAGCATTTTCTCCTTTTCCCACAATGTTTTCTACCCTATTACAATAATACAATACAACACGTTTATTGCCTGAAACATCAATAGAATGTTTATAGCAAGAAGAAAACATAGTAAGAAAATAGAAAACATGGATTTGCTGAAGAACATAGCATTACGTGAACATATATGTACAGTTGATATAAGATTTCAAATTCTAGGAAGAGAAGCGAAATATATAAATTTAGATAAATTACTGATAATGCATTTTGAGTCTTTTGACATGAGTTTTGTAAATTTTTGGATTGTCGGCCAATTATAGTAGTATCGTTTGATATATTTATTTCTGAGGTCTGTGTATTTTGGACATATTGATAAGAAGTGATATGTACAGTTAATATAAGATTTCAAATTCTACGAAGAGAAGCGAAATATATAAATTTAGATAAATTACTGAAAATGCATTCTGAGTCTTTTGACATGAAATTTGTAAATTTTTGGACTGTCGGCCAAGTATAGCAGTATCGTTTGATATATTTATTTCTGAGGTCTGTGTATTTTGGACAGATTATAAAAAGTGATATTCGTTTTCAATCATATTTGAGTTACAATTTCTACAAATTCTTTCATCTCTTGGGATATTTAAATGTCTTCCTATTTCGACTTGTAATTTATGTGGTGAAACTCTAAAACAAAGAAATCACCATTTTAGCAACGTTTGATTTGTCGTCTGCGAAAGCTTTCAATTTGGACAAGCTTAAAATTTTGTCGTCTGACTTAATACATCTTTGTACTGCGTTATAGCAGTCATATCGTCGCAATAAAATTGGCTGAACCATTGACGAGCAGAGAATTTACCATTGGCAAAAAGTATCGACCATGGTCAGCCTGCGCAGACTGCGCAGGCTGACCTGGTCGATACTGTTTGCAGATGCATTAAACTACCTTTTCACAGAGCGTAACTGAAATACATACTTGTGTACCATGGACATGACCCGCGTCGACTTCATGGGCTCTAGGATATGTCAGTTGTTAAATTGTAGGGTTCGAAACCAGGAGGCCCCGGGTTCGATTCTCTAGGGTTCAGCTGGGTTATTCGTAGGAGTTTCCTTTTGCGAGATGCTTCAAAGCTCTAGCATTGTTCTGGTGAAACTCGGGAAAAACACACATAAGTGAGATATCACTGTGATATGACTTAGATAAAGTTAACAGCAGCATAGGTAATCAATCAATGAATCAATCAATCAATCAGTCAGTCAGTCAGTCAGTCAGTAAACCACCCAACCAACCAACCAACCAGCCAGCCAGCCAGCCAGCCAATCAATCAATCAATCAATCAATCAATCAATCAAACAACCAACCAACCAACCAACCAACCATCAATCAATCAATCAATTGGCCTCTATTAAATTTGTGAGCAAATGGTACCTGAATCGATTTACTATTTACATTTTTTAAAGGCTCAATAACAGCCAAACGTAAACAGTTGGGTGGTAAAATGCAATTGAATTTAAATCATACATTTTAAAAGTAAGGCAATTATTGTGCAGATGACAATCTGTTATTGTATATATATATCAATACAAATAATTCCGTAGGGAATTCAACACTTAAATAAAATATAGTCACTCAGTTTTTCAATATTTCGGCCAGCGGCCTTTCTCAAGAAAAGAAACGTAAATTTATCTACTTTGTAGATGCACGTCGTATGCCATTGTTGTATACAGGATGTGACGTCATTGTGAAATACACAACGTTTGATCCCGCGCTAATTAAATTAACGTTAATTGATAGCGGGAATCTTTGACGTTACACCCCGCCGGCCGGTGAGTCCGTAATTTCTGTATCCAAGTTGATTCGTACATCAGTCTCTCTGTCTTGCAGCCTGATTTTATTTGTTGTAATATAGAAAAAACAGCATCCTCTTCTGAATGGTCTTTCTTTGAAAAATGACCGTTAATCGGCTTGTCTCTCTGCAATTTGATGTCACGCAAGTGCTCCGTCATCCTCTCATTTAGTTGTCGTTCAGTCTCTCCAACATATACTACCGTTTCACATTTCTTACAGCTTATTGAGTAGACTACGCTGTGCTGTCTACAATTGTTGTAATTCGGGATTTTGAACTCTTCTCCTGTTGTACTAATAATTTTATCGCTGTCGGAAATGCGGGCACATTTGTCGCAATCTAATTTGCATGGTTTACTTGATTTTTTAACCAGTTTATTTGTTATTGTATAGTCGGTCCAAGTGCAAGTCACTGGCAGAAAAATGAATTTGAAACCTATGTCAAAGTTGCCAGGTCACTTTATCTTTTGTTTACTTTTTACCTGGTTTTAAACTTCATTTTCCTGCCAGCGACTAACACTTTGACTGACCATACAGTGGCAGATTGTTATTTTTACAATAATTTTTCATACTTTTAAATTGTAAGATCTAAATTTAGATGCATTTTAACAGCCCCATTGTTTATTTGTCGCCGCCACTTTGACTTTAAGCTACTAATTTATGACACTTGAAACGGCCATAACGATCCTGTCACCGATCGATGCATGTTTTTTGTGCACAATTGCATTGTCAAATTTGTGCAACAGTCGTAGACAAGATACGCCGATGTAGAGCCTGGGTCCGTCCAAACCATGCTAGGTTACGTTCGTAATATAATTCTAAAGATTTTCAACGTAATAAAATTTCTGATTGGCTAAACCAAACCAAATGGCTAAGCCATTCAGAAGTTGTATCACTTTATATATTCAGAATTAGACGAGGAATGCATTTTAACCTTTTACCACACAATCCCGAGTTTTTAACGACCCTGAAAAAAAAACCTTTTGAAAACATTATGGAAAAAAGGAGAAAATGCTGGTAGCCAGCATTTTCTCCTTTTTCCACAATGTTTTCTACTCTGTCAAAGACAGATTCCATCATTTAAGCCACGATGAATTTGTTGTCTGCAAATGTTTTCAATTTGGACCCATCTGAAATTTTTTCGTGTGGTAAAGATTTAAAGAGGTTGTGAACACGGGCCTTGACTGCGCAGCTGCAAAATGCCGACGCAGATGCCTCAAGGAGTGAATTTTCACGTCCAATTTCTTTTGTGAAAATAGATAGAAGTTGGGGGAAAATATGGACTCCGCAGGAATACATGAACTTGCTAAGTAAATTGACACTTGACTGGTTTTTATTATGACAGAAAGGCGAATGTTTTTTACATAAAACGGACAATAAATAAGGACCCAACCAGTCTGCCTCGCTGACTGTGTGTCCTCAGATATTATCAGGGGACTATAAATAGCGTGTTTTGTTTATGTGGTTTTATTTTTGGGGCAGGCTTACTGACTTCCATGTGTACTTTATAGCATTAAAGACCCATTGAATATTTTTCCATCATTTTTTTTCTTTCACCAGTAGGTCTGTATTTAAACCGTTTCCGGCCGAATCGTTGGAGAACATGGCCCCAGGGCATCCGTTTTCTACTTTTTTTTTTTCGGCGTAGCTGAATGTGCTGGCTTGTGACCTACTTTTTGGTACTGATAACTACTGAATAGATAGAAATTTGTGATTGGTCAAAAATGTAGACATGTTTATTCTACGGACCCTGCCTATTTGCTGCCAAGTTTACGCCGTCTTTTTTAAAGATATTTCTTGTTTCAAGTGTTTTTGGATTTTGAGGGCTACCAACATAGAGAACGAACTAACAACTGCTATCAAACAGTGCAAACACCCAGATAAAGTTAATTTTTCTGTCTAATAAGACTAAGTTTTTGTCTGAATTCGTTTAAACGCTGTTTTCAACATTACTTTTAGTTACATCACGGTCGAGGCTCATTTTCTGTAGTTTCACCAGTTCAATGCTGGTCTCGGCAGTATCTAACGGATCTGACTCGTGACCTGGTGGTTGCGAGTTCGATACCCCGTTGAGACAAACTTTCTTGCCGGCGATTTTTTGCCTATCACCTCTGATGCATGTGAGTTAAGTAGTGGAAAGAAAGTTGAGCTAGAACTGGTGCGAGAAAGCCAGGAAACACATGGGGACGTCACTGACCACCATGATATGACCTGGGCTGTTAAAATGGCGTTAAACTCCAATACAAACCAAACCAAACCAATATCGGCAGTATTATTCTTAACCCTTTACCAAACAGAATTGTCTTCAAATGACATCCAAGAAAGGGCATTTTGAAAAAAGAAAAAAAAAAAAAAATCTTGAGAAAAGGAGAAAATGCTGTTAACCAGTATGTTCTCCTTTTATCACAATGTTTTTTTTTTATGATTTCAATGGAAAAGAAAGCAATAATCCTTTCACTCTGTACCAAATGACTAATTTTTAGATTTGTCCATGTTGAAAACATTTGCAGGCGACAAAATCAATCTGACTCAAAAACTGAAATTTGATTATTTAGAGGTAGAAAACATTGTTGAAAAAGGAGAAAATGCTGGTTACCAGCATTTTCTCCTTTTTCCACAATGTTTTCAAAATTTTTCTCCTTTAGGGGTCTTTAAAATTCCGGATCGTTTGATAAACTGTTCAGCTGCATATGAATTTTTGTCGTTTGGTAAAGAGTTAGAAATATTCTTTCTAGATACCGCCGCCAACGGGAATCAATCCGTAATTTTCTAATTAAAAAAAAATAAAGCCCTAAACTACCTGCCAAGTTAATTTATAATAAAATTTATAAAACTATACAATATCAGTACTAATCCATTGACAAGGCAAAATGGGTCTGACTCCAAATTCTCTCAACTTAGATTCCGTCATTCCCTTTCGGAAATGACAATTTTCAGAGTCGTCCATTTTGATTTTAAGTTTTCTGGTACTCTAATTTTTTTTTACGACAATTTTGTTACAATTACTAACTGACATGGTAATGGCAATTAACTTCTTTACTAAACGACAAAATTTTAGACCAGTCCAAATTGAAAGCTTTTGCAGATGACAAAATAAATGTGACTCAATAATTGAAATGTGTTGTGGAAAGAGTAGAAAACATTGTGGGAAAAGGAGAAAATGCTGGTTACCAGCATTTTCTCCTTTTTCCGCAATGTTTTCAAAAGGCTTCTTCCTTAGGGTCGTTCAAAGTCGGAATTGTGTGGTAGAGGGTTAAAGATACATCTATACTTGTTTTCAGGCAGTTTTTAACCCATTTCATCTTTGATTCATCAAACTATAATCATTCTGGTATCTTCATGCTATATGTTGCTACTGACTGTTGCAAGGTTGCATAGATTACGACCGATATTTCTTTCTGGAGGCCATCAAGGAAATCGCTGTCGTGAGGTTGTCAGTTTTAAATCGAAGATTACCGATATATGTATAAATTATCCATTACAATATATATTTCCGTAATTTATCCATGTTTACACAGAATATCGAATACAAATTCAGAACCATTCTACAGTCTATCAAATTCCAACAGGATTTTTCTCTCCCTAGCTGTAAGGATGTATCTTTAACAAGTCTAATTGTTTATCATAAGAAGAACTAAATATTGAATAGGTGCCTTAACCCTGTACCAGACGACAAAATTATAGCCTTGTCCAAATTGAAAGCATTTGCAGACGATAATTCCAATGTGGCTCCAATGATGCAATTTTTCTGTGATAAGGTAGAAAATATTGTGGGAAAAGGAGAAAATGCTGGTTACCAGCATTTTCTCCTTTTCCCACAATGTTTTAAAAAGGCTTCCTTTCCAGGGTCGTTAAAAGGCGTCATTGGGCAGTAAAGGGTTAAAGAAAAAAACGCACCTCAAATTTCATATTTAAGTAAGTAAGTAAGTAAATATTTTATTATAGTGACATGTGTAGAAGCAGCAAATAAGGTTTACAAATAAATAATTTCAGGAACACCCGGCCCCATGGGCCTATATGTCACTTTTGAAAACAATTACGGTATAAATAAACAATTTTTACATTTCATGTATAATGGCGGATATCAATGATTTAGACAGTCAGATGGATGGATGGATGGATGGATGGGTGGATAATGGATGGATGGATGGATGGATGGATGGGTGGATGGAGAATGGATGGATGGATGGATGGATGGATGGATGGGTGGAGAATGGATGGATGGATGGATGGATGGGTGGCTGGATGGGTGGGTGGATAATGGATGGATGGATGGAGAATGCATGGATGGATGGAGAACGGATGGATGGATGGATGGATGGATGGGTGGCTGGATGGGTGGGTGGATAATGGATGGATGGATGGAGAATGGATGGATGAATGGAGAATGCATGGATGGATGGAGAATGGATGGATGGATGGAGAATGGACGGATGGATGGATAATGGATGGATGGATGGAGAATGGATGGATGGATGGATGGATGGGTGGCTGGATGGGTGGCTGGATAATGGATGGATGGATGGAGAATGGATGGATGGATGGAGAATGGATGGATGGATGGAGAATGCATGGATGGATGGAGAATGGACGGATGGATGGATAATGGATGGATGGATGGAGAATGGATGGATGGATGGAGAATGCATGGATGGATGGAGAATGGATGGATGAATGGAGAATGCATGGATGGATGGAGAATGGATGGATGGATGGAGAATGGACGGATGGATGGATAATGGATGGATGGATGGAGAATGGATGGATGGATGGAGAATGCATGGATGGATGGATGGATGGATGGATGGATGGATAATGGATGGATGGATGGATGGATGGATGGATGGATGGATGGATGGATGGGTGGATAATGGATGGATGGATGGATGAATGCATGGATGGATGGATGGGTGGATAATGGATGGATGGATGGATGGATGGGTGGATAATGGATGGATGGATGGGTGGATGGGTGGATAATGGATGGATGGATGGGTGAATGCATGGATGGATGGAGAATGGACGGATGGATGGAGAATGGACGGATGGATGGATAATGGATGGATGGATGGAGAATGGATGGATGGATGGAGAATGGACGGATGGATGGAGAATGGACGGATGGATGGATAATGGATGGATGGATGGAGAATGGATGGATGGATGGAGAATGCATGGATGGATGGAGAATGGACGGATGGATGGAGAATGGACGGATGGATGGATAATGGATGGATGGATGGAGAATGGATGGATGGATGGAGAATGGACGGATGGATGGAGAATGGACGGATGGATGGATAATGGATGGATGGATGGAGAATGGATGGATGGATGGAGAATGCATGGATGGATGGAGAATGGACGGATGGATGGAGAATGGACGGATGGATGGATAATGGATGGATGGATGGAGAATGGACGGATGGATGGAGAATGCATGGATGGATGGAGAATGGATGGATGAATGGAGAATGCATGGATGGATGGAGAATGGACGGATGGATGGAGAATGGACGGATGGATGGATAATGGATGGATGGATGGAGAATGGATGGATGGATGGAGAATGCATGGATGGATGGAGAATGGATGGATGAATGGAGAATGCATGGATGGATGGATGAATGCATGGATGGATGGAGAATGGATGGATGGATGGAGAATGGACGGATGGATGGATAATGGATGGATGGATGGAGAATGGATGGATGGATGGAGAATGCATGGATGGATGGAGAATGGATGGATGGATGGATGGAGAATGGATGGATAGATGAATGAATGGATGGATGGATGGGATATATACAACTGAATAGATCAAATTATAAATGTAGTAACATATGATTAATGAATGATTAAGTATATGAATTTTGACCGAGTCCGAATGTAATACATAATTGTGATTTTGTTCACTTTCTTTTGAATTCTTGTCAATTGAATTGCTCATAAAAGCTGAAAGAAATTGGTGGTATTTTGTTTTATTCATTGGATGAAAAGGTTTTAGTTCTGACTTCGGAATCAATTTCAGTTTGAATGGTGAAAATGTCTAAGCATGGATACACTTTAACAAGATTACATGTTATAAACATTTTTAAAATCTTATCCTGCTATTTAAGTGAAAAGAAACTTTTAAGCCGATGGTAAAACTCAAGATTTTTCTATTTCAAAGGTATTTTATGGTGGACAGATATCTCCTTATCGGACAGTGTAGATCCAAGATCAGAATGCACGTTTTGTGCAGTCCCATCTTGATCTACACTGTCCGCAAAAAGGTCCATTAGTCGCGCTTAGCGGCCTACCGGGCTTAATCCATCCTCTACCAAACAATACCGTGTTTCACGATCCTGAGAGAAAAAAATAAAACAGCTTTTGAAAACATTGAAGGAAAAGGAGAAAATGCTGATAAACAACATTTTCTCCTTTTCCCACAATGTTTTCTAATCTTTCAGACACAAATTTCATTATTTGAACCACATTTTTTAAAAGTCGTCTGCTGGCGCCTAAAATTTTGTCGTCTGGTAAAGGGTTAATCCTTAGAGGATGAAGGCTTTTGAAAACATTGATGGAAAAGGAGAAAATGCTGGTAACCAGCAATTTCACCTTTCCCAACACTGTTTTCAACGCTTTATGAAACAAATGTCATCATTTGAAAAAAAAAAAAACCTTTTAAAATGTCGTCTGAAAGCACTTTCAAATTTGTACAAGCCTAAAATTTTGTCGTCTGGTAAAGGGTTAATCCTTAGAGGATGAAGGCTTTTGAAAACATTGATGGAAAAGGAGAAAATGCTTGCAACCAGCATTTTCACTTTTCCCAACACTGTTTTCAATGCTTTATGAAACAAATGTCATCATTTGAAAGAGAAAAAAACTCTTAAAATGTCGTCTGTTGGCGCTTTCATATTTGACAAATCTAAAATTTTGTCATCTGATAAAGAGTTAACTCTTTACCAAACAACACTATTTCGGACTGGTCCAAATTGAAAGCATTTGCAGACGACAAATTAAATGTGGCTAAAATGATTGCATTTGTTTCTGAAAGGTTAGAAAACATTGTGGGAAAAGGAGAAAATGCTGGTTACCAGCATTTTCTCCTTTTCCCACAATGTTTTCAAAAGGCTTCTTTCTCAGGGTCGTTAAAAGTCGGGATTGTGTGGTAAAGAGTTAATCCAATAAGTTTTAGCTGAATAAAACGGACATTATAAGTAGGGCAAAGAGATCTGGACATCGAAATTAAGAGCAGTTTCTAGACACAGTATGGTGTAAAGTAGTGGACAGCACTGGTTAAAAAAAAAAAAAAAGCAGACTGCGCGTTCTGTGTAGTCTGATCATGATCTACACTTTTTAACAATTATCCTGCTAAATAAGTTAAACTTTCAAGCCCATAGTAAAAAAAACGGATAATGCGACTTTAAAGTTATTTTTTATTCATTTTTGTAGAAAAAATATATCGTTATCAGACAGTGTAGATCCAAGATCAGACTGCACGTTCTGTGCAGTCTGATCTTGATCTACACTGTCTGCAAAAGGTCAGTGAGTCGCGCTTAGCCGCTGAAAGGTTAATATAGGTTGTGGGAACTTGTTTCACAATCGATGTAAAAATGAATAGGTTTGTACTCAAAAAAAAAAAATATATGTCCTCAGTGTCGCCAAAATGATGGAATATGTCTTTGAAATTGCAGAAAATCTTGTGGGAAAAGGAGAAAATGCTGATTACCGGCATTTTCTCCTTTTTTTCAGAATGATTTTAAAAAGTTTTAGTTCCTCATGGTGGAAAAAAATAGGAATCGTTGGATAAAGGCTTAACTCTTTCCCAAGCGACAAAATTTTAGACTTGTTCAGATTAAAAGCATTTGTAGACAACAAAAGATAAGTGACTTAAAATTTTGAAATTTGTTCTGGAAGGGTAGTAAACATTGTTGGAAAAGGAGAAATGCTGGTTTCTAACTCTCCCTCCTTTTCCCATAATGTTTTCAAGAACTTTCTTCTTTAAGCTCGTTAAAAGTCGGGATCGTTGAGTATAAATAGATTTAATCCGTTCATAAATTTAAAAGGCAAATTAAATGTACCTAAATCGGACGGAAACTGAACCTTAACTGGGCATTCCTTTGATTAACCCTTTTGAACAGCGCCATGGGCGAAAGCAGGGACTTTTGCGGACGACATAGATCAAGATCAGACTGCACAGAACGTGCAGTCTGATCTTGGATCTATACCGTCCGCTTGTGCCTTTAAAGACACTTCTATACTCGTTTTCACTCAATTTTCACCCTTTTTTCAATTCTGTTTTATTAAACTATAATCATTCTTGTATCTTCATGCCAAATTTTGCCCTTGACGGTTGCAAGGTTGCCCAGATTGGGAACCGATAGAAAATGCATTTCATTTTTTCTGGAGACCATCAAAGAAATAATTTTTGTCGTTTCCGGTTTTAAATCGAAGACAAATCCCTTGAGTTTCTTTATCCGTTACAGAACAGAACAGAACATAATTTTATTTTGACTTATACAAAGTACATCGTCAGTTGCACTACAATATACAAAGACAACGTGGTACATGGAGATACTATCAAGATGTTACAAAAAAGACATATAAGAAAGAAATAAGTTGAAAAGTATTATGATTAGAAATAAAAAATAAACAAATTTACATGTATTGGTAATTTTGTTGTTTAAACAGCTGACTAAATTCTGAGCCATTCTACATACTATCAAGCTTTAAAAGCGTTTATTTTTTTCTCTCTCTGACTGTAAGGATGTATCTTTAATCCTATAAAATAAAAAAAATATATATTTCTTGTTGTGAATGGATTGTATTTTCAACCGTCTAACGAGGTCAAGTTTGTATATCTGGCGCTGACGGGGTTAAAACCTTTACCCAACAACGACCACTATACCTGCTTTTTTTTCAGAAAGTGTAGACCGAGATCAGACTGCACTGAACGGACAGTCTGGTCTTGATTCTGCATACCTTGTTATTTTTTTGAGATGTTCCGAAAAGAAATGCATTTAAACTTGATGCCCTGGGCTCGATTTCACGAAAAAACTTAAGTCTCTAATTTTGCTCAAATCTACTAACGGTCGCAAGTTCTGACTTAACTTGAGTTTGTTATTTTAAAAAAAAAAATCAGCAAAATAATAACAGACTGATTTAACATGCTCAAATCAGGAGTTGATACTACGTTTCAGACTCAAAAAAGCAAAATAAATAGACTTAAGTCAACTAACATCCTTAAGTCCATTATTTTGCTGAGTTGAGTCCGAAACGTTGTGTCATCACGTGACTTGAGGATGTTAAATCAGTCTGTTAATGTTAGTGAAATGCGTCTGGAATAACCTCAACTAACTTAAGTAAGAGAATAAGTCAGTTTGCAGATTTGAGTAAAATGATAGACTTACTTTTTTCGTGAAAATGGGCCCTGGTTAATATACCACTGAACCCTTTCAACGCTGTGTAGGTGATAAAGTGTTTGCTTGCGGACGGTATAGATCCAAGATCAGACTGCACAGAAAGTGAAGTCTGATCTTGGATCTATACCTTCCGCATGTTTTAGTGCAACCTGTAAAATTAAAAGTCTTTTCTAGGCCTCAATGGGTTATATTTTCAGCGTCGAGAGAGAGAGAGAGAGAGACAGAGAGAGAGACAGAGAGAGAGAGAGAGAGAGAGAGAGAGAGAGAGAGAGACAGACAGACAGACAGAGACAGACAGACAGACAGGCAGAGAGAGAGAGAGTGAGAGAGAGAGAGAGAGAGCATTAGAGAAGCATAATTACTCTTCTCTGGTTCAATATGGAGAGAAATAATGACAACCATGACTGCAACTACCTCTTTTTCCTCACTGTTTTTCATATTGTCGAAAAATAAAAAATTCTGTTAGATATATTGTTCAAGATAAGATAGCAGTTCAAATCAACACTAGAAAAGAAACAGCTGCTGCTAAAAACTTAATGTCTGAAAATACACGAAGACGGTCCAGTGATGGTATTAGGGTAATGCCTAAAAATTATTGAATTACAAATAAGCACAAGAAAATGATAGTCCCGTATCATATGAACCCATACTCTGGCAAAGAGTTGGTTAAATGCATCACCGTGATGCATCATACCAAGCAAAGTCATCACATAATGATGGAGTCATCACATAATCATGGATCCATAAAATCCATTTTGTCTAACAACTGACGGAATAATGAGGTATACTGGTCCTGTGAAGGGCAGAAAATTGACCATTAGGAAAAAGTTTCGACCCAGGTCAGCCTGCGCGGACATGCGCAGGCTGACCTGGGTCGATACTTTTTGCAGATGCATTAAGCCCCCTTTTCACATAGTACTGCGAATATACATTTGCTTAGGTGTGAATGAGCACCTAGGGCATCAACTAACGGTAGCAACCTTTGTATAAAGGTGTCACAAATGTATCCGCAAAAGGGATCGCTTCAAGGCCCGCAAAGGCCCGCAGAATAAACATATCCCCATTTTTTGACCAATCCCAAGTTACTATTTATTCATTCAAGGCTAATACCACAAAGTAGGTCAATAGCCAGCTTATATAACTACACTGAAAAACTATATAGAACCAAGATCCTTGGCCAGTATCAGCCAGAATTTTCTAAATTTGAAAGTAACGCAGCCTCTGATTGGATAAACTAAATGGTTTAGCCAATCAGAAGTTGTGTTACTTTTGTAAATTTTGTATTAGCCTTGGAGTAATATTAAAAATGGTTGGTCAATACGGACCCTGACCTACATTGCCCACTAAAGCAGGTCAATTTGTCCCAGACATTGTAACTCTTTACCAGACGACCAAATTTTAGATTTGTCGAAAATGAAAGGATTTGCAGACGACAAATTAATCGTGGCCTTAATGATCGGATTTTTCTGAAAGAGGCTATAAAGCATTTTTGGAAAAAGTAGAAAATGCTGGTTACTAGCATTTTCTCGTATTCCGACAATGTTTTGAAAAAAATCGTTCGTCCACAGGCTTGTAAAATATGTTGTTTTTATTTTTGGCAAAGGGTTAAAAATTCAGTACTGTAAAAAGGTCACACAGATTGCGTGTCTCCATCTCTTAAATTACACTTTCAACAATGCCAATCTAACTACGACCGGTGAACTGTTTGTAATTTCTGGTGAATTTGACAGATACGATTGCTCTCTCACTTAGATCTATAATTATATACGTAAGCCAAGCCGGTAGCTCAGTCGATTACGTACTAGGCTTGAAATCCACGGGTCTCTGGTTCGATACGCAACTTTGTCAATGTCCTTCCGAGGATTGATGACATTCACTGCGATAGGATTCATTCCTCACTTATCACTGAACATTAAATTTCAGGCTCATCCAAACTGAAGGCATTTGCAGACAAAAAACCCAAATCTGGCTCAGATGATTGGATCTATCTTTGAACTGGTAGTAAACATTGTGGGGGAAAGGAGAAAATGCTGATAATCAGCATTTTCTTCTTTCCCCACCATGTTTTTATTTACAGACGAATTCCATCATTCGAGACACATTTAAGTTGTAGCCCGAAAATGAATTCAGTTTGGTAAATTCTACAATTATGTCGTTTTGTATAGATTTGTTTAAAGCAATGCACCTGTTTCTATCGGCCCAGGGTCAGCTAAGAACAAAGCTCAACTTTTTTCGCTACCGACTAAATAAATCCGACAATTTTCGAGTAATAGATATAACGATTTCTATTGAAGTTACTTTTTGTAATTAATAATTTTTATCGTTAGTTTGAGGACGGTGTAGACCAAAGGTCAGACTCCATGCTTTGTGCAGTTTGATCTGTCTGCAAAACCTATAGTAGTCGCAATCGGCAGCTAAAGAACTTAAGGGCTAACTCTTTAAAAAAAAAAAAGATTTAGAGTTGTTTGTCCAAGTTGGAAGCACTTCCAGGTGGTATATTAATCCTTAAGCTGATAAACAGATGAAACGAAAATTTCAACTCGGTCGTAAAAACCGAAATATTGCGATTTCAAGGTTGATTTCACCGTAAATTAATACCATATCGAACAGTGTAGATCGAAGATCTTACTGCACGTTTAGTACAGTCTGATCTTGATCTACATTGTCCGCAAAATCTGCCCGAGTTGTGCTTAGCAGCCTTGGCGTTTATTGTGGCTTAAGTGATGTTAATTGCCCCTAAAAGGCAACCAAACGTAGGAAAAGGAGAAAATGCTGGTTACCAGCATTTTCTCTTTATATCACAATGTTTTCAATAACCCACTTTCGTTAGGATCGATAAAACACAGGACTGTGTGGTAAAGGGTTAATGTTATTGCGTATTTCCACATTTCGTGACAGAAATCATATTTTGAAAAAAACTTATCGATAAAAGTATGAAATACGATAGACCTATTGTTTGAATTTTACTCATATTCTTTCAACTGTTCCTGAACCAAGATCAAAGGCGGTAGACTTTTGGTGTCCCGCCTGACCACGCCCACAATTCCGTCCCCTTGTAAAGTGGGAAATGATAAATTCAAGCCACTTAAAGTACTCATTAACATCCAAAAGCAGTACTCATTAACATCTAACAACGTGTTTTCTTGTCACTTGGTCTGTTATTACTTTTCGTGGGTGTGTCCGTGGGCAAGACACTTCAGAGCCCTAGTCTAGTACTGGTAAAACCCAGGAAATACATGAATTTGTGAGCTGTTGCCGTGATATGACTGAACTAATGTTGAAAGCGGCGTAAAACACCATTCAATCAATCGTTCAATGTTATTACTAAGAAACTTGCACAGTTTGTCATGATTTTGAACACAAGCCAAAATATCATATGCAAGGAATTTTGTACGTACATGAAAATCTACGAAGAAAAAAAAAAAAAATGAAAATGAGCCATGCTCTGTGAAAAGGGGGCTTAATGCATATGCGAAAAGTATAGACCCAGGTCAGCCTGCGCAGTCTGCGCAGGCTGACCTGGGCCGAAAATTTTCGCTATCGGCCAATTTTCTGTATGTTCAATGAACAGTCTACCTCATGATTCAGTCGGCTGTTAAGAAAAGTGGTTATTATAGATCCTTAATTATGTGATGACTTGATTGATACAGTGCATCACGGAGATGCATTAAGCCCTCTTTTGTCAGAGCAGGGCTCAAATATTTTTGGGTTACCAGGACCAGTGACTTGCAAAAATCATTTGTTATTTTATCCGTGATGTTTTCCAATGTTTCTTCTCTTTTTTTTTTTCTAATTTCTTGCTGTGTGACCCTTGTATCATTTTTGCAGATAGATCTCGCCTGAATGTGACAGTTTTATATTTCGTAAAGGAGGAAGGCGTACAACAATCGGGCCTTGTAAAAGAGCATTTTTTTTACATTTAGCATACCTCTTTTACTCTTTCTCAAATACCTGCTCTAGTTGTTGTTGTTGCTGAGGCTTTTTATGTTGTATTGTTCTGTTTCACATTTTGCCAACTTTTAAAAACTACAGTGTCACTAAAATAATCATTGAAAGAAAGACGATTTAGATATGCGGCTTAATTTTTCTTTCTATTTTTTATTTTTTTTTAATCTTTTAAAATATAGAATGAAGCAATTTGTCCCAATTCTTACACTATAAGAGAGAAAAGGCCTTTTTCTTACGTTTTCTATAAAGGGACTGCCGAGCACGGTAGCTAAATCGGTTACATTCAGGGCATGAAACCAGGGGATCGCAGGTTCGAATTTTTAGCTAGGTCAAGTTCTTTCCGAGGATTGATGATAGTTATTGAGACAGAATTCATTTCTCTGTCACCGCTGATCTTTGTTACAACAATGGCTATGTGGGAAAGCAGTATCTGGCTTGGGAAGAATGTTGAGCGAAATAATGGTTAACTCTTTCGGCGCCAAATAAACAAACTCGGCTTCTTTTGATGGCTGTAAATAGAATCCACTGAGTCTCCGGAAGACTTTTATCAATAGGCTTGACCAAACAAGCGGAAGGTATAGATCAAAGATCAGACTGCACGTTCTGTGCAGTCTGATCTTGATCTATGCCGTCCGCAAAAGTCCCTGTTTTCGCCTATGGCGCTGAAAGGGTTAAAAATATCCAAGAAAGCATGGATAGGCGCACTGGCTGCCGCGATATAACTGAAATAATATTGAAGGAGACGCTAAATACCATACAAACTAACAATCTAAATCAACTTTAATGACTTCTTTTGGAAAAAAAAGGACACTGTATACCCCCACAGAATATGATAAGGGTGTGTGAATACAGAGAGGCTTATGTTTCATATATTCACATTGTTATAGAAATTAATGGGTTGATTACACGGTATCTTGAAATTAACCCCTGAGCCGCAAAGCGCGACTCACTGACCTTTTGCGGACAGTGCTGCTCCAAGATCAGACTGCACAGAACGTGCAGTCTGATCTTGGATCTACACTATCCGATGAGGAGATATTTTTGCCGAAAAGATAACTTTGAAATAGCCATATTTAGGATTTTAACGTCGACTTGAAAGTTTCATTTAAAGTTATTTAATAGGATAAGGGTTTATAATCTACCATAAATACGCGCTTGTTCTTTTAACGACAAAATTTGAAATTGAAAGCGTTTGCAGACGACAAACTAATGTTGCTGAAATGATGGAATTTTTATTTGAAAAGGGAAAAAAAAAAACCCTGATGGGAAATGGAGATAACCAATATCTTCTCCTTTTCACAGAATGTTTTCTTCCCTTTCGAAGACAAATTTCATCATTTAAGCCGGTTTTTTCTTTTTTTTTTTTCTTTTTTTTTTTTTTTGTTAAAAAAAAAAAAAAAAAAAACACTCAATATTTGGAACTGCTGGACAGTGTAGCTTCGAAAACAAAAACATGGTCTTGGCTCTTCGGCCGCCTGATTTTTATTTGACCCATGGTCTGGCAAAAGGGGGCTTGATACCAAGGAAGTCATCATATAATTACAGATTCATTAAGTCCGTTTTGTCCGCATACTGGCTGAATCCTGAGTTAGTCTGGTCCTTGGGCATGCAGATAATTGACCGATACCGAAAAGTTTCGGCCCAGGTCAGCCTGCGCGGAGTGGGCAGGCTGACCTGGGTCGATACTTGTCGCAGATGCATTAAGTCCCCTTTTCACAGAGCATGGCTCATTTCTGTTGTACCCCAGTGCATTGCACGCTGATCTTCTAACGAAAAATTTGTATTGAAGTATTAGCTATTCGTTAAATACTCTTTATCCTGGAAAAGGGGGTGTAATGCGGTCACAGTGAGTGAGTGAGTGAGTGAGTGAGTGAGTGAGTGAGTGAGTGATTGAGTCAACCAACCAACCAACCAACCAACCAGTCAGCCAGTCAGCCAGCCAGCCAGCCAATCGATCGATCGATCGATCAATCAATCAATCAATCAATCAATCAATCAATCAATCAATCAATCAATCAATCGTCCTATTGTTAAAAAAGGCCACTGGTCCAAAATGCACATATACTCGTACGTATGATAATCACAAGTAAAAATGACTGGTGTATTGACCTTGAAAAAAATCCTGAACGAATCATCATCATCATCATCATCATCGTCATCATCATCACTGTCGTCGTCATCATCGTCGTCATCATCATCACTATCGTCGTCGTCATCATCGTCATCATCACCGTCGTCGTCGTCGTCATCATCGTCGTCGTCATCATCATCATCATCATCATCAAGATCGACAATTACGGATAATTAACATATGATACTTTATTTATAAATACGACCATTTAACGAGTACATATGAGAACAATATGCCTAAAATAGATATCGCTCTTTTCGAGCAATTTTTCCTTCAACCACAATGTTTTCGAAAACGGTCGGCTGTTAGACGAAAAGTTCTCTGCACGTGATATATGGTAAACTGAAACGCAGAGCAGAATTCAGGTCGCGACAACTTTAGACTAAGTTACCTGGGTGGGAGGGGGGTGGGGGAGTTGTGGGTCAACGTCACGTTTCTAAGGGCGTTGTATAAAAAGACAGCAATCTCGGAACGAAACGAAAAACAACACAAATAATAATTACAAAGGCGTGGACACAATGACTTCGCATATTTTCTTTATCGCTTTACCAAACAATTTCGTCTTATAACGAAAGGCGAGTTTTGAAAAGATTGCGGGAAAAGGAGAAAATGCTGGTAAACAGCATTTTCTCCTTTTTCCCACAATGTTTTCTACCATGTCAAAGACAAATCACATCGTATCAGCCCATATTCAAATTTTCGTCCGAGGATGTTTTTTTTTTTTTGGACTAGTCTGAAATTTTGTCGTCTGGTAAAGGAGTGCTTTTAGTGGGTAATTTATATCATATTCCTTACAGGTGCGAACATTTCAATTTTTCTTTCATCTTTCTTGCAAGACAAACTTCTTCTGACAAACGTGAAAATCGAAATATGATCATGGTACCTTAAGAGAACGAGGCCTTCGTAGCTCAGTCGGTAGCGTACAGGACTTGAGAACAGGAGGTCGCTGGTTCGATCCCTGGCTTGGCCAATTTCTTTCCGAGGATTGATGATAGTCATCGCGACAGGATTCATTCCTCTCTCACCGCTAACCATTGTTTCGACGATGGTTATGTGGGAAAGCAGCCAGTAGCTTGGAAAGAATATTGTGCGGAGTACTGGTAAAAGAAATTCCAGGAAAGCATGGATAGGTGCACTGGCCGCCGCGATATAACTGAAATAATGTTGAAAACGGCGTTAAACACTATACAGTCAATCATAAGAGAACGAGGAATGTCACTTTTACTCCACAGTTTTTTTTTTATTTTTAATGTTATGATTCCTTAATTTACTAGTAGTTTCGATTACATGGCCCGCAACGTGCGAAATGAGACCTTCGGACATTTGCGTAAAATGTCATCCCGGATTAGCCTGCGCAGTCCGCGCAGGCTAATCCGAGACGGCACTGTACGACTACATAAGATTTTTTCATACAGCAGGCTTTCGTGAAACAGAAAATCGCACAAAAAAACAGGAAGTGTCGTCTCGGATTAGTCACAGACTGCACAGGCTGATCTGGGACGACACACTTTTACGCCTATGTCCGAAGACCCCTTTTCGTGTTTGCACGCCAATTATATATGAACTATGCTCTGGCAAAAGGGGGCTTAATGCGTCTCCATGCTGCATTCTACCAAGCCAGCCATCGGATAATTATGTATCGATAATCGCCAGGGTTTTTTTTTTTTTGTAACCAACTGAATAAGGAGGTAGAATGGTACTTTGACGCGTAGAAAATTGACCGATAGCGAAAAGTTTGGGCTCAGGTCAGCCTGCGCTGATTGCGCAGGCTGACCTGGATCCATGCTTTTCGCAGATACATAAAGCCTGCGCAGGCTGACCTGGGTCCATGCTTTTCGCAGATACATAAAGCCCCCTTTTCACAGAGCATGACTCATATACATGTATGTTACAAGTTGTTTTTTTTTTTTTCAAAGCTATCTGCAAACAGATCTTGATCTACACCGTTCGTAAAAGTTACCTTTGTTGGAAACTATGCTGAATTTGTTGAGAATGCTTCGGGAATATTGGCCCTATTATTCGATAATGTGCTAATTCTAAAATGGAATTCTAAAATGATACGATGGGTCATTTCGACACAGACCTTTTGATGACAAGACACACAATTTGTAATTCATTTCAATAAGTATTTAATTTCATGATAACAGTACAATACACTATTTGTACAGTTATTACGAAAATCCTGGAGTAGAAAACAAGTTAACGAGTGACTCCAACCAATTTTGATTATGAAAATGTTTAAGGGTTTAAAGGGGCATTAAACCAGTTTAAAGGGGGGGAGGCGGCGCTGAAGGAAAGACAAATCGCCTTCGATGGGATTCGAACCCATGACCTTCAAAACCAGGCTCGGCAACTCTGCCATCTGAACTATAGGGCTAACCATTAATTTACAGCGTTAAAAATGTACTTTTTCCCTCGAAGTGCAATAACAGCTATTGAGTTACTAACGGAATAGATAAATTTACAGTGCAAATACAATAAAATTCCGGTAATTCCATGTGTTTTCGACATAAATTTCTTTCTTTTTCTTTTAATTTTAAAGCTGTCTTTGCACGCGAATGAAATGTAGCAGTCTATCTTCTTTAAAGATTTTCTAGAGAAAAAAAAATCCTTGCGAAACAAAATCTGATTCAATGCCGCGTTCAGAAAGTAAAGTATAGACTATTGGAATGAACTTTCAGTCAGAATTCAACCTTCCATTCCAACATGATTAGAATTAAAGTACACAATATTGTTGAAGTTCATTACATATTGACAAACGAACGGCTGCATCATTAACCCTCTGGCGTGATAAATAAACCCTTAACCTGCAAAATAAATGAAACGTAAATTTCTACTCGATAGTAAAAACTCAAATATTGATATTTTAAAGTGTTCAACGGAAAGAAAATAATGTACCGGGCAGTGTAGATCAAAGATCAGACTGCACTTTTGTGCAGTCTGATCTTTGATCTACACTGTCCGCAAGAGTCGCGCTACGCAGCCTAGGGGCTAACCCTTTACCACAATCCTGAGTTTTAACTACCCTGACAAAGTTTGTCTCTGAAAACAGTGTGGAAAAAGGAGCGAATGCTGATAGCCAGCAATTTTCTCCTTTCCCACAATGTTTTCTGACCTTTTAAGAACAACTCCTATCATTTAGCCAGATTTTATTTGTCGTCTGCAAATGCCTTCAATTTTGTTGAAAATTTGTTGTCTGCTAAAGAACTAATCAAATCGACCTTTTCGGTAAAGAAAAAAACCACCGAAATATTGCAATTATAGAGCTTGCCAAAAATGTATTACAAAAAGGCAGACAGTGTAGATAAAAAATCAGACTGCACATTCTGTACAGTCTGATCTTGCTCTACACTCGATCTGCAAAAAAGCATCAGAAGTTAGGTAGCGCGCTCGAAAGTGTTAACAAGCGGTTAAATATCGGTTTATTTCAAATTTTTCTAACTTTTACTACCCATGCCCTGATAACACCCGTCTAGACCAAATATATCAGTCGACCCAGCCGAAAAGGGCTCATCTGTAAAGAACCTAACGATTAGTTGAACCTTTATCCAGCTAAATCAGTGAAATTAAACTTTCAAGACGATCGTAAAACCCAAAATGTGGCTATTTCAAAGGTATTTTCTTGGGGGGAAGATGTCTCCTTATCGGACGGTGTAGATCTAGATCAGACTGCACAGAACGTGCAGTCTGATCTTGATCTACACCGTCCGCGAAAGGTCAGTGAATCGCGCTTAGCAGCCTAAGGGCTAACTTCAAATTGATCGCTTGATTTATATAATAGTTAACTCTTTACCACACAAGCCCTGGTTTTCACGTGCAGTACAAGTCTTTTGAAAACACTGCGGGAAAAGGAGAAATTGCTCGTAACGAGCAATTTCTCCTTTTCCCACAGTGTTTTCTACCCTTTTTGAGACCTTTCTGCCATTTTCATCAAATTTAAAATTGTCGTCTGCAAACTCTTTCAATTTGGACCAGTCAAAAATTTGTCGTTTGAGAAAGGGCTAAAAATTATAATTTCTTGATTCGTTGCTTAAAATGTGTTCCAAGATGTTTCTTCGTCATCATGTGCCAAGCCCGGTGACTCAGTAATGTACAGGACTTGAAACCAAAAGGGTCGCTGGTTCGAATTCTACTCTCGGCCAATTTTTCTTTTCGATGATTCATTCCGCTGTTACCGCTGATTATCGTGTCGACGATGGTAATGTGGATAAGCAGCCAGTGACTTTGAAAGAATATTGCGCGAAGTACTGGTTAAAAAAAAAATCTAGGAAAGCATGGATAGGTGCATTGACCGCCGACATATACCTGAAATTGTGTTGAAAACGGCGTTTAATATCATCCAAACAAACAAGTCATCTTCACGCGAATCATAACAATGCATGAGCAGGGTTTGTATTCACCAACCGTTCTTAAGAATATTCTTTGTCTTATTCTAGATTTAGAAAGTAACGCAAGTTTTGATTGGCTAAACCAAATGGTTTAGCCAATCAGAACTTGTGTTACTTTCAAATTTTGAAAATTCTTTAGAATAAGACTAAGAATGTTCCTAAGAATGGTTGGTGAATATAGACCTAGATCTCATTGCTAATATGAGAAAACAGAATGCTAGAAAGAGAAAGCAGAGCTTGTGCTACACGATGTTTACTCAAAACAAATTTGTTTCAGATTTCAAATTTAATTGAACTATGTTTTCCAGTTAGTGTTTGTTCATTAAAATCAATGTTTCTATGTGTTTTGTGTTCATTATATTTGTCCCGGGGTCACTTTTAACGTGGTCGCCGAACGATCTAAAACATCTACGGTCAAAAGCAGCCATTACGGTCGCCGCAGCATTTCCACAACAAATAGTAGCGTTAACATTTTCACGGTTACTCTTTGGTGTACATTTTAATAGGAGTCCGAAATCCAGCGGCATTTCAGGCGATGACGCCCTGCGGCCGTATGGCGCTCACTGTAGTGGCTGTTGGCCTTTTGAATGCCGATGAAGCCGCAATGAAGGCTGCCACGAGGACGAGGGACGAACAGCGGTCGAGCGGTTAAATAATGACACTACCGCAGTGTACTTAGGTTTTCTACATACATCAGACAGCAGAAAATGTTACAGAATTAGAACGTTTGTAAGATACTCATCTACAATCTATTTGACATATATGTACAGTAGCACCAGTTGGTATAGTAGAATTTTAACGTATGAAAACAACTGGTAATTAAAGCCCCAATAACTGTCAAAAGTAAACAACGTAGTTGTTAATTGCATTTGAATTTGAATCATATCATTCTAAAATATGGAAATTATAGTGAAGATGACAAACTGTTCTTGCACGGTCGGTCTAAGTGTTACTGGCTGGCAGAAAAAAAAAAAAATGAATTAATAAAATCAGATTAAAAGTGGAAAAAAAAGATAGAGCGACCTGGCAACTTTTAAAATTCATACTTCTGCCAGCGGTTAACACCTTGGTCCGTATTCACCAATCATTCCTAAGAACGTTCTTTGTCTTGCTCTCCAGAACTTTCTACATTTGGAAGTAACACAACTCTTGATTGGCTAAACCATTTGGTTTAGCCAATCAGGAGTTGTGTTACTTTCAAAAATAGAAACTCTTGGAGAATAAGACTAAGAATATTCTTACGAATGGTTGGTGAATACGGACCCTGGACCAACCGTCCAACAACAGACTGTCACCTGCACAATAAATTCCATCCTTGCAAATGGTATGAATTAAATCTAAAAGCATTTTATCGTCCGCCGTGTTTACTTTTGGCCGATATTGGGGCTTTAAAACTGTTTGACACAAACCAAACTTAAGTGCCATTGCACGGACGCCTTGGAAAAGCTCTACATTATTCCTACAGCGCGCACAATTATACAGGCGGTCATAGAATGGGGACACAATCTCGACTGTTAACTACCTTAACGGAAAAAGCTATAGAAAACATTATGGCAAAAGGAGAAAATGCTGGTAACCAGCATTTTCTCCTTTTCCCATGTTTTCTATCGCTCCCATAAGAAATTTCAATTTTTGGTTCTTAGTTATTTTGTTGTCTGCAAATGCTTTCAATTTGGGCCAGTCTAAATCATTTCGTTTGGTAAAGAGTTAAGTCACTTCTAGGTACTTACGGCCTCGTGGCCTTAAAGTACCTGTAACCGAGACTGGGGAATTATCTATCAGTTCGGTGCAAATTTATATGCCACGGTTTATTCTAATCGGTTTATTACTGCTCTTTTTCAACGCTGTTAAATACAAGTTCAGCAATTAAAATAAAGTGAAGATGGATCTATTGGCAGTAAACGAGAAATCGCAGACAGTAGTGAAGGCTTGATAACGCTTGATAGACTGACGTGATAGAAACATCCTTTCTTTGGTTTATACGCCGTCTGTAACAGATTATCAGAAAGCAAGGTTCAGTTTTAACATGTTTATTTTAAACTGATTGCGAAACGATTTCTTACAATTTATATTATTCATCCTCGATGATTGCTCCCTGGGTCCTTATTCACCAACTATCCTTAAAATTTTCTTAATCTCGTTTTCCAGATTTGCTACATTTGAAAGTAACACAACTTCTGATTGGCTAAACCATTTGGTTTAGTCAATCAGAAGTTGTGTTACTTTCAAATTTAGAAAATCTTGAGGAGTAACACAAAAGAATATTCTTAAGAATGGTTGATGAATACGGACCCTGGAAACGTCAACCACTTTTTTCGCGCTGTTAGATTCGTAGTTTCAAAAGTTGATCCGCTCATCCCGAATTTCGAGACCCGGAAGCTTTGCCATTAGAGGCCGCCGCCCCCATCCCACTGTTTTCATAGAAAAAAAAAACAACATTGAAAAAGTTTTTAGAAATGACGGATAATGAAAGTTGAGAAAATCTTCAATATACATTATGGGCCACGCTCTGTGAAATTAGGATTGCATCTGCAAAAAGTATTGACCCATGTCAACCTGCGCGGGTTGGTCGATAGTTTTTGCTATTGGTAAATTTTCTGCGTGTCAAAAGGTCCTTTCTACCGCATGATTGAGACGGTTGTTAGAAATGATGGATTTTACAGATTCATAATTATGTGATTACTTGCTCGGTATAACGCATCACGGAGATGCATTAAACTCCCTTTTCCCAGAGCGCAGCTCGTATAGAACAAAAAAAAAAAAAAAAAAAAAAACATACCGGGAAAAGAAGAACTAGCTAGTTGTGTAGTTGTGTGTCTGCCATAGCTTTTCCAGTTTTTAAGACGAAAAACAAGTCATCTACGTGTGATCTTTAAGAGGCATAATTTTGTGCAACGAAAACTTCTAATGCCTTCTCAGCTGATCACTTTCAAAAGCATTACGAGCAATGTCTCCTCTCGCCACAACGTTCTCCTGCTGTGTGAATGTATTCAACATTGTGTCTAGATTGGTTACCTCCCCTGATACAGCAAGCGTATAGGGATCGGTACAGGCTACTGAAAACGGCAGAATTCTGCCCGTCTATTTTTAGACTAGCGAAGCTAGTCTACAGGTATCATGATTGACCCAGAGTCAAAGTAAACAAAAAACCCCACAGTTGCCAAATACTGCTTCGCAGTAAAATACTTCTTTTTGTTAGAAATCCTAATTCTGTTATATATGACAATTTTGACAAAAACCACTAAATCTCTACCACTCCAATTTGAACATGTCTTCTTACAAAGTAATAGACTGAACAAGATGTCATTTATAAGGTACAAGATCTTTGCTTATAATTATGTAAATTAAGTGACCTATGCAAAGCAGGCTATATTATCAGTTATTCCTACACCACTGTAACATTATGAATGAATCTAAAAATAGATACATCGGACTGTGTAGATCCAAGTAAAGACTGCACGTTCTGTGCAGTCTTATCTTAATCCACATTGGCCACAAAAGGTCACCGAGTCGCGGTGGTGCTGGTAAGAGAAACTCCAGGAAAGCATGGATAGGTGCACTGGCCTTCATGATATCACCGAAATAATGTTGAAAACGGCGTTTAAACACCATTAACCAATAAATCATTATCCAATGGACCAAGATGTGGTGAACTATTTACCTCTTTACAAAACGAAATTCAAAGCTGTTACAGACCACAAGTTAAATGAGGCTGAATTGATGAAACCTGATTCCAAAAGGACAGAAAACAATGTTGGAAAAGGAGAAAATGCTGGTTACCAGGGATTCTTCCCCAGTGTCATTAAAACTCCGGATTGTGTGGTAAAGGGTTAATATTCAAGACGTAAAATAACAGTTTAACATAACAGTTTAACTGTTCACAATGATCTAAATAATGAATGGCTGAAGAAATGATAAGGTTTCCCTGTCCAGTGAGAGTTAATGCAGCTGGGACTTGCTACAAGTTACCTTGGTCCATTGGATAATGATTTATTGGTTAATGGTGTTTAACGCCGTTTTCAACATTATTTCGGTGATATCATGAAGGCCAGTGCACCTATCCATGCTTTCCTGGAGTTTCTCTTACCAGCACCACCGCGACTCGGTGACCTTTTGTGGCCAGTGTGGATTAAGATAAGACTGCACAGAACGTGCAGTCTTTACTTGGATCTACACAGTCCGATAAGAGGATATATTTTCTCCGAAATGTAACTTCGAAACAGCAATATTCAGGTGTTTACCATTGGTTTGAAAGTTACATTTAATTTTTCTAGCAGGTTAATGGTTAAACTTAAACTGGATTATAGTCAACCAATAGCATGCATAGCCTCGGTAGTATACAGGACACGAGAACAGGAGGTCGCTGGTTCGATCCTCGGCTCGGCCAATTTCTTTCCGATGATCGATGATAGTCATTGCGACAGGAGTCATTCCTCTCTCAAGTTTCGACGGTGGTTATGTGGGAAAGCAGCCAGTGGCTTGGAAAGAATATTGTGCGGAGTACTGGTAAAAGATACTCCAGGAGAGCATGGATATGTGCACTGGCCGCCGCTATATAACTAAAATAATGTTGAAATAGGGTTAAACACCATACAATCAGTCAATCAATCAAATTCGCTAGTCTGTCAGTACTTTCAGTACTTCGATTAGAGCAGCCGTGACGCGAGACTAACACAGAGATTCAGGGGAGGTCACTCTCACTTCCAGAGCTGCAGATTTTCCGATATTTTCGACCTCAAGAATAAGTGAACTGTATTTTTGGTATCACCTTTTAGGTGTATGTCTGCTAGTATTCTTTAAGTTTCGATTACCAATCTCAAATCGCGCAAAAAAAACAATCGCAATATCACTTCTACAGGCAAACTGGAAAAGTGTATGTTGCTCTGATTGGCTATTCTGTGATATACATGTAGCCTAATGAAAAGCAACGACACAATGGCCTGTGCCAGTTGTAATGTGTATATCTACAACGGGGACCAGTTCACAGTGTGTCATGTTTTTCATCAATATTACATATGTAACACATGATTATTAAAAGTACCTGTCTTCTGTAATACATGTATTCTGTAATACATGTATTTTCCCACCGAAGGTCACTATACTGATGACTTAAAAAAAAAAAAACTCTGAAAAGTTTTTTTTTTTAACAAACCATTAATAAATGCAAGTAACACAAAGGAAAAAATCTGACAGGAAAATGTCTGTTTTTCAAAAATTATAGAATAAATTGCGTGTAAAAAGAGGCTACCTTAACCAGAAATATTCTCAAAAAACATGCTATAGAAGATGTTTATTTAGTACGATTACCTCTTTTGCCAAACAACAATATTTTTGTACTCGTCAAAATTTCTAGCATTTGCAGACGACAGAGTAAATGTGACTCAGATGATAGAATTTTGCCTAAAAGGATAGAAAACAGAGCCGAAAAAGTGGAAAATTCTGGTAACCAACGACAAGTTTTCAAAAGAGGTCTTTCCTGACAGTCGTTAAAACTCGGGATTGTTTTTTTAACCTTTAGGTTGCTAAGCGCAACCCACTGACCTTTTGCGGACAGTGTAGATCAAGATCAGACTGCACAGAACGTGCAGTCTGATCTTTGATCTACACTGTCCGATAAGGAGATATTTTTCTCCATAATATTAGTTTGTAACAGCCTTATTCGGGGTTTTACAATCGGCTTGACAGTTTTATTTAAGTTATACAGCAAAATAAAGGTTAAAGAGCTGTAGGAATACTTACAGGATTTTTGTCAAAATATGAATTTCATGCTTCTGCGATGTTCTCATTCAGCTTCTGATCTGGATCCGTACTGACCAACCAGTCTTAAGAACATTCTTAGTATTATTCTCCAAGATTTTCCTAATTTGAAAGTAACACAACTTCTGATTGGCTAGTTGTGTTTCTGTTTAGAGCATAGCATTTAAAGTCATTACGTAGTCACACACATTTCATGAATTGTTTTCGATTTGAAAGACTACGTATCTCATTTAGATTTCCTTGGCACTCCTTAAGACTCTGAAAGCATTCAAGAAACATGGGGAGAAATTTGTGGATGGTAGTTTTTGTCATGTTGACTGAAAACGTTAAAAGAAAAAGAATACATCAAAAATTGGAACATTGCAATTCAAGTTTTGACAAAATATCTATCTGCCTTTAATTATTTACCAAACTTCGGCAACGTTTAAGACGCGTCCAAATTGAAAGCATTTGCAGACGACAAATAAAGAATTAATGTGACTCAAAAATTGAAATTCGTTCTTGAAAGAGTGGAAAACATTGTGGGAAAAGGAGAAAATGCTGGTTACCAGCATTTTCTCCTTTTCCCACAATGTTTTCAAAAGCCTTTTCCTCAGGGTTGTTAAAAGTCGGTGTAAAAGGGTTAAGGCAAAAGAAAGTACAATAATTATAAACGTAGTTCCTATTTTTCAGCTCTATTAGACGTGACCAGTTCCAGTTTCGATACCAGAAACGTTCAGATAGACCTACAGCGCGGTGTGGTGCGGGGCTACAGTAAATACATTTCCTTTGTTAAACATCCGTCTTTCAGTAGCGGCCGTTGTGATAGCCAGGCAGTCATAAAAATAGACTTTTCCGGTCCGTACAAAGGGGCAGAACTCGTGTTACACTATGGCAAGAGTCCGCGTTTATGGACGCTTGATATTTCTGATTCAAAAACTGGCGACGGATACGGGGGTGACGACGGAACAACAAGTAATATGGCAGAAGTGCAAATTCATAACAGACAGATGCGTATCTATGGAAACATGTTGCCTGGATACATGGACGCCACTAGTGATGGCGGATTACTTATTAGGACTATCGACGGATTTGTAACAAAAGGCTCGAAAGCAACAATTAATATCAGTGATGAAAAACTCGAGTGGGCAAGAGGAAAGATAAAAGATTTCTTACAGTCAAAGTTTTTATTCACTTTAAACGGGCAAAAGACGGAATATGGCGAAGTCGACTATAACGTATTCATCGGATTTAATCGGGTCGTTGCCGGAAGTTTCCGAAATGGTTCGGGATTATGCTCTGTAAACATAAAGCTGATATCATTTCCGGGTAAGTATTTTTGCACGATTCTCCGTAATCCTGTTGCCACCTTCTGGTTTTCGGCGTAGTCATGTATACAACGGGGGACCCAGTGACGGTTTCGTTTAATCGTACCTATAGTATACCTACACTCACTTCACAGGCCCCTTGTGTAATCTTTACCGTACCATGCTTTGAATTTTATATTATCGCCCCTAAATAATTTTGCGATTAATTTTACACATCTTTAAGTGTAAAGGAATCTTGTTTGATACGCCGAAAACGTCAGTTCTTTTTCCCGGTATAAATTTTTCGTTGTATTTTAGTCTAGAACTCTGTCATTCTTTAATCCTTTACCAGACGACAAACTTTTAGCCTTGTCCAAATTGAAAGCATTTGCAGACGACAATTTCAATGTGGTTCAAATGGTGCTATTTTTCTTTGATAGGTCAGAAAACATTGTGGAAAAAGGAGAAAATGCTGGTTCCCAGCATTTGCTCCTTTTCCCACAATGTTTTCAAAAGGCTTCTTTTCCAGGGGCGTTAAAAGGCGGCATTGTACGGGAAAGGGTTAATCAAATGAAAATTTATTATTATTAATTTTTTCTCCAGTTTTCAAGAAACGCATCCGTTTTTTTTTTTTTTTTTTTCTTTTCTTTTTTTACTATAATAATTACATTTGTTATTTGCCATTATCATATCAGTCAGAAATATGAACAAAACTGTCGTCCGAATAACAAATCAAAGCGCTGACGCACTGAAGGCAGCGGGTTTGTGCCAGCTACAGATCTTATTACTTTCTTTGCACAGGTTTCCTTTATACTTGACTTGAAGTAAAAAGGTGCCTTAATCGATCTGCAAACAGTATAGACTTAGGTCAGCCTGTGCAGGCAGTCAGTCTGTGCAGTCTTCACAGGCTGACCTGGGCTGAAACTTTTCGCCATTGGTCCATTTTCTGTACATCGAAGGGTCTGTCTATGGATCAATAATTATTTATGTCTTGCTTGGTATAATCCATCACGAGGATGCAAGAAGCCCCCTTTTGTCAAAGCACAGCTCATTTGTTTGTGGCTAAAATAAAGATAAAATCTAGTACATGAGCACAGGCAGAAAACAAGACTTGAATAAATGATATTAATCCTTTCCAAAACAATCCCAAGTTTTTATGACCCTGTGGAAGAGGCCTTTAAAGACATTTGTGGAAATGGAGAAAGTGCTTCTAACCAATGTTTTCTATTATATCAATCCGTAACATTTATGAAATTCTTGAAAGGTATCTTAAAGTACTGAAAACCAGTCTTAGTATAATTTTGAGGTTTTACACCTCAAAATCCTTGTAGGCCAAATAATGTGCTTTATAAAAGTTTTGCCTATCCCTTTTAAGGAGTTTGTAGCTCAAAGACTTGAAGTTGGTACCGCTGGTTTAAATTTCCAGCATGGTCTTCTTTCTGATCCACTTATCATTTATGCCATGTTGTTATTCAGTGCATGACCTTAAGGAAATAGCCAAGAAACGCATGCATAGGTACACTGGCAGCTGTTATGACCCAAGCTGTTTAAATTTCATTAACTGCTAATAAATTATACTGAAAGAAGCCATTTGCAGACAAAAATTGAAACATGGCTCAAAAACAGTGTACATCTTTGATAGGGTAGAAAACATTGTTGGAAAAGGAGAAAATGCTGCTTACCAGCATTTTCTCCCATTCCAACAATGTTTGTAAAAAGTTATGTTCTAAGGGTCGTTAAAACTTGAGATTGTGTTGTACAAGTAAATGCATAATATAATTTGCAGTTATAACTACTTTTAACTCTTTACCACTCAATGCCGACTTCTAACAACCTTGAGAAAAAAGCCTTGTGAAAACAGTCTGGGAAAGGAGAAAATGCTGGGAACCAGCATTTTCTCTATTATCCACAATGTTTTCTATCCTATAAAATAAAACTTGTACCATTTGAGCCACAATGAAATTGTCGTCTGCAAATGCTTTCAGTTTGAACACAGCTGAAATTTTGCCGTCTGCCAAAGGCTTAATGGGTGACTTTTCGTGTAACATCGCCTGTCATAGCCGAATCCGTACGACTTTGGCGATAAAAGGCGATGTTACACGAATCCCATTACGATGCCCTATGCTCAAAATTCATCATGCAAACAAACACCGACAAGAAAAAGTCGATGCAAAGAATCAAAGTCGCCGCAAATTTTTTTATTTAATGCTTCAAGAAAGCCAGGGCAAATAAGTAAATGTCAGTTTTCATCAGCAGATTTTTTAACACATTATGAAATTGATGTGACTGTGAATCTATATCAAAAGTTGTCTTCTGTTACAGTATCTAATACCCTCGCATAGCGCTCTCTGAACTCTTTTCCAAACGAAAAATATCAGACTCTTCCAAATTCAAAGAGTTGACAGACGACAATTTAAAAAGCTGCAAAAATGGTAGAAAATTCGCTAGTAGTGGGGGGAAAAGTATTTGTTAAAGGAGAAATTGCTTATAACGAGTAATTTCTCCTTATCCAACATGTTTTTCCAAAAGAATTTGACAGCGCACGTGATAACCCGCGTTTGTTTGGGAAAGTGTTGAAAACAGGGCCAAGTTACTAAAATGTTGCTGTCCTAGGATAGTATGATTCAGGAGAACGTAAGTTTGCAAGGCATGCTTTCAATTTAAACAAGTCTAAAACTATACTGTTTGGTGAACGCTGTTAATAAAGAATATTGGTTTTGCATTGCGATTTATGAACAACACAGCGAAAAACTGGTCTCTCTCCAGATTTTTTCCAACAAAGTACATGTAAATTTATCTAGAACTTGGTGAGAAATAAACAAAAGGGTTCTAAACAATCTTTGTTTTAAAAACTAAACTTAGAAAGAAGTAACCAATAATGGTTAGATACAATCATAACCATCATACTCGTTCTTCGGTGGAATTTAACACAATTTCAGCAATGTACAATTTTAGCGGTGGTCATTCAACAAAAAACACAAATAGTAGGAAAAACTAGGTACTAAATAATCAAAATGATAATTAAACCTGTGTACGAAATGACGAAAGTGGATACGAAATGACCAACTGGATACGAAATGACCAAAATAGAAAGTATAGGTAGGTACGAAATGACCAAAATCGTATCTACGAAATGACCTAGGTACGAAATTAACTAGGTACGAAATGACTGGAAACCTGTACAGCCTTGACCAATGGAAACAAGGCATTTATTTGGATGAGTCCATTTCTCGCGAATAGCGAAAATAAAAGTAATACTTGGGCGGATTTTTTGATGTTGTAAGTATTAACAGAGCAAAAATAGTATCGTATTGTATATACTTCGTAGTTTAAGAATGAATTAAAAAGCCAGTTTAAGGCGAAGTAGAAAGATTCCTTGTTAACCTTAACACCCCTATAAAAAAGAAATTCCCATTGTCCATGTCCTAACTCGAAAAACTATTAAAAATATAGTCGCGCGCTTCTGCGCGGCGACTAATAAAAACTTTTGCTCTGAATATATTTTCTTTTGCACTTTTTCGGTCTATGTAGATACCGACGCCCTCTTTCCGTTTCTATTCTACAGTAACATTACGGATGAACTCGTAAGGTGTAAGGCAGTTTTGAAAGGGTGTCGTCTGCGCGAGTAGCGCGTATTTATACATGATCGTTTGTGTATTCATGGAGGAACTATTTAGTCAAGTGTAGGAATCAAGTTTTGTTTACCTCGCGTATCCAGGAAAAAGCTGCCGGATGCAAGAATTCTCGACCTAGATAAATATCGTAAGCGTTGAAAATCAGTAACTCATACCTGGGGACTATGACAGCGGGTTTCACCCGCTGCCAAAAAGATCAGTGTAGAGTTTTAGAAGGCTAAAAGTCAAAATGGATGACTCTTGAAATTGAAACTTTTGAAAGGGAATGAACAAATCTTGTTTGAGAGAACTTGTGTTCAGATCCCTTTGCCTTGTCATTAGATAAGTAGTATACACGTACATATTGTATAGTTTTGTAAATGTTCATCATAAGTCAATCTGTCTATAAAAACTGTTTGACCGTAAAACGAGAACTTAGTGGCAGTAAGAGGGTTCCATATATCACAGGCCTTTGAGGCTCCATTGGTTTATCACGGATCACTAATATTTTCCTTGGTCGAACATCGAACGCTTATATAGGGACAATTGTGCATCGTCTGTATGTATAATGGAATACTGAAATTGTCACTAACACCGTTACTATAAATAGCACATTGACGACTGCCTCTATGTTGTATATAGTAAGACAAGTCTTACTATATAGGATATAGAGGCAGTCGTCAATGTGCTATTTATAGTAACGGTGTTCCATAATGAAAAATTCCGTATCCCGTGATAGACCAATAGAGTTTCAGTGACCTATGCATATACATATAATCGCCTTAGATTTTCTGCGCTCAGTCATTCAATGCTTTTATTGCGATAATATAGGAATAATTTAACCATCTTCAAAACAACCCCGCGACTTAACACCCTTAGCACAAGGCTTTGAATAAAGAAAATTTGTAGGCATAGAAGAGAATATTGTTATACAACGTTTCCTCCTTTTCTCTCAGTTTTCTATTCTTCGACAGACAAGCAGTTATCATCATTTAACCCTTTACTGCACAATGACGCCCCTGGGAAGGAAGCCTTTTGAAAACATTGTGGGAAAAGGAGAAAATGCTGGTAACCAGCATTTTCTCCTTTACCCACAATGTTTTCTACCTGATCCAAAGAAAAATTGCACCATTTGAGCCACATTGAAATTGTCGTCTGCAAGTGCTTTCAATTTGGACAAGGCTATAATTTTGTCGTCTGGTAAAGGTTTAAGCCACATTTAATTCCACGTCCGCATAGGCTGTACTTCTGGTAGAGTCTAAAATTTTGGGCAAGTCTAAAATTTTCTCGTCTTGCGAAGAATTGACCAGCAATGGGCGCGTAATTTGACTTTTTCCCCTCTGAATTCATTCTCTATCATCTGTATGTGATAGTCGAAATTAACGATATGTAGGAATGGTGTCGTACCACTGCGACCTCCTTCCGGGCTGTGATATTCCTTGTTTGATTTTTTTACCACAAGCACTTCTTCTGCACTGTTTTATCAGAGAAAATAGAAAGACGAGTCTAAGATGTGTTTCTGGTGTTGATTGATGATTTCTGTGGAGACTTAGTACAAGTTTGTTATTTTTGGGGGAACTATTTTGTGCCTGTAACAGGCACAAAATAAGTCCTCCAAAAATAATACCTTGCACTTAGGAACACGGTCTACCACCCGGAAGAGCATTTCCTCACTCTGATTTCTTAAGGATAGTTGTGTATGAGGTGGAATAGCAAAAGACGCAATCGGTTGAGGTATCCTTTTTCAGCTTCAAGTGTAGGCGACTAGGCCACAGGCGTTCGTTTTCTGACGAACTTTGCCAGCTATATGATGTTATATATTACATCATATAGTTGGCAAAGTTCGTCACAAAACGAACGCCTGTGGACTAGGCATATATTTGATGGATACAAAGCTGTGGGTTTACCAATAAACGAAAAATAGATGGTCAAAGAGGGTGAATTTCACTCTTATTTTCAGTGTAGCAAAAAAAAGACCAGTGGTGTGACACCAAATATGCCTAGAAGAATAGTTTACGAATATATACGAAATTTCCCGTTTTGATTATGCACCAGGCACTCTAAGGGCATCACGACAGGTTGTTCGTTTGTTCCCTGGTAACCAGCATTTTCTCCTATCTCCAGAATGTTATCTATCCTTTCAAGGACAATTTCATGACAATGAAATGCGACTTAAAAGAAAGATTTCGGCTTTTTTTTAAAAGATGGAAAGCATCGTGTGAAAAGAAGATAATGCATTATTTTTTTTTTTTTTTGTTGAAAACGAGCATATTTTCCTTTTTCCCACAATGTATCAAAAGCCTTCTTCCATGGGATCCAAAAACAGGAGATTCTTTGGTAAAACGTTAGCCACCAAATAAGTTAACCCTTTACCACACAATCCCGAGTTTTAACGACCCCAATAAAGGAGACTTTTGAAAACATTGTTGGAAAAGGAGAAAATGCTGGTAACCAGCATTTTCTCCTTTTCCCATAATGTTTTCTATCCTATGACAAACAAATTTCTTGTTTTGAGTAAGATTTAATTTGTCGTCTGCAAAGGCTTCCAATATGGACCAGTCTAAAATTTTGTCGTTTGGTAAAGAGTTAAAGATACATTTATACTCATTTTCAGCCAGTTTTTAACCCATTTCATCTTTATTTTATCAAACTATGATCATTCTTGTATCTTCATGCCAAATATTGCCTATGATGGTTGCATAGATTACGACCGATAGAAAATGCATTTCATTTTCTGGAGGCCATCAGATAAATCGCTAATGTCGTTTTGGGTTTATAATCGAAGATTTCCGATATATGTATTTATACGTTACAGCATATATATACTGGTAGTTTATCCATGTTTACACAGCTGACTAAATTCTGAGCCATTGTATAGGTTATAAAATTCTGACAGCGTTTTTCTCTCTGGCTGTAAGAATGTATCTTTAATACTTTTTCTTTTTTCCTTGTGTATAAATTACAATATATTCCTTTTTAATCGTAAGTTATCGATCAGAGCCGTGCAGCGAAAGATATTAATTCAAGATTAGACAATATGCACTGCAAAGTCTGATCCTAATGTTAACTTTCTGCAGTAGCTACATATTGCGCTTATCTGCGGCGAAGGTGTTAAATCAACCCGCTGTCGATATGCAATCAAAGGGAGATAATTTTCGAGACAGCCTGTTCGTTCTGTGTACGAGTTCTGTACCCGAAATACGTAACCATTTCCTTTTAACCCTATACAGCACAATGCCGCCTTTTGACGCCCCTGGGAAAGAAGCCTTTTGAAAACATTGTGGGAAAAGGAGAAAATGCTGGTAACCAGCATTTTCTCCTATTCCCACAATGTTTTCTACCCTATCAAAGAAAAATTGCACCATTTGAGCCACACTGAAATTGTCGTCTGCAAATGCTTTCAATTTGGACAAGGCTAAAATTTTGTCGTCTGGTAAAGGGTTAACCCTTAGGCAGCTAAGCGCGACTCTCTGACCTTTTGCGGGCAGTGTAGATCAAGATCGTGCAGTCTGATCTTGCATCTACACTGTCCTATAAGAAGAGATTTGATTTTTTTCTCCAAAAATAAGTTTGAAATAGCTTTATTCTGTTTATTTTTTTTTAACTATTGGCTTGAAAATTTAATGTAACTTATTTAACAGGACAAAGACAAGCCCTCTCAGTGCCAAAAATTTGAAAGGGCGAACAAAGGAGCTTTTGCGGGCGGTATAAATCCAGATCAGGCTGCACCGATCTTGAATCTATACCGTTTGTTGGTTTAGTACAGCCTATATCTCAACCCTTTACCAAACGACAAAATTTTAGACTGGACCAAATTGAAAACATTTGCAGACGACAAATTACGTGTAGCTTAAATAGTGATTTATGTATTGGATAGGGTAGAAAACATTGCGGGAAAAGGAGAAAATGCTGGTTACCAGCATTTTCTCCTTTTCCCACAATGTTTTCGAAAGACTTCTTTCTCATGGTCGCTAAAAGTCGGGATTGTGTGGTAAAGGGTTAAAGAAAATCTGTTTGCATTTCAGTGGATTGTTTTTTTTTTGCCGTCGAAAAAGATCGAGGTTATAATTGAACCATGCTCTGTGAACAGGAGGCTTAATGTATCTGCGAAAAGTATCGATCCAGGTCAGCCTGCGCAGTCCGCGCATGCTGACCTGGGCCGAAACTTTTCGCTACTGGTCAATTTTGCGTATGCCCAAGGACCAGTACCAGTGTACCTCATGATTAAATCAGTTGTTTAAAAAAAAAAATGGGTGGCTATCATGGATCGATGATAATGTGATGGTTTGATTGGTACAATGCATCACGGAGATGCCCCCTTTTGCCAGAGCATGGCTAAATATTATATTTTGCGCCGAAAATGTCTATGCGATTTTTTTTTTAACCCTTAATCCTCTACCACACAGAAAAATTTTGGAATGGACCTACTTGAAAGCTGGTTGCCAGCATTTTCTCTTTTTCCCACAATGTTTTCTACCCCATCAAAGCAAAGTTGCACCATTTGAGCCACATTGAAATTGTCGTCTGCAAGTGCTTTCAATTTGGACAAAGCTAAAGTTTTGTCGTCTGGTAAAGGGTTGATGAAACTTTCTACACAATATAAAAGCTCGAATATTACAATTCTAAACTCTTCAACCTGCTAGAGAAGTTAAATGAAACTTTCAAGCCAATAAAAGACCCGGATGTTGCTATTTCAAAGCTATTTTTTCCTTATAAGACGGTGTAGATTCAAGATCAAACTGCACATTCTGTGCTGTCTATTCTTAATCTACACTGTCCACAAAAGGTCCTTGAGTCACGCCTAGCAGCTTAAAGGCTACGTTATTTTTTTTTTTTTTTTTTTTGGGGGGGGGGGGATATCTACTTATCGGACAGGGTAGATCCAAGATCAGACTGCACGTTCTGTGCAGTCTAATCTTGATCTACATTCTTCTGCTTTCTTCTTCACGATTGGTAAAACAGCAGATTGTGAGGTAAGGTATGAGGTTATTTAGATGTTTGTCATTCTCTGGCGCGAAAGAAAAAACAAACAACAAACATTATTAATAAAGTTACGTCAAAATGACTGAGACAGGTCTTTTTACATAAAAGAATTGTTACCCTCTCGCGCGGAAAATGTGACAATCTTGTCTGGACCAAGGCTCGTAAACGCCTTATCTATTGACATTTATGAAATCACGTCTGTGACAAGAATTCACGCGAGACTTGATGGTTTATGATCACGTGACGTCAACTACAGGAAAATGTCGCCACATATGCTTGCTCTAACCATTAAATGATATTTTATGTTTTGCAACTCTTTACCATACCACATTTTTTTTTTTAAATTATAATCGGAAGCATTTACAGCCGACAAACTAAGTGTGGCTCAGATCATTGGTTTTGTCCATGAAAGGGCAGAAAACATGATGAGAAAAGGCCAAAACGCTGGTTGCAAGCATTTTCTCCATTTCTCATTGTCTTACAAAAATCGTTTTCCTCAGGTTCCTGAAACACGGTATCGATTGGTAAAGTGTTTAAAAGACAGAATTCTATCATTTGAACAACGTTCGTTTACAGAAAATGTTTTCATTTTGAACGAATCTGAAATTCGTCTTACGAAAGAGCAGATAGATATGAGCCATGCTCCGTGAAAAGAGGGCTTCATGCATCTGCGAAAAGTATCGATCCAGGTCAGCCTGCGCAGTCCGCGCAGGCTGACCTGGGCCTAAACTTTTCGCTATCGGTCAATTTTCTGTATACCAAAGGACCGTTCTACCCCATAATGAGGTCGTTTGTTTAAAAAAAGCAGTTACCATGGATCCATAATTATGTGATGGCTTGATAGGTATCACGAATCACGGAGATGCATTAAGCCCCCTTTTGCCAGAGCATGGCTCATAGCTCTCGCATTTCCCTCCAACTAAATGGAGCTCTTGCAAAAGGGGGCTTGATGTATTACCTTGATGTATCATGCCAAGCAAATCATCACAGTATTATTGGTCCATAGAATCCATTTTGTCAAACAACCAACTGAATCATGACTGGTCCTTTGACATGCAGAAAATTGGCCGATAGCGAAAGGTTTCGACCCATGTCAGCCTGAGCGGACAGCGCTGGCTGATCTGGCTCGATACTTTCTTGCAGATGCAATAAAAGCCCGTTTTTACAGAGCATGGCTCAAATATAAACCATATGGATGGATGCAGGCAAGCCACCTCCCAAGCCTCTTGTAGGACCAAAGGTGGCAACAAGTGCTGAAAGAGTTAAGGCACCTGCCTACAGAGTTGAGAGTTGAAGGTTCGAAACCCGGTTGTGGACAGGAGTAGTCCTGACATGCCTAGTCAGTGAGCAGCAAGATATTTAACCCTTTACTACACAGCTCTGTCTTTAAAACAAGTCTTTTGAAAACATTATAGGAAAAGGAGAAAATGCTGGTAACCAGCATTTTCTCCTTTTCCCAAAATGTTTTCTACCCTATAATAGCTGAGTTTCATGCTTTTAGCTATTTTTAATTTTTCGTCTGCAAACGCTTTCAGTTTTGACAAGTCTAAAATTTTGTCGTCTGGTAAAGAGTTAAAAAACAGTTACCGAGTGCCCAACTGCCTGGTGCCTTGACATAAAAAAGTCAGGACTCTTGGAACTAAATGCGTAAATCAAAAGTGTCTTATAATCAGATATAGGCTGGTTCCTTTAACACTTTCCCAAACAAGCCCTGGTTTTCACGTGTCTGCAGTACAAGTCTTTTGAAAACACTGTGGGAAAAGGAGAAATTGCTCGTAACGAACAATTTCTCCTTTTCCCACAGTGTTTCCTACCCTTTTTGATAACTTTCTGCCGTTTTCATCAAATTTAAAATTGTCATCTGCAAACTCTTTCAGTTCGGACCAGTCCAAAATGTGTCATTTGGGAAAGGGTTAAACGGGGACGGGGGCGGGTGGTGGGCGACACCATGATAATAATAATAATGATAATAATAATAATGATAATAATAATAATAGTGATGATGATGACGATAAACACCAATGCAGACCAAACCGAAATATTCGATGCTCAACCGTCTCAATTTCGGCTAACACCTACATCCAAAATGCTTTTGCACTCTGTGGTATCTCTTTTATCTATCGTCGCCACCAGCTGTCCGTATGATTTGATTGAATTTGCGTTTATTTATCGTCGCCACCGGTTGCCCATATGGGCGACGGCCACCCCCCCCCCCGACTGTTAGTTTAGTTACGGGGGAAAGTGTAAGATACAGGTAGTGTATATATATTTATTTATTGCTTTTTTGGGGGGGAGGGGGGGTGAGGGGAGGTCATGCTTGAATGAGAGAGTGAGTGTGAGTATTAGAGAGAGAGAGAGAGAGGGGGGGAGGGGGGCATTGTGTGGCTGCGCAGGTGTGCTTTTTTATACTTTATTAGAGGGCCGTGTAGAATATAAGATATATATGATTGTCTTAACATGCTACCTTCTATAAATAATGTGATTATTATTATTATTATACAGAACGAAACCCATCCTAAGTCACGTTTTGTTCTTTAACGTGCTCGGCGTATAGCGCCTTAAACGGGACCTCAGTTTAACGTCTCATGCGAAAGACTATAAGTAATTTTAGATGGATAGCCGTGGGACTCGTATCCACACCCTTAACCCTTTCCCAAACGACAAATTTTGGACTGGTCCAAATTGAAAGAGTTTGCAGACGACAATTTTAAATTTGTTGAAAATGGCAGAAAGGTCTCAAAAAGGGTAGAAAACACTGTGGGAAAAGGAGAAATTGCTCGTTACGAGCAATTTCTCCTTTTCCCACAGTGTTTTCAAAAGACTTGTACTGCAGACACGTGAAAACCAGGGCTTGTTTGGGAAAGGGTTAAGCGGCCCAACACTTGATATTTACAAGTCTTACGCTCTACCACCTGGGCTATGCAGGCTGGTCCTGTCCGTATTGGCGCCCAACACCCCTTTTCATAGTAAGGGATACAGGACAAAAGCTACCCTAGCTTACGTTTGGTTTGCAAAACGTTGGAGTCAAACCTACATCTTGTAGCCTGGGAATATAAATATGTGGCGCCCTGGCAAAAGGGGGGTGGGGGGTGGGGGGTGGGGGTTGATGGACCTCCGTGATGCATCATACCAAGTTGATCTAAGTCATCCCAAAATTATGGAATCAGAAAATCCTGTTTGTTTAACCCTTTCCCAAACAAGCCCTGGTTTTCACGTGTTTGCAGTACAAGTCTTTTGAAAACACTGTGGGAAAAGGAGAAATTGCTCGTAACGAGCAATTTCTCATTTTCCCACAGTGTTTTCTACCCTTTTTGAGAACTTTCTGCCATTTTCATAAAATTTAAAATTGTTGTCTGCAAACTCTTTAAATTTGGACCAGTCCAAAATTTGTCGTTTGGGAAAGGGTTAACAAAAAAAAATGAGATAGAATGGTACTTTGACATGCGGAAAATTGACCAACAGCAAAAGATTTCGACCGGGGACCGCGCAGGCTGACCTAGGTCGATTCTTTTTTGTAGATGCGTTAAAACTCTTTTTTTTCTGGTTGCGTACTTTGTACCGTTTGACCTTATTTGCATATATACCAAGCTATGATATAAGGGAGCTAAGAGCGTAAACCACAACAATATTCACATTTGATTAAAGGTATACCACTCAAAAGTGTCAAAGGATCACTTTTTATAACTCAATCCTAAAGAAATCGGATGTTTTTTTTTTTATTTCGGAAAAACTTCCAAATGTTGTAATTAATTTTAGTCGTGTTTTGGGCAGACTGTGTTACAAAGTAACGGACAGTGCAGGCTGAGATCAGACTGCAAGCTCTGTTCAACCTGATCTTGATCTACATATTCAGTAAAAGTACGTGACTCATAAGGGTGAAGGTGGCGAGTGGTAAAAGATTTAGGATTGTATAGTTATGACATGTTGAACAAAAAAAAAATTAAATTATTCTCGCACTGTTTCTCATTCAACAACTATACTGACTGACTTTAGAAAGACCTCGCTTTATTCTTCAAATATCTTCCCTCAAGTTGTAAATATTAAACCAATCATAACGTTAGGCAGGTGGCTCTAACAAAGTCAATGAAAAATCAGTTTTGATGTGAATGCCATTAAAATTTTAAAAAGGCACTGAACTTTGTTCTCATATGTATTTTTAAGATCGAATCTCATACAAAAGTGTATATATCAAGGTTTTTTATGTGAGTGATGCGTTTTTAAAGTCAATCAGTATAGTTTTGAAGAAACAGACAAAAAAAAAACAGGGGGAAAAAAAAGCCCCTGACAAGTTTTGAGTAGTATATTAACAACATTTTTTGACCGTGTTTTGTCCGGGTTCACACTTTGTAAAACGAGCCGAGCAAATCTTCCTCCTTATTACGTTGATGATAAAAAAGATTGTTAGAGTTTAAATAGCGATGTATATGAGCCATGCTCTGTGAAAAGGGGGGCCTAATGCATCTGCGAAAAAGTATCGACCCAGGTCAGCCTGCGCAGTCCGCGCAGGCTGACCTGGGCCGAAACTTTTCGCTATTGGTCAATTTTCTGTATTTCCAAGGACCAGTCTACCTCATGATTAAGTCGGTTGTTGTTTTTTTTTTTTTTTTTAAGTGGCCATTATGGATCCATAATTATGTGATGGCTTGATTGGTATCATGCATCACGGAGATGCATTTAAGCCCCCTTTTGTCAGAGCACGGCCCATATGTATGTGAGCCATGCTCTGGCAAAAGGGGGCTTAATGCATCTCCGCAATGCACTATGCGAAGCAAGCCGTCGCATAAGTATGGATCCGTAAAATCTATTGAATCTGACAACCTACTTGATACAGGGGTAGCATGGTCCTTGGACACGCCTAAAATTGGCAAATAGCAAAAAGTTTCGACCCATGTCAGCCTGCGCGGACTGCGCAGGCTGACACGGATCGATACTTTTCGCAGATGCATTAAGCCCCCTTTTCACAGAGCATGTTTCATGTGTATAAAACAAGCCTATATATATATATATATATATATATATATATATATATATATATATATATATATATATATATATATATATATAAGGGGCAAAATGAGTGCATTTTAATCTATAAATTGAAACCAGCTTTTCAAATTTCAGTAAATGTTTTTGTCATAATATCTATGAAAATCGGACTGTGTAGATCTGTGATCAAATTGCTCTCCTGGTGCAGTCTTGGTCAACACTGTCTGTACAAACAAACAGATTCACCTTTGGCTCCGAAGCAATAAAATGAAGTTTTTATTTTTTAATTTAGTGTTACGTCATCTTAAAATGGTATATAACGTAACCAGGGTCCGTATTCACAATTCATTTCCGGTTGTTGTCCTAAATGAGTTCGGAGACTACTTGGTTGATTGATTGAATGGTGTTTTACGCCGCTTTCAACATTATTTCAGTCATTTCACGGCGACATCGCACACATTATGTATATCTTCTGTTTTATCAGTACATGTGCTAGACTAGGGCTCTTAAGTATCTCGCCCGAGGAAACTTCTAGAAAAATCCAGTGCTCCCAGTGTTGCTCGAACCCGGGCCTCCAGGTTACAATTCCAACACTTTAACACAGGGCCACGCAAGACTCCAATTCAGAGACTTGGTATTTAGTTCTATGCAAAATGTTTAGACCAATCAGATGGCTGGCTTTGTAATAAGAAATAGAATTGAATTGGTCAGTGCCTATAGCATCTGATAGTCTTGGAATTGGACTAAAGCTTAATGTCTGTTTTGTTTTCCAGATAGCCAAAGCTCTGTTGTGTTCTTATAAATTACGGGTCCTTTTCATGATAGAGAAAAAGAAGAGGAAGAAAAAAAAAAAAAAAAAAAAAATACAGCCTTGCTCTGTGAAAAGGGGGCTTAATGCATCTGCAAAAAGTGTCGACCCAGGTCAGCCTGCGCAGTTCGCGCAGGCTGACCTGGGCCGAAACTTTCTGCTATCGGTCGATTTTCTGTATGTCAAACGACCAATCTACCTCATGACTCAGTCGGTTGTTTGATAAAACGGATTCTATGTACCCATAATCATATGACAACTTGTTCGGTATAATGCATCAAGGAGATGCATTAAGCCCCCTTTCATCAGAGCATGGCTAACTTTGTTTTCGGGTTTTTGACTGTGCACTAGACAGACTTTATGTTTTTAGACAGGAAATATTTAATTTTCAAACTTTGTCTAGAACACTCAAATGGCGTGCAACACACCAAAAGGGGCCTTCGGACATATGCGTAAAATTGTGTCGTCCCAGATCAGCCTGTGCAGTCTGTGACTAATTCGAGACGACACTCCCCGTTTCTGTGCGATTTTCTATTTCACGAAAGCCTACCGTATGAAAAAATCTTATGTAGTCGTAAAGTGTTGTCCCGGATTAGCCTGCGAGGATTGCACAGGCTGATCCGGGACAACACTTTACGCAATTATCCGAAAGCCCATTTTCGTGTGTTGCACGCCATTAATGGTACTCTGGCATAAAAGCCCTGACATACAAAATGGAATTTTTACAATATAACAAACTTTACCAGTGAAAAATAGTACCTTACGGTTTAACCCTTTACCATACGACAAAATTTCAGACGTGTCCAAACTGAAAGTATTGGCAGACGACAATCCATTTGTGGCTCTAATAATTGACTCAGTCTCTGAAAGGATAGAAAACATTGTGGGAAAAGGAGAAAATGCTGGTAACCAGCATTTTCTCCTTTTCCCACAATGTTTTCAAAAGCCTTCATTGTCACGGTCGTTAAAACTCGGCATTGTGTGGTAAAGGGTTAAAAGTATTTAAGAATTCAGATATCAGAATAATAAAATCCTAAGCCTGGTGTCACGAAAAAAAAAAAAAGAATCTTAAGTCTCTTTTTTCACTGAAATCCACTAACGGACTTATTTTGTGACTTAAGTTGAGTTTGTTATTTGGGACGCATTTCACTGACATTGTCAGACTTAAGTAAATGTCTCAAATCCGGAGCCGACACAAAGTTTTTAGATTCAACTCAGCAAGATAATGGACTCAAGTCTGTTAACTGAGTTACCAGCATATCTCCTTTTTCCCCGCAATGTTTTCTAACCTTTCAGAGACGAAAAGCTCCAATTTAACCACATTTGATATGTTGTCTGCAAGTGATTTCAATTTTGACTAGTCTATAATTTCATGATTTTGTCCTTTGGTAAAGAGTAAAGATATTTTCACAGAAATGTTTTCTGGACGACCTCCAACTGAAATTACGGAACTTCTTTCGTATTGCTGAAATATGTGCTGCAAGAGCTAGAAATAAAGAACACATTGAAACAACAATCTGTGGACAGATTTAGACATCAATCCACCGGTGTGTTTGTCAGGTAACCTTCGATCACAACTGCATAGGAGGTTTTGCTCTTCTGATTAAAATGTCTGTCAGAGCGTAAAAACGACAAACTCTTTGGACATTCGTTCCTTCTAACACATTTCAGGAACTTTCAGGTAATTTCGAGCGAATTTTCCATTGATGACTCTTCCTCAGACATGCTCATGGGTTTTTTTGCAATTTAGAGCAAGTGAGCGATTCAGGGCTGTTGTTACTCTCTTGCTCAAATTTTCGACCCCCCCCCCCCTCTTTTGTGCAGTAATTGTGAGTTGTTCCCTTGTTAGCTCGGCTGTTTTTGAAGGTTTTGAAGTCGAGGTATTGGCATAACCCTGACGTCGTTTGGGTTGTCGTTCAACTGTATACATGTAAGATCGGACAGCACAGAACGTGCATCATGACCTTGAATCGACAGTGTTCGATAATTAGCAGTCTATTCTTGAGTAGGCTATACTTAAACAAAATTTTTGGGAGATCTATCCCGATATGGGTTCGCTTTTCTTTTGGAAACTGGAAAAAAAAGACACTCCAATGGTGAAAAATTCAAATATTCACGTACATATGACCGTAGAAATAATGAATTTAATTAACCCTTTACCGCACAATGACGCCTTTTGACGCCCCTGGGAAAGAAGCCTTTTGAAAACATTGTGGAAAAAGGAGAAAATGCTGGTAACCAGCATTTTCTCCTTTTCCCACAATGTTTTCTACCCCATCAGAGAAAAATTGCATCATTTTAGCCAAATTCAAATTGTCGTCTACAAATGCTTTCAGTTTGGAGAAGGCTAAAATTTTGTCGTCTGGTAAAGGGTTAAAGATATTAGCCTATTACTGATCAAAGACTTTTTTACTTCACTAAAAATGACAACTTTAAAAAAAGTATTGTCGGAAAAGAGGAAAGTTCTCGAAACAAGAAATTGCTTCTTTTCCCATAACGTTTACCGTACTACTCAAACAAACGACGTTTTCCTCTCCCTTCTTGTTTCCGCTTTGTTTGATTGATTGATGGTATGGTGTTTAACTCCGTTTTCAACCTTATTTCAATTATATCACGGCGGCCAGTGCACCTATCCATGCTTTCCTGGAGTTTCTTTTACCAGTACTCGGCACAACATTCTTTCCAAGCCACTGGCTGCTTTCCCACATAACCGTTGTCGAAACAATGGCCAGCGGTAAGAGAGGAATGAATCCTGTCGCAATGACTATCATCAGTCCTCGGAAAGAAATATGCCAAGGCGGGGATCGAACCAGCGACCTCCTGTTCTCAAGTCCTGTGCGCTACCGACTGAGCTACCGGAGCTTGGCTCCGCTTTGTTTAGTTCGGAAAAGTTTCATTTTTTTTCAGTGGCTTAAAACAACATATAAAGATACAGCCGTGGAGTTATTAATGAAAAATATCGTTCTTTATTCCTCTACCAAACAGTCCCATATTCTAATTGCCCTTATGAATAAGGCCCCTGAAAACATTGTAGGAAAAGGAGAAAATGCTGGTAACCAGCATTTTCTCCTTTTCCCACCGTTTTCTACCCTCTCAAAGACGAATACCATTATCTTAACCGTAGGTAGTATCTTGTATGCAAATTGTTAATTTCTTACATGGATTCAACGCAAACTTTTCGCTTGCCGCTGATGCATATTTTGCAAAGAGTAAATGGGGCAAAAAAATGATGTGCTTTAATAACTGACACGGATACAAAAGGCCACCTTTTCGCTCGCCGCGATTGCATATTTTATTATATCATCATAAAATGTTGTGGATACAAAAAGATGATGAATTTTAAAGATGATACTGATCGGGCGATATCGGTTCACCTCGCTGTCTAGCCGGGGCGTAAAGCGATTTTACATCGGTGTGAAATACTTTGATTTTCTTCACGATACCTTTTTATTTATTAATATCATAATGTGTGGTCTGAGTGCGCTCTGTCTGGGTTTTCATGTAAATTTATTTTCTCTTTCTTTTTTTTTTCAAAGCCCGCCTCGGCGATAAAATGCAAAAACAATCTTTTTCAGTACACTCCCAGCGTCTGAGTTATGGTGTCCGCATTCTGTACTTTTTAACCCATGACTGAACGAATCGTGGAGTTGGGGCAGAAAGCAGACATTGTGTCTTCTTTTAATATATTTACTTGGTACCTTTTTGCATTAACCCTTACGCTTCATTTTCTCCTTTTCCGACCATGTTTCTGACCTTTTAAAGTCAGGTTTCTTCAACCTAGCGACATTTAATTTGGCGTCGGCAACTGTTTTGACTTTGGACGAATGTAAAATTTCGTCGTTTCGTTATAAGTTAATAACCCTTTTCCTGCTAAATAAGTAAAATTAAATTTTCAAGCCGATAGTAAAAATACAAATTTTGCCATTTTAGAATCATTTTTTGGGGGGGATGGGGGGGGGGGGAGACATCTCCTTATCGGACAGTGTAGATCAAAGATCAGACTGCACGTTCTGTGCAGTCTGATCTTGAGCTACACTGTCCGCTAAAGGTCAGTAAGTCGCGCTTAACTGAAATGAAACTTTCAAGCCAATTGTAAAAACCCAAATTTTGCTAATTCAAACGTAATTCTTGGAGGAAAAAAATATTTTCCTATCGGACAATGTAGATCCAAGATCAGTCTGCAAGTTATGTGCAGTCTGATCTTGATCTACAATGTCCGCAATTCAAAAGGTCCATAAGTCGTGCTTAGAAGCCTAAGGTTAATATTTATTGTTCTGCCAGTAACTGGAATCTTGACCGACTGCTCTGTGGCAGATCGTCAAAATTACAAATATGGCTCAAAAATTCGAATTTGGTCTATGATTTACCACAAGGGTACGGGTAGAAAACATCTAGGGAAAAAAGGGGCAAAAGTTCTGTTTACCAGCATTTTTTTTTCAACAGTGCTTTCAGACGCCTTCCTCCTGAAGGTAGTAACTTTTTGCTATTTTTTTTTTAATTTTCTGCATGTCCAAGGACCATTCTATTTCATGATTCAGTTGGTTGTTAGACAAAACTGGCTGTATGGATGTATGATCATGTAATGACTTGCCTGGTATTATGTATCACGGAGATGCATTAAGCCTCCTTTTGCCAGATCACGGCTTAATATGCTTTCCAGTTGGACAAGTCTAAAATTTTGTCGCCTGGTAAAAGGTAAGAACACTGTTTTGTTTCTTTAAGGGTTCACATTTTACCAAACGACAAAATTTCAGACTTGTCCTAATTGAAGGCATTTGCAGACGACAAATTGAATTGGTCTCAAATGGTGGAATTTGTCTTTAAAAAGGGTTAGAAGACAATGTGGAAAAAAGGAGAAAATGCTGGCTCTCGTTTTCCCACGATGTTTTAAAACAGCGTACCTCCTCAGGGTCCTTTTAAACTGGCAATTATTTGATTATGGGGTAAAACTTCCGGAAGACTTAGTTGAAAAAAATTCTGTCAAAATTTTAGATTTGTCCTAATTGAAAGTATTTGCAGACGACAAATTAAATTTGTCTCAAATGGTGGAATTTGTCATTAAAAAGGTTAGAAAACAATGTTGAAAAGGAGAAAAGATGGTTGTCGTTTTTCACACAATGTTTTAAAAAGCTTACCTCCTCAGGGTCCATAAAACTGTCGATTGTGTTTGGTAAAGAGGTTAACATGCTAAATAAACAAAATGAAACTTTCGAGCCGATAGTAAAAAAATGTATTTTGCTATTTCAAAGTTATTTGTAGTGGGGGTGAATATCTCCCAATCGGACAGTGTAGATTTAAAATCAGACTGTACGGTCTGAGCAGTCTGATCTTGATTTACACCGTCCGCATAAAAAGGTCAGTGAGTCCTAATCTCCAAGAGTGTCTAAATTTAAAAGTAACACAATCTCTGATTGGCTAAACCAAATGGTTTAGCCAATCAGAGGTTGTGTTACTTTTAAACATAGAAAGTTCTGGAAAAGAAGACTAACTTAGAACATTCTTAAGAAATAGCTGGTGAATACGGACCCAGGTCTTACGTAACAGCTTAAGGGTTGATTCTCAACTTTTTGAAATTACGTAAAATTGTGCATCAAAGACTTCTCTTTACATTAGATAAAAGTTTTTTTTTTTTTCCCTCTCTAAATCTTCGATAAAGGATTGGCAGGCAGACGATAGAACACTGATTTCGTCTGCTGACTTTTTTCAGTATTATATTTAGCCCATTAATTCTTTTGCTGCTCAGCACGACTTGATGTCATTTTGCGGATTGTGTAGACCCACAGTGTTTGAGCCACATTTAATTTGTCGTCTGCAATTTGCTTTCAATTTGGAGAAGTATGAAATATTGTCGTCTGATAAAAGTATAAAATTATCAGTAGTTTTGCCCAACCAATATTGTATTATCCAACTACTTTTCTAACGGACGACAGTATTTTAGTCTTGCATTTGCAGACGATAAATAAAATTTGATTAGAATCACGGAATTTGCCTTTGAAAGGGTAGAAAACTCTATGGGCGAAAAAGGGCTAAAAAGCTGGTTACCAGCATTTTCCCCCTCTTTCCAAAAAGGGCTTTGTAGACTTTTTGTCGTAGATTAAAATTTCTTGAAGAACACTGAAAAATGCAAGTAGATATGAGTCATGCTCTGTGAAAAGGGGGCTTAATGCATCTGCGCGAAAAGTATCGACCCAGGTCAGCCTGCGCGGACTGCGCAGGCTGACCTAGGCCGAAACTTTTCCATGGCTATTGATCAACTTTCTGCACGTCAAAGGAGCAGTCTACCTCATTATTCCGTCGGTTGTTCAATAAAATGGTTTCTATTGATCCATAATCATGTGATGACTTGCTCGGTATCATGCATCACGTGGATGCATTAAGCCCCCTTTTGCCAGAGCAGTTTTCTTTGCATGAGTAAAGAAACTGTATTAGATCTACTAGAGTCAGTAAATTGGTGCAGTTTTGTCGACTTAATAACGGGATGATCGTTCTACTCTTATGACATCAGATATGACGTCATCAACTGGTTCACATAACTGACCCACTCGTAACAACTCGGCTGATTCCGTACCTACATCTTACCTCATGTGTATCAAGGGGGTTTCTATTTTGAATTACTGCCAGTCACATGGTCTTAAACATGGCGGCGCGCATGAAAAATCGATTAGCAACGACATAAACAACCACAGTGAAGTAATTCACATCTATCAATCTGTTGGTGAAAACTTCTAACAGAATCGATAAACCATTTTTAAAAACTGAATGTACAAACTGTTTATCAAGGGAAAAGTATTTAGAAAAATTTCAATAGAAAGTTGTGACTCATATTTGCTTTGTTAAGAGGAGTCTTACAATTTTAAGAACGGTAAAGCGGTGTATTTCCGGCGAAGAAATGTACCAATCCAACAAGTCGTTGCGAAATTCTGGCGCGAAATCTAAAATAATTCGGCGTAGCTGTTAAGGTAGGCTTTGACTCCCTTCTTGTATTAGTCTAGAATGAATAAATAATTCGCGATTGGTAAAAAATTGTGGACATTTTTATTCTGCGGGCCTATGAGAGCCTATGTACTGGCACATTAATGACAACAATATACAAGGGTTGCTACCGTTAGTCGATATCCCGCGGCGCTTCTTCACACCCTAGAAAATGAGTGTAATAGAGGATTCTTCTTTTGTACTTATTGGTAATTAAATATGAGCCATTCTCTGCCAAAAGGGGGCTTAATGCATCTCCGTTATACATGATACCATGCTAATCATCACATGATCTTGGATCCATTCAATTCATTTTGTCTGACAAGCGACTGAATCATGAGGTAAACTGGTCCTTGGACTTGCAGAGAGTTGACCAATAGCAAAAAGTTTCGGCCCAGGACTCTGTGCGGACTGTGAAGACTGACCTGGGTCGATGCTTTTCGCAGATGCATTAAGCCCCCTTTTTACAGAGCATGGTTCATATTTTTTATGCGTTATCATAAACCATTACTGTGCAGTCTTAATAACATACTTTGTATAACTAATGGTTTTGTCTTTATTTCTATTAGTGCTTATAGTTGCTTTGTATAAACAAGTCATTTACCCTTTTACATATTTAGCTGAAACCTCAGTTTCGTATTTCATCCTAACTTAAGAAATCAAAGCGTTGAAAGCACTGGTGTGTCATTTGTCAAGGGAGCCATTGTGTGGAATTAGTAATATAAAAATAATTAATAGAAATGGTTTCAAAATATTTGCTGAAAAGTCCTACTGTATAGTCATGCCGAGTCCGATAGAGTATCTTGCAATCTTGTGGGACGAACAAGTCAGGGCGAACAAGCCAAGAGACGAATAATCCCAGGAACGAATTCGTTTTGGGGCGAACAAGCACGGAATCGGGCGGTCAGGAGACAAAGATTGTATGTATCATTACGCTAATAGAAGGCCAAAGCGGATCACACTATTTTCGATAAAAAAGAAGTATTTCCACGATTGATGGCCTAATCCAATTTATTTTAGTACGCCATTTTCAATTTCATATCTGAGTGCAATCGAAACACTTATTTGTCTTAGAAAAATTGAGTTTAATTGAGTTTACTTCCTTCGGTTTTGCACAAACTACGATACATGATTTTCAAAATGCCGTACTGAACTCATAGTGGCATTGTCTTCGACAAATGCCACAAAAAGATTTTCTTGTTTCAGAGAGAGAGAGAGAGAGACAGAGAGAGACACAGAGCGTGACAAATGCTTTGTGTACTAGTACATCGTGTATTTTTGACTAAGTACACTTGTACTCGTCTAGTAAAATTTCTCTTCTATTCAGTTCTTGATCTTGAAAAATATATCTAAATGAAGATTTAAAAAAAAAATACATTTTAACAATATGCAAAACAATAAGGAAAGAAAAACAACTGCTTTCATTATTTCTCTTCCTATCAAACCACAAGAGATTGTCAAATATTCATATTCCGGTACCTCTCACTCTGTCTGTCTTTTTTAAACCCACAGGCTACTAAGCGCAACATATGGACCTTCTGCGGACAGTGTAGATCAAGATCAGACTGCACAGAACGTGCAGTCTGATCTTGGATCTACACTGTCCGATAGGAAGATATCCCCCCCTAAAAAAAAAAAAATCTTTGGAATAATAATATTTGGATTTTTACTATCGGCTTGAAAATTTTATTTAACCCTTTCCCAAACGACAAATTTTGGACTGGTCCAAATTGAAGGAGTTTGCAGACGACAATTATAAATTTGATGAAAATGGCAAAAAGTTATCAAAATGGGTAGAAAACACTGTGGGAAAAGGAGAAATTGCTCGTTATGAGCAATTTCTCCTTTTCCCACAGTGTTTTCAAAAGACTTGTACTGCAGACACGTGAAAACCATGGCTTGTTTGGAAAAGGGTTAATTTACTCACCAGGTTAATGGATAAAAAAAATATTTCTTGTTATTCTATACTGTAACTAATCTGTAATGATAAAATCTGCAAATTCTACAACTGTTGCTCGTATGTCTAGCAAACTAGACAAATTTTACCGCTCGATAACATTGAACACTTGACCAAGTTGAAAGTATTTTCAAACAGGCTCAAATTAGAAGACTGTTTATTGACAGGGAAGAAAACAATACGGGGAAAGGAGAAAAATGCTGGTTACCATCATTTTCTCCTTTTCCCGCAATTTAAAAAAAAAAAACTTCTTTCTGAGGGTCGTTAAAACTCGGTATAGTTCGGTAAAATTTTTATTAAATACTGCCTTCATTTAGCCGAGGTTCCCCGAAGTGCATTTCCAGTTTCGGTGCAGATTCAATCTAAAAAAATAACGCATGTAAAGATGCAGTTCAAAATAAACCACCACACCTGTTTGTTTAGTCTGATAAACTAACCTAAATAATTCATTCAGCATAATTTCTCAAGTTGTTGTAATAAATGAACTGATGACTTCGCGTGTGTTATCGATTTGCTTTTAGATATGATTATTTTAAAAATAACTCCCAAAATATATAATCTGTGACGTGTTCAAGGAAATATCGTTCATTTTCGTATTAAATCAAATACTAAAGAAAAACAGGGCTTTACGCCCTTGCTTGAATTTGATTTGAAACCGCTGTAAGAAAAGAAGCCATCTCTTGTTTTTGGAGATTGTTTCTTTGCTACCAGTTTTCTAAAAAAATAAGACAAAGCAAAAAGAGGGATTAAGGCATCTGCAAAAAGTATCGACCCAGGTCAGCCTGCGCAGTCCGCGCAGGCTGACCTGGGCCGAAACTTTTTGCTATTTGTCAATTTTCTGTATGTCCAAAGGACCAGTCTACCTCGTGACCTCACGGTCGGTTGTTAAAAAAAGGTGGCTATTATGGATCTATAATTATGTGATTGCTTGATTGGTACAATGCATCACGGAAATGCATTAAGCCCCCTTTTGTCAGAGAATGGCTGTGTTTCATTTTTATAGATCAAGATCAGACTGCACAAAACGCGCAGTCCTATCCTTTTCGTCTGCCTTCCCTCCGGCTGAGACAGTCTGGACAAAAAGCAGGCTTATTTGGGTCTTGACAACCTTTTTTTCCTTTCAGTTTTAAAGATACGTCTTTACAGCTAGAGAGAGAGAGAAAAAAAAAAAAAAAAAACGCTATCAAACTGATAGATTGTAGAATGGTTCGGAATTTAGCCAGCTGTTTAAATATAGACAAATTACAATTATATATGGTGTGTAAAAACATATATTGGAAATCTTCGATTTTAAACCGGAAACGTCACAACAGTGATTTCTTTGATAGCCTCCAGAAAATGAAATGCATTTTCTATCGGTAGTATAAGCTATGCAGCCCTTACAACTGTCAGGGGCAGTATTTAGCATAAAGATACAATCAATCAATCAATCAATCGGTCGGTCCGTCCGTCCGTCGCTCGCTCGCTCGCTCGATCGATCGATCGATCATCGATCGATCGATCGATCAATCAAATCAAATCAAATCAGATCAGATCAGATCAGATCAGATCAGATCAGATCAAATCAAACCAAACCAAACCAACCCAACCCAACCCAACCCAGCCCAACCCAACCCAACCTAACCAACCAACCAACCAACCAACCAACCAATCAACCAAACAACCAATCAATCAATCAATCAATCAATCAATCAATCAATCAATTTCCTCCTCCTTTTGCTTGATTCGATAATTTATGTGGAAACCGAGTACAAGTTTGTTATTCTGGGGAACTTCTTTTTTGTCAGCGATCACATGAAAAACTCTCGTCGGCACTCTTCAACCAACCAAGGCATTTTTTCACTGTTTTAAATGGTACATCTGTTTGAGACTGTTCGTCAGAAGAAACAAAAAAAAAAATAACGCTATCGGTTGAGGTACCATGTTTTACGCTTTGCTCTGAGCTATTGGACATACATACTCTGTGAAATGGGAACTTAATGCATCTGCACAAAGTATCGACCCAGGTCAGCCTGAGCAGTCCGCGCAGGCTGACCTAGGCCGAAACTTTTTGCTGTCGGTCAATTTTCTGCAAGTGCAAGGACCAGTTTACCCCATGATTCAGTCGGTTGTTAGAAAAAATGGACTTTATGGATCTCTGATCATGTAATGACTTGTTTGGTATCATGCATCACGTAGATGCATTAAGTCCCCCTTTTTCCAGAGCATGGCTCATGTATATTTGATGGATACGCAGTAAAGCTCTGGGTTTGCAAATAAAAATGCAGTAGAAGGTCAAAGATAGTCAGTTTCACGTTATTTTTCTGGAAGCAAAACAAGCAGCGGTGTGACACCACAAGGGTTTGTACCGCAGGACTCGAACAGCGGTGGTTTTACTATACGGCTCGTGCCACAGTGCCAATGGCTCAGTGCTTGGACTATTAGGGTTGCGTGTCCGAATATATGACTCGCCCTCTATTCTTCCGATTACACTCAAAATACAAGGAATGCGTTGATAAATGTGACATAACTTGCACAATGATAGAAACGACATTAACCACGTGACATAACTTTCATAATTATAGAAACGACATTAACCACTGGGCATAACTTTCATAATGATAGAAACGACATTAACAGCCTGACATAACTTACACTATGATAGAAACTACATTCACCACGTGACATAACTTGCATAATGATAGAAACGACATTCACCACGTGACATAACTTGCACAATGATAGAAACATTCATCATGTAATATAACTTGCACAATGGTAGAAACGACATTGACCACGTGACATACATTACATAATGATAGAAACAACATTAAATACGTGACATAACTTGCATAATCATAGAAACGACATGAACCACGTGACATAACTTGCATAATGATCGAAACGACATTAACCACAAACCAAAGCTTGAAACAAAACCTTTTTTGATCTTCATTGTTAACTCTTTCAGTGCCAAATGTATAAAATAGACCTCTTGTTTCGGCTATAAATACAATCCATCGTAAAGGTGTGACCAAACAAGCGGACGGTATAGATCAAAGATCAGACTGCACGTTCTGTGCAGTCTGATCTTGATCTATGCCGTCCGCAATAGTCTATATTCTCGCCTGTGGCGCTGAAAAGGTAAACCACAAGGAAACTAGGATGAAAATTGGATGAAAATTTCTCGCCAGGATTACAATCCCGAATACTTCAATTCCAAGTTTCTTGTCGACGTAAAAAATCTCGCCAAAACAGACAGTGTAGATCCAAGATCAGACTGCACGTTCTGTGCAGTCTGATCTTGATCTACTCTGTCTGCGCAAGCGCATTGGGTCTCGCCAAGTAGTCAAAGGATAAACTTCAAAGCGAATTCCTTTTTCTTTATTTGTAAGAAGTATCTTATCTGATATTTAATCGCCCACATAAAATCTATCAAATTAAGGGTAGTACAAAAAGATAAAGATGTTTTATATGTTATTTAGTAATTTTTTTGTTGTCGTAGAAGTTTAAATATAAACCACCCAGTGAGCTCGCGCGCGCGTTTAAAATGTTCTCGTCTGCAAAGCCGACTTGAAAGATATTTGTTTTTTTTTACAGGAAAAATAAACATACTGCATTTGTTTGAAGAAAAATCGGTAAAATTTTAAGACCGAAATTAGTGTCAAAACTTCTAGTTGCGTGTGTTTCATTCATTTTCGAAAAAAATGCTTGTTTTTCTTTTCGAATTTGGAAACATTAATGAGCTAGTAAAAAACACTTAGAATGACAATATCATTATCGTCCGTCTAGAATTATTACTCACTCCCCGGAGTTCATCGTTTTACAATGTTTCGGAGTTTTTTCTGTATCGATCCTCGAATTGCCGGTAACAAAATAAGACGGTTTTGAAGACAGTGTAGGTCAAGATCAGACTGCAGATAACCTACAATCTGATCTTGGATCTACTCTGTTCGGTAATTCGTGACATAATCGGGCCCAAAGGGATTTGAAAACGTTTTATGTTGGATCTTTGCTTTCTGTTCGGGCAATCTAAGGGTAAATTGATTTAGGATGTTAAACTAAAAGCGAAGTCGGATTTTGGTTATTAGCGGAAAATTATTTCTCGCAGAAAAGTTTCTTCTCGGCGGTCGTTAATAATTTAAACAGACTCTGTGTGACTAAGGTGGATTACTAAAAGAACGGGAAAAAAAACCACCCCGATCTCTACGTTCACTCTATCAATGCCAAACTATATAAACTTCGACGTTTTTCAACGATCTTAAACTAGATTTTCAAGTGCGATTGAAAAACAATTTTAGCCATACTTTAGCATCAGGTAACGGACGGTGTAGATCCAAGATCAGACTGCACGTTCTGTGCAGTCTGATCTTGGATCTAAGCCATCCTCAGAAAGATACTTTAGTCGCAATTAACTGTGAGAGTTAGGCTGGTGTATTCAACTAATCGTTTAGTATACTGAGATTTTTATATACAGAAAATGTTAATTAGGAAAAAGAAAGGATTTTGTGTTGTGTTTGTGTTTTTAAACATCGCTGTGATTATGGTTCTATCAAAACGGAATGACAGAAAACAAGGTAAATCCCGTTTAACCTATTAATGAACTATTTATTTTGAGAAATACCGCCGCGAGTAACCACAGTGCAAAAAAAAAACACGAAAGAGAAAATTTCGAGGAGTATGAAGATGTGGCATATAAATGAGGTATGCTATGTGAAAAAGGGACTTAATGCATTTGCGAAAAGTATCGACCCAGGTCAGCCTGCGCAGTCCGCGCAAGCTGACCTGAGCCGAAACTTTTCGCTATTGATCAATTTTTTTTGTATGTCACAGGACGAGTCTACCTTAACCCTTTCCCAAACGACAAATTTTGGACTGGTCCAAACTGAAAGAGTTTGCAGACGACAATTTTAAATTTGATGAAAATGGCAGAAACTATCAAAAAGGGTAGAAAACACTGTGGGAAAAGGAGAAATTGCTCGTTACGAGCAATTTCTCCTTTTTCCACAGTGTTTTCAAAATACTTGTACTGCAGACACGTGAAAACCAGGGCTTGTTTGGGAAAGGGTTAAGATAAAGTCGGTTGTTAGAAAAAAAAATGGTTTTTATGGATCCGACACTGTTTTATGACTTGCCTGGTGTAATGCAGCATGGAGGTGCATGACGCCCCTTTTTTGTCAGAGCAAGGCTGAAATGTTACTGGCAAAAACATTGTGGAAAAGAAAGACCTGCTTGTCGTAAGCAAGTATTCCTTTCTTCCATTTTCTTTTTTCCAAACGTTATCTTTTGGGGCGTATAGAGGCAGAGGCATGTATTTTATCGACTTTTTATTTCGTCATTTACGTAGAGTTTACGATCATTCTTTGAGAGTCTCCCACCCAGCACGGTTTTCCAACCTCTTTCTCTGGATTTTTTGTCGGAGTGCCCTGGGGCAAGGCACTTCAGAGCCCTAGCCAAGTGCAGGTGAAACCCGGAATGTACATGAATATATGAGCTGCCGCTGTAATATAACTGAAATTATGTTGAAAGCGGCGTAAAACACCATTCAGTCAACCAGTCCCGCCTCTTTCTGAAGTTCTTTTTTCCCCCCGAGATATTTCTCTCTCTCTCTCTCTCTCTCCCTCTCTCTCCGTAATCAATCAGTCCCGCCTCTTTCTAAAGTTCTTTTTCCCCCCGAGATATTTCTCTCTCTCTCTCTCTCCGTATTGTTTCATGTTTTTAAACGGTCGAGGAAAAGTAATCATCCCCTCATTCTAGTAGGAAGCAAAGAATTTTCTCTTACTGACTTACAAAGTTCGTTGAGAGCATGTTAACACTTTACGAATCTTTTTTGCACTGAAACGACCCTTTAGAGGAAGGCTTTTTGAAAACATTGTGGGAAAAGGAGAAAATGCTGGTAACCAGCATTTTCTCCTTTTCCCACAAAGTTTTCTACCCTTTCAAAGACACGGTTATCTCTTGATCTACATTTTATTTGTCGTCTGCAAATGGTTTCAGTTTGGACAGGTCTGAAATTTTGTCATGTAGTTAAAAGTAAAAGCCCCAATTAATATCTTACCTCCAGCACACGATATTTTCCCCCTTCTTGTAGCAGGTAACAGTTGAAAATATTATTCCACGTAGAGAAATTCTTAGTAACGAGCAATTTCTCGTGTTACCACAATGATTTAGTTATTTTTCAAATGAGTAATGCTCTGTAGAAAGGGGACTTAATGCACCTGAAAAGTATCGATTAAGGTCAGCCTGCTCAGTCCGTGCTGTCTGACCTTATTCGAAATCTTTGCTCTTGGTCAATTCTTTGCTTGTCGAAGGTCGCTGGTTCGATCCCCGGCTTGGCCAATTTCTTTCCGAGGATTGATGATAGTCATCGCGACAGGATTCATTCCTCTCTCACCGCTGACCGTTGTTTCGACGATGGTTATGTGGGAAAGCAGCCAGTGGCTTGGAAAGAATATTGTGCGGAGTACTGGTAAAATGAAACTCCATGAAAGCACGGATAGGCGCACTGGCCGCCGTGATATAACTGAAATAATGTTGAAAACGGCGTTAAACACCATACAATCAATCAACGAAGGATCAGATTACCTCATGAGTCAGCCAGTTGTAAGACAAAATGGATTTTATGGATCCATAATTGTAATGATGACTTTTACACCCCCTTTTTCCAGAGCACGGCTTAAACGTATTCGGGGTCCTGCGTGGCTCAGTGGTAAAGTGTATGACTTGTGCCCTGGAGGCCCCGGGTTCGAGCCTCACTAAAAAGCACTGGGGTTTTTGTACGAGTGTCCTTGGGCAACAACCTTTAGAGCCCTAGTCTGTTACTAGTGAAACCCAGGGCAACATGACTAGGTGAGCTCTCGACGTAATATGACTGAAATGATGTTGAAAGCGGCGTTAACTCTTTACCAAACGACAAAATTTTAGACTGGTCCAAATTGAAAGCAATTGCAGACGACAATTTAAATTTGGCTCAAATGATCGTGTAGAAAACATAGTGGGAAAAGGAGAAAATGCTGGTTACCAGCATTTTCTCCTTTTCCCACTATGTTTTTCTTTGTTAGGGTCTTTAAAACTCGGGATTGTGTGGTAAAGGGTTAAACACCATTCAATCAATTATTCAGTCAAATGTATTCGTATTTTAAACCCATTTGCATGTTGATGATTCATGGTTTAACCCGCCACCAAACGACAAACTTTTAGACTGGACCAAATTGAAAGCAAATTTCAGACGACAATTCAAATGTTGCTCAAATGATGATTTCTGCCTTCGATAGGGTAGAAAACATTGTGGAAAAAGGAGAAAATGCTGGTTACCAGCATTTTCTCCTTTTCCCACAATGTTTTCTACAGGCTTTTTTCTCAGGGTCGTTAAAAGTCGGGACTGCGTGGTAAAGGTTTCACTCTTTACCAAACGACGAAATTTTAGACTGGTCCAAATTGAAAGCATTTCCAGACGACAAAATAAATATGATTGAAAAATTGAAATTTGTTTTGGGAAGGGTAGAAAACATTGTGGGAAAAGGAGAATATGCTACCAGCATTATCTCCTTTTCCCACAATGTTTTCTAAAGGCTTTTTTTTTGTGGGGGGGGGGGTGTCGTAAAAACTCGGGATTGGGTGGTAAAGGTTTAACCCTTAAGCTGCTTATCGCGACCCACTGACCTTTTGCGGACAGTGTAGATCAAGATCAGACTGCACAGAACGTGCAGTCTGATCTTTAATCTACACTGTCCGTTACGGTATTTTGTTTCCGGTGAAATCAACTTGGAAAACGCAATGTTTGGGCTTCTACTCTTAAATGGAGATTTTCGTTTCATTTATTTAGCAGCTTAAGTGTTAAAGGTATGTTTTTCAGAGTCGTCTGCTGCAGAGTTGCAGAGTTGTTTCGAGAGGTTGCGATTTGCGTACAATAACTTTATTCTTCTTTCGACTCTTTACCAACCAAACCCGTGTTTACAATACCATGAGGAAGAGATCTATAGAAAACATCGTGGGAAAAGGAGAAAATGCTGGTAACCAGCATTTTCTCCTGTTTCCTCACAGTATTTTCTATCCTTTATCAAACGAACGCTTTCATTTCAGAAACGTTTTATTTGTGGTCTGTATATGCATTGAGATTTTGGCCAGTCTAATATTTTGCAGTGTGGTGAAGAGTATAGTGTTCGGCTGTTCGCCACCCACTGTGTAAACCGTCTCAGATTTCCCACCCATCTCTTTATTAACTCTTTACCAGACGACAATTTTATTTTTGACTTGTCTCATTTTCAAAGTATTTGCAGACGACAAAGTAAATGTGACTCAATAACTGAAATTTGTCTTCTAAAACGAAAAATATTGTAGTAAATGTAGAAAAATACTGATTACCAGCATTTCCTCTATTCTCACAATAATTTATTAAAGCCCTTTTTGTCAGGGCTGTTGAAATTCGGGACCCTTTACCACACAATCCCGACTTTTAACGACCGTGACAGGGGAAGCCTTTTGAAAACATTGTGGGAAAAGGAGAAAATGCTGGTAACCAGCATTTTCTCCTTTTCCCACAATGTTTTCTACCCTATCAACGAAAAATTGCACCATTTCAGCCACATTGAAATTGTTGTCTGCAAATGCTTTCAATTTGGACAAGGCTAAAATTGTGTCGTCTGGTAAAGGGTTAATTGGTAAGGGCCTAAAGTGCCTGTCACATCAATATTTGCATTTACGACTAGTGTGGGTGAAAATCAGACTGCACAAAACGATCAGTCTGATCTTTGATCTACACTGTCCGCTTTGCTTCGATATTCTGGGCAACAGCAACACTGTAATTGAATTATTTGTCTGTTTTTTTTTTTCGGTCCTCTAACGGGTAACTTTTTTACCAGACGACAAAATTTTAGATTTCTCGAATTTGAAAGCACATGCAGACGACAAATTAGATATGGCGCACATGATGGAATTTTGTCTTTCATAAGACGGAATTCATCGTTTGAAAATGAGTACTAAAATGCTAGGTAATACGACATTCCAACTTTATCTTCGGGGGTAGAAACTGACTCACTGACTCAAGGGGCGGGGGGGTGGGGGGATGGGGGGGGGTCGTCGGGCAAAGGGAGGGGATAGAACTTGTCACTTCCGGAAACAAGTTTGTAGCAGACGTCTTTTAAACATCCTCGTAAAGTGTAAATGAATGATCAAGAGGGTTGATCTCTTTACTGAATGACAAAATTTCAGACTTGTCTAAATCGAAAGTATTTGCAGAAGCAGAAATCAACTAGGGCTAAAATAATGGGATTTTTTTTCTGTGAAATGGTAGAAAAAAAAATTGGAAAAAGAGAAAATGCTGGTTACCAGCATTTTCTCGTTTTCCAACAATGTTTTCAAAAGCCTTCATCTTTGCGGGGGGGGGGGGGGGGTGTCATTAAAACACGTGATTTTGTTCTAAAGGATAAAAGTTTAAGACGTGCATAAATATGCAAAACATTTCGGTAAAAAGGGGGAATTCGTTCGTTTTATTGCCACAATGTTTTCGACAGTGGTCAGCCGTAAGGCAACAGCCGCTTGCAGGAGATAATGAATTAAAGTTTTCAGTAGTGTTTTTTTTTTTCTATCATTTTTTTTTTTAACGAATTAAGGCTTACCATTTACAAGATTGAGGTCGACTCAACTTTTAACTCTTTCGGCGCCAAATAAATAAACTCGACTTCTTTCGGTGGCTGTAAATGCAATCCACAGAGACCCAGAAAGATTTTTATCGTAGGGGCTTGACTAGTTAAGCGGACGGTACAGATCAAAGATCAGACTGCACGTTCTGTGCAGTCTGATCTTGATCTGTGTCGTCCGCAAAAGTCCCTGTTTTCGCCTATGGCGCTGAAAGGGTTAAAATTGCTATATAGATTAACTGAAAATTTCTCTTCCCCGGTAAATTTCAGAATGATGCGATTTCGGAGTGTGTTTCGCCGGGAAAATCCCACTGTATCGGACAATGTAGATTCAAGATCAGACTGCAGGTTCTGTGCAGTCTGATCTTAACTTACGCAGTTCTCCCCTCTTCATAGGAAAAAAAATAATGATTTGGCATTCTAAGGGTAGAAGCGTCCATACTTGTCCCTGAAGTTAACTCTTTCAGCGTCCGATTTAAACTCGATCTCTCTTCCGACGGCTGTAAATACAATCCAATGATACTCATAAAGACATTTAAAGATAAATCCTTACAGCCAGAGAAGGAAAAAAAAAAAAAACGCTTTTAAAATTTGATACATTGAAGAATGGTTCAGAATTTAATTAGCTGTGTAAATATATATAAATTACCGATATACCGGTATATGATGTCAGGTATAAATACATATACCGGAAATCTTCGATTTACAGCTGGAAACGTCACAACAGTGATTTCTTTGATGGCCTCCAGAAAATGAAATGGATGTTCTATTGGCCATAATCTATGTAACCTTGCAGCGACCAGGGGCAACATTTAGCATGAAGATACAAGAGCAATTCCGGTTTGATGAAATAAAGATGATTAAAAATTGGCTGGAAAGAAGTATAGATGTATCTTTAATGAATCCTATATATAGACTTGACTAACCCTTTAACAGACGACAAAATTCTAGCCTTGTCCAAATTGAAAGCATTTGCAGACGACAATTTCAGTGTGGCTCAAATGGTGCAATTTTTGTTTGATAGGGTAGAAAACATCGTGGGAAAAGGAGAAAATGCTGGTTACCAGCATTTTCTCCTTTTCCCACTATGTTTTAAAAAACTTTCTTCTCCAGGGTCGTTAAAAGGCGGCGGCGTGCGGTAAAGGGCTGAACAAAAGGACGGTATAGATCCAAGATCAGACTGCACGTTCTGTGCAGTCTGATCTTGATCTATGCCGTCCGCAAAAGCCTATGTTTTCGTCTATTATGTTTACGCTGAAAGAGCAAGCCATAAAACCATCTTTTTACTGCCAATAAATTGGTGCGTTGATTGCGTTCTGCTGTATATTTTCGCCACTTATTTGATCGTAATGTCTATTTCCTTTCACCAAATAACCCAGTGTTTTTAACGACCCTGAAAAAGAACGGCTTTTGAAAAAAACATCGTGGTAAATAGGAAAAAAATGCTGGTAACAATCATTTTCAGCTTTTCCTACAATATTTTAATACCCTGTCAGAAAGTGAATACCACCATTTCAGCTATATATAATTTGTCGGCTTTGCAAATACGTTGGATTTGAACAATGACGGAAATGACGTCAGAGCTATGACACTCCTTCGATTTCTAAGCAAGCAGTCGAGCTAAAAAAAAATGACAGTTATGCCAAATAACAAAATCGTAGGCGGCTACCTGTTTCTTTTTGAAATTAAAAACAAAAAACTTAACCCATAAAGCGAATTTCACAATTTTGGTCGCCTTTGCGGCCACTGTAGATCAAAATTAGACCGCACAAAATGTGCAGTCTGATCTTTGGTCTATACTGTCCACTTTGCAGAGACATTATGAACCAAAGCAATATTAAAATTGCATTTGGGCCGTGCTCTGGCAGAAGGGGGCTTAATGCATCTCCGTGATCCGTGATACCAATCAAGCCATCACATAATTATGGATCCATAATAGCCACTATTTTTAACAACTGACTTAATCAAGGGGTAGACTGGTCCTTGGAAATACAGAAAATTGACCAATAGCGAAAAGTTTCGGCCCAGGTCAGCCTGCGCGGACTGCGCAGGCTGACCTGGGTCGATACTTTTCGCAGATGCATTAAGCCCCCTTTTCACAGAGCATGACCCATTTATTTGGACCTATACTTCTAGACCAAAAGTAGGTATACCCATTAGGTTCATTCGGTGCTCTAAGGGTTTTTACCAAACATTTGAGCCGTGCGCTGGGGAAAAGTGGGCTCAGGCATTTGCAAAAACTATCGAAAGTTTCGACCAAAGTCAGACTGTGCAGCCCGCGCAGACTGACCTTGATCGAAACCTTTTGCTAATGTTTAAATTCACCGAATGTCAAAGGACTATTTTACGGCGTAACTCGGTTGGCAGTTAGACATGATGGATTTCCTGGATTCACGTTGTCTGCGCATGTCATATTCTTCGACGCATCACTTGATAAAAAATCAATACGCGGTGCGTAAACTGCCGCTTAAAAAGTGCAGGCGAAAATGGCAATAGATAATACGTCTGTAGAAAGATAAAGCCAGTCTTTTTCTACAAATTTCTTAGAAGATGAAATGATTTCATACGGGAAAAATATTTTTTAGAATACTAACTCTTTACTGCAAATCTCTGTCAACAGTTTCTTAATATAGACATGGGGGAAACCGGGATTTGTGCAAAAGACTGACAACAAAAATAACATCCCCACCTAGCTGGGCTTATACCGGGGCTTTTTCCCAAGCCTATAGGAGCTTTTGTTTCTAAATGGCTGGTGCATAGGTTATATGCTAGCTAACCATGGCTGGTTGAATCCTACAAGGTAGGTTTTAGAGAGTAAACGTATATTTTGAAATGCGTCGCATTAATTCCCGCCTTAAAAAATAGTCCGGTTCTCTAACCAGAAAACCCATATCAGATAGGTGATGTATTTGAAAAATGCCACCTAGCGGAAGATAATGCTAGATTCATTATTACATGACGACTTGTTTGGTAAAATAGATCATGGAGATGCATTAAATCCCCTTTACCAAGAGTGCCCTTCACCTATCTATCAATTACATAATTATAACCAGAAAACTGAAGTGGAGGGTGGGAAATGGGCTTGCCTCTGAGATTGTATACTTTTTAGTGATTTATAGAAAATTTGTTCAGTGTTCGTTGCGCATAAGATTCCATGTTGAAAGGTCCCGGGTTCGATCCTCGTCTGAAGCTCTGGGTTTTCGTTAAAGTGTCCTCGGGGAAGGTGCCTCAGAGCTCCAGCCTTAAACCATGGACCCCTATGCATGAGTGAGCTGTTACCGTGGTATGAAATGATTTTAAAAGCGACGTAAAACACGATACAAACAAAAAAGAAGAAACAATCAAGTCAGTGCGCTGAGGCCTGAAATAAACGTTTTTGTGGCACTTGTCGAAGACAATGCCACTATGAGTTCAATACGGCATTTTGAAAATCATGTATCGTATTTTGTGCAAAACCGAAGGAAGTAAACCCAATTAAACTCAATTTTTCTAAGACAAATAAGTGTTTCGATTGCACTCAGATATGAAAATGAAAATGGCGTATTGAAATAAATCGGATTGGGCCATCGATCATGGAAATACTTCTTTTTCATCGAAAATAAGGTGATCCGTCATGACCTTCTGTTGGCGTAATGATACACACAATCTTTGTTTCCTAGATGCCCGATTCCGTGCTTGATCGTCCCAAACCAGTTCGTTCCTGGGCTTATTCGTCCCTGGGTTTGTTCGCCAGGACTTGTTCGTCCCACAAGATTGCACAATACTCTATTGGATTGTGCATGACTATATAGTAGGTTGACTTTCAAGCGAATATTTTGAAACTATTTCTATGGTTTATTTTTCAAATCATTAATTCCACACAATGGCTTCCTTGACATATGCCACACCAGTGCTTTCATCGCTTTGATTTTTCCCTATCGGCATAGCGTAGGGAAGGGTAAGCTAGTACTTATGAAACCAAGGAAAAGTCTGTGTTGAGAGAGTTGTTGCCTTGATATAACTGACATAAATCTGAAAGCTTCGTAAAACGCCATTCAAACGAACTCTAGTCTGGTGGTGCCAAGCCTCCGTACCTTAGTCAGAAGGCGTACTGGACTTGAGAACAGGGACTTACTGGTTCGATCCCCGGCTTGGCCAATTTCTTTCCAAGAACTGATTATAGTCACTGCGACAGGATTCATTCCTCTCTCACCGCTGACCATTTTTTCGACAATGGTTATGTGGGAAAGCAGCCAGTGGCTTGGAAAGACTATTGTGCGGAGTAATGGTAAAAGAAACTCCCGGAAAGCATGGATAGGTGCACTGGCCGCCGCGATATAACTGAAATAATGTTGAAAACTGCGTTAAACACCATACAATCAACAGGTAGTCTGGTGGGAATGCTTGATAGGAATGCCAGGGGCGTAGCCGGCGGTTCAGAATCACTAAGCACTCGGAATAGAGAGTGCTGTTTCACCTCTCAGACACTGAGCGCGACGCACCGCGCTTTTGCGGACAGTGTAGACAAGATCAGACTGCACGAAACGTGCAGTCTGATCTTAATCTGCACTGTCCGATGCAGTGAGATTTTTCATCGAAAAGAAATTAATGAAATCGCAATATTTGGCGTTTTTACTATCGGTTGGAAATGTTCTTTTTTTGGCAGTTTTGTGCTCAATTATGAATATGAAGTTGTTCTATTAAATGATAAAAGAACGTTTCGCTGTTCCCATTTTTTCTACGATACGCAGTTGCGTATTGTGCGTTATGGGCCATATTCACTTGAATGCTTTCAAAGGTAAACTATGAAGTTTTCCAAAAAAAAAAAAACCACCTGTAAAAAAAAACATTTTCGTATTTCAATGAACTACAGTATTTTCAAAACGCATTTGGTGCCATGCGCAAAATGTTGTGTGATGGGGAAGGGAAAGAGAATCAGCTAAGAGTTACGCAAATGTTATCCAGACTTGCTAATTACTTTATCGGGCACGCCAAGCCCCCGTAGCTCAGTCGGCAGCGTACAGGACTTGAGAACAGGAGGTCGCTGGTTCGTTCCCCGGCTTGGCCATTTTCTTTCTGAGGACTGATGATAGTCATTGCGACAGGATTCATTCCTCTCTCACCGCTGACCATTGTTTCGACGATGGTTATGTGGGAAAGCAACCGGTGGCTTGGAAAGAATATTTTGGGGAGTACTAGTATAAGAAACTCCAGGAAAGCATGGATAGGTGCACTGGCCGCAGCGATATAACTGAACTAATGTTGAAAACGGCGTTAAACACCATACAATCAATCATTTATCGGGCACCTTCAGTATCGATATTGCTAATCCATTAAAATCTGTTACCACACAATCTCAATGCTGGCTTCTAAAGATCCTGGGAAAAAAAGCCTTGCGAAAACATTGTGGGAAAAGGAGAAAATGCTGGTAATCAGCGTTTTCTAATTTTCCCACAATTTATTCCACCTTATCAATGACAAATTTTATCATTTGAGCCAGATTTGAATTGACATCTGCAAATGCTTTCTATTTGGAGAAATGAAAATTTTTTGTTGTTTGGTAAAAACCCCTAGAGTACCGAACGAACCTAATGGGTATACCTACTTTTGGTCTAGAAGTATAGATCCAAATAAATGGGTCATGCTCTGTGAAAAGGGGAATTAATGCATTTGCGAAAAGTATCGACCCAGGTCAGCCTGCGCAGTCCGCGCAGGCTGACCTGGGCCGAAACTTTTCGCTATTGGTCAATTTTCTGTATGTCCAAGGACCATTCTGCCTCAGGATTAAGTCGATTGTTAAAAATAGTGGCCATTATGGATCCATAATTATGTGATGGCTTCATTGGTATCATGGATCACGGAGATGCATTAAACCCGCTTCTGCCAGAGCACGGCCCAAATGCAATTTTAGTATTGTTCATAATGTCTCTGCAAAGCGGACAGTATAGAACAAAGATTAGGCTGCACGTTTTGTGCGGTCTTATTTTGATCTACAGTGGCCGCAAAACAAAGGTAACCAAAGTTGTGAAATTCGCCTTATGGGTTAAGTTTTTTGTTTTTAATTTCAAAAACAAACAGGTAGCCGCCGACGATTTTGTTATTTGGCATAACTGTCATTTTTTTAGCTCGACTGTTTGCTTAGAAATCGGAGGATTGTCATAGCTCTGTCGTCATTTGCGTCATTGTTGTGTAAATACTATGATATATTTTTGACACAGTTTTGTCCCCTTTTTCCACTTATAATGTTAACTGACAAAGCGATTGGAGAAAATAGTCACTTACTTCCCTTTATTCCTCTCCAATTCCCTGTAGGCTCATTCCACTCGTCACAACTCGGCCGATTCCGTACCTACATCTAACCTTGTCCGTATAAAGGAGGCCTCCATTTTGAATTACCAATCACATGATCTTAAACATGGCGACGCCCCCGTAAATCGCTTAGCAACGACATGAACAACCACGACGAAGTTATTCACATCTATCGATCTGTCGATGAAAGTTCCCAACGGAACTGGTAAACCACGCTAAAAATTGAATGCACAAACTGTTTTCCGACTGAAATATTCTTAGAAAGATAGCGATAGAAAATTGACTCATGCTTTCTTTTTTGAGAGGAGCCTTACAATTTCAATAAAGGTAAAACGGTGTGCTTCCGGAGACGTGCGAAATGTACCGTGTAGGTGCATATCAAGCTACGTGATACAGCCGTGGGATTTGATCACCGGACCACCCGAGGTATGCCAAATGGGCTCATTCGGTAAACCTCGGGTGATCTGTTAATAAGGTCCCTCTGCTGTATCTAGTATCTAGTAGCTTGATATGCACCTACATTGTACATTTCTTCGCCGGAAATACACCGCTTTACCATTATCGTAATACTCTGTTTAGAAAAAGAAAACATTAGTCACAATTTTCAGAATATTTCTGAATACATTTCCGTTGACAAACAGTTGGTAGATTCATTTTCTAACGTGGTCTGTCAATTCCGTAAACATTTTTCAGCGACAGGTCGCTTATCACGGTGGCTGTTGTAGCCGTTAATAATCGATTTAACCCTTTCCCAAACGACAAATTTTAGACTGGTCCAAATTGAAGAGCTTGCAGACGACAATTTTAAATTTGATGAAAATGGCAGAAAGTTCTCAAAAAGGGTAGAAAACACTGTGGGGAAAGGAGAAATTGCTCTTTACGATCAATTTCTCCTTTTCCCACCGTGTTTTCAAAAGACTTGTACTGCAGACACGTAAAAACCAGGGCTTGTTTGGGAAAGGGTTAAGATCATGTGACTGGCAGTATTTCAAAATAGAAACCCCCTTGATACAAAAAAGGTTTGATGTAGTACGGAATCGGCCGAGTTGTGACGGGTGTCCCTCGGCATACCGCGGGTGATTCGGTGATCAAATCCCTCCGCTGTATCACGTAGCTTGATATGAACCTACACGGTACATTTTGCACATCTCCGGAAGCACACCGCTTTACCGTTATTGAAATTGTAAATCTCCTCTTAAAAAAGAAAACGTGAGTAAATTTTCTATCGTTATCTTTCTAAGAAATATTTCAGTCGGCAAACAGTTTGTACATTCAATTTTTAGCGTAGCTTATCAATTTCATTGGGAGCTTTCATCGACAGATCGATAGAAGTGAATAACTGCATCGTAGTTGTTCATGCCGTTGCTAAGCGATCTATAGGGGCGCCGCCATGTTTAAGATAATGTGATTGGTAGTTCAAAATGGAAGCCTCCTTTATACGGATGAGGTTAGATGTAGGTACGGAATCGGCCGAGTTGTGACGAGTGTCCCTAGGTCCTGATTATGGTATTACTTGGTTTTCATCCCTGATATCCTTTGCACTCTTAAGGGATGTTCAGGTATACATTTAAATATCTCCATCGAAACTTTTCAAATCGCTTTTTTGATCAGCTTTGTGAATTTTAATGGTACAGTGTGTAAACTTTATTTTGCAATTACTATGCAGGGATTATCAAATTTTGATAACAAGCAAAAGTATTAAATTCGCAATGTCTCTAAGTGAAGCAATGGTAAAAAGAGAAAGAAAAAATAATAAAAGTATCTAGCTAAGTTACCTTCGTTTTTAGCTAGAATGGGAGATCTCTGGAATTTCAGTATTTTCTCCCATCGAAACCGAGCGTTGACACCCGCGTGCGGTGCTCTAATTTACCAATATGTCAGCTTAGGCTGTTTCCTTAGCTAATCGAATTGAATTTGTCGAAAAGGGTATGGGACTTTAAACTCTGATCGGAAATTAGAAAAAAAAGAAACAGTCTTAACCCTTAGGCTGCTAAGCGCGACTCTCTGACCTTTTGCGGAGAATGTAGATCAAGATCAGATTGCACAGAACGTGCAGTCTGATCTTGGATCTACACTGTCCGATAAGGAGACATCTTTCCCCCAAAAAATACCTTTAAAATAGCAAAATTTAGGTTTTTACTGTCGGCTTGAAAATTTTCATTTCGCTTATTTAGCAGGATAAGAGTTAACTCTTAACCCTTTCGCGTACAATGACGCCTTTTAACGCCCCTGGGAAAGAAGCCTTTTGAAAACATTGTGGGAAAAGGAGAAAATGCTGGTAACCAGCATTTTCTCCTTTTCCCACAATGTTTTTTACCCTATCAAAGAAAACTTGCACCATTTGAGCCACAATGAAATTGTCGTCTGCAAATGCTTTCAATTTGGACTACGCTAAAAGGGTTAACCAGACGACAAAAATCTTATTTTAGACTAGTCCAAGTGGAAAGTATTTGCAGACGGCAAATCAAATGTGGATCAAATGATGATATTTGTCTTCGACAGGGTAAAAACATTGTTGGAAAAGGTGAAATTAACGGATAAACAGCATTTTCTCCTTTTTCTACAAGGTGTTTCAAAAGCCTTTTCTTCAGAATCGTCAAAAGCTTGGAATTATTTGGCAAAGGTTTGAAACAAGACTTGGAATTACTTACAGAAAAATTCCCTTAAAGATGTCAGAAGCCATTTTTTTGTCAAACAAAATCCCCGTTTGTAAATTTTCACGTTTTATGTGACGTTTTTATTCCTCAAATATAGGCACGTGTGGCTTTTTTTTTTTTTACACATTTCCATTGTAATTCAAACCACTGTTAACCCTTTACCACACAATCCCGACTTTTAACGACCCTGGGAAAGAAGCCTTTTGAAAACATTGTGGCAAAAGGAGAAAATGCTGGTAACCAGCATTTTCTCTTTTTCCCCCCAATGTTTTCTACCCTTTCCAAAGCAAATTTCAACTCTTGAGTTGCATTTAATTTGTCGTCTGCAAATACTTTCAATTTGGGCTGGTCTAAAATTTTGTCGTTTGGTAAAGAGTTAATCGTCCGATTTTCACTGTATCAATTTTAATCCTTATCCTTCTAAGTAAATTAAATGAAACTTTCAAGCCCGTAGTAAAAACCAGAATAATGATATTTGAAACTTATTTTTCGCAGAAAAAGATATCCTCGTCGGATAGTGTAGATCTAAGATCAGACTGCACGTTCTGTGCAATCTGATCTTGATCTACACTGTCCGCTAGAGTTCAGTGGGTCGTGCTGAGCAGCCTAAGGGTTAACTTATTACTTCTTGAAATCAAATCTGCAACAGACGACTTAATGCGATAATTTGGTGAAGCCAATGATCGCTTCCTTTAACCTTTCCCACAGACTTCTTTCGCCAAGTGTTATGAACGGAAAATACCGAGAGAAATCGGTGTAATTATCATATAAAGAAAACCGAGAGAAGATTGCCATGACGACCAATAAGGAATATGACGCAAAAAGTGGGTCATGACGATCGTATACGGAATAGTTATGACCCAAAAAGGGGGCCATGACGATCGTATACGAAATAATTATGACACAAAATGTGGGCCATGACGATCGTATAGGGAATAATTATGACCCAAAGAGTGGGCCATGACGATCGTATACGTAATAATTATGACCCAAAGAGTGGGCCATGACGATCGTATACGTAATAATTATGACACAAAGAGTGGGCCACAACGATCGTATACGAAATAATTGCGACACAAAAAGTGGGCCATGACGATCGTATACAGAATAATCATGACACAAAGATTGGGCCATGACGATCGTATACAGAATAATTGCGACGCAAAAAGTGGGCCACAACGATCGTATACAAAATAATTATGACTCAAAAAGTGGGCAATGACGATCGTATACAGAATAATTGCGACACAAAAGTGGGCCATGACGATCGTATACAAAATAATTATGACACAAAGATTGGGCCATGACGATCGTGTACGAAATAATTGTGACACAAAGAGTGGGCCATGACAATCGTATACGGAATAATTATGACGCAAAGAAGTGGGCCATGACGATCCATCGTTACGAAATAATTATGACACAAAGAGTGGGCCATGACGATCGTATACAGAATAATTATGACACAAAAATTGGGCCATGACAATCATATACGAAATAAATTTGACACAAAAAGTGGGCCATGACGATCATGTACGGAATCATTATGACACAAAAAGTGGGCCATGACGATCGTATACAGAATAATTATGACACAAAAAGTGGGCCATGACAATCATATACGAAATAAGTTTGACACAAAAAGTGGGCCATGACGATCATGTACGGAATCATTATGACACAAAAAGTGGGCCATGACGATCGTATACAGAATAATTATGACACAAAAAGTGAGTCATGACGATCCTATACAGAATAATTATGACATAAAGAGTGGGCCATGACGATCGTATAAAGAATAATTATGACACTACGATTGGGCTATGACGATCGTGTACGAAATAATTATGACCCAAAGAGTGGGCCATTACCATCGTATACGGAATAATTATGACCCAAAAAGTGGGCCATGACCATCGTATACGGAATAATTATGACCCAAAAAGTGGGCCATGACCATCGTATACAGAATAATTATTACACAACAGACCATGTCGGCCATACCGAGAGAAATCGGTCTAATTATCAGGTACAGAATTATACCAGAGAAATCGGTCTAATTATCATGTACAGAATTATACCAGAGAAATCGGTCAAACATGTACTAAATGTAAAGCGAATAGCGATGATATAAGAATGTACTGAAGGAGGTCGGTAAAGACGAAGAACCTGGGGTTTTGTCTATTTAATGATACTTTAGACATCTTGAATAATGGATCATATGATATCTTTTACTTTGCGTTTTGGAATCGACAGAGACAATGTTTTTTTTTTTTTGCCAGGGATCAATACATGTACATCATTTAAAAAGAAGTTTGAAAAATGTTTGTACACCTCTTATGTCATGATTAGTCATATTTAATTTGTCGTCTGCAAATGCTTTCAATTTGGATAAGTCTAAAATCTTGTCGTTTGATATTTAAAGAGTGTATAGGGGCGTGCTGCAGTTTTCTTCTAGGAACGCCCTTGGATACTGTGATCATTAGGAACAAGAAATATATTTAAAAAAGATAGACGGTGTAAATTTGCCAGCAAATAGACAGGAGCTCATAAAGTAAACATGTCTACATTTATGACCAATCACAATTTTCTATTTATTCATTTGTTATCAGTACCCAAAAGTAGGCCAAAAGCCGGCACATTCAACTACACCGAAGAACTTCCTGTATGCATGAATATTGAGCCCAAAACCAACTTTTGTTGTAGGTGTGAATAGAATAAGAGTTTTTCCATCTTCTTACTGTCTGTTTTCTTTTATACTTATTATTCCGGCGTTGCATGTTTATCTGGTAATTCTGTCTGCAGTGTCTGCAGAATGTTTATTTAATCCTACGCCAAACAGTTCTGTTTTTAACGACTCTGAGGTAGAAGGGTTTTTGAAAAGTAATGTGGAAAACAAAAGTGGAAATGCTGGTGAACAAAATGTTCTCCTTTATCCACAATGTTTCCTTCCTTCCAAAGACAGATCATATCATTTTAGAGTCATGTGTCATCTGCATGCCCTTTCAATTTAGATGAGTCTACAATTTTGTCGTCTGGTAAAAGAAGAAATTTACATCAGACGACTTTGAAATCATCAATGTAAGATAAGGATAAAATAACTGAATTAACGTATACAAAATAGAATTGAAAACATTGTTGGCAAAGGAGAAATTGCTCGTAGCGAGCAATTTCTCCCTCTTCCCACAATGTTTTTATAAGTCGTCTGCAACAAAACACACTGAAAGACTTCTGCAGAAGGTAATTAGCGAAAAGTTTTTGTTAAAGGCTCGTTTGAAACTGTCTACTGTTCCAGAGGCGAAAACCGAAACGATTGCAAACGGATAAAAATTATGGAGTGCCATTGATGCCAACTGACAGATCCAGGTTTTGTGTTTTTCATCTCGCTGTTTGTAATTGCTAGTTCAGACTGTTTGAAACAAAAAAAAGCACCGCATGCAGATGCCATAGGTCGGCTACACTTGCTCTTTTTCAGTGATAGGTCCAAGTGCAAATAGTTTGGCCAATCAGAAACCTTGTGTGTTACTTTCAGATTTTGAAAAATCTGGAGAATGGTTGGTGAATACGGGCCCTGGAGATAACTTTCCTTGTCTGATCGCTTACCTCTTTTCTTTTTGACGTAGGCTGGCTTCTTTTGCTCCAAATGGTTTCTTTTCAATCTATCAGCAAAGTCCGCTCGTACCCGACATCTATTTATAGTAACAGCAATACTACTAGACGCGGTGTAGTGAGTTCCAGCATAGCCTGGGGACCAGTCTGGTGTTCTTTTCCATATTTATATTTTGACGTTACTTTGTCAAAATTGGCATAATTACAGAAGAGATGAACAGTTCATTGCCGCAGACCGTTATAGACCGTGAGGAGACCACGATAAGGAGTTATTAAGAAATTATTAGCCACTGTACCCAGGCTAGTCCCTTCAAGGAGATTAAAGAAGGTAACACAATCTATGATTGGCTAAACCATTTTGTTTATCGAATCGGAAATTGCGTTACTTTGACGTTTAGAAAGTTCCCGAGGAGAATTAGAATAAAACAGTAAGTTACAAAAGGTTTGCCGGTAAGTTCCTACAAAAGCTACCAGTAGGCAAATGTTTAACCCTTAAACAAACAGTCCCAAGTTTTAAAGACCGTAGAGAAGAAAGTTTCTGAAAACACTGTGGGGAAAGGAGAATATGCTGGTAACCACGATTTTCTCCTTTTCCCACAATGTTTTCTACCCTTTCATTAAAAAAAATCAGTTTTTGAGATACATATATATTGTCGACATTAAATGCATTCGATTTGGACAAGTCTTAAATTTTGTCGTAATGTGAAAAGTTAAAAGCTGCGAACCTTGTAGAATCTTCGAAGCATTAGATACTACAGTGCTTTTAGCACTTTGATTTGTAAGTTTGGGCAGTGCTCTGGCAAACTGCAATTTATGGTAGCTCCGTGATGAATTATACCAGACAAGTCATCACATAATTATGAATCCATAAAATACATTTTGTCAGACAACTGGCTATTTTCTGACGTAGAATGTTCTTGGATGTGCTGAAAACTTGCTAAATAACAAAAAGTTTCTACCCATGTCAGCCTGCGCGGACATAGGTCGATACTTTTTGCAGATGCATTAAATTCCTTTTCCACAGAGCGTGGCTTAATTATTTTCAGCCCTTGGAGCGCCAAACGATTGTCATAAACATTTTCAGTCGATATAAAAGATTAAAATGCTGCAATCTCAGGACTGTTCTGACCAGAATATCACAATAAAATATCGCACTGTGTAGATCCAAGATTTATCTGCACGTTCTGTGCAGTCTGATCTTGATCTGCTCTGTCAGCAAAACATCTTGCTTGAAACTCGAAGGCCGACTGCCTTCTACCAAGAACCTTTAAAGAAGATTTTCGTTCAGTTTTCTATGCTTTTGAAGACAAATCTTTTCATTTGAGTCATATTAAATATTTCGTCTGCAAATGCTTTCAATTTGGACAAGTTGACATGTAAATGAGCCATGCCCTGTGAAAAAAAGGGGGCTTAATGCATTTGCGAAAAGTATCGACCCATGTCAGCCTGCGCGTTCCGCGCAGGCTGACATGGTTCGAAACTTCTCGCTGTCTTTAAAATTTCTGCACGTCAAACGTGATTGTTATTCTGCCTCGTGATTCAGTCGGTTGTTTGTCAAAATGAACTTTATGGATCCATGAGCGGGTGATATCTTGCCTGGTATAATGCATTACGGAGATACATTAAGCTCCCTTTTGCCAGAGCACGGCTCAAATACTAAATTTTGACGTCTGGTAAAAAGTGAAGGGTTACTATTTTGTAACTGGAACAAGATAAATGAGCTGCAGTGGGGAATGACTAAATTCACACCCCCATAGATCATGTTACAGACCTGATTGAGAGATTGTATTATCGTCACCTGTCAGTCTTAAAGATTGTATTTAATATATTATGTTGTATAAAAAAAGAGGATTCTTTTTTTTTTGTAATAATCTAAAAAAAAAACCAGATATATAACACGAAGATTTTACTGTAAGTAAATTTTTTGTGGGCAGCGCAGATTAGGATCTAGTACACATAACTGTCCCCGAAGGCGATTTTAGGTTTTGACTGGTCGCCTCCGGTGCGGTGCACAGTAAATGTCCAAATGTGAGAAAAAGAAGCAATGCAAACGTCTCATTATTGAGACCAATCAGGATCGGGCTGCGGATGGGCGGTCTGATCTCGGAGGCGTTCTTGTCTCCTGAAGAAAATAAAGGATTCTTTTTATGCACAGAAAAGATCAAAATAAATCTGTAAAGAATGTTGGTCTGATATTGCATTTGGAAAAAAAAAAGTTAGAAAAGCAACAGCCTCTTTTAACACAATGCTTCATCGTACACATTTTTTTAAAGATTGTCGTAAAAAAAAAATATTTACCATCAATTCAAAATAATGTGGCAAAACGAGAATTAGGTATGGCTCGTTACTAGCAAATTTTCATTTTATCGCTTTCGTTCAACATGCATTTTTTATATTTACCCTTTAGCTGTAAACGAGCTTTAATGCGTTTATATGAACTGTAAAGATTCAGATCAGATCGCACAGATCGTGGTGCATGGACTTGACTTTGGTTTATATGAACTTTGTTTTTACTTTGAAATGTTTGTAGTTCGAACGTAGTGGAACCATTGAAACACAGGGCAAACATAAAGGAAAGACGGCTGTCGCCGTGGTAAGAATGAAGTGATACTGAAAGCGCCGTAAAACAGCAGAATATGTCTAAAGATATAGAGGATTTTTATTTTTTTTCGGTGAGAGATTGAAATTTATTTCATCAAGTGAACATTATCGTTAATATTTTCACGAGTGGCGATCTTTCACGGGGGGGAAAAAATAAATATTCTATTTATTTCATGCGTCTAGCCCCTATTTTGTTGGAACTTTCATCAAAATCCAGTACAGTTGTTTTTTGGTAATTCCCCATGGCGTACCCCCCTCACAAAAGAACGCATTGCAGTATTACGTAAAGCGCGAGAAATATAGCGTAAATGACGTCATATTTCCCTCCATTTGAATGGTACCCGCTGATTACCTAGGTAACTAGTGCGCGGGAACTACTGTTTCCGCCGTCAATTGAAGAGTTAGAAAATATAAAATCGGTATTTTCACTGGTCGTAACCATGAAATATCAAACCATAATCCACCATTACTTCTCGATAAACTCCCGAAAAGCATGAAATAATGCTTTATAATAACTCTGTGTAATTACTCTTTCTTTCCGTAACATTTGCTGGGATTTTATTTTTAATTTCGAGTCAGCAGACGTAAGAGTCTTTTTCAGAATAATATGGAAATGGGGCGTTCACGAAATTTATTGTGCAGTATATAAACCTTCCAGACTTAAATGTACGGAATTCTTGTAGCGCCATCAACTTTTCGACATAAACATTTTACACTGCACAGACTTGAAGTAAAGCTTCATTTTACAGCTATCAGCACAGTACATCATGTCATATAGGCCTACAACTGTTCACCCTTTGGCTGCTATGCACGACTCACTGACCTTTTACGGACAATGTAGATCAAGATCAGACTGCACAGAACGTGCAGTCTGATCTTGGATCTCCACTGCCCGATAAGAAGAGATAATTTTTGCATTACTAACGGTTTGCAAATTTCGTTTCACTTATTTAACAGGATAAGGGGGGGGGGGGGTGTTTTTTTGCCACGTTAACTGGTATGACGGGAGTCGGGGCCATCTCCCACCATACCTTACAATTCAATGTTGGTAGAAAGTTTTGGTTAATAATTCATATGCTTATAATGGTATAGAAAATAGTTACTTAAAGAAGAATGCTTTTAAATACTAATATATAAAAAGATTTGTCTCTTAATACTAACCAAGATTGTATTATTACGTAACTATTCTATCCCTTAAATGTGGCTTTATTGAGAGAGAGAGAGAAACAGGATAAGGGTTAAAAGTTCTTATGTTCTGTGCATACCAAACAACATACCAACATTGTGTTAAATGTGAAAAAAAATTTATCGCAAAATTAGTGGAGCGCGATATTATCGCTGTAATTTAACCTTTTTAGCAACATGAATAAATCAGGGGCTTTTGTAGACGGCAAATATTCAGATCAGACGCCACAGAACGTGCAGTCTGATCTTGGGTTTTTACCATCCGCTTGTTTAGTCAACTCATTCTTGGGAAAGGAGCAGGCGTTACTGTAGATGGTACGTATGGAAATACACCTAGACTGTATAGTAATGGGTAAAAGAATAACGCATAAAAGAATTAAATTAATAACATAGTACAAGAAAAGGATCATGGCATATCATCTCCATTTGCTAAGGTGTGGATGAGCGCCTCGAAATAACGATTAATGGCAGCGATCGTTGTTTAAAGATATCATTAATAAGCCCGCAAAACGTCTGGTAAGACCCGCAGAAAAAAAAATACTTGTCCGCAATTTACCAATATCAAATTACTATTTACATGTATTCATTCTAGAATAATACGAAGAAATAGGTCAAAACCCGGATTATACAGTTACGCCGAAAACACTCGTCACAACTCGGCCGATTCCGTACCTACATCTAATTTGATCGCCAAATCACCCGAGGTATGCCGAATGTGCCGAAAACAATCAAAGTGCGAAATCAAAGTACGAAAAGTGGAATAGATGAGTTAAATTTCAAGTGTCAGTAATATACTTATAAATGTCGTAAGCTTGATAGGGAGAAACAGAATTCCGCGAGTATTCCGTGAAAAAAGAATGAGCCATGCTCTCTGAAAAGGAGCTTTAATGCATCTGCGAAAAGTATCGACCCAGGTCAGCCTGCGCAGTCCGCGCAGGCTGACCTGGGCCGAAACTTTTCGCTATTGGTCAATTTTCTGTATGTCCAAGGACCAGTCTACCTCATGTTAAAAAAAAAGTGGCCATTATGGATCCATAACTATGTGATGGCTTGATTGATATTATGGATCACGGAGATGCATTAAGCCCCATTTTGCCAGAGCATGGCTCAAATGAAATAAACTCGATTGCTCCTGCACTCCGAGACTTACTGAATTACCCTGCCATTCTTAATCCTCTATCTCTTTGCCAGATGACGAACTTTTAGGCATGTCCATATTGTTTTGTAGGCAACAGATATAATTTCGCTCATGTGGTGGGTTTTTGTCTTTGAAAGATTGGAAACATCGTGGGGAAAAAAGGAGAAAATGCTGGTTACCGGCATTCCCCCCCCCCCCTTTTGTTCGAGCACAACTTTGTTTGAGTTTTCGGACCTTATGGATCAAAATGTGCTGTCTGGTCTTGAGTACACATTGTCAGCGGATATTGTGTGTGACGCACAGCTCGCAAATCGCAACAACTTGGTCATTCTCAAAAATCTGAATCTATTCGGCACTCCAGAAGTTAACCCCAGTGCTGCTAAGCGCGACCCAGTGACCTTTTGTGGACAGTGTAGATCAAGATCAGACTGCACAAAACGTGCAATCTGATCTTTGATCTACACTGTTTGATACAGTATTTTCTTTCCGGTGAAATCAACTTTGAACACGCAATATTTTTTTTTTAAATGTTGAGTGGAAATTTTCGTTTCATTTATTCTTCAGTTTAAGGGTTCACATTTAGAGAGCCTTTCACAATTAAAGAACTTCTCAGGCAGTGTAGACCAAAATCAGACCTCGCGGAACGTGCAGTCTGATCCGTGATCTAAGAGCTCGGCTTTGCTGAGCCATTCTTGAAAAGAACAACCTTGAAATTGTTATTATTTGTGTCTTATTTCCAGAATGATAGAGTTTTGTATGGTTTATTTGGCACTTCAGAATGTTAATTAAGTTTTCACAATTTGTTGACGTCTTGAACTCGAAGACGGGGAAACAGCTCAATTAAAACCCAATTGCTTCACAGTGTGGGGTACGATTATAAACGTGGAAGTATCCACTTAGAACGTGGAGTTTTGAAATTCTTCCTTAATACACTTTTTTCGCCACAAAATTATATAAAAAATAATCTCTCTTTTTTTTTCCCCAGATGTTTAAAAATGCACTGCAGATGGAGAGTTATATTTCAGTCATTATGGTAAACGAAGGAATAGTATAGATCCAAATCAGGCAGATGGTTGGTTGTGTGGTGTTTAACGCCGTTTTCAACATTATCTCATTTATATTGCGGCGACCTGTACATATATTAATGCTTTCCTGGAGTTTCTTTCTCCAATTATTTCACACAATATTCTTCCAACGCCATTGTTTGCTGTACATAACTATAGTCGAAACGATCAGCGGTGAGAGACGAATTAATCTTGTCGCAATGACTATCATCAGTTATCGGAAAGAAATCAGCCCTGCTAGGGATTTGAACTTAGGATCCCGTAGTTTAACTCATGTACGTTACCGGACTGAGCTACTGTTCTCTGCAAGATCAGAATTAAAGTGTTGTGCATTCCGATCTAGATCGCTAAACTTTACAGATGAAAGATGAACCTTCGAACGTCGCTAACTTAACCGTATACCTGCAAAGCGGGACTCTTGCGGACAGTGTAGATCAAGATCAGACTGCACATTATGTGCAGTCTGATCTTGGATCTACATTGTCCGTCAGGGCTAGATTTTTACGGCCCAAATACGTTTGAACTCGTGATATGTAGGTTTCAAATATTGACCAGAAATGTCCATTTACTATACTCGTACATACAAAATGAATTGCTTTCGCCGATAATGAACCCGTTTTTCCGTTACGGAACCCTTTCCAAGCAGTAAGTGGTTTACTGCCAGAATCGGGTGGGGGCTGTTTTACGACTATTTATGAGCTATGAATAATTACACGCTTTTTCAGTTCAAAACCCGTCAACAAAGAGTCTACCTATGACGACAAATCGGGATTTTGTTACAAAAATCGGGGATTGTCTCACTAGATTTTGACTAGCACGTATTCACCAACCATTCTTGACAAAATGCTCATTCTAATCCTCAGGAACTTTCTAAGTTTCAAAGTAACGTTATTTCTGAATGGCGAAACCAAATGCTTCAGCCAATCAGAAATTGTATAACTTTCTAAATTTAGAGAGAGACTAAGAATGCAGTTATAATTGTTGGTGAATATGGGCCCAGAAAATTCTTTCGTATTGATTGATTGTATGGTGTTTATCGCCGTTTTCAACACTATTTCAGTTATATCGCGGCGGCCAGTGCACCTATCCATGCTTTCCTGGAGGTTCTTTTACCAGTAATCCGCACAATATTCTTTCCAAGCCACTGGCTGCTTTCCCACATAACCATCGTCGAAACAATTGTCAGCGGTGAGAGAGAAATGAATCCTGTCGCAATGACTATCATCAATCCTCGGAAAGAGATTGGCCAAGCCGGGGATCGAACCAGCGACCCTCTGTTCTCAAGTCCTGTACACTACCAACTGAGCCACAGGGGCTTGGCTAATTCTTTCGTATAAGAAATTTGTAAAGTGTCGATTCATTGGTCAGAGTTCCGACAAATGTCATTAAGGAACCAATAAAATGCTTAATTTCAATAATTATTTATGATAACGAGATTTTGTTGGCAAAATACTAGTGTTCCACGGTGCATAGATAAAGGTGTATCGTAATAAAGATAGCACCATCGTAAGTAACACACATTGACAGTGTAGATTTAATTCTTTATCAGAAAATCCTGAGTTTTAACGACCCTCAGAAGAAGGCATTTAAAATATTGTGGGAAATGGAAAAAAAATCTAATAACCAGCATTTTCTCCCTTCCCACTATGTATTCTATCCGTTCTTGAACAAACTCCATCATTGAGCCACATTTGATTTCTCGCCCTGCAAATACTTTCCTCCTTTGAATAGTGATTTTTTGAGTGGCCTCCTTCCCGACAAATTAAGTCGTCTTAACGGGAGAATGATATTAACAAAGTCAAACACAAGAACACTCATCAATTCATTCGAAATAATTGTAGGACGAAAACGATAATGACATTTTACTGTAATGATGTCAGAGATTATTCATTCCCACTTCCCAGACTTTTTGGATCAGACAGTTACCACCTGCTTTTTGGCAGACGAGAAAAGTTTCCCCTCCAAGTTTTGTCGAGTGTTGGAACAGAAAAAATGATCATTCTGTGTGTGGGCTACAGACTCTCGAATTACTTGTATTGTCTTCAAAGAGAATGGGGGAATTCTTCTTTACTTACCTACGAAACTATCTTTCTCGCATGCAGTCTTTTTTTTTGTTCGATTGTAAATAGAAAACTAATTACCCCCTATATATGAAAAAAAAAAAAATACCGTTTAAAAATACCCCGGTAAAGTATGCGTTTTTATCATTGATTCACTTCTTATCGAACGACAAACTTTATCTCTTAGGCTGCTGAGTGCTACTCAATGACCTTTTACGGACAGTGTAGATGAAGATCAGACTGCACAGATCTAAAATGTCCGATGAGGAGATATTTCCTCCCTCGCCCCCCCCCCCTCCCCCGCCCCCCAAAAAAGCTCAAATAGCAACATTTGGGTTTTTACTTTTGTCTTGAAAGTTTCATTTAATTTATTTAGCAGGTAAACCCTTTACCAAACGACAAAATTTAAGACTAGTCCAAATTGAAAGCATTTGCAGAAGACAAAATAAACATGACTTAAGAAATGAAATATGCATTTGGAAGGGGGTAGAAAACATTGTTGGAAAAGGAGAAAATGCTGGTTACCAGCATTTTCTCCATTTTCCACAATGTTTTCAAAAGGCCTCTTTCTCAGAGTCCAAATTGAAAGCATTTGCAGAAGACAAAATAAACATGACTTAAGAAATGAAATATGCATTTGGAAATGGGTAGAAAACATTGTTGGAAAAGGAGAAAATGCTGGTTACCAGCATTTTCTCCTTCTCCCACAATGTTTTCAAAAGACCTCTTTTTCAGGGTCGTTAAAAGTCGGGATTGTGTGGTAAAGAGTTAAGGTCAAGACTAGCCAAAATTGAAAGCATTTGCAGACGATGAAATAAAACGCGGCTTAAATGATGAGACCCCTCTATAAAATGGAGGAAAACATCGTGGGAAAAGAAGGAAATGCCGATTACCGGCATTTTCTTCTTTTCTCACAATGTTTTCCGAAGCCCTATTTCTTCGGGGTCGTTAAAATACGTGATTCGTTGGTAAATGGGATAAGGTTTAGTAAAGGAAAGCACGTTGAAACATCGAACGTTACGAGCAATTTCTCCATTTGCCACAGTGTTTCAGAAAATACTCTACAGCAAGATGTCGAAAGTTGTTTTGCGAGAGCCAGTCACGTTTTATAATCCCTTTTGTTGACAAATAAATAAGTTTGAGAGATTTTTTTTTAATTTTGATGACTAGTAATGCGAATATGCTTTTTGCCATGCATATCTTTGAACAGGGCTACAGGGGTCGCTGTTTCGATTCATAGGTGGGCTAATTTCTGTCCGGGGATCGGATATAGTCATCCCCACAGGACGCGTTTCTCTATCACCGCTAAATATTTTCTGGGCAATATTTACATTGATAATGAACCGTGTTGTGGTAAAAGGGGCCTAATGAATCACTGTGATACGTGGTACCAAGCAAGTCATAACATGATCATGGATCCATAAAGTCCATTTTGTCTAACAACTCTCTGAATCATGACGTACACTGGTCCATTGACATGCAGAAAAATTGACCAATAGCAGAAAGTTTCGACCCAGGTCAGCCTGCGCGGACTGCGCAGGCTGACCTGGGTCGATACTTTGTGCAGATGCCTTAAGCCCCTTTTTCACAGAACATGGCTTATATATATTTGAACACAATCAGTGGCTTTGAAGGAATTTTGTGCGAGATGATGGTTAAAAAAAACAACAACCACAACAACGGGAGAGCATGGATATGTGGACTGGTCGCCGCGATATAACTGAATAATGTTGAAAACGGCGACCCGATGAGTACATCTATGATTGCTTTGCTAGGAATCGCAACAGCAATTCATGTAATTAAGTCTCTGAGTGTTACCGACCGAGCACACCGGCTAAGTGTAAACTCCAATTAAAAGTTAAGAGAACTTATTTTGCATTAATAATTCGAAATGAAAATAATCACAAAATCTAATTAAGTTTTCTTGTTTATTAAGTGTTTACACGTGTACAGAGCAGACTTTTTGTCGTCTTGTACACGTGTTTTATGGAAATTTGTCTGTGATTTTGAGGAGGCGTTTACAATCTCTTACGAACATGAAAGTTCGCAACATATGCATAGCTCAAACACAAACCGCCCCGGCTGGGATTCGAACCCGTGCGGCAAATATCCTCGTTTACTGAGGTTTAAAAGACCAATACACTAACCACTGAGCTGAAGAGAATTCTCCCCAACGCATTTGTCAGGTATAGATTTCATACGGGAAGAAGCTATGCTGTAAGGAAGGAGTGATCTCCCGTAACACCCCCCCTCTTAGAAGAAGTCATCATTTGATGACGGAAAGCCTAATTAGGCAGTAAGTCTATTATTTAGACAACAAATGGCTCAGTGGCCAATGACAGGTAGACAACAAATGGATCAAAGACCAATCCTGGACGAGCCCCATCTTACGAACATGAAAGTTCGTAACAAATGCATGGCTCGTATACAAACCGCTCCGGCTGGGATTCGAACCCGTGATAAAAGCTGCCTCACTTTGGCTGGCCTGGGTCCAGGCGCGTATAATTTGGTAATAACTCATTATTGCGGTCTCCTCATCACGGTCTTCACGGTTCTGTGACAATAAACTGATGATCTGTTCCATAATTATTGTCATTTTTGACAAAGTAATGTCAGAATTTTGAATCAAAGCGTTGAAAGCACTAGTGTGGCATTTGTCAAGGGAGCCATTGATAATAATTTGAAAAAATAAACAAACGATAATGTGGGACGATCAACCCCGGACGAACAAGCCAAGGGACGAACTGGTTTTGGGACAAACACGGTCAGGAGACAATGGTTGTGTGTATCATTGCGCCAGTAGAAGGCCCCTGCGGATGTAGATATTTTCAATTAAAAAAGAAGTATTCCCATGCTCGATGGCCTAATCCGGTTTATTTTAATACGCCGTTGTTAATTTTATATCTGAGTTCTACCGAAACTCTTATTTGTCTTAGAAAAATGAGTTTAATTGGGTTTACTTTCTTCGGTTTTGCACAAACTACGATACATGATTTTCAAAATACCGTATTGAACTCGTTGTGGCATTGCCTTCCACAAATGCCACAAATTGCGGCGCGAGTTCTAGTGAAGTTGGTTGGTAATACATGTATAGTATTTAACGCCGTTTACATCATTTCATTTATGCCGGAGCGATCAGTGCGCCTATTCATGCTTTCCTAGAGTTTTTTTTTTAATCAGTACTTTGCCACATAATTATTCTTCCCAATCCTTTGGTTGCTTCCGTACGTGATCATAGTCGAAAAAAAAAAAAAAAAAAAAATTCAGCGGTGAGAGAGAAATGAAGCCTGTCGCATTGACTATCGTCAATCCTCAGAAATAAATTGGCCGAGCTGGGAATTCGAACCAGCGACCCCTTGCGCAGCCTGCGCTACCGGGGCTTGGCGAGTACTTGTTAAGGTTTTCAGGAAGCAACCACTAAGCGTGATCAAAAGAAGTAGAACGTGTCCGCAATCCATGTAAAATAAATAGATTTAACATTTACAAAACAATCGCGTGTTTTAGCGACCCTGAGGAAGAGGGTTTTTGGAAACATTGTTTTTCGTTGATCAGTCAGTCGGTCGGTCGGTCATTCGGTAGTACGGCTATAATCTAAAAGTTTGTCGGCAAAGCAAAAGCAAGTCGATATGAGCCTTGCTCTGTGAAAAGGGGGCTTAATGCATCTGCGAAAAGTATCAACCCAGGTTAGCCTGCGCAGTCCGCGCAGGCTGACCTGAGTCGAAACTTTTCACTGTTGGTCAATTTTCTGTGTATCCAAGGATCAGTCTATCCCATGATTAAGTCAGTTGTTAGAATCGGTGGCTATCATGGACCCATAGCTAAATAATGACTTGCTTGGCATAGTTCATCACGGAGATGCTTTAAGCCCCCTTTTTCCAGAGCATAGCTTATATTTATTTAATGGTAAATAAATGTAACGATGTTTTAATGCACTTGATTTATAAATCTAGTCATTTTCTCCTAAACAAATTTTCAGTAGTAGGGCGAAGGAAATCCTCGCAAATTGTAGGTAATTAAAATGAATCTAAAATTATTTCCTCGTTGAATTTGAGAATGTTGAACTAAAAATAAAATTGCCCGTTGCGAGCAATTTCTGCTTTGAATGTTTTTAAAAGTAACCTTCTGCAAGACTTAACTCTCTGTCACACAATCCCGACTTTTAACGATCCTGAGAAAAAAGAAAACATTGTCGGAAAGGGGAAAATGCTGGTAACCAGCATTTTCTCCTTTTCCCACATTGTTTCCTATCCTATCAAAGAGAGAAATCATCATTTCAGAAACATTTGATTTGCCGTCTGCAATTGCTTTCAATTTGGATAGGCTTAGTCCAAAATTTTGTCGTTGGGTGCATGGAGCAAAGTGTAAAACTGAACGCGTTTTCTGCATGGGAAGTAAACAGAGTAATTCGTTGATGTAGTATAGTTCTCACTCGATAAACCTTTCATTATCAGTTTATCTTATTGTGTATGTTTGGGACAACAGGTTTAAAATCGCGTACCGTGACAGGATAATTTATAAACCCAACTCGATAACGTTTATATTATCATAGGCGACTGAAATTCTATTAGTCTATCACGGGATAATTAAATTTTCCTTAGCGGACACCGTTACTATAAATAGCACATTGGCGACTGCATCTACATCGTATATAGTAGGACTTATCTTATTATATACAATGTACACCTTGTCTTACTATATACAATGTAGAGGCAGTCGCCAATGTGCTATCTATAGTAACGGTGTAAATTAAAATTTGAATGTTCCGTGATATACAGGTGATGCACCAATGTGTAAATGTGTTCGATGATCGAGCAAGGAAAATTTTAGTGTTCCCTGATAGACCAATGGAGTTTCAAAGGCCTGTGATATCATCTCTTCGCGGTTCACGGTTTTAAACATGTATTGCCCAAAATAAACAAAAATATAAACTGTTAATGAAAGCTTTATCGACTTAGAGTTATATTCAAAAGGCAGGAAGATCCGCTTATTTAGTGCATTTTCAGGATAAATAAACAGTCGAGCCATGTGCATTCTGTAAAAGCTTCAAGTACTCTTTTTACAGACCTCGTTAAAAATCAAAACGCATATCGGGAGCATAACATCAATTTTATTTCACTCAGAACAAATTTACGATCCCGTCATAATTGAGATTTGAACACTTTCCAGCGGAAATAATAATCGCAATATAAAGCCTTGAACTACAAAGTTCTTCTACTCTAATTAGTTCAGTTTCTATGCAAAGGCCTTCTTTAACCCTTATCCTGCTAAAAGAGTAAAATAAAGCTTTCAAGTTGATAGTGAAAACCCGAATAATGTTATTTCAAAGTTATGTTTTGGAGGAAAATATCTCCTTATCGGACAGTGTAGATCAAAGATCAGACTGCAAGTTCTGTGCAGTCTGATCTTGATCTACGCTGTCTGCAAAAGGTCAGTAAGTCGCGTTTAGCATTCTTAGGGTTAATATTAGATTTTTTTAAAAAACTCATTTAGCGCCAAATCTAAAAACTCGAGCATTTTCAACGACCGAACATTTAACCCACTGAAACTCGGACATATTTTGTCTTACCATTTGACTAAAAAAGCATACGATATAGATCCGATATCAGACTGCACGATCTGTACTGCCTGATCTTGACCTATGCTGGTTGCCAAAAAAAAGATAACATGTTTCAGCTTGACAGGATTATCTCAAAGTTCATTGTTCGCTTGGAAGCTGTATGAAATGAAACTTTCAAGCCGAAAATAAATACTCAAATTTCCTTATTTTAAATATATTTTTGGAGGAGAGATATGTCCTTATCGGACAGTGTAGATTCAAGATCAGACTGCACGTTCTGTGCAGTCTGATCTTGATCTACGCTGTCCGCAAAAGGACAGTGAGTCGCGCTTAGCATCCTAAGGGTTAATGTTATATGAAAGGATGGTGTATAACTTTTCAAATACGAATTTAACGTCATTTCTGTTGATATCAACGTTAGTTGATTGTGGGAAAAGGAGCGGTTGCTTGTGACATACAATTGCGCCTTCCTCCACAATGTTTTCTATACTGGTGGAAAAATCCCCTAAATGTTTGTCGTGTATGCAATTTGAAATAATTTTCGATAAGTGTACATACATGTATAGCCTTTGCAGTGAACAATAAACTCGCTCTCTCTACCAATTAATCCTTTACCAAACAATCCCATGTTTAAACAACCCTAATGAAGAACACTTTTGAGAATGGAGAAAATGCAGGTACATAGTCAGAAGTGGTTGCAAAGACAAACAGGGTCCTACGATAGCTCACAAAAAACTGGAGAGGAAGTAGCGTAGCGGTGGCGTGGATGTCGAGTGGTCCGGGTAGTTCAGTGTTTAGTGCACTGGCCCTGTAAGCGAGGTAAACTGGTGCCCCTTGCATCTCCCGCAACTGTCCGATAGACCGATACAAAGATAGATAACAGGCTGCCAGTTTTAAGCGAGGAGTTCCGGATTCGAATCCCGGACCGGCCCCACATTTCTCCTTGGGGTTTTACTAATTTACATCATTTTCTTGCATTTCCCTCAGTATTTTCTTTCCCACCAAAGAAAAATTTCATCATTCCAGCGATATTTAACTTGTTGTCTACAAATGCTTTCAATACGGGCACGCCTAAAATTTTGTCGTGTGGTAAAAGGTTAAATACAGCAGACTATGTACATGTGCGGCGGATAGCTCTATGCACTCTGCAACACCATCTTAATCGACATGAATTGACGTTATCATGTTATTAAACTGGTGAAATCATTAGTTGTAACAAGTACTGTTCTTCTTGTTAACACTTCGGCTGCTAAGCGCGACTTTGTGGGGTTTTGCGGATAGTGTAGACCAAGCTCAGACTGCACAGATCGTGCAATCCGATATTGGATATACACTGTCGATTTGGTGCGATTTCTCCGACGAGCAAAATTTTAAATCGTAAACTATTGGTCTCACTATTGGTTGGAAATTATATTTAGTTTACTCAGGAGCTTAAGCTTTTAAAAATGTTGTCTGCAAGCCACAAATCTGTTGTCAGCGTGAGGCAACTGCCTTCGTGGTTAGTGCCTGGATGGATGGCATGGACATGCCTACTTGACGCTTGCGCGACACAAAGCAGACATCAACAAATAAAGGTTAATAACACTATTATTCAACGAAATGCTCTCGTTAAGGCCTAAAATGCCTTCCGGGATTAACGGGTCCGGAAGATACCGCGAGTCATTCGGTAAACTGGTAGACTAGCAAATTATATTGGGTTCATAAAATTTTCAATCAACTACTATTTTGGAATCAAATTCATCAACCCTTGCAAATTAATTCTATTTTTCATCAATAGTTTCTACTCCAAAGAATGAACTTAATCAAAACTATTTCTAAAACGAAGTCACAACAACAACTACATTGTGTAGAAGCTCTCTACAAAGGAGGTAACGGCGAAAAGTTTGACGTTAAGGTAATCTCAATTTTCGACTTATTTCACCAAAAGAAAGCTGCATTTTTTATCAAATGCTCTTCACTGAGGAAGAAAAGAGTTCAGCGATGTACTCCTAAGTGCTTAACACCAGAATGTAGACCTTATTGCTGGAAGTGATATTTCGTGTCACGAAAACTTCGCGAAGCCATGTTGTAAGGCGCAAAAAGTAATGGAACGCAATTGCCATGAAAATCAAAGTACTGAAATAACTACATTCGGCATACCTCGGGTGATCCGGTGATCAAATCAAATAGATGTAGGTACGGAATCGGCCGAGTTGTGACGAGTGAAATAACTAGTCTAAAATATAAACTGGTACCCGTTGTATCTCCCGTAGCCGTCCGATAGATTTGATAAGAAAATCGGTAACAGGCTGCCAGTTTATCTAAAATAGAGTTGATTTTGTGATGATTTTATGACTTAATCTTTGGTATTTCATCCGCTTACTTAAAGAGGGCTCATTCTTTGTTTTTAATCATGCCAAATTAAAAAAAAAAAACATATCACAGACACTGAATTTTCACAAGGCAAACCCAGCAAAGATCTCATTGTTTTGACGATGGTTATGTTGGAAAGCAGCTCATAGCTTGCGAAGAATTTTGTGCGAATAACTGCAACAAGAAACTCCAGGAAAGCAAGGATGAGTTAATGTCGCAGCGATACTGTATCACTGGCATTATGTTGAAAAGAGCATTAACCACCATACAACCAAACAAAGTGTGCAAAACATCAATAAGGAAGAGAATTGAAAGAAAAAAAGTTCACAGTGTTATTTCCTTAAAGTGATAGAACTATATAGCCTCTGAAATTTATGTAGATGTTTTGCCTGAAATTGCAATAACTTTTGGGATCGACATGATTACCAGTAGCAATGTCAGATTATATTCAAACAGAAATAAGAAAAATGATGTCAAATACAAATGAGCCAAGCTTTGGCAAAAAGGGGCTTAATGCATCTCCCTGATGCATGACACCTTGTCAAGCAGTCACATGATTATGGATCCTTAATTGCCACTTCTTTTAACAACCAACTTAATTACGAGGTAGAATGGTCGTCGGACATACAGAGAATTGACCATTAGCGAAAAATTTCGGCCCAGGTCAGCCTGCGTTGACTGCGCAGGCTGAGCTGGGTCGATACAGGTGCATTAAGCCCCCTTTTCACAGAGCATTGCTCAAATGTATCTCTCTCATAGAAGTAGAGTCCTGAATGTAAAACTACCTAGGTATTATCTAAACATTGAAATTGCCCAGTTTTACTGTATGTAGCCAGTTTCTTTACGCTTGCAAAGTGTTACAGTAGTTTTATTTTTCCATGTTATACAAAACATTTTCTGAATCATATTCTTGGATAGGCAGGTGTGAAAAAAAAAAAAGTATATATCTTTGAGTCATAATAAAATCCAATAGTGCAGATGTAAGATAGGAAATTAAGAGAAGATGTGCATAAAATAGGCTATCCCTAGCTTTCTGCAGTAAACTGTTACACTGTTGGTGGTATATATATATTAATATGAACCATGCTTTGTAAAAAGGGGGCTAATGCGTCTGCAAAAGTATTGACCCAGGTCAGCCTGTGCAGTCTACAAAACTTTTTCCTTGTGGTAAGTTTTCTGCATGTCAAAGGACCAGTCTACCTCATGATTCAGTCTGTTGTGATACAAAATGGATTTTATGGATCCATAATTATGTGATGACTTGCATGATGGTATCATGAATCACGGTGATGCATTAAGCCCCCTTTTGCCAGAGCATGGCTCAGATCTTCTGTTGTGGTTGAAGTTCAAATCCATTGAATGTTTGTACATGAGCTGTACTCTGGCAATAGGGGTTTAATACATCTTCATGATACATTATATCAAGTGCAAGTCACCATCTAATTATGGATCATAAAATCCATTTTGTAGAGCAACCGACTGAAGCATGAGGTAGAATGATTCTTTGACATGCAGAAAATTTATAAATAGCAAAAAGTTTTGACTCCTGTTTGCCTGCGCTGACTGTGCAGGCTGACCTGGGTTGATACTTTTCGCAGACAGGTTGACAAGTCCATACAGTCTGACATGGGTCAATACTTTTTGGCAGATGCATATAAGCTCCTTTTCACTGAGCATGGCTCTTTTGTTTACCACACAACAAAAATTTTAAACCAGTCCGAATTGAAAGGATCTGCATACAACAAAATAAATGACTTAAAAGAATAAATTTGTCTTTGGAAGGATAGAAAACATTGTGGGAAAAGGAGAAAATGCTGGTTACCAGCATTTTCTCCTTTTCCCACAATGTTTTCAAAAGGCTTCTTTCTCTTTTTAAAAGTTGGGATTGTTTGGTAAAGGGTCAAATGTTCATCAACTTTCCTTTTTACATGTATCTACATATAATCCGAAATGTAACTAAAATATGTAACCCCTCTCTTTTCGATAATGGGAAATGGGATTTTATTTCAAACTTATTCAAGATTATTTGAAGTGTTTTAGTTTAGAAAGAAGTGCTAATAAAGGCATATGGGAATGCTTTGGCTAGGCTATGATATTCCTTTACCACAATGTTTGTAACCCTTTACCACACAATCCTGACTCTTAACGACCCTGAGAAAGAAGCATTTTGAAAACATCGTGGGAAAAGGAGAAAATGCTGGTAACCAGCATTTTGTCCTTTTCCCACAATGTTTTCTACCCAAATGTCTTTCTACCCACAATGTTTTCTACCCTAACAAAGACAGAAATCATCTTTTTAGCAATATTTAATTTGTCATCTGCACATGTTTTCAAATTGGACCAGTCTAGAATTTTGTCATTTGGTAATGAGTTGACCCCTTTAATGACAATTCCCATCATTTGAGGAACATTCAATTTGTCATCTGCAAATGCTCTCAATTTTGAAAAGCCTATAATTTTGCCATGTACAAAAGAGTTATACATGTACTTGAGACATGCTCTGGCAAAAGGGGGTTTGATATATCTCGGTGATGTATCATTCCAAGCAAGACATAATTAGGGATCCATAAAATTCATTATGTCTTTCAACCAACTGTATCATAAGGTAAACTGGTCCTTTGACATACAGAAAATTGACCAACAACGAAAAGTTTCGGCCCAGGTCAGCCTGCGCGGACTGCGCAGGCTGACAAGGGTCGATACTTTTCACAGATGCATTAAGTCCCCTTTTTACAGAGCATGGCTCACTTATATTTTGTAGGTAATGAATGTGCCAAAGGAACTTTAAAGTGCTCAGCCAATGCAGAATGTATTGATTATGTGAGGAACTCAAAGTGCAGGTGTAAGAAAGGTTTTACAGGTGATAGAGACAAATGTGTAGGTGAGTACGGTCTTTGTTCTCAGAGAATATCTGCATAACTCTTTACTGTATGACAAAATCTTAAGACGTGTCAAATTTGAAAACATTCGCAGACGACAATTTAAATGCAGCTCATATGATGGAATTTGTCTTTGATGGGATAGAAAACATTGTGGAAAAAGGAGAAAATATTTATTTATCCATCCCTTCATCCATCCCTTCATCTTTTCATCCATCCCATAATCCATCCCCTCATCCATCAATCCATCTGTCCTTCTGTCCATCCATCTATCCATCCACCCACCCACGCACCCATCCATCCATCCATCCATCCCCTCACACACCTGCCAACTAGTCTATCTGTCCATCCCTTTTTTTTTTTCAGATAAAGATGAATGTGTATACAAGAATGGAGGCTGCACACATTTCTGCAGGAACTCTCAAGGGAACTATACATGTGAATGTCGAGACGGTTTTGAATTGGACTTAGACCAAAGGAATTGTATAGGTTGGTACATATTATAATTTTATTTATCCTGTCCATTTATTTCCTGCAGACATTTTAACCCATGCAGCGCTAACTTCAATTTAACTGCCTTTTCGGACAGTGTAGATGAAGATCAGGCTGCACAGGATATAAATCTGCACTGTCATTCCCTGTGGCAGATATCGAAAAATCAATATGTGCATCTGCATGACTGACTAAGAATGTCTACTCCATTTTTTTAGCACTACATAGGTTAACCCTTTACCACACAATCTCGAGTTTTAACGACCCCGAGAAAGAGGCCTTTAGAACACACTGTGGGAAAAGGAGAAAATGCTGGTAACCAGCATTTTCTCCTTTTCCCACAATGTTTTCTATCCTTCCCAAAACAAATTTCAATTTTTGGGTCACATTTATTTCGTCATCTGCAAATGCTTTCAATTTGGACTAGTCTAAAAGTTTGCCGTTTGGTAAAGAGTTAACCCCTTACTAGATGACAAAATTTTAGCCTTGTCCAAATTGAAAGCATTTGCAGAGGTCAATTTCAATGTGGCTTAAATGGTGCAAAATGCATAGTCAGTCATTTTGCAGATACCTTCAATTTATACAGACTCTAAGAGTATTTTGATGTAGACATGAGTTGAGTATGGAGTATTTCTATCAGAATATCTGGCCCTGTATTCAAAAACCATTCTAAATTACATTCTGAATTGTATTATTCTAATTCTAGATTTATAAAACAACACAATTTCTAATTGGCTAAACCACACATTGTTTAGCCAGTAAGAAATGGTGTTACTTTTAAGTATACATGTATGTATTAAAAAATTCTTAAAAATTAGACTAAGAATGTTGTTAGGAATCGTTCATGAATACAGGCTCTGATCTCAACCTGGGTCCATATTCACCAACCATTCTTAAGAACATTCTTATTCTTTTTCCTGAAGAATTTTGTAAATTTTAGAGTAATACAAATTCTGATTGGCTAAATCAGATAGTTTAGCTGATGAGAAGTGTTACATCCTAAGTCTTTTGCTAGATCAAGAATGTTAAGAATGGTTGGTGAATACCAAACCTGGTCTTAGCCTGGTTTCAATGCTCTCTCTAGCTTGGCTATGCGTATATATCTGGTTTGGTGGTTGGTTTCACTTGTACTAGGCTTCATTGTTTTTCATATTATGTCTTGTTTATTTTTCAGACAAGAATGAATGTTTAAATAACAAAGGTGGATGCATGCAACAGTGTGTCAATACGATTGGCGGATTTGAATGCAAATGTAACAAAGGGTACTCCATTAACCCAGATGGAAAGACGTGCAAATGTAAGTGGTTACTGGGTCACATAGACCCTGCAGTCAACAAAACTTCTAAATGGCCACTTTTAACTCTTTACCAAACGACAAAATTTTAGACTGGTCCAAATTGAAAGCATTTGCAGACGAAAAAATAAATGTTTCTGAAAAATTGAAATTTGTTTTGGGAAGAGTAGAAAACATTGTGGGAAAAGGAGAAAATGCTGGTTACCAGCATTTTCTCCTTTTCCCACAATGTTTTCAAAAAGGCCTCTTTCTTCGGGTCATTAAAAGTCGGGATTGTGTGGTAAAGGGTTAAGCTGGAATTCCTCATAAGCCTTTTTGGCATCTGTTGTTTAGAAAAGAAACAGTCCATTTGGGTTGATTCTTGGTTGAATCTAAAAGCATACCTCAGCGTAATTCTGAAAAGAATTTTTTGACATGTACTTTTGAAAGGACTTTATTTAACCCTTTACCACACAATCCCGACTTTTAACGACCCTGAGAAAGAAGCCTTTTGAAAACATTGTGGGAAAAGGAGAAAATGCTGGTAACCAGCATTTTCTCCTTTTCCCACAATGTTTTCTAACCTTTCAGAAACAAATGAAATCATTTTAGCCACATTTATTTTGTCATCTGCAAATGCTTTCAATTTGGACAGTCCAAAATATTGTCGTTTGGTAAAGAGTTAACGCTCATTCCCTGAACAGTAAAAATTGGAAAATCATTTTTTTGAAACTTCATGCACCTTCTGTCAGCTTATATTTTTGTGCAGAAAATAATATTTATGTTTTTTCTTATTGCTGACAAAATTTCAGTAGTTTATGATTCTCTTTTTAACCTGTTTTGGCTGATAGGCACCACGCATGCTCAAAACAAGTGTTTTCCCTTATTTGAAAAGGAGATGCCTTCTGTAGGCAAAATCGAGAATCTTTTTCACTATAATGCCATGGCTGATGTCCAGATATATGTTACAATTTGTTTTTATTTACCTGTCCTTTACTTGGTCAAATTTATAGGAAAAACAAAAGTGGCTGGTTAGAAGTTTTGCTGACAGTAAATACTGATATATGAATTTTGCGTGATCGCCCTTTGTTTATCATCGTTGCCGTCTTTTGTTCATGATTTGGCAATCATTCCTTCAGACAACTTCTCTGTAGAAGCTTCTGGACCAAATCAAATGAGCTGTGCTCTGGCAAAAGGAGGCTTAATGCATCTCCATGATGTATGATACCTACCAAGCCATTGCATAATTATGGATCCATAATAGCCACTTTTTTTTTTACAACCGACTTAGACATGAAGTAGAATGGTTCTTGGACATACGGAACATTGACCAACAGTGAAAAGTTTCGGCCCAGGTCGGTCTGCACAGACTGCGCAGGCTGACCTGGGTCAGTACTTTTCGTAGATACATGAAGCCCGCTTTTCACAGAGCATGGCTCAAATGTAAATGAGCCATGCTCTGGCAAAAGGGGGTTTAATGCACAAAAATTATTGATCCATAAAATCAATTCAGACTAACAACTAAATTATAAGATAGACTGGTCCTTTGACTCGCAGAACGTTGACCAGTAGCAAAAAGTTCCGACACATGTCAGCTTGCAGGGGGCTGTGCAGACTGACCTGGGTCGATACTTTTTGCAGATGCATTAAACCCCCATTTCACAGAGCATGTTTTATGTTCTGTGCTATCTGAGCTTAAATTCCATACCACACAATCCCAGGTTTTAACAACATTGAGCATGAAATATTTTGAAAACGTTGTGTTAAAAAGAGAAAATGCTCACTACCAGCATTTTCTCCTTTTACCTAAATGTTTTCCACCTTTTAACCCTTTCCCAAACAAGCCCTGGTTTTCACGTGTCTGCGGCACATGTTTTTTGAAAACACTTAGGGAAAAGGAGAAATTGCTTGTAACGAGCAATTTCTCCTTTTCCCACAGTGTTTTCTACCCTTATTGAGAACTTTCTACCATTTTCATCAAATTTAATATTGTCATCTGCAGACTCTTTCTGTTTGGACCAGTCCAAATTTTGTGGTTTGGGAAAAGGTTAAAAGACATATTCCAAAGCCTCTGTAACCTGCTGTAAGGGATAAGTGTAGGACCTTATTTTCTGTTTGATGATTACTCTTACCTTTTGTTTTCATTTCTGTTATATTTTCAGTGGGAAACTGGTGCCAGAAGAGGCAAGGATGTGAACATTTTTGTAAAACAAGCGCACAGGGAACCGTTGTGTGTACATGTTTGGAAGGGTATAAACTCCACCCAAATGGAAAAAATTGTGTTAGTACGTACGTAGCCTGAATGGGCCTAATAGATATTAACTGTCTGTACATTTGCATTGCTTTTTTCCCCCTGTATAATTCTGATTCCATACTGTATTACATGCAGTTTGATCTCACCTTCTGTGCTTTTTTTTTCAAAACTTGTTACAATGTCATGTATCTTATAGGGTGTACAGCTATAGTTCTATAGGGTAGTGGTCACACAACTTAGAGCAAATACTCATGATATGATTTGAGTTTTACAATGGAAAAAAAGTCTTGAAATGCATAGGGAGACTTCTTGATTTCAGAATAAAAACACTAAGGATGTCCCTTTTGAGAGGGGGGCAGCCTCTTACTATTTTAACCCTTTACCAGACGACAAAGTTTTAGCCTTGTCCAAATTGAAAGCTTTTGCAGATGACAATTTCAATGTGGCTCAAATGGTGCAACTTTTCTTTGATAGGGTAGAAAACATTGTGGGAAAAGGAGAAAATGCTGGTTACCAGCATTTTCTCCTTATCCCAAAATGTTTTCAAAAGGCTTCTTTCCCAGGGGCGTCGAAAGGCGGCATTGTGTGGTAAAGGGTTAAAAGCTGGCGATAACCTTGTTTGATCATTAAGTTTTCTGTTGAAATACTGTTAAACCTGTAATAACATTGAACCAGTATTGAACCATATTACTACTTCAGTAAAATGGATTTGTAAAGCGATGATGCAACCAAAGAATTTATTCAGAATTTTTCCAGCACTGTTTCTATATCTGACATTCTAAGTCTTATTCTCCAAGGTTTTTTTTAAATTTGAAAGTAACACAAGTTCTGATAGGCTAGACCAAATGGTTTAGCCAATCAGAAGTTGTGGTACTGTCAAATTCAGAAAATTGTTGAGAATAAGATCAAGAATGTTCGTAAGAATGGTTGTTAAAGATTGCTTTTTTCAATCAGGGGCTTTTTTGTCCAGTATTTTTCATTCTAAATACTGGTCAAATTCTAATTTCAATGACTAGCCATCTGATTGGCTGAAATTTACTGTCCAATCAGATGTCTTGTCTCAAATGTAGTCTTAATTCTAAATTTAGTATGGTTGATAACTTCAGTCCCTGGTGGCTCATTTTGTTACATATATTTGATAAATTCTTTATGAAGTTTAATGAAAGTCATTGCAACAGGACTTACCTCTCACTAATCCTTGAACATGGACTTTGTGGAAAAGCAGCTAGTGTTACTTGTAGTAATAGTAAAAGAGATACCAGAAACACATAGGCAGGTGCACTGGTTATTATAACAAAGCAGAAATACTGTGGTAAACTAAAACCATGTTGGAGAAAAACACAAGTATTTAAAATTGAAACTACCATTGAAAGTATGGAACTGTGCATATAGATCGAAAGATATTTTCTTCATGTAAAATAGCCTCAGAAATACATCATTTTAAAGTTGCTTTTCCCAATTTTTGGTATTGTAGACTACATATTCTGTGCAATCTGATCTTTATATATCCACTGTAAAGCAAAGGTAACCAATGTTTTGTTTGGATGGTGTGCTGAAATGGTATGTGATCAGAAATATTTTGTTCATCTAACAGAAACTTGTCGTGTTGGGAATGGAGGTTGTCAGCATTCCTGTACGGACACACTGGACAGTGTTAGATGTAGCTGTGCTGTAGACTATAAACTCTTAAGTGATGGAAAAACTTGCACGGGTATTTTCGTTTATTACAATATCATTTTACCCTTTACCACACAATGCTGACTTTTTACGACCCTAAGAAAGAAGCCCTTCTAAAACATTGTGGGAAAAGGAGAAAATACTGGTAACCAGTATTTTCTCCTTTTCCCACAATGTTTTCTACCCTGTCAGAGAGCTTGAGCTCATCTATACCAAATTTAAATTTGTCGTCTGCAGATATTTATAATTTGGAAGAGTCTAAAACTTGCAGTGTGGGAAAGGGTTAAAGATTAAAAAAAAAAAAAAGAAAGAGCCATGTTCTGTGAAAAGGGGGCTTAATGCATCTGCAAAAGGTATCGACCTGGGCCAAAACTTTTCGCTATTGGTCAATTTTCTGTATGTTTAAGGACTAATCTACCACAGACCTGATGATACGAGGGTCAGTCATTATTCAGTCGGTCATCAAAAAAAGTCAAGTGACTATTATGAATCCATAATTATGCGATGGCTTGATTGGTACAATCCATCACAGAGATGCATTAAGCCCCCTTTTCCCTGAGCATGGCTCAATTAAATGTGTCACACCCATAAGGGCTTTTCTTTCAGGGGGTGGAAAAAATTCTGAGGAAAAAGGAAAAAAATTGTTAGTTGACACCATTTTCTCAATTTCCCATAATGTTTTTTAAAAGCCTTCTTTCTTAGAGTAGTTAAAACTTGGAATTGTGTGGTAAAGGGTTAACTTTCTTGTATTTTCCATTTTTCCAGCCACCTGTAAAGTGAATAATGGAGGGTGTTCCAAGAAATGCAATGACAGTGCAGAGGGACCAGTTATATGCTCCTGCCCATATGGGTACCAGCTCCATCAGGACCATAAAAGCTGTTTAGGTAACGCTTTGTCAATCATTTATCGGACGACAAAATTTTAGCCTTGTCCAAATTGAAAGCATTTGCGGACGACAATTTAAATGTTGCTCAAATGGTGCAAGTTTTCTTTGATTGGGTAGAAAATGTTGTGGGAAAAGGAGAAAATGCTGCTTACCAGGACCATAAAAGCTGTTTAAGTAACTCTTTATTAACCGTTTACCAGAAGACAAAATTTTTGCTTTGTCAGAATTGAAAGCATTTGCAGACGACAATTTATATGTTGCTCAAATGAAGCAGTTTTTCTTTAATAGGGTACAAAGCATTGTGGGAAAAGGAGAAAATGCTGGTTACCAGGACCATAAAAGCTGTTTAAGTATCTCTTTATTAACCGTTTACCAGAGGACAAAATTTTAGCCTTGTCCAAATTGAAAGCATGTGCAGACGACAATTTAAATGTTGCTCAAATGGTGCAAGTTTTCTTTGATAGGGTAGAAAACATTGTGTGAAAAGGAGAAAATGCTGGTTACCAGGACCATAAAAGCTGTTTAAGTAACTCTTTATTAATCATTTACCAGACGACAAAATGTTAGCCTTGTCCAAATTGAAAGCATTTGCAGACGACAATTTAAATATAGCTCACATGGTGCAATTTTTCTTTAATAGGGTAGAAAACATTGTGGGAAAAGAAGAAAATGCTGATTACCAGCATTTTCTCCCTTTCCCACAATGTTTTTTAAAAAGGCATCTTTCACAGGGTCGTTAAAAGTCATGATTGTGTGGTAAAGGTTTAAATGATCTTGAGTTTTTAAGGAATGTGTGGGGATTCAGGGCAGTCTTCTGAAAACATTGTGAGAAAGGAGAAAGTGCTGGTAACCAGCATTTTCTCCTTTTTCCACAATGTTTTCTACCCTTTCAAAGATGAAATTGCATTTACCAGAACTTTACACAATAGTCTTCCCAAGCCACCAGCTTCTTTTTTCACATGACAATTGTTTAGGTGAAACTGAGAAGAGCAAAGGGAAACTGAACTGGTGATGCTCTGTCCATTATACAGACCGAGCAAACAAACTCAGCTGGTCAGCTAAACGACACACAGAAATCTCCTACTGAAGGTAATGTGCTAATGGTTGTCTTTCATTTTTACCCAGATATAGATCAGTGTGCCACAAAGAATGGAGGCTGTTCACATGGGTGTGTCAACCTAGAGGGAGGGTACGAGTGCACATGTCCCCCAGGGCACAAAGTGAAAAGTGATCAGCTGACATGCGAAGGTGTGTAAGGATTGAACTAATGGTTTTGAGAGTGTAATGACTGTATGAGTTCAATTAATGATCAAGAGGGATAAATTCTGAAATAAATCTAGTGTATGACATAGGTTTCCAAGGATGCAATATCACTCTTTTTAAGTCTTTAACAGACAACAAAATCTAAGACTTACTCAGATTTAAAGCATTTGTAAACAACATTAGATGTGGCTGAGATGATGAGTTTGAAAGGTCTTATGAACATAAAAGTTTGCAGCAAATGCATAGCTCAAATACAAACCGTCCCAGCTTTGATTTGAACCAGTGCAGCAAATATCCTCGTTTATCGAGGTTTAAAAGACCAATACACTAACTACTGAGCTAAAGAGAATTCTCGCTAACGCAGTTGTGAAGTATTGATTTCATATGAGAAGAAGCTATGTGGTAAGGAAGGAATGATCTCCTGTAACAAAGCTAGTAGACATTTTGGGAAAAGGAGAAAAATGCTGGTTACCAGCATTTTCTCTTTTTCCCCTAATATTTTTTAAAACTTTCTCTGATAGGTTGTTGAAACTGTTAATTGTGTGGTAAAGAGTTAACTCTTTACCACACAATCCAGAGTTTAAACTACCCTGGGGAAAAGCCTTTTGAAAGCATTGTTGAAAAAGGAGAAAACGCTGGTCACCAGCATTTTCTCCTTTTCCCACAATGTTTTCTACCCTACCAATGGCAAATCCCATCATTTGAGCCACATTTTTTTTGTCGTCTGCAAGTGCTTTCAGTTTGGACAAGTGTAAAATTTTGTAGCTTTGTAAAGAGTTAAATCATCTGTTTGTGAAGTTCATCTATAATAATTCAAACCTTTGCCAGATGACAAAAATTTTAGGTTCTTCAATATTGAAAGCATTTGCAGACAACATATCCAATGTCTCTCAAATGGTGAGACTTGTCTTAGAACATGTAGAAAACATTGTGGGAAATGGAGAAATTTTCCACAATGTTTTCAAAAGCCTTCTTATTTAAGGTTGTTGAAATTCGAGATTTTCTGTAAAGGGCAAATCATTTGGACAGGAAAATGTATATCTTGCAATGCAGTGGAAGATGAATGTCATGTTCTTCTTCATAAATTTATTGATGGTAGGTATAGGCAGCTGCAAGGAAAATATTCAGTTATGTTTACTTTGAGTATAACTTAACACACTGATCTGTATCAGAAAAATCTGATTTACAATTTACATTGTCCATCAAAATTTAATTAACTCTTTACCAAAGGACAAAATTTTAGACGGGTCCAAATTGACAGCAATTGCAGATGACAATTTGACCCTTTACCAAACAACAAAATTTTACATTAGTCCAAATTGAAAGCATTTGAAGACGACAAATTGAATGTGGCTCAAATGATGATTTCTGTCTTTAATAGGGTAGAAAACATTTTTGGAAAAGGAGAAAATGCTGGTTACCAGCATTTTCTCCTTTTCCAACAATGTTTTCAAAAGCCGTCTCTCTCAGGGTTGTGAAAAGTCGGGATCGAGTGGTAAAAGGTTTATCTGAAAGATTATTGATGAATCAGGATGTAGATACAAATGTAGTTAGAATATTTAAAAAAATTGAACATACAAGACTTCTTGCAAGGATAGAGAAAAGTGACCTATATGTTGTTATGTGATAAATACATAAACAGTTAAAATAGTGATGATTTTTCTTCCTTTGAAAAACAATCCTGTGTGTGAATGACCCTGCCAAAGAATGCTTCTGAAAACAACATGGAAAAGGGAGAAAATGGTGGTGACCAGCATTGTCACCTTTCACCTTTGTGTTTTCTATCCTTTGATAAATAAAATTTCTTTATTAAAGCCATATTTGATTTGTCATGTGCAAATGCTTTCATTTTTGACAAGTCTGAAATTTTTGTTGTTTCACAAAGGGTTAATATGCTTTATCTTTTCCCTGTTTCAGATATAGATGAGTGTGAGGTGGCATCTACATGTGACCATGTTTGTGTCAATACACAGGGTAGCTATATCTGTGCTTGTAGAACTGGATATGATAAATATGGGATTTCCCATTGTGCTGGTAAGTATGGTCTACAATATCAGTAACTGACCTTACATGACCATTTATGCTCCAGAACACAGGATATCTTCTGGTATATCTGCTAGCACTTACATCAGTTTTTGGAAAGTAAGTAACCATAGTTTGAGTTGGAGTGGCATAAATGAGGGATCATGGCAAAGTTTGCTTGGCTGCCCACATTACAATCTTTATCCCAAATGAAACAAATTTGGATTTAGCATACTGGAAGATGTTAAGTCTTATCCTGCTAAACAAGTGAAATCAAATGTTTAAGCCAACGGTATGATTGATTGATTGTATGGTGTTTAACGCCATTTTCAACATTATTTCAGTTATATCACGGCGGCCAGTGCACCTATCCACGCTTTCCTGGAGTTTCTTTTACCAGTACTCCGCACAATATTCTTTCCAAGCCACTGGCTGCTTTCCCACATAATCTTTAAGCCAGTGGTAAAAACCCAAATAATGCTATTTCAAACTTTCGGAAAAAGATATCTCCATATCGGACAGTGTAGATCCAAGATCAGACAGCAACTTCTGTGCAATCTGATCTTGATCTACACTGTCCGCAAAAGGTCAGTGACAGCGCTTAGCAGCCTAAGGGTTAAAACAGACTGAAACAAATATCTAACTTTAAAACCGTCATAGTAAAATACGGATAATCTACATGAAGTAAGTTTAACTCTTTACCAAATGACAAAATTTTAAACTGAACCAAAATGGAAGCAGTTGCAGACGACAAAATAAAAATGACAGAAAAATTGAAATTTGTTTTGGGAAGGGTAGAAAACATTGTGGGAAAAGGAGAAAATGCTGGTAACCAGCATTTTCTCCTTTTCCCACAATGTTTTCAAATGGCTTCTTTCTCAGGGTCGTTAAAAGTCGGGATTGTGTGGTAAAGAGTTAATAAAGGATTAATACTTTTATATAGTAAGATAAACGTTTTTCAAATAGAGGAATTTTTTTATGAGCTATTCCCTCTTTTGCCCTGATGTTTTCAAAAGTGTTCTGCTACAGGACAAAAAAAGCTGTTTGCAGGTCTTAAATATGTCACTTTATTTCTATCTCTTTCTTTCAGACAAAGATGAATGTTCCTATAATAACGGAGAATGCCAACAAGTTTGTGAGAATTCTGTTGGAAGTTATCAGTGTTTGTGTAATGATGGCTTTAAACTTCATGAGAATGGAAGAGATTGCATACGTAAATAATCAGCTTATTTATAGTTGTAGTGATTGATTGTCATTTTCTGTTTCATTTTTTGTAATCAATTGATGAACAGTTTTAGCACGACTGTTTTCGAAAAAAAAAAACATTGAGTTATTGCCATAGCCCTGTCGTAGTCATGCATTTAAAAATATCTCTGTATTTGCTGAAGATGGTTACTTAAAACTTGGACAAGTTGTTAATTTTCGAATGGGGAACTCATACAACAAGTATCATCTAAGTATTTTTGACACATCAACACAGTAAAGCCCCTTTGTTGACTTAGGATTTTCACTGACAACCAAGCACCTGTAGCGGAGCATTGGCATCCATATGTGGTGCCCTTGTTGTACGTGCCGGTGTTGTCGGAGAGGAGTAATTCATGCTTTTCTTCGGAGATAACTATTCAACCTCCTAAAAATAGATTATATCACAACAGCTTCCATTTAGTTTTCTGAAAAATCAGGCTTTCAAAATCCCTATTTATAGAATCAGAAAAGTCTTTTCAAAATTGTTAAACATTTTACTTCATCCTTCACAAAAGGGTAAGACTAGCCAGCTTTATCGTACTTTAAAACAAATTGATTGGCACTCTTGCAAACAGGGTTTAACGCTTCACCAAACAATCCCGAGTTTTAACAACCCTCGGAAATCAGACTTTGGAAAACATTGTGGGAGAAGGAGAAAATGCTGGTGCCAGCATTTTCTCCTTTTCCCACTATGTTTTCTTACCTTTCAGAAAGAAATCCAATCATTTGAGTCACATTTAATTTGTCGTCTGCAAATGCTTTCAATTCGGACCAATCTAAATTAATGTCGTTTGGTAAAGAGTTAATGCACCTCCGTACAGTATGCCAAGAAAGTCCATGAAATCCATTTGTCTCACAAACTCTTTCTCCTTTTCCCACTATGTTTTCAAAAGGCTTTTTTTTTCAGGGTCGTTAAAACCTGTGATTGTGTGGTAAAGGATTAAGACTTGTCTGTTGACACACGGAAAATTCACTAAAAGCAGAAAGTGTCAACACATATCAGACTGCTTAGGTTGACCAGGTCTATACCCTTTGCACATGCGTTAAATCCCCTTTTTGCAATTGTACTTGCTAAAAGAAATATTTATTGTATGTCAATATATGAGCTGTGCTCTGTGAACAGAGGGCTTAATGCACCTGTGAAAAGTATCGACCCAGGTCAGCCTGTGCAGTCGGTGCAGGCTGACCTGGGCTGAAACTTTTCGCTATCGGTCAATTTTCTGTATGTCAAAGTGACCGGGGTACCTCACGGTGCAGTTGGTTGTTCCAGAAAATGGATTTTATGGATCAACAAGTATGTGATAGCTTGCTTGGTATCGTGGATCACAGAGTTGCATTAAGCCCCCTTTTGCCAGAGCATGGCCCATGTGTATTTACTGAAAATTTCAATAATTGTATATGATGTCTGCTTCTTTCAGAGATTATGCACTGAAGTTTTTAATACCACTTATTCAAGATTCATTGTGATTGAATTTCTTAATTTTTCAAAACATAATCAATATGCTGAAATAGTTCGCTTGTGGTGGAACTTTTGTTGGCTGACACAAAGGTCAGCTAAATGTGATTCTCTGTAGGCCATTTTCAGATTCGAACATACAGTGAATTATCTAATTTTAGTGAGATTGTACTTTCATGAAGTACCTCTAAAATCTTTACCATACGACAAAATTTCAGACTAGTCCAAATTGAAAGCATTTGCAGACGACAAAATAAATATGGCTGAAAAATTGAAATTTGTTTGGGGAATGGTAGAAAACATTGTGGGAAAAGGAGAAAACGCTGGTTACCAGCATTTTCTCCTTTTCCCACAATGTTTTCAAAAGGCTTATTTCTCAGGGTCATTAAAAGTCGGGATTGTGTGGTAAAGGGTTAAAGTGCTTAATTAATGACCTTTTCAATTAGAAAAAAGGCCAAAATATTGCCATGGTAGGGTAGATTGTTTTGGGTAGAATATAATTATAACAAAGTATCTGACAAAAAGTAGTGATAGATCTAAGGTCAGATTGCACATTTGGTGCTGTCTTATCATGATCTACACTGCCTACAAGAGCAACTTTAGCCAGAGTCAGCACTATAAGAATCTATTATAGAAAGGAATGCAAGAAAAAATTTGAATGCTCATAATAATTATCATGTTATTTCAAAATGTAAAATGCCTCTGAAATGGAAAATTTCTCTCATGCCATGAGATTATTCATCAGAAATCTGTTGAACATTTAGAACAGTGACCAAGCTGGCTTAAAATAACTAATGGAATACATTTTCTTATTTAGGAAATACATGTTTCAGTCGTTTCTAGTCTAATTGTGACTTACTGATTACCGAGTAAACACAGTACAACTTGCAAACTGTTTTTTGTGTCATACGACAGACTACTTTTGAAAACATTTTAGCAAACAGATGGATTGCCCCAAAGTTGGAATTTCTCCTCTAGCCAGAATTGTGGGTTTTTTTTTTTTTGCTTTTAATTATTTTGAATACAGGTAATTCAAAGTCAACTTCTCCTAACTTTTGAAGAACATAATGAGTTAATTCTTTACCACACAGTCCCGAGTTATAACGACCCTAAGGAGGAAGGCTTTTGAAAACATTGTGGAAAAACAAGAAAATGCTGGTAACCAGCATTTTCTTTTTTTCCCACAATGTTTTGTGCCCTTCCTAAAACAAATTTCAATATTTGAGCCACATTTATTTTGTTGTCTGCAAATTCTGTGAATTTGGACAAGTGAAAATTTTTGTCGTTTGGTAAAGAGTTGACCCTGTACCAGATGACAAAATTTTAGATACCCGCACATCCATATTGGAAACACTTGCAGATGACAAATATAGATCAGATAATGTAATTTGCATTAACCCTTAAAGCGCCTTTTGATTAGTATAGTTCCCTTTGTGGCCAGTGTAGATCAAGATCAGACTGCACAGAACATGCAGTCGCAACTTTGATCTACATTGTCCGCTTTGCTGTTTCAGTACAAAAAAAAAGGAGCCACGAAAATGCAATTATCTTGGTCTTATTGTAGAATGAAAATATCAAATGGGTTTATTCAGCACTTTAAGGGTTGAAAAAGGTAGAAAGAATTATGGGTAAATGTGAAAATACTGGTTACCAGCATTTTCTCCTTTTCCCATGATGTTTTCTAAAGCTTTCTTGTTGTTATAAGATGGTATTGTTTAGTTAAGGATTGAGGTAGTATTTTGTCTTCCATTTTTGACAGCAAAAGACAAATGTTATGAGCTGAGTCCTCCCCCTGGTGGCAAACTGAAATGTGAGGTACAGGGTGAGGACACTGCCTGTACAGTAAAATGTAAAAGAAAGGAAAGATTTGTTGTCGACAGTGGTACTGAATATACAACAAAATGTGGACCAAGCACAAAATATGAGTGGGAACATGCTCTTAAAAATGCCACTTTGCCTGCCTGTTCTTGTGAGTATTTTTCTGTATTATACACGTTTAAGCTATGCTCTGTGAAAAGGGGGCTTAACTCTTTACCGCACGACAAAATTTTATACTGGTCCAAATTGAAAGTGTTTGCAGATGACAAAATAAATTCGAATGAAAAATTAAAACTTGTTTTGGGAAGGGTAGAAAACACTGTGGGAAAAGGAGAAAATGCTGGTTACCAGCATTTTCTCCTTTTCCCACAATGTTTTCAAAAGGCCTCTTTCTCAGGGTCGTTAAAAGTTGGGATTGTGTGATAAAGAGTTAATGCATCTGTTAAAAAGTATTGGCCCATGTCAGCCTGCACAGACTGCGACATGGGTCGAAACCTTTTGCTATTGGTCAATTTTCTGCCTTAATTTCCACCTAGGACCATTTTACCTTGGGATGTAGCCTATTATTAGACAAAACAGATTTTATGGATCCATAATTTTGTGATGACTTGCTTGGTGTAATGTGTCACGGAGGTGCATTAAGCCCCCTTTTGCCAGAGCACTGTCCACATACAAAATTTCCAGCATCGTATGCTGCTAAAATTAGACTTAACAGAAATAGAATACACATCAAATATGGTCCCAAATGTGATATGACCTCCTGTTATATCAAAATGTTAACCCTTTACTAAACGACAAAATTTTAATCTGGACCAAATTGAAAGCATTTGCAGATGACAAATTAAGTGTAGCTTAAACCGTGATCTATGTATTGGATAGGGTAGAAAACATTATGGGAAAAGGAGAAAATGCTGGTTACCAGCATTTTCTCCTTTTCCCACAATGTTTTCAAAAGGCTCCTTTCTCAGGGTCGTTAAAAGTCAGGATTGTGGGGTGAAAGGTTAAAACCTTTACCACACAGTCCCTATTTTTAACGACCCAAAGGGAAAGCCTTTTGAAAAAATTGTGGGAAAAGGAGAAAATGCTGGTAACCAGCATTTTCTCCTTTTCCCCAGAATGTTTTTTACCATCATAGAAGCAAATTTCTATTTTTGAGTTGCAATTATTTTTGTCGTCTACAAAAGCAATCAATTTGGGTGAGTCAAAACTTTTGTCCCTTCGGTCAAGGTTTAACATGTTATGTCATGACAATTGTATTAATTTCTTACCATTTTGGAATAAAATGTCAATAATGACAATATTTTGCTGTTGATATATGTAGGTACTGGTATATAACCCTTTCCCAAACAAGCCCTGGTTTTCACGTGTCTGCCGTACAAATCTTTTGAAAACACTGTGGGAAAAGGAGAAATTGCTCGTAACGAGCAATTTCTCCTTTTCCCACAGTGTTTTCTACCCGTTTTGAGACCTTTCTGCCATTTTCATCAAATTTGAAATTGTCGTCTGAAAACTCTTTCAATTTGGACTAGTCCAAAATTTGTCGTTTGGGAAAGGGATATTAACAGGAATATTATGTGTCTGTGGGAACTTCAGTCTTGTAAGATTTTAAGTATTCCTATGCAACGAAAAGCAGATACAATCCCTTGGAAAGTTACAATGTCACAACTACATGATATTTTGTTTTTCTTAATTCTCTCAGTAAAGTTTTAGGGTGCTTTGCTGACTTAAATTTGATCAAATTCTCCTTTCTATGTTTAAGAGTTTACCAAATGACATAATTTTAAGTCAGTTAAAATACAAAGCATCTGCAGATGTCAAATGTAGCGTGGCTCAAACGATAAAACTTGTCTTCAAAAAGGTAGAGAACATTGTGGGTTACCAGCATTTTTCTACCCTATCAAAGACAGAAATTATCATGTTTTCAAGGTCCTGTCTCCTGAGGGGGGTTAAAATATGGGATTGTGTGGTTAAGGGTCCCATACTATTATTAACCAAATAACAAATTTTTGACTTGTCCAAATTCAGAGCATTTGCAAGCAGCCAGGGCTCCAGATAAGAGGATGTTATTCTAAATCCATTATTTCTCTTCCAAACCCTATGTTGTGGGTACTCATTAGAATTGTCTTGATGAGACAATTCTAATGAGGACCCATAACATACGGTTTAGTGGAGGATAATCAATATTTTCAATTTTGAAATCAAAATCACTCCCTCTTTCTGGAACTCTGACAACAAATTATGTTTCACTCAAATGATGGTGGAAAGGGTAGAAAACACTGTGGAAGAAAGAGAAAATGCTTGTTACCACAGTGTTTTCAAAGGCTGTCTCCTCCAGGTTCTGAAAAGGTGGAATTATTTGGTAAAGGGTTAATAATTTTAAAGTCCTTGTTAGCTCCACTGGCCGAAGGCCAGCGGGCTTATGTCATGGCCCGGTGTCCGTCGTGCGTCCGTCCGTCCGTCCGTTAACTTTTATTTCAAACATCTTCTTCTCTGAAACTACCCATCCGATTTTCACGAAACTTCACAGAAATGGTCCTGCCATGGTCCTCTTCAGAATTTCTTGAAAGAATTTGATTCCTTCAAAAACTCTGGTTGCCATGGCAACAAAACTGAAAAATATTGGAAATCTTTAAAAATCTTCTTGTCTGAAACCATAAGGCATAGGGCTACCAAATTTGGCATGTAGCTTTATGTAGTAGACCTCTATCAAGTTTCTTCAAATTATAGCCCTGGGGTCAAAATTGGCTCTGCGCCAGGGGTCACAAGTTTTACATAGGCTTATATAGAGTAAACTTTAAAAATCTTCCTGTACGTAGCTATAAGGCCTAGAGCTACCAAATTTTGCATGTAGCTATATCTAGTGGGCCTCTACCAAGCGGGCCAGAATTTTAGCCCTGGGGTCAAAATTGGCCCCGCCGCAGGGGTCACAAGTTTTGCATGGGCTTACATAGTGACAACTTAAGAAATCTTCCTGTTTTGATTTTTTTTTTGAAATTAGCCTTGCATCAGGGGTCTTATGTTTTACAGAGGCTTCATATGGACAAAAATTGAAAATCACCTTATTTATAACCATACAGCATAGACTTGTATTATTTTGGCATGTGGCTATATCTTGTGGACCTCTACCAGGATTAAAGTAATTATAGCTCTGGGATCAAAAATGGCTTTGCCTTGCTGGTCTCAACTTTCACATGGGCTTTTACAGAGAAAACTTTGTAAGTCTTCATTTTGAAACCATTTGGCTCAGAATTGAAATGCTTAGTATTTATGGTTTATATTTATAAGCCAGTGGAGCGATACAGGGCCATCATGGCCCTCTTGTTTTTGTTTTTACTTACAGCCCATGTTATGTCACCTGGATTGACCAAAAAGGTTGTTGTGAGGTTTGTTTCAAAGAGATGTAAAAGACGGGAAAGGTTAAGACTACAGTTATCTAGAAATGTAACGGCCATATTGAACAGTGAGTTGTGTTTAAATTGTTTTGCCTTTTACTCTGTACCAGACAACAACATTATAGACCAGTCCACATTAAAAGTATTTGTAGACAACAAACTAATTGTGGCTCAAGTGATAGGATTTATCATTGAAAGGGTATAAAACATCGTGGAAACGGAGAAAATGCTGGTAACTAGCATTTTCTTCTTTTCCCTATATGTTTCAGAGGTTTTTTCCTTGTGGTCTTTAACTCTGTACCAAACGACAAAATTTTAGACCTGTCAAAATTGAAAACATTTGCAGACGACAAAATGTATGTTGCACAGATTAGGATTTTTTTCTTTAAAAGGGCAGAAAACATTGTGGGAAAAGGAGAAAATGCTGGTTACCAGCATTTTCTCCTTTTCCTGCAATGTTTTCAAAAGTCCTTTTCCTTGGGGGTCGTTAGAACTCAGGATTGTGCAGTAAAGAGTTAAAACATGTTGTGTTTTTTTTTGGTAAAGAGTTCAGGTATAAATGTGTGGTGTGAAGTTAAAGAGGTGTAACAGACAGGAAAATTGTGAATTTTACATAAAATTGTGAATTTTGGTTTAAGGTGGAATAAGATGTTCGACGAAGAAGATGTAATGTTACCTTTTGAAAAAAAAAAAAAGGCAGCAAGTTTGAAGAAAAAACCTTGAACGTCATTGTTTTGATAACTTGCTATGGGTGAATATATTATTAAAAGAAAACATGTGAAAACATCGTACTAAGAGGAGAAATTGTTTTTTACATACAGTTTATCCTTTTGCTGCAATATTTTCAAAAGTGGTCTACTGCAACACAAGAAAGACTGGTCTACAGGAAGTAAAAAAAATTGAATGATAGTACAAAGTTTTTGGCAACACTTTGAATGTAGAATGAGGCTCATGGTCAGATCTGAAGAAAATTCCATATCTGAACCTCCAAAATCATATCTTTGACCTCAGGCAAGGTCAGCCTATGGCTAAAAGGCTAAGAACTGGGAAAATCGACTTATTTCTTATGTTTATTAAAAGCATTTTGAACCACTATGTTCTAATTATATGAAATGAAGGCGTTAACCTTTTTACCACACAGTCCTGACTTTTAACGACCCTTAGGAAGAAGCCTCTTCAAAACATTATGGGAAAAGGAGAAAATGCTGGTAACCAGCATTTTCTCCATTTCCCACAATGTTTTCTACCCTATGGAAGACAGATTTCCTCATTGGAGTCACATTTGAATTGTCATCTCCAAGTGTTTTCACTTTGGACAAGTCTACATTTTTCTTGTGTGGTAAAGATCAAGTCAGAATGCAAGACCAAGGTTTTGAACGGAACTTAGAAACTGATTTGACTGGAATATTTCATGCATTATGGGAAGGATTGTGCAGTTCTGCTAATAACTCCTCATTTCTCTAGATTTTCTGTTCTCTTATTGTTCTAACTCTGTACTAGATGATAATATTTTAGTTTCTTTCATATTGAAATCCGATGAAAATAACAAACTATATTTAGCTCAAAAAAAGAAATTGTCTTTGAAAGGGAAGAGAATATTGTGGGTAAAGGAGAAAATTAGTTTAACCCTTTCCCAAACGACAAATTTTGGACTGGTCCAAATTGAAAGAGTTTGCAGACAACAATTTTAAATTTGATGAAAATGGCAGAAAGGTCTCAAAAAGGGTAGAAAACACTGTGGGAAAAGGAGAAATTGCTTGTTACGTGCAATTTCTCCTTTTCCCACAGTGTTTTCAAAAGACTTGTACTGCAGACACATGAAAACAAGGGCTTGTTTGGGAAAGGGTTAACCAGCGTTTTCCCTTTTCCCTTATTCCCAAAGCCTTCGTCAGGGGTGTTAAATACGGGGATTTGTGGTAAAGGATGAACTAATCATGCCATATGTTTTAGGTGATAAAAAGTTCAAATGTGACAACTTATGTAACGTGGCAGAGCCAGCAGTTCTAACATGTGCCAGAATAAGGAAGGGACGAAAAGAATATGCAGTTACCATGGAGTTTAACCTCACTTATCAGGCACCTCCAAAGATGAAAAGTAATTATACACTAACAAAAATCTCCTGTATTTACAGAACAGATGCAAGTGTTTTTTAGCTCACCTGAGCATGAAGTGCTCGAGGTGAGCTATTGTGATCGGTCAGTGTCCGTCGTCCCTCCGTCCGTCCGTTCACAATTACAAAAAAAATCTTCTCCTCCTAAACTAACAATCAGATTTCAATCAAACTTCACAGAAATGATCCCTAGGTCATGCTCTTTCAAAATACTTCAAAGAATTGAAATCAGTGAAGAACTCTGGTTGCCATGGCAACCGAAAGAAAAACCTTTAAAAATCTTCTTGTCCCAAACTGTAAGGGCTAGAGCTTTCATATATGGCATGTAGCATCATCTAGTGGCCCTCTACCAAAATACTTCAAATTATGGCCCTAGTGTTAAAAATTGGCCCAATGTTGTGGGTTCTCGGATTTCACATAGAGATAAAGAAGGAAATCTTTAAAAATCTTCTTGTCCCAAACCGTAAGGGCTAGAGCTTTCATATATGGCATGTAGCATCATCTAGTGGCCCTCTACCAAAATACTTCAAATTATGGCCCTAGTGTTGAAAATGGCCATATGTTGTGGGTTCTCGGATTTCACATAGAGATAAAGAAGTAAAGCTTTAAAAATCTTCTTGTCCCAAACCGTAAGGGCTAGAGCTCTCATATATGGCATGTAGCATCATCTAGTGGCCCTCTACCAAAATACTTCAAATAATGGCGCTAGTGTGGAAATTGGCCCCATGTTGTGGGTTCTCGGATTTCACATAGAGATAAAGAAGGAAATCTTTAAAAATCTTCTTGTCCCAAACGGTAAGGGCTAGAGCTTTCATATTTGGCATGTAGCATCATCTAGTGACCCTCTACCAAACTACTTCAAATTATGGCCCTGGTATGAAAAAATGGCCCCATGTTGTGGGTTCTCGGATTTCACATAGAGATAAAGAAGGAAATCTTTAAAAATCTTCTTGTCCCAAACCGTAAGGGCTAGAGCTTTCATATTTGGCATGTAGCATCATCTAGTGGTCTTCTACCAAAATACTTCAAATTATGGCCCTAGTATTGAAAATGGCCCTATGTTGTGGGTTCTTGGATTTCACATAGAGATAAAGAAGGAAATCTTTAAAAATCTTCTTGTCCCAAACCGTAAGGGCTAGAGCTCTCATATATGGCATGTAGTATTATCTAGTGGCCCTCTACCAAAATACTTCAAATAATGGCGCTAGTGTGGAAATTGGCCCTATGTTGTGGGTTCTCGGATTTCAGATAGAGATAAAGAAGGAAATCTTTAAAAATCTTCTTGTCATGGCATGTAGCATCATCTAGTGACCCTCTACCAAACTACTTCAAATTATGGCCCTGGTGTTAAAAATTGGCCCTATGTTGTGGGTTCTTGGATTTCACATAGAGATAAAGAAGGAAATCTTTAAAAATCTTAAAATGCTTAAAATTATGGCCCTGGTGTGAAAATTAGCCATATTTTGTTGGTCTCGGATTTCACATGGAGATAAAGAGAGAAATCTTGATGACAATTCCATTGTTTACACTCTAGGGCCTATAATTTCGACTATCATTTTCTTACCTGCTCTGATTGATGGTATGGATGAATCATTTTCAAAACTAAAACATTCCAGCAAACAACTAGAGGCAAATGGCCATAACAATGACAGCTGAGTTGCATTTCAGGTGAGCGATTTAGGACCATCATGGTCCTCTTGTTACAGCTTCTGTTTCACCTATCTGTGTGTTCCTGGAACTTCTCTTTACCTGTATGCGAAATACACTTTCCAAGCCACTGGCTACTCTCCCATATAAACAAAATAACTTACCTTATCACAGTGATCAAGGTTTTAAACTTGCAACTTCTGAATTATTAGCAATGTGCATTACCTTTGAGCTTGGTTGTGATGAAAATGCAGCACTGTAAAATACAGGAACAATAAAGCATATATCTACATTTGAAAATTTTGGAAATTAATATGTTGGAAGAAAAGAAATATCTGGGTTTTTTTTCATGAAAAGCTGGGAAAACATATACAGTACATATAGAAAAATGGATGAATCTTTTGTTTTAATCGTTTTCTGTATTCATCTCGATGTTTTCAATGTCACCTTTTGCCTATGGATCAAAATATGACTTTCTCTAATAAAATGTTAGACTAACGGTTTATGTATGAAATTATTATTTTCCTGGCTAGAAATGAATTGTTATTGCTCTGTATCAAACTTGGAGATAACAGCTAGTGGTGATTTGCTCACTTTCACTTCCATATTTCAACTCTTATCCTGCAGTTTGCAACAATAGTTGCCTTTTAGGCCATTGCAGATTGAGATCAGACTGCACAAAATCTGCAACCTGATCTTTGATCTACACTGTACACTTTGTTGCAACACTATTGACAAAAGCAACCATGGAATTGTAATTCTGTGGGTCATAGGGTCATACTTCTAGACTTGAAATGTCTCTTGTATTTATTTAATGCTGTAGGGGTTACCCTTTCCCAAACAAGCCCTGGTTTTCACGTGTCTGCAGTACAAGTCCTTTGAAAACACTGTGGGAAAAGGAGAAATTGCTCGTTACGAGCAATTTCTCCTTTTCCCACAGTGTTTTCTACCTGTTTTGAGACCTTTCTGCCATTTTCATCAAATTTGAAATTGTCGTCTGCAAACTCTTTCAATTTGGACCAGTCCAAAATTTGGCGTTTGGGAAAGGGTTAAATTAGAGGTATTTAGTGTTTACTTTACCACATTACCACCTGCATATACCTTTTGAAATTATTGAAGTAAGTGTAAGGAGTAATTTCTTCTTTGCCACAGACACATGTATTCACAAATTCTTCCTGAACTCAGATTGATTATCCTTATTTTTAAAAAGATATTTGCAGAGTCGTCAGCCATAAGTGTGTTTATTGAGGCAATGAGTAGAACAAGAGAAAAATATGCCAATCTTTTATATCAAAAAAGATATTTGCAGAGTTGTCAGCCGTAAGTGTGTTTATTGAGGCAATGAGTAGAACAAGAGAAAAATATGCCAATCTTTTATATCAAAAAAGATGTTTGCAGAGTCGTCAGCCGTAAGTGTGTTTACTGAGGCAGTGAGTAGAACAAGAGAAAAATATGCCAATCTTTTCTATTTGAGAATTTTATCATTTTATAACCCTTACAGTGTCATAGGCGAAAACAGGGGCTTTTGTTAATGGCATAGATCATAACATGTAGTCTGATCTTGAGTTTGTACTTTCTGTTTAATTAGTCTATATGATGAATATTTCTCTGAATTTTAGTAGATTGTTAAAAAAAAAGGTGAAGTTTGTATATTTGAGGCCGAAAGAGTTAACCCTTTCCCAAACAAGCCCTGGTTTTCATGTGTCTGCAGTACAAGTCTTTTGAAAACACTGTGGGAAAAGGAGAAATTGCTCGTAACGAGCAATTTCTCCTTTTCCAACAGTGTTTTCTACCCTTTTTTATAACTTTCTGCCATCTTTATCAAATTTAAAATTGTCATCTGCAAACTTTCAATTTGGACCAGTCCAAAATTTGTCGTTTGGGAAAGGGTTAATGTTGTTGAATTCCTTTTTTTTTTAACAGAAAAATGTGATATTCAATGTGTAATGAAGAAGAGAGAAAGCAAATTAAAGAAAGTGATTAAAAAGTTAAGGAGAGTTATAAAGAAAAGTGAATTCCAATTCAGGTAAGACAGGGGTACCAGGCTTTTTGTAACGCTCTACCAAACAATCCAGTGTTACTATGCAAAAAAAGGTTTTTGTAAACATTCTGGGAAAAGGAGAAAATGACGGTGACCAGCATTTTCTCCTTTTTTACTGGTCTTTTCTAAATATTCAGATGCGAAATCTATCACTTGAACCAGATTTGATATGTTGTCTGCAAATGCCTTATTTGGATGAGTCTAAAATTTTATCATCTTGTAAAGAATTAACCCTTTACCACACAATCCCGAGTTTTAACAACCCTGAGGAAGAAACCTTTTGAAAACATTGTGGGAAAAGGAGAAAATGCTGGTAACCATAATTTTCTCTTTCTCCCACAATGTTTTCTACCCTATCAAAAAGAAATTCCATCAGTTAAATCACATTTAAATTGTCGTCTGCAATTGTTTTCAATTTGGACAAGTCTGCATTACTGTCCTTTGGTAAAGTGCTAAAGCCACTTAAGCTATACAGTGATGGGATAAATTTTGTTCTTTTTGAGTCTAAAAGATGTAAAGAGTTCTTACATTCTTGCATGCTTTCTGCAATGTTATTGCAATAGATTTAGGGTTCTTTGGCGTTTTTAAGTCTATGCTCAGACTTGGCCTCTTGTGAAAAAATAATGGTCTACATGTTCTGTCAGAGTTTGTCATGATCTTACACGAAAACTTAGTTATTTTGTATACATTTTTTTTATCAAAGAAAACATGGACTTATTGTCGTAGCCCTGCCATCATCTGTATCATCACTGTGGTTGTCATTGAAAACTTTGCATTTTTCTCGGTCATAGATGAAGATTATTTTCTTCAAACTTGGCCTAGTTGTCAGCTATCAGAAAGGGAATTTTTAACCTATACCTGAAGATTAGGAAATTCTTATAATATTTTTGACACAGTTATGCCCTTTTTTTTTTCAACTTTTCAGTGAGTAAGTGCAGCTGTGGATTTGCACCAACATTGGGTGATCTTGTTTTCTTTTTGTATTTTTCTTTTCAGTTATGCTGGAAACACATACACAGCTCTAAAAAGTACATTTAAATCACCGAGAGGCTATCAGGTGAAATGTTCACAAGGAACAGTGATGTTGGATAATCTGTGTGGTTTGTATAACCATCTTTCAACTCTTTACCAATTTGAACGCCCTGAAGAAAAAAGCTTTTAAGAACATAGTCGGAAAAGGAGAAAATGCTTGTAACCAGCATTTCCTGCTTTTCCCACAATGTTCTCTTACCTTTGAAAGGGAAAGATCACCATTTGAGATACATTTGGTTTTCCCATTTGCAAATAGTTCCAATTTCAACAAGTTTACAATTTTGCAGGTGGGTCCAGACTACAAATTTTCAGACTTTTCTAATTTGAAAGCATTTGCAGACACTTAATTTAGCTATGCTCAGGTAAAAGGGGACTTAATGCATCTCTGTGATGCATTGTACCAAGCAAGTCATTACATAGTTAGGGATCCTTAAAATTCATCATGTGTAACAACCGAACTTATCATGAGGTAGAATGGTCCTTTGACATACAGAAAATTGACCAGTAGCAAATAGTTTCGGCCCAGGTCTGCCTGCGTGAACTGAGCAGACTGACCTGGGTGGATACTTTTCGCAGATGCATTAAGCTCCCTTTTCACAGAGCATGGCTCAATTAATTGTGGCTGGCATGATAGGATTCGTCTTTGATGATAGGATGACTTTGTTTGTTGGTATTGTGTTTTATGCTGTTATCAACATTGTTTTGAGTTATATCCAGGCAGCCAGTGCACCTATCCATGCTTTCCTGGAGTTTCTTATACCAGTACCTAGCATGATATTCCTTTCAAGCCACTGAATGCTATCCCACATTAACATTGTTGTTGAAATGATGGTCAGTGGTGGCAGAAGAATGAATCTTGTGGCAATGACTATCAAGAATCCTCTTAAGGAAATTTGCCAAATTTGGGATTCAAACCAGTGATCCCTGTATGTCTTTCTTATGGTTATTAAATGGTGTGAGTGTTTCACAAAGGGTGAAAGCAGATAGCAGTTAAAGCACAATCTCATATATATAAATTGAAACTAGGATTTTGAAATTTCATAGGTTATTGTTAATACTGGTTACACTGTGTTTGAATTGATCAGTGTTTGACTAGAGTTCATATTCACCAACCATTCTAAATAGCATTCTTAGATTAATTCTGAAGGTAGAAAGTAACGCAGTTTCTGATTGGCTGAACCATCTAATTTAGCCAATGAGAAATTGCTTTGATATGAAATTTTGAAAATTCTAGAGATTCATACTAGAGATTAAGACTGAGACTACAATTTTGAATTGTTGGTGAATGCGTCTTTAGATGAGATTTGATCTTATATATATATGAACCATCTCAGAGCTCCAGATAAGAGGGAGTGATGGTATTCTAAATCCATTATTTCTCTTCCAAACCCTATGTTGTAGGTACTCATTAGAATCGTCTTGATGAGGGTTAAGTGGAGAGTGATTAATATTTTCAATTTTGAAATCAAAATCACTATCTGGAGCTCTGCCATCTTCTGGGAAAAAGGGGGTTTAATGCATCTCCATGATTCATTATACGAAGCAAGTCATTACATAATTATGGATCCATTAAATCCATTTTGTGGTAGACTCTAAAAACAGACTGATTCCTATGGTAGAATGGTCCTTTGACTTAACTCTTTACCAAACGACAAAATTTTGAACATGACCAAATTGAAAGCATTTGGAGACGACAAATTAAATGCTGCTAAAATTATGATTTTTATCTTTGATAGGGCAGAAAACATTGTGGGAAAAGGAGAAAATGCTGGTAACCAGCATTTTCTCCTTTTTCCAAAATGTTTTCAAAAGCTTTTTTTTTCAGGGTCGTCAAAAGTCGGGATTGTGTGGTAAAGGGTTAAAGAAAATTTATCAAAAGCAAAAAGTTTCGACCCAGGTCTGCCTGCACAGACTGTGCAGGCTGATCTGGGCCAATACTTTTTGCAATACATTAAACTTCCCTTTTCACAGAGCATTGCTCATATTTTTTTATGCCCCCGCCATGTTACCTGTGTCCATCTGTGTGTGTGTGTGTGTGTGTGTTAGTGTGTGCGTGTGTGTGCGTTCGTGTGTGCGTGTGTTAGTGTGTGTGTCCCATTTTTGTCCAGAGCATAACTTCTACATTCATCAATGGATTTCAAAATAATTTTGCACAATTGTTCTCCTTAACAAGTACTAGTGTCATGCGAAAAGTTTGTTTCAGTACGCCCAAGGTCAAGGTCACAGTTGAAGGTCAAATGATAAAATTTACCTTGTCCGGAGCACCACTTGTTGTGCTTTAAGAGTTTTAGAGCCATGCAAAAAGTTTGTTCTGATATGCCCAAGTTCAAGGTCACAGTTGAAGGCCAAATGAGAAACTTGACCTTGCATGCAGCATAACTGGTGCATTTAAGAATAGATTCATCAATTATCATAGAACATTTGGCTCAAGTTTGTACCATTACAACAACAATATTGTATTTGATCCATTCTAAAATCAATATAAACTTCTCTTTAAAAATTCCATGATTTATTGCATCATTGAAATTTTGAATGAATTTGTCATGGACCTCTTTTTCATTTTTATGTAATGGCTGCTGGCTGCTATGTCAACAAGAAGTGATATACCACCAATGTTAACCCTGTCTAAGCTGTTATCCAAAACAACAATTTTCTGTAATACCTACTGATTCTCTCATATGACATACCTGCGACCAATACCATTTAGCGGGGGCATCCGTGTCTCTGACACACCTATTTCTAGTTTTTTTTATGTACCCAACAGTTGGCTGTTCAAAAGGCTCGTTCTATGACAATGATAAACAGCTGTGTTTACTGTGTCCACCCAGCTATTACCAAGATGAGGAAGCTCAGCTGAAATGTAAATCATGTCAGAGTAATCCTTTAAACTTTGGGATTTATGGAGCGACTAGTAAAGAAGAATGCACAGGTATGTTTCTTTTATTTGACCCTGATCTATGCCATCTACTAAAGCTCATTGTTTTGCCTGTGGGACCGTGAATTGACGCCCAGAATAGAATATGTTTGTAGCAAACCTAGTTATGTGGGCTCAGAAACTTGGTAGTTTGGTTTAACATGTTACCAAATGACAAAATTCTAGACTGGTCCAAATTGAAAGCATTTGCAGACAAAAAATAAGTGTGACTCATAAATTTAAATTTAAATTTGAAAGGTTAGAAAACATTGTGGGAAAAGGAGAAAATGCTGGTTACCAGCATTTTCTCCTTTTCCCACAATGTTTTCAAAAAGGTTCTTCCTTAGGGTCGTTAAAAGTTGGGATTGTGTGGTAAAGGGTTAATATGACTTGAATTTAATCAAAATGGTTATCTTCACGATATCTAGGCTAAGAATGGCTAATGTTGGGTCAAAAAATGAAGTCCTTAGCATAAGTAAATGACAGAGCTTATAAGCATTTGAGTTGGACGCCACAGATTTTGACATAACTTTAACCTAATTAGAAAGTTTGTTTAAACAACTTCTAAACCAATCGAAGTATTTTTAGCTCACCTGAGCACAAAGTGCTCATGGTGAGCTATTGTGATCGTGCTGTGTCCGTCGTGCATCGTCCGTTGTCAACTTTTTACCTTGTGTACTCTCTAGAGGCCACATTTTCAGTCCGATCTTCATGGAACATGGTCAGAATGTTTGTCTTGATAAAATCTCGGACGAGTTTGAAATTGGGTCATGTGGGGTCAAAAACTAGGTCACTAGGTCAAATGTTAGAAAAACCTTGTGTATGCTCTAGAGGCCACATTTTGAGTCCGATCTTCATGAAGCTTGATCAGAATGTTTGTCTTGATGAAATCTCGGACAAGTTCGAAACTGGGTCACGTGGGGTCAAAAACTAGGTCACTAGGTCAAATCTTAGAAAAACCTTGTGTACGCTCTAGAGGCCACATTTTCAGTCCGATCTTCATGAAACTTGATCAGAATGTTTGTCTTGATTAAATCTCGGATGAGTTTGAAATTGGGTCACATGGGGTCAAAAACTAGGTCACTAGGTCAAATCTTAGAAAAACCTTGTGTATGCTCTAGAGGCCACATTTTCAGCCAGATACTTGTGAAATTTGGTCAGAATGTTTGTCTTGATAAAATCTCGTAGGAGTTCGAAATTGTGTCATGTGGGGTCAAAAACTAGGTCACTAGGTCAAATCTTAGAAAAACCTTGTGTACGCTCTAGAGGCCACATTTTCAGTCCGATTTTCATGAAACTTGATCAGAATGTTTGTCTTGATAAAATCTCGGATGAGTTTGAAATTGGGTCACATGGGGTCAAAAACTAGGTCAATAGGTCAAATCTTAGAAAAACCTTGTGTACGCTCTAGAGGCCACATTTTCAGCCAGATACTTGTGAAAGTTGGTCAGAATGTTTGTCTTGATAAAATCTCGGAGGAGTTCGAAATTGTGTCATGTTGGGTCAAAAGCTAGGTCACTAGGTAAAATCTTAGAAAAACCTTGTGTACGCTCTAGAGGCCACATTTACAGTCCGATCTTCATGAAACTTGGTCAGAATGTTTGTCTTGATAAAATCTCAGATGAGTTCGAAGTTTGGTCATGTGGGTTCAAAAACTAGGTCACTAGGTCAAATCTTAAAAAAACCTTGTGTACGCTCTAGAGGCCACATTTTTAGTCCGATCTTCATGAAACTTGGTCAGAAGGTTTGTCTTGATAAAATCTCGGACGAGTTCGAAATTGGGTCATGTGGGGTCAAAAACTAGGTCACTACTTTAAATTTTCGAAAAACCTTGTGTACGCCCTAGAGGCCACATTTTCAGTCAGATACTTGTGAAATTAGGTCAGAATGTTTGTCTTGATAAAATCTGAGACAAGTTTGAAATTGGGTCATGTGGAGTCAAAAACTAGGTCACTAGGTCAAATCTTAGAAAAACCTTGTGTACACTCTAGAGGCCACATTTTCAGTCAGATACTTGTGAAATATGGTCAGAATGTTTGTCTTGATAAAATCTGGAAGGAGTTCGAAATTGGGTCATGTCAGGTCAAAAACTAGGTCAGTAGATCAAATCTTAGAAAAACCTTGTGTGCACTCTAGAGGCCACATTTTCAGTCCGATCTTCATGAAACTTGGTCAGAATGTTTGTCTTGATAAAATCTCAGATGAGTTCGAAGTTTGGTCATGTGGGTTCAAAAACTAGGTCACTAGGTCAAATCTTAAAAAAACCTTGTGTACGCTCTAGAGGCCACATTTTTAGTCCGATCTTCATGAAACTTGGTCAGAAGGTTTGTCTTGATAAAATCTCGGACGAGTTTGAAATTGAGTCATGTGGGGTCAAAAACTAGTTCACTAGTTTAAATTTTCGAAAAACATTGTGTACACCCTAGAGGCCACATTTTCAGTCAGATACTTGTGAAATTAGGTCAGAATGTTTGTCTTGATAAAATCTGAGACAAGGTTGAAATTGGGTCATGTGGGTTCAAAAACTAGGTCACTAGGTCAAATCTTAAAAAAACCTTGTGTACGCTCTAGAGGCCACATTTTTAGTCCGATCTTCATGAAACTTGATCAGAATGTTTGTCTTGATCAAATCTCGGACGAGTTCGAAACTGGGTCACGTGGGGTCAAAGACTAGGTCACTAGGTCAAATCTTAGAAAAACCTTGTGTACGCTCTAGAGGCCACATTTTCAGTCCGATCTTCATGAAACTTGATCAGAATGTTTGTCTTGATAAAATCTCGGACAAGTTTGAAATTGGGTCAGGTGGGGTTGAAAACTAGGTCACTAGGTCAAATCTTAGAAAAACCTTGTGTACGATCTAGAGGCCACATTTTCAGCCAGATACTTGTGAAATTTTATCAGAATGTTTGTCTCGATAAAATCTCAGACGAGTTTGAAATTGGGTCATGTGGGGTCAAAAACTAGGTCACTAGGTAAAATCTTAGAAAAACCTTGTGTATGCTCTAGAGGCCACATTTTCAGTCCGATCTTCATGAAACTTGATCAGAATGTTTGTCTTGATAAAGTCTTGGATGAGCTTGAAATTGGGTCACGTGGGGTCAAAAACTAGGTCACTAGGTCAAATCTTAGAAAAACCTTTTGTACGCTGTAGAGGCCACATTTTCAGCCAGATACTTGTGAAAGTTGGTCAGAATGTTTGTCTTGATAAAATCTTGGAGGAGTTCGAAATTGTGTCATGTGGGGTCAAAAACTAGGTCACTAGGTCAAATCTTAGAAAAACCTTGTGTACGCTCTAGAGGCCACATTTTCAGTCCAATCGTCATGAAACTTGGTTAGAATGTTTGTCTTGAAAAAAATCTCAGATGAGTTTGAAGTTGGGTCATGTTGGTTCAAAAACTAGGTCACTAGGTCAAATCTTAAAAAAACCTTGTGTATGCTCTAGAGGCCACATTTTTAGTCCGATCTTCATGAAACTTGGTCAGAATATTTGTGTTGATAAAATCTCGGACGAGTTCGAAATTGGGTCATTTGCGGTCAAAAACTAGGTCACTAGGTCAAATCATAAAAAAACATTTTGTACGCTCTTGAGGTCACATTTTCAGCCAGATACTTGTGAAATTTGGTCAGAATGTTTGTCTTGATAAAATCTCATAGGAGTTCGAAATTGGGTTATGTAAAGTCAAAAACTAGGTCACTAGGTCAAATCTTAGAAAAACCTTGTGTACGCTCTAGAGGCCACATTTTCAGTTCAATCGTCATGAAACTTGATCAGAATGTTTGTCTTGATAAAATCTCGGATGAGATCGAAATTGGGTTATGTGGGGTCAAAAACTAGGTCACTAGATCAAATCTTAAAAAAACCTTGTGTATGCTCTAGAGGCCACATTTTCAGCCAGATACTTGTGAAATTTGGTCAAAATGTTTGTCTTGATAAAATCTCAGACGAGTTTGAAATTGGGTCATGTGGGGTCAAAAACTAGGTCATTAGATCAAATCTGAGAAAAACCTTGTATACGCTCTAGAGGCCACATTTTCAGTCCGATCCTCATGAAACTTGGTCAGAATGTTTGTCTTGATAAAATCTCGGACAAGCACAAAATTGGGTGGTGTTGGGTCTAAAGCTAGGTCACTAGGTCAAATCTTAGAAAAACCTTTAGTGCGCTGTAGAGGCCACATTTTCAGTCCGATCCTCATGAAACTTGTTCAGAATGTTTGTCTTGATAAAATCTCGGACAAGTTTGAAAATGGGTCATGTGGGGTCAAAAACTAGGTCACTGGGTAAAATCTTAGAAAAACCTTGTGTACACTCTAGAGGCCACATTTTCAGTCAGATACTTGTGAAATTTGGTCAAAATGTTTGTCCTGATTAAATCTCAGACGAGTTGGAAATTGGGTCATGTGTGTGGTCAAAAGTTAGGTCACTAGATCAAATCTTAGGAAAACCTTTTGTGCGCTCTAGATGCCACATTTTCAGTCAGATACTTGTGAAAGTTGGTCAGAATGTTTGTCTTGATAAAATCTAGGATTAGTTTGAAATTGGGTCATGTTGAGTCAAAAACTAGGTCACTAGGTCAAATCTTAGAAAAACCTTTTGTGTGCTCTAGAGGCCACATTTTTTCAGTCAGATACTTGTGAAACTTGGTCAGAATGTTTGTCTTGATAAAATCTTGCACAAGTTAAAAAATGGGTCATGTGGGGTCAAAAACTAGGTCAATAGGTCAAATCATCGAAAAACCTTGTGTGAGCTCCAGAGGCCTCATTTTCAGTCAGATACTTGTGAAACTTGGTCAGAATGTTTGTCTTGATAAAATTCGGACAAGTTTGAAATTGGATCATGTGGGGTCAAAAACTAGGTCACTAGGTCAAATTAAAGAAATGCCTTGTGGGTACTCTAGAGGCCACATTTTTCGCTCAATTGACGTGAAAATTGGTCAGAATGTTTTTCTTAATTAAATCTCAGAAAACTTGAAATTGGGTCACCCAGAGTCATAAAGTAGGTCACTAGGTCAAATTAAAAAAATGCCTTGTGGGTACTCTAGAGGCCACATTTTTCGCCCAATTGACTTGAAAATTGGTCAAAACATTTGTCTTAATTAAATCTTTGGTCACCTGGGGTCATTTTGCCTATTGGCTCAGGTGAGCGATCCAGGGCCATCATGGCCCTCTTGTTAAATAATTTACAAGAATATATCTAGGGTGACCCTGCTACTAGCTGCTCAAACAGCGCGGCTCTGCTTAGCAAGATGGCCACCAAAGCATAATGTAGAAGAATCAATTTTCTCAATAGAAACAGATGAAGGAAGTTTGAAGTTTTTTGTGTAGAATTTTTCCTGTTTTTTTTTCCCAAAAGTATACAAACTGCTTTGCTCAGCAGAGCAAGAAAAGAAAAATGCACATTACATAATATTTCTGTTGTACAAGTTTAAGTCTTTACCAAACGACAAAATTTTAGACTCGTGCAAATTGAAAGCACTTGCGGACGACAAAATAAATGTGACTCAAAAATTGAAATTTGTTTTGGAAAGAGTAGAAAACATTGTGGGAAAAGGAGAAAATGCTGGTTACCAGAATTTTCTCCTTTTCCCACAATGTTTTTAAAGGGCTTCTTCCCCAGGGTCGTTAAAAGTCGGGATTGTGTGGTAAAAGGTTAACCAGGTGGGCAATCTGGGACCACCATGGCCCTCTTTTTTCCAAGAGTGGTCAGGATATAATATCATGTCAATTAACCCTTTCCTAAACGACAAATTTTGGACTGGTCCAAATTCAAAGAGTTTGCAGACGACAATTTTAAATTTGATGAAAATGGCAGAAAGGTCTCAAAAAGGGTAGAAAACACTGTGGGAAAAGGAGAAATTGCTTGTTACGAGCAATTTCTCCGTTTCCCGCAGTGTTTTCAAAAGACTTGTACTGCAGACACGTGAAAACCAGGGCTTGTTTGGGAAAGGGTTAAGATCTTGTCAGTAAGTATTCATTCATACTGTTGTATGTGTATTTATTTTTTTAACAGTACAATGTGAGCCTGGTCAGTACTCCTCTAATGGCAGAAAGCCATGTAAACCTTGTCCTGTGGGGACCTACCAGACAGAATATGGCAGATTGTCCTGTAGGGCGTGTGGAGGTGGCCTGACAACTAACGCAGAAGGAGCTGTTGATTTCAAAAGTTGTACAGCAAAAGGTTTGACTTTACTCTATTCCAAACAATCTGCTGCTTTCACTCTCCACCACACTATTCGGACTTTTAACAACCTTGTGAAAGAAGACTATTAAAAAAAAAAGATGTGGAAAAGGGAAAAATGCGGGTCATTGGAAGTCAGGATTGTTTGGTAAAGGGTTGAATATCACACCATTTCAAAGTGGCCTTTCAATCGTTGATGGATTTTTTAGATCGGCTGTTTTCAAAGAAAAAAGTCAAGGTACAGTCATAGCCCTATCGTCGTCTGCGTCATTGTCATCATCGTGCAAAAACTTTGACATTCTATAGTATCATTGTCTTTACCGAAGATACTTACTTTAAACTCAGGCTAAATGTTAACTATTAACTCTTTATCACACAATCACGACTTTTAACAAACCTGAGAAAGAAGCCTTTTGAAAACATTGTGGGAAAAGGAGAAAATGCTGGTAACCAGCATTTTCTCCTTTTCCCACAATATTTTCTACCCTTCCCAACACAAATTTCAATTTTTGAGTCACATTTAATTTGTCATCTGCAAACGCTTTTAATTTGGACAGGTCTAGAATTTTGTCGTTTGGTTAAGAGTTAAAAGGGGAACCAATACAATTGGGGCAGGTAACCGTCAAGATATTTTTGACATAGTTATGCCCCTTTTTCAACTTGTAATTTTTTGGGGGGTGGGAGGGGGGAGGGGGGAGGAATAGTGTAGAGTCTGGATATTATTTAAGTTAACCCTTTACCTTACAAGGACGAAGCCTTTCGAAAACTTACTGGGAAAAGGAGAAAATGCTGGATACCAGCATTTTCTCTTTTTCCCACAGTGTTTTCTTTCATATGAAAGACAAGTTCTATCCCTTCGATTCACATTTAAGTTTTAGTCTGTGAATGCCTTCCATTTGGACAAGTCTAACCTTTTGTCATGCGGTAAAGAGTTAGGCTTAACACTCTAAGTGTTAACAATACCTTTGACATTTCAGAGTTATGTGAGGCTGGCCATTTTTACGACACAAGTCAACATGTATGTGTAGCTTGCAGGCAGGGCTCATACCAGCCCAGAGCTGGCCAGAACTACTGTATCAAATGTCCAGCCGGTACGACTACAGACGATATTGCTTCTAAAGATATTACAGAGTGTAAAAGTATGTATGCAAAAAGGAATTTAACCCTTTCCCAAACGATAAAATTTAGACTGGTCCAAATTGAAAGAGTTTGCAGACGACAATTTTAAATTTGATGAAAATGACAGAAAGTTCTCCAAAAGAGTAGAAAACACTGTGGGAAAAGGAGAAATTGCTCGTTATGAGCAATTTCTCCTTTTCCCACGGTGTTTTCAAAAGACTTGTACTGCAGACAAGTGAAAACCAGGGCTTGTTTGGGAAAGGGTTAAAGAAAACTTTGCCATTCAGACAACCTCCCTTTGGTACATTTGTTTTCCTGTACTTTGAAATTAGTAGAACTCTGCCTTTCAATTGAACCTTTTACCATAAAGGGTTTTAAAGACCCTGAGAAAGAAGGCTTTAGGAAACACTGTGGAAAAAGGAGAAAATGGTTGTAACCAGCATTTTCTGATTTTCCAAATGTGTTTTTTACATTTTTAAAGATGTAAGCCATCATTTGAGCCACGCTTATTTTGTCCTCTACGATCATTTCCAAAATGGATAAGGCTAAAATTCTGTTATCTTGTATAGGGTTGTAACTAAGACCTTCCAATTTTAGCCAGTGGTAGAGAGCTTTTATGACACACAAATTAAGGACTAAACACTTGAATGCAGCCGAGCCGCGTACCTCAGTCGGTAGCGTACAAGACTTGAGAACAGGAGGTCGCTGGTTCCATCCCCGGCCTGGCCAATTTCTTTCCGAGGATTGATGATAGTCATTGCGACAGGATTCATTCCTCTCTCACCACTGACCATTGTTTCGACGATAGTTATGTGGGAAAGCAGCCAGTGGCTTGGAAAGAATATTGTGCGGAGTACTGGTAACAGAGACTCCAGGAAAGCATGGATAGGTGCACTGGCCGCCGCGATATAACTGAAATAATGTTGAAAACGGCGTTAAACATCATACAATCAATCAATCAATCTTGAATGCATAGCTAAACCAAACAGTGTTGTTCAAGATCAGGCTGCTCAGGTTATGCAGTCCTATCTTATGACATATAGCTACCAAAATTGCCTTTGAACTGCACCAATTGGGCCTTTTCTTCTAATTGCTGGACACTATAAAACATTTTATGCCGAAATAGGTTACAGTTGTTTAGCTTATTTAACCCTTTCCCAAACAAGCCCTGGTTTTCACATGTCTGCAGTGCAAGTCTTTTGAAAACACTGTGGGAAAAGGAGAAATTGCTTGTTACAAGCAATTTCTCCTTTTCCCACAGTGTTTTCTACCCTTTTGGAGAACTTTCTGTCATTTTCATCAAATTTAAAATTGTCGTCTGCAAACTCTTTCAGTTTGGACCAGTCTAAAATTTATCGTTTGGGAAAGGGTTCAAACATGATTTGGACAGTTGCCAAATTAACTGGAGATGTTAAGGATTCTTTAGATCATTCAAGCAGTTCTGTTAAAGCTTTGACAGGTTCATTTAGCGTTTGATTTTATCTGTGGTACTTTGATGCACAAAACTCAGGATTTTGTGGTAAAGCGTTAATTAAAGGAAATTACTCGGGAAAGATTCTACATGTAAATTTCTCTTCTAAAGGTCACAAATGTGGCGGAGTTTTCAAAAAGAACATACAACAGGGGGTAATTGAGTCTCCCAATTATCCAGGGAACTACCCCACAAACGTGACTTGTGTCTGGAAAATTAGACCTCACAAGAACAGACGAATCTTGGTGGTGATACCTGAAGTTGATCTGCCCAAGACGGACAAATGTGGGGACAAACTTGTGATGCGAAAGTCAAGTAAGCCCTTCTATTAATTTTGTAGGATAGATGATTCTTTTGTTTGAATTGTTCGTGAAATTCTGTCATTTTATGACTATGATAGCTTTCCGTTTATTCGGGCAGAGTATGCTACAGAGTTGATCTGTTTAACCCTTTACCGCACAATGCCGCCTTTTAACGCCCCTGGGAAAGAAGTCTTTTGAGAACATTGTGGGAAAAGGAGAAAATGCTGGTAACCACAATGTTTTCTACCCTATCAATAGAAAACTGCACCATTTGAGCCACATTGAAATTTCGTCTGCAAATGCTTTCAATTTTGACAAGGCTAAAATTTTGTTGTCTGGTAAAGGGTTAAGTCTGTACCAAACAACAAAATCTTGGACAAGATCATATTGAAAGCATTTGCAGATGACATTTGCAGATGACAAATGTAGCTGACATGATGATTTCTTTTTTCGATAGGGTAGAAAACATTGTGGGTAAAGGAGAAAAGGCTGGTTACCTGTGTTTTCTTCTTTTCCCACAATATTTTCAAAAGCCCTCTGCATCAGGGTCGTTTAACCCTTTCCCAAATGACAAATTTTGGACCGGTCCAAATTGAAAGAGTTTGCAGACGACAATTTTAAATTTGATGAAAATGGCAGAAAGGTCTTAAAAAGGGTAGAAAACACTGTGGGAAAAGGAGAAATTGCTCATTATGAGTAATTTCTCCTTTTCCCACAGTGTTTTCAAAAGACTTGTACTGCAGACATGTGAAAACCAGGGCTTGTTTGGGAAAGAGTTAATATTCAGATTGTGTGGTAAGCATTTAACTTGTATGTCCTTCACATGTTCATCTTTCTTCTTAAAATTCCTTAGGTTGGGAGAAGACCTGATATTACATGAACTGACAGGCAACTAAAGATGATTGTAACTCTAGCAAAATTCTCATGGAAACATGAAACTATCTTCAACCCAGTTTGAACAAAGATTTTCTCATCCTGGAACATTATTTCATTATTTCTTCACTGAAGTACATGTCATGCACACCAATTAGAATTTTTCTCTACAAGAACTTTTTTTATGGAGAATTTTGGTGGTAAACTCAATCATTGGATTTCAAACCCTATTTGTTACCAACTGAGATCCGTTCACCTACTTTAACCCTTTACCATTTGACAAAATTTTGTACTCAACCAAATTGAAAGCATTTGCATGTGACAATTTGAATGTAGCTTAAATGATGATTACTGTCTTTGATAGGATAGAAAACATTGTGGAAATAGGAGAAAATGCTGGTTCCCAGCATTTTCTCCTTTTTCCACAATGTTTTCAAAAGCTTTCTCCTTCAGGGTTGTTAAAACTCGGGATTGTGTGATAAAGGGTTATCCCTTTCCCAAACGACAAATTTTGCACTAGTCCAAATTGAAAGAGTTTGCAGACGACAATTTCAAATATGATGAAAATGGCAGAAAGGTCCCAAAAAGGGTAGAGAACACTGTGGGAAAAGGAGAAATTGCTCGTTACGAGCAATTTCTCCTTTTCCCACAGTGTTTTCAAAAGACTTGTACTGCAGACATGTGAAAACCAGGGCTTGTTTGGGAAAGGGTTAAGGCATAAGTCCTTCCCAGACATCAAAATTTTAGACATGTCCAATTTGAAAGCATTTACAGACGGCTGAAAAGTTTGAATTGTCTGTAAAGGATAGAGAACATTTGGGAAATAGGATAAGTGCTGGTTACCAGCATTTTCTTCTTGTCCGCAATTTTTTCCAAAAGTCTTTTTCCTCAGGGTCATTTAACCCTTTCCCAAAGGACAAATTTTGGACTGTTCCAAACTGAAAGAGTTTGCAGACGACAATTTTAAATTTGATGAAAATGGCAGAAAGTTCTCAAAAAGGGTAGAAAACACTGTGGGAAAAGGAGAAATTGCTCGTTACGAGCAATTTCTCCTTTTCCGACAGTGTTTTCAAAAGACTTGTACTGCAGACACGTGAAAACCAGGGCTTGTTGGGAAAGGGTTAACCATGGAATTATTTTGAAATGACTACTTTTGCCAAATATTTTCTGTTCTTCAGAGAACGAGTATTCTACAGTGACATACGAGAGCTGTGAGAAAAGTGAAAGACCTATTGCTTTCACAGCAATGTCAAAGAAGTTGTGGATACAGTTTCAATCTGACGGCACAAATACGGCCAAAGGATTCTCCATTCCGTTTGTTACGTATAATGGTAATGCTTCTTTGCTTTGATTAGATCTTTTTCACATCAATCATCACAATTTAAAAAAAAAAAAACTTACTTAACCCTTCCCAAAACAAGCCCTGGTTTTCACATGTCTGCAGTACAAGTCTTTTGAAAATACTATGGGAAAGGGAGAAATTGCTTGCAACAAGCAATTTCTCCTTTTCCCACAGTGTTTTCTAACCTTTTTGAGAACTTTCTGCCATTTTCATCCAATTTGAAATTGCCATCTGCAAACTCTTTCAATTTGGTCCAGTCCAAAATTTGTTGTTTGGGAAAGGGTTAATCCCTGCATTGAATTTACCCTAATTCAAAAAGTATCCAAATAGAACGGGCAAACAGTTGATGAATAGAAAACATTGCGGAGAAAGGTGCATTTGTCTGTTGTTTAATATAAAATATTTTCTAAAGCAGTTGAATAAAAAATTAACAGTTTAGATAGTTACTGGTTTACTACAAATGTTGGTCTCCATATTTATTCTTTTTGTAATAAGCATCAAGTGGCATTTTCTTCAGGTTTATTCCTGTTCTGGAAACAATATTTTTCCTAGTAGGTTTTGCACTTTTACCATTTATTTCTGGGATTAACTTTTTCCCTGCCTATTGCATCTTAAATAGCTTTTGCAGACAGGCTAGATCAATTTCAGACAGCACATAACATGTTATCTGATCTTTGATCTACACCAACAGCTACCTGATGCTTCCCTATGACTGAAACCATCTTTAAGTCATAACCACTCTGTAAAATTCAAAACTGTTCGAAATTGAAAACATTTGCAGACAACAAATTCATTGTTACTGAAATAATAGGAGTTGTCTTTGATAGGTTAGCTACATTGTGGGAGAAGAAGAAAATGCAGCTTACCAGCATTTTCTCCTTTATCCACAATGTTTTCAAAAGTATTATTTATAAGAGTTGTTAAAACTTGACTGGATTGTTTTGAAGGGTTAAATGCAGTGGAAATGTGCAGTTACACTGTGGAAAATCCCACTTTATTTAGTCGACAGGAGAAAGAGTTAACCCATTACCACACAGTCCCGACTTTTAACGACCCTCTGGAAAAAGCCTTTTGAAAACATTGTGGGAAAAGGAGAAAATGCTGGTAACCAGCATTTTCTCCTTTTCCCACAATGTTCTCTACCCTTCCCAAAACAAATTTGAATTTTTCAGTCACATTTATTTTGTCGTCTGCAAGTGCTTCCATTTGGACCAGTCTAAAATTTTGTCATTTTGTAGAGTTAAGCAATGGCCGTATGATTTCTTTAGAATGATAAGTAGAGCACTGTTATACACTATTTGTGAAAAAGAAGTTATTTCCCTTGGGACAGGGAACGTTTTTACTGAGCAGAGGTATTTATCTTAGAAATGGTTTAGCGTTGCTGAGCATGTTCTCTATTAGATTCTTCTGAACAATTCTCTACTGATTTTCCTGTCTGTTTGGTCTTTCATAACAGAGGTTCCACAATATGCCTCCATAAACAATTTTTTAAGTGTTTCATTATTAGTTTAAAGGTAGTTGTAATTAGCAATGTACTAAAACATTACCACCTGCTAAACAAACACTTTTATTGTCTTGCAGCAGACTACTTTTGAAAATGTTATGGAAAAAAGGAGAAACTGTTTGTACTGAGCAACTGCTATATGCAGCAAGTTAACCCTTTACCGCACAATGCCGCCTTTTGACGCCCCTGGAAAAGAAGCGTTTTGAAAACATTGTGGGAAATGGAGAAAATGCTGGTAATCAGCATTTTCTCCATTTCCCACAATGTTTTCTACCCTATCAAAAAAAAGTTGCACCATTTGAGCCACATTGAAATTGTCGTCTGCAAATGCTTTCAATTTGGACAAGGCTAAAATTTTGTCGTTTGGTAAAGGGTTAAGAATTTATGGTTATGGGTTAAAATTGGTTCTTTACTGTTCAAAAAACAACAAAATTTCAGACTTATTCAAAATGAAAACATATGCATGCAGACAACTTGGTTAGCCCTTAAGCTGCTGACCTTTTACAGGGGGTTACTGGTTCGATCCCCAGCTCTGCCAGTTTTTTTCTGAGGATTGATTAATCTCCATTGCAAAAGGATTCATTCCTCTCTCACAGCTGACCATTGTTTCGACAGTGGTTATGTGGGAAAGCAGCCAGTGGCTTGGAAAGAATATTGTGCAGAACGCTGGAAGTAGAAACTCCAGGAAAGCATGGATAGGTGGACTGGCTGCCACAATGTAACTGACAGTATTTTTTTTTTTTTTTTCAAAAAAAGTCTTCCTCGTGGTCTTGAAAACATGGGATTGCTTGGAAAAGGCTTAATCCGTTCCCAAACGACAAATTCTGGACTGGTCCAAATTGAAAGAGTTTGCAGACGACAATTTCAAATCTGATGAAAATGGCAGAAAGTTATCAAAAAGGGTAGAAAACACTGTGGGAAAAGGAGAAATTGCTTATTACGAGCAATTTCTCCTTTTCCCACAGTGTTTTCAAAAGACTTGTACTGCAGACACGTGAAAACCAGGGATTGTTTGGAAAAGGCTTAATATTGTATTATCTGTTTTCTAGCGGAATATAAGAGATTGATAGAAGATATTGTAAAAGATGGCCATTTGTACAGTTCATTCCAGCACCAGTCGGTTTTAAAGGTAGGTGTACAAGTTGTGTTACTGCACTTTTTGTTGCTGTTTTTCCAGTGACTTTAGAATCGGTTAATCTTAAGCCTTTGGGTGCCAAATGAATATAACAAACCTTATCAAGTCAAGAAAACATAACAAAATTTAACATGTTTGTTTTGTTTAAATGTTTTAATACTTGTTCTATCAGTACAGATAACTTTCCTCAGAGTTGAAATTTATTTGTGTTTCTTTATTAATGCTTGATTATGAAAAAGGTTATTTCATAGAAAATTATAGATAAAAAAAAAAAACTTTTGGAAACAAAATATTGGTACAAGAAACTGGAAAATTACCATTGTAGGCTGAGGAATTGATGTTTAATTTCAAGTTTTCAGCATTGAGCCTGATTTTCTGTTTTTCAGAATTTCTAACAGTTTTGCCTTTTATTGCTCATATTGTTAGAGCTTAACTCTTTACCAAACAACAAAATCTTAGAGTAGTCCAAATCGAAAGCATTTGCAGACACACAAAATAAATGTGACTGAAAAACTAAAATTTGTTCTAGGAGGGTTAGAAAACTGTGGGAAAAGGAGAAAATGCTGGTTACCAGTATTTTCTCCTTTTCCCACAATGTTTTCAAAAGTCTTCTTTCTCGGGGTCGTTAAAAGTCGGGATTATGTGGTAAAGGGTTAATTATAATTTGTAAAAAAGTCAATTTCATGATTTGTACTTTTCATTCCAGAATCGTAAGGTGTTAAATGCATTGATGGAAGTGATAGCACAACCCACTAAATACTTCAAATATGCCAATGTCACAAAAACTGTTATTCCACCATCTTTTCTTAGACTTCTGAAAAGGAAAGTGATACGATTTTTAAACCCTTGAAACATAATCAGAATAACAGTTTTCTGTGGAAAAGTGTTGAGTGAAAAATGTCGTGAGATTTTGTGAATAGGTTACTATTGAGATGTGATTTTTTAAAATTGTTTTTATTGTCTTAATTTAAATAATGAACATGGTATCTGAGATTGTATAAATATTGTATTATAACATAAAATTGCATGAGAGTGATTTGAAGCCATATAGCAATGATACTTGTTTTGGTAGGATTTAACTCTTTACCAAACGACAAAATTTTAGACTGGTCCAAATTGAAAGCATTTGCAGACGACAAAATAAATGTGACTGAAAATTGAAATTTGTTTTAGGAAGGGTAGAAAACATTGTGGGAAAAGGAGAAAATGCTGGTTACCAGCATTTTCTCCTTTCCCCACAATGTTTTTAAAAGAAAATTGAATTTTTTTTTAGGAAGGGTAGAAAACATTGTGGGAAAAGCAGAAAATGCTGATTACCAGCATTTTCTCCTTTCCCCACAATGTTTTCAAAGGCCTTCTTCCTCAGGGTCCGTTAAAAGTCGGGATTGTGTAGTAAAGAGTTAATAGTTGGTGTGTGAAATTCCTGTACAGAGCCACTGTCAGTTTTGAGGGTGTATTCAAATCCAAATATACTCTGACCACATACTAGGGGTGACCCAGTGAATCATAGACCGAGCTTAATGTAGAAAAAGTAACAACCATGAAAGCTGTCAATTTTCACTTAAATTATGTAAATGTATTTTGGGTGTATTCACAAAATTCCAGCTAAACTCATTTTACCGGGAGTTTAACATCCCTGTTCACAATATAAAACTTGTGTGGCACAAGCTGGCTACATCATTGACATCATAGTCATTCAAGTCATGCCCCAAAACATTCATTCCTCTTTTAACCCTTTACCAAGCGACAAAATTACAGACTGGTCCAAATTCAAAGCATTTGCAGACGACATATTAACTGTTGGTCAAATGGTAAGATTTGTCTGTGAAAGGATAGAAAACATTGTGGGAAAAGGAGAAAATGCTGGTAACCAGCATTTTCTCCTTTTCCCACAATGTTTTTAAAAGGCTCCTACCTCAGGGTTGTTAAAAAGCGTGATTGTGTGGTGAAGAGTTAAGTACTCAACTGTTGCATGCAATACATTTCTAATGCCCCCTTGGTTGGCGGAGGGGGGCGGTGCTTCCATGGTTTTTCATGCTAATGGACCTTGTCCATGGCTGATAATACTTGACAGAATGATGCAGTTATTTTCAATATTACAAAGAAATTTCCTGGACTTCTTCATCCATTATTAGCCTGGATACCTACCAAGTGGCTGATTACACGAGACATTTTAACTCTTTACCAAATGACAAAATTTTAGACCAGTCCAAATTGAAAGCATTTGCAGACGACAAAATAAATGTGACCCCAAAATTAATATTTGTGTTGGATCAGGTAGAAAACATTATGGAAAAAGGAGAAAATGCTGGTTACCAGCATTTTCTCCTTTTCCCACAATGTTTTCAAAAGGTTTCTTTCTCAGAGTCGTTAAAAGTCAGAATAGTGTGGTAAAGGGTTAATGTCAAATTTTCATATGCATTGGTCAGTCAGTTAACTGATCCCAGTTCATTTTGCAGTTTATCTTCTCATTGCACATCTATTGCCACAAATGGTGATACCCGCTTCCTTCCAGAATGTTGGTTCATGATGTATACTATTTTCCAATCCATGGCTAAACCTGTCTTTTGCACAACAGACACCAACCACTGTACCTCTCCGTGCTTTTTGCATTTCTTAAATATGTCTACTGGGATCAAGCAGGCTTGCACACGGAGCTGTCACAGATCACTGTTTTGCACACTTTCTTTTCCTCTAATGTTATCATTTTAAAAATAGAAATTCAAATAAATGACGTACAATTTTCCTGTAAAAAATGTTTGGCTTTTGAAATCTTCTGTGATACCCTCATAATGATGTAACCTTAAGCAGATGGTATTTTTAGGCACTAAATTTTATGTAGCTTGAAAATAATTATTTTATTGAACATGCAAATAACAGTTGCAATGCATTTTCTGGGTATAAATCAAGAGCTATATATATATATATTTTTTTTTTTTTTTTTTATTGTTTGAACCATTTTAATGAAATAGAATGGATGAAGTTATTTGCAGTATATTATGACAATCGAACATCAGATAAAGAAATTATATATGCTAAATCCATGATTTTCTGGGACAACCCTCATATTCAAAGATACTATGACCGCATATTCAAATATATTGTGACCTGGACCTGTATTCACCAACTATTCTTAAGAACATTCTAAGTCTTATTCCCCAAGTTTTTTCTAAATTTGAAAGTAACACAACTTTGGATTGGCTCAACCAAATTCAGAATATTCCCGACAATAACAGTAAGAACCTTTTTAAGAATGGTCGGTGAATATCGGCCGAGGTCCTCAAAGATGATGTGACCACATATTAACCCTTAAGCTGCTAATTGCGACCCACTGACCTTTTGCGGACAGTGTAGATCAAGATCAGACTGCACAGAATGTGCAGTCTGATCTTTGATCTACACTGTCTGCTACGCTATTTTCTCTCCGGTGAAATCAACTTTGAAACCATAATGTTTGGGCCTTTAGTATTGAGTAGAAATTTGCGTTTCATTTATTCCGCAGCTTAAGCGTTAAAAGATTGACCACATATTCAAATACGTTGTGACCACATATTCAAAGATAATGTGACCACATATTCAAACTTGTTGTGACCACATATTTAAAGATTATGTGACCATAAATCCAAATATACTGTGACCACATATTCAGATATACTGTGACCACACATTCAAAGATACCTGAGATGTGAGCTACATTAAAAATGTCATCTGCAAGTACTTTCAAAAAAGGACAAATCTAGAATTTAGTTGCTCCAGATACAGGACATGAAAGAACAGTTGTGGTATTTGTTCTCAAGACAGAACATTGCTTGAAAAAGGGGAGAAAGAGAGACATACTTAACTACAGATATCTTTAAAAGTGTACATGAAAAAAAAAATTAAAGTATTGTTTATTGCTACGTGAAAATACAGTTGATATTTACTGGCCTTCCCTGCCTGTACCCAGCCTGGTAGCTCGGTCATGAATCTTTAGGCTGTTTAGCGCAACTCACCAACCTTTTGTGGACAGCATAGATCAAGATCAGACACTGCTTAGAATGTGCAATCTGATCTTTGATCTACACTGTCCGATAAGGAGGTATCTTTTATCCAAAAATACCGTTGAAATAGGTAAATTTGGGTTTATACTATCCGTTTGAAAGTTTAATTTCTTTTAGTTAGCAGGATAAGGGTTAACATGCAGGGCTAAAACCTGGAGGTTGCTGGTTAAAAGCCCCCAGCTCGGCCAATTTCTGTCTAGGGAGTGATGATTGTTGATGCAACAGGATTCATTTCTCTCTCACTGCTGATCATTATTTCAAAGATGGTTATGTTGGAAAGCAGCCATTGGTTTGGGAAGAAAATTCTGTGAAAAAGTGATAGAAGAAACTCCAGGAATGTATGGATAGGTGTACTCATCTTTTTGCTAGTAAGGCTGAGATGTACTGGCTGCTCCAGTATCACTGAAATAATGTGAAAAAGGCGTTAACCCTTCACCAAATGGCAAAATTTCTACTATGCCGTAATTCAAAGGATTTGCAGACGACATATTTGATTTTACTCAGAACATTACTTTTCATTTTCAAAGGGTAGAAAACACTGTGGGAAAAGGAGAAAATGCTGGTTACCAGCATTTTCTCCTTTTCCCACAATGTTTTCAAAAGGCTTCTTCCTTAGGGTCGTTAAAAGTCGGGATTGTTTGGTAAAGAGTTAATTAGATACCAACAAACAAATTCCCTGCCCAGGGCCACCTTTATCATGACCCCTTTTTTCTTTCAATCATGGTTTCATTCTGTGTTTAAACTGCATATTAACTCATGACCACACAATCCCAAGTTTTAACGACCTTGAAGAGGAAAGCTTTCGAAAACAATGATGAAAAAGGAGAAAATGCTGGTTACCAGCATTTTCTCTTTTTCTCCACTATGTTTACTACCCTATCAAAGACAGAAATCATCATTTTAGCTATATTTATTTTGTCATCTGCAAATGCTTTCAATTTCGCCTAGTCTAAAATTTTGACTTTTGGTAAAGAGTAAGACAAATTTTACAATTGAAAGCTTTTGCAGACGACAAATTAAATGTCATTCAATTGATGAGATATTCTTGAAAGAAAACACTGTAGGAAAAGATGTTTTCAAAATATTTTCAAAAGACCCTTTTCTTTAGGGTCCTTAAAACTGGGGATTGTGGGATAAAGGATTAACCTTTTACTACACCAGGGGTTCTGCGTGGCTTGGTGGTAAAGTGAGGGGCTCATAGCCTGGAGGTCCCGGGTTCGAGCCCTGCCTGATCCGCTCAGTTTTTCGTGGGAGTATCCTTGGGCAAGACACTTCAGAGCCCCAGTCTAGTACTGGTGAAACCAAGGAAATACATGAATAGGTTAGCTGTTGCCGTGATATAACTGAAATAATGTTGAAAGTGGTGTAAAACACCATTCAATCAATCAATCATTTACTACACAGTCCTGACTTTAAACGACCCCGAGAGGGAAGGCTTTTTAAAATATCGTAGGGAAAAATGCTGGTAGCCAGCATTTTCTCCTTTTCTCTCAATGTTTTCTACCCTATGAAAGACAAAAATCATCATTTTAGCAACGTTCAATGTGTTGTCTGCAAATGCTTTCAATTTGGACAAGTCTAAAATTTTTTTGTTTGGTAAAGAGTTAACCCTTTTCCACACAATCCCGTGTTTAATGACCCTGTGAAGGATACCTTTTGAAAACCTTGTGGGAAAAGGAGAAAATGCTGTTAACCAGCATTTTCTCCTTTTCCCACAATGTTTTCTACCCTATCCAAAACAAATTCAATTTTTCAATCACGTTTACTTTGTTGTCTGCAAATGCTTTCAATTTGGACCAGTCTAAAATTGTTTCATTTGGTAAAGAGTTCAAGCACCTTTCCTAACATTAGTTGCTTTGGCAGGCATCATAGTTTTTGTCTGAATATCTAGTAAATACTGTTGATCCAAGATCGACAAAAGAATGTATTTGTTACATCTACTTGATTTACCTGAAGAAAGAATTCTGGGCTCTTTACCCAACAAACCCGAGTTTTAAAACCCAAACAAGGAAGGTGGTTGAAAATATAGTGGGAAAAGAAGAACATAGAGGTAACCAGCATTTTCTCCTTTTTCCCACAATGTTTTTTTCCATATGAAAAACAAGTACCACATTTAGCCACATTTAGCAAAGCAAATTATTTGAATTTGGACTAGATCAAAATTTTGTTGTTTAGTTAAGGGTTAATTAAGTGTAAATCTAAAAAAGGTTGAATTGGAACAAACCCTAAACTTGACATTATAAAGTATTATTTTAGTTAATCCTGATTCAAACTGGATAAGAAATGGACTATATGCATTGATATCTATTGTCAAGTTAGTTTAGTATTGTACTCACTTGTTACATTTTTATATATCACTCTTTCTGTATTTGATTAACCCTTTATCACACAATCCTGACTTTTAACGACCCTAAAGAAGCCTTTTGAAAATATTATGGGAAAAGGAGAAAATGCTGGTAACCAGCATTTTCTCCTTTTCCCACAATGTTTTCTACTCTTGGAAAGAAAAATACAGGTTTTGAGTAACTTTTAATGTCGTCTGCAAGTGGTTCCAATTTGGACAAGTCTAAAATTTTGTCTTCTGGTAAGAGTTAACCTTTCAGTCCTTATTGAAACTTTAACAACATTTACAGGAGGTGCAGATCAGGATCAGGCTGCATAGAACATATGGTCTGATCTTGGATCTACATCATCTAATATTATGCTGGATATTTCTGATCAAATAGGCAATAAAATTGCTTTATCTGCAATCTTTTTTTGTGAAATAAGAATTCATTTGATACATTTGATACTCTGAGAGTCAACCCACCTTTTTTTTTTTCTTATTTTTTAAAAAAATCATATAAAGTTACAAGTTTGGTGTAGGAGCATTTTAGTTTACCTGCTAAAGCTTAAGGCTGTTTTTGAATGCTCAAACACAAAATTTTACTTCATTTTCATAGCATAAATATGATTGGATTAAAGTTTAAAAATTCTCTGTATAAATCACAAAAATTTTGGTAAAGGTACCCTCGACAAGCTTACTTAACTCTTTGCCAGACAGCAAAATTATTGACACATGGATATTTAACTCTTTCACTACTAATGACGACACTAGTAGCTTTTGCAGATGGTATAGATCAAGATCAGACTGCACAGAACATGCAGTCTGATCTTTGATCTACACCATCTGCTACCTGATGCTAGACTATGGCGCAATTCATATTCAGTAGCAGTGGGAATCTTCTTTTAGACCTCGAAAAAAAATGGAATTTCTTGAATCAGTAATGAAAGAGTTACAGCATTTACGGATGATAAAGTAAGGAGTTCAAAAGATGCAAATATGCGATTGAAAAGATAGAAAACATTCTTGGAAAAGGAGAAAATGATGGTAACCAGCATTTTCTCCTTTACCAAGAATGTCTTCAAAGGCCTTTTTAAACAAGGTAGAACAGGATTGTTTTGTAAAGGGTTTAATCTGCAACAGACTCATTTGAAATATTATAATAACTTTAGCCCTGTTTTAAATAATTTAGTATAAAACAAAATTGCGTGAGCGTTTAGCTGCAGTTTTGGAATAAAACAATAGCACGCGATCTTGCATATCAACTTGCGATAGGAAAAATCGGTGTGATCGAAGAAATAACATTGCAACAATGGCATCCCTGCTGCCGATGATAGATAGCGATTACGTGACACCATCTACAAGTGCTGATTTTCTGAAACAATTGCGACCTACTAGCAAAACAAAGTAAGTACAAACAATTTATCACTCTAGCTAAGAGTTTGTTATCACCTTGGCTGTTTTCGAAGAAAATGCTGAGGTTTGGTCATGGCCCTGTAATTGTCTGTATCTTTCTCTGTTATTACTGAAGATATTTACTTCAAACTTGTACTAGTTGTTAACCCTTTCCCAAACAAGCCCTGGTTTTCACATGTCTGCGGTACAAGTCTTTTGAAAACACTGTGGGAAAAGGAGAAATTGCTCGTAACGAGCAATTTCTCCTTTTCCCACAGTCTTTTCTACCCTTTTTGATAACTTTCTGCCATTTTCATCAAAATTTAAAATTGTTGTCTGCAAACTCTTTCAATTTGGACCAGTCCAAAATTTGTCATTTGGGAAAGGGTTAAGTATCAAAAGGGTAACCCATACAAGGGCAGGTTTTGACACAGTTATGCCCATTTTTTTTTATTAGAATTTTCACTGAGAGTCAAGCAACTGCAGCCGAGCGTTGGCATCCACATGCAGTGCTCATTTTTTTCTTTTCCATTTATGTACTTTTTTTAGAGTATTTCATGTTTGAACAATGTGGCAAAAGGATAGATTGCTTGTTACCAGATTATTTCCATGGCTCTCAAAACACAATGCAAGTGGTTGTGGTAACCAGCATTTACTCCTTTTCCCACAATATTTTCTTCCCTACCAAAAACAAATTGCAATTTTTGAGTCACAATAATTTTGTTGTCTGCAAATGCTTTCAATTTGGACGAATCTAAAATTTTGTCGTTTGGTAAAGGGTTAATGGGATAGAAAAGATTTTGGGAAAAGGAGAAAAATGCTGGTTACCAGCATTTTCTCCTTTTCCCAGAATGTTTTCAAAAGCCTTGTCTTTCAGGGTCGTTAAAAGTCGGGATAGTGTGGTAAAGGGTAAATAGAATGCAAAGGTGTATGTGAAGAGGAACCTTTTACTGTGTCTCTCTTTGTATTCAGAAGCTATCTACAGTAAGGAAGTTGGTTGGTTGTATTGGGGTTTAACGCCACTTTAACAGCTAAGGTCATATCATGGCGGTCGGTGACGCACATGTGTTTCCTGGCTTTTTCACACCAGTACTAACACAACTTTCTTTCCAAAGCCACCGACTACTTTTCTCACATGCTTCAGCAGAGGTGAGAGGCGAAAATACGCCGCAAAGAAAGTTCGCCTCAACCGGGTATCGAACTCACAACCACCAGGTCATGAGTCCGACACGCTCACCACTGAGCCACCCAGGCGGGCCAGTAAGGAAGTAAAGTCATTGTTTAACCCTTTACCACACAATCCAGACTTTTACCGACCCATAGAAAAAAGCCTTTTGAAAACAGTATGGGAAAAAGGAGAAAATGCTGATAACCAACATTTTCTCCTTTTCCCACAATGTTTTCTACCCTATCCAATGCATAAAACACCATTTAAGCCACACTTAATTTGTCGTCTTCAACTGCTTTTAATTTGGTCCGGTTTAAAATTTTTTCGTCTGGTAAAGGGTTAACTCTTTTACCAAACGACAAAATTCTAGTCCAGTCCAAATTGAAAGCTTTTGCAGACGACAAAATGAATGTGACTCAAAACTTGAAATTTGTCTTGGGAAGAGTAGAAAACATTGTAGGAAAAGGAGAAAATGCTGGTTACCAGCATTTTCTCCTTTTCCCACAATGGTTTCCTAAAAGACCTCTTCCTCAGGGTCGTGAAAACAAGGGATTGTTTGGTAAAGGGTTAACGCCTTTTGATGCCCCTGGGAAAGAAGCCTTTTGAAAACATTGTGGGAAAAGGAGAAAATGCTGGTAACCAGCATTTTCTCCTTTTCCCACAATGTTTTCTACCCTATCATAGAAAAATTGCATCATTTGAGCCATATTGAAATTGTCATCTGCAAATGCTTTCAATTTGGACAAGGCTATAATTTTGTTGTCTGGTAAAGGGTTAGGGCCTGTGGGCTAACCCTTTACCACATAATTCCTTGTTTTAACAACTCGTGGGAACACAGCTTTTGAAAAAATTATGCGAAAAGCATCAGAGCCTCATTTAATTTTTCGTCTACAGTTGCCTTGAATTGGTCATGTCCAAAATTTTGTCGCCAAGCTCCCGTAGCTCAGTAGGTAGTGTAGAGGGCTTGAGAACAGGAGGTCACTGGTTCAATCCCCGGCTTGGCCAATTTCTTTCCGAGGATTGATGATAGTCATCACAACAGGATTCATTCCTCTCTCACCGCTGACCATTGTTTCAATGTGGGAAAGCAGCCAGTGGCTTGGAAAGAATATTGTGCAGAGTACTGGTAAAAGAAACTCCAGGAAAGCATGGATAGGTGCACTGGCCGCCATGATATAACTGAAATAATGTTGAAAATGGCGTTAAACATCATACAATTAATCAATCAACCAAAATTTTGTCCTCTGGAGTTAGAGTTAGGTAGCAGTCATTTTTTTGTCAGCTCATGTTCTCTGATCCTTTTTCAATTTTTTTCATTTTTTTTCATTTTTTTTTTTTTTTCGAAATTAATTTTCTTTTCAGTAAATTTGAGAAATCATTCATATTGAAGAAATCATATCAAGTTATATCTATACAAAATTTACATAGAAAAGTCAATTTCGTCACATTTCAAATACTGAACAAAAAATCTATAAAATTTTTAATAATACACATTGAGTGGTTTGTGTTTGATCTCTACATTATATATGAAATAACAATTTATTACACAAAGCCGGGGGACATTTCTGTCAGTGGGGCAGGAAGATTGTAAATAGCTGTGCATGTACTCTTTAATCTAACATCTTGGATATTGTGAACGGATATTTTGTGAATACCGAATACCGTAACTTTGTGGTGTTATCCTTTTCAGCGCAACAGGCTAAAAGAAAGGCTTACACATGTGGAGAACATAGATCAAGATCGGACTGCACAGAAATTGCAGTCTGATCTTGGATCTATTTCATCCACTTGTATAGCCACAGATGTAACTAGATTATGATGCACTTCAAGCTGTAGGACAAGATCAGACTGCACAGAATACTTAGCTTGATTGCTGGTCTGCACACTTGAACATTTTGTCTAAAACCACATTTAAATTCCAGTCTTTTTTTTTCCCATTTACTGACTGAAATGGCAGTCCATTTTATTTGAGTGGTGCTCTAGCAAAAGGGGGGTTTAACTCTTTACCACACAATCCTGACTTTTAATGACCCTAAAAAGGAAGCTTTTTGAAAACATTGTGGGCAAAGGAGAAAATGCTGGTAACCAGCATTTTCTCCTTTTCCCACAATGTTTTCTACCCATCCCATGACAAATTTCAATTTTTAAGTCACAGTTAATTTGTCGTCTGCAAATGCTCTCAATTTGGACTAGTCTAAAATTTTGTCGTTTGGTAAAGAGTCAAGTGTTTACCAAACAGCAAAATTTTAGACTTGTCCAAATTGAAAGCATTCACAGACAACAAAATAAATGTACTTTTGATGATGATTTCTGTCTTTGAGAAGGTAGAAAACATTGTGGGAAAAGGAGAAAATGCTGGTTACCAGCATTTTCTCCTTTTCCCACAATGTTTTCAAAAGCCTTATTCTTCAGGGTCGTTAAAACTCAGGATTGTGTGGTAAAGGGTTAATGCATCTCTGTGATATGCCAAGCCCCCGTAGCTCAGTCGGTAGCGTACAGGACTTCAGAACAGGAGGTCGCTGGTTCGATCCCCGGCTTGGCCAATTTCTTTCCGAGGATTGATGATAGTCATCGCAACAGGATTCATTCCTCTCTCACCGCTGACCATTGTTTCGACGATGGTTATGTGGGAAAAGCAGCCAGTAGCTTGGAAAGAATATTGTGCAGAGTAATGGTAAAAGAAACTCCAGGAAAGCATGGATAGGTGCACTGGCCGCCGCGATATAACTGAAATAATGTTGAAAACGGCGTTAAACACCATACAATCAGTCATCTCTCTGATGCATTATACTAAACAAGTCATCCTGTTACAGGAGATTTAGAAAATCCGTTTTATCCAAAAACCGGTACTTATTCATGAGGTAGAATGGTCATTGGACATGCAGAAAGTTTACAAATGGCAAAAAGTTTCAATCCATGTCAGCCTGTGCAAACTGCGCAGGCTGACATGGATGAACACTTTTTGCAGATGCAGGAAACCCCCTTTTTACAGGGACTGACTCTTTTATTTTGTCCTGTATGCTTTAACCCTGTACCACACAATCCCGACTTTTAACGACCCTGAGAAAGAAGCCTTTTGAAAAATTTAAAAAATGAAAATTGAGAAAGAAGCCTTAAGAAAAAATTGTGGGAAAAGGAGAAAATGCCAGTAAAAGCAGCATTTTCTCCTTTTCCCACAATGTTTTCTAACCTATCAATGACAAATTTCATCATTTAGGCCACCTTTAATTTGTTGTCTGCAAATGCTTTCATTTTGGACCAGTCTAAAATTTTGTCATATGGTAAAGAGTTAACAGATAAGGAAATCTTAGACGTGGCTTTATTGAAAGCATTCGCAGGAAACAATGTCAGAGTGGCTCAAATGATGAGATTTGGCTTTGAAAGGATGCAAAACATTGTGGGAAAAGAAGAAAATGCTGCTAATCAGCATTCTCAACAGCCATCTTCCTTTACCCTTTACCACACAATCCTGGCTTTTAACGACCCTGAGAGAGAAAACATTTGAAAACATTTTGGGAAAAGGAGAAAATGCTGGTAACCAGCATTTTCTCCTTTTCCCACAATGTTTTCTACCCTTCCCAAATCAAATTTTAATTTTTGAGTCACCTTTATGTTGTCATCTGCAAATGCTTTCAAGTTGAACCAATGTAAAATTTTGTCATTTGGTAAAGAGTTAAAAGGGTGCATGCAAAACATTGTGTGAAAAGAAGAAAATGCTGCTGCGAATAAGCATTCTCAATAGCCATCTTCCTTAACCCATTACCACACAATCACGGCTTTTAACAACCCTGAGAAAGACAGCTTTTAAAAACATTGTGGGAAAAGGAGAAAATGCTGGTAACCAACATTTTCTCGTATTCCCACAATGTTTTCTACCTTTAACAAATCAAATTTCAATTTTTGAGTCACATTTATTTTGTCGTCTGCAGAATGCTTTCAGTTAGGACTAGTTCAAAATTTTGTTGTTTGCTAAAAAGAGTTAAGCATTTTACCAAACAATCCTGATGAAGAAGGCTTTTGAAAACATTGTGAGAAGAGGAGAAAATGTCGGTAACCAGCATTTTCTCCATTTTCCACCATATTTTCTTCCTGACAAATTTCAATGTTAGAGTCAGGTTTTCTTTGTCTTTTGTAAATGCTTCCAATTTGGATAGGTCTAAAATTTTGTTGTGCAGTACAGAGTTAAAGTTGGATTGCGTGGTAAATTGTTAACTCATTACCAAACGACAAAATTTTAGACCAGTTCAAATTGAAAGTATCTGCAGGTGACAGATTAACTGTAACTCTAATAATGGAATTAGTCTTTGATATGGTAGAAAACATTGTGGGAAAAGGAGAAAATGCTGGTTACCAGCATTTTCTTCTTTTCCCACAATGTTTTAAAAGGCATCTTTCTCAGGGTTGTTAAAAGTCAGGTCTGTGTTGTAAAGGGTTAAAGAGTTTTAACACTTTCCCAAACAAGCCCTGGTTTTCACGTGTCTGCAGTACAATCCTTTTGAAAACACTGTGGGAAAAGGAGAAATTGCTCATAACAAGCAATTTCTCCTTTTCCTACAGTGTTTTCTACCCTTTTTGAGAACTTTCTGCCATTTTCATCAAATTTAAAATTGTTGTCTGTAAACTCTTTCAATTTGGACCAGTCCAAAATTTGTCGTCTGGGAAAGGGTTAACAGATTTTAAAAGCAAGCTAAAGTGATTTTGCATTGTTTAAAAATTAGAAAAAGACTCTATTACTTGTCACACCAAAATATGAGATATTTTTTTAATCGTTTTAGCATTGAGTATCTTATGGTACCAAATGACAAAATTTAACCTTTTAACCAGACAACAAAATTTTAGCCTTGTCCAAATTGAAAGCATTTGCAGATGACAATTTCAGTGTGGTTCAAATGGTGTAAGTCTTCTTTGATAAGGTAGAAAACTTTGTGGGAAAAGGAGAAAATGCTGGTTACCAGCATTTTCTCCTTTTCTCACAATGTTTTCAAAAGTCTTCTTTCTCAGGGTCGTTAAAAGGCGGCATTGTGCTGTAAAGGGTTAAGACTTGTCCAAATTAAAAGCATTTGCAGACAACATTAAATTTTATCAAATTATAGCTGAAATGATGGTAGTTGTCTGAGAAAAAGTGGAAAACCTTGTGGAAAAAGGATTACCAGCATTTTCCACCCACGAGGTTTTCAAAAGGCCTTTTCCTTAGGGTCGTCAAAATTCAGGATTGTGTGGTAGAGTTAAAAGAGTTGACAAACAAATCAGATTTTTATCTTGGATTATTTTATTGGTTTTAACACAGGCGTGCATGTTGATATATCATTCAAAGTGTCAGTCTTTCAATGAGAAATATTTTAAATCTGTACCAAACAGTCCTGTGTTTTACAGAGGAAAAACCCTTTTTAAAACACTGTGGTTAACCCTTTACCACACAATCCCGACTTTTAACGACCCTGAGAAAGAAGCCTTTTGGAAACATTGTAGGAAAAGGAGAAAATGTTGGTAACCAATTTCTACCCTTCCCAAGACAAATTACAATTTTTCAGTCACATTTAATTTGTAATCTGCAAATGCTTTCAATTTGGACTAGTCTGAAATTTTGTTGTTTGGTAATGAGTTAAAGGGAAAAAAATGCTCCTTTTCCCATATTTGTTTTCTACCATTTCAAAGGGACATCTCATCATTTGAGTAGCATTTGATTTGTCGTCTGAGATCACTGTCGATTATGACAGACCGGTCTAAAAAATTTTCCCATAGCCCATTACTTCTCATGAAAAATTTAGATTTATTCTGAAATCAGAAAGGACTGAGGATAAAATCAATGAAGTTCTTAAAAAAAAAACTTTTAACCCCTTACAACACGATCCTGACTTTTAATGACCCTGAGAAAGAGGCCTTTTGAGAACATTGTGGAAAAAGGAGAAAATACTGGTAACCAACATTTTCTCTTTCCACGATGTTTTCTAACCTATCAGTCACAAATTTCATCATTTGGGCCACCTTTGTTTCTGCAAATGCTTTCAATTTGGACCAGTCTAAAGTTTTGTCGTTTGGTAGAGAGTTAATGCATGGGAAAAAATATTGCACAATGCATTGCAGCATGTACCAATACCTTCTTTTCTTCATAATTCCTTACTAAATGACAAAAATTTAGACTGGTCCAAATTGAAAGCATTTGCAGATGACAAAATAAATAAAGTGTGCCGGGTGTTTTGGGGCTGATACCTGTCCTTTATGTGGTAATAATACTTGCAGTTCACGTTGTAAGTGGCTGTCTGTATTTGCATATTTCTCTCTACGCTTCTGACTTGGTGGACGTCCACACAGTTCGCTGTCAGGTGAGAGAATGATCCACGAGAAAATACTGGTTCCCTATATTGATTTTACCTGCCACTTCGGTTTCGAGGCAATGCTGGTACCCAGCATCACTACATAAATGTGACTCAAAAGTTAAAATATGTTTTGGGATGGGTCCTTTTCCCACAATGTTTTCAAAAGGCTCCCTTTTTTTAGGGTCGTTAAAAGTAGGGATTGTGTTGTAAAGGGTAAATTAATTCCCAACATTATCACATAAGGTACCTAGCATTGTTGAAGTATGTATTATATTTGACACCAAACAATCCAATGTTTTAACAATCCTGAGGAGAAAGATATTTGAAATCATTGTGGGAATAGAAGAAGCGCTGGTTAATTTTTCCTTTTCCCACAATATTTTCTACCCTTTTAATTCTTTACCAAACGATAATATTTCAGCCTTGTCCAAATTGAAAGTATTTGCAGACGACAAAGTGAGTGTGGCTCTATCGTTGAAAATGTTTTTGAAAGGGTATAAAATGTTTTGGGAAAAGGAGAAAATGCTGGTTACCAGCATTTTTTCCTTTTCCCAAAATGTTTTCAAGAATCTTCTTCCACATGGTCGTTAAAATTCGGCATTGTGTGGTAAAGGGTTAACGACAAATTCTATCATTAGAGACATATTTACTTTGTTGTCTGCAAATACTTTTAATTTGGACGAGTCTTAAACTTTGCTGTTTGGTAAAGATTTAACTCTGAAAATTTTACGCTCTTTCATATTCAAAGCGTTGCAGACAATAAAATAGATATAGCTAAAATGCTCAGATTAGTCTTTTAAATGTCGCAGTCTTCCTTAGGGTTGTAAAAACAGAAGAAAGAGTTAACACTTTACCACACTATCCCGACTATTAACAACCTTGAAAAAGAAAGCCTTTGAAAACATTATGGAAATAGGAGAAAATGCTGGTAACCAGCATTTTTCTCGTTTTCCCACAATCTTTTTTACCTTTCCCAAAACAAGTTTCAATTTTTTCGTCAAATTCATTTTGTATGTCTGCAAATGCTTTCAATTTAGGCAAGTCAAAAATTTTGCCGTCAGGTAATGAGTGAACAGTTTAGAAATGAGGGAAACAAGTTCGGCAAATTTTATTCAACACTGTTTATTGTCTAATCTAGGATCTGCACTGTTGATTTAACCCTTTACCACACAATGACGCCTTTTGACGCCCCTGGGAGAGAAGCCTTTTGAAAACATAGTGGGAAAAGGAGAAAATGCTGGTGACCAGCATTTTCTCCTTTTTCCGCAATGTTTTCTACCCTATCAAAGAATAATTGTACCATTTGGGCCACATTGAAATTGTTGTCTGCAAATGCTTTCAATTTGGACAAGGCTAAAATTTTGTCGTCTGGTAAAGGGTTAACTCTTTACCACACGACAACATTTTAGACTATTCCAAATTGAAAGCGTTTGCAGACGACAAATTAAATGCGAATGAAAAATTGAAACTTGTTTTGGGAAGGGTAGAGAACATTGTGGGAAAAAGGAGAAAATGCTGATTACCAGCATTTTCTCCTTTTCGCACAATGTTTTCAAAAGGCTGCTTTCTCAGGGTCGTTAAAACTCGGGATTGTGTGGTAAAGAGTTAACCCTTTACCAAATGGTAAAATTTTGGACTTGACCAAACTGAAAGCATTTGCAGACGACATATCAAATGTAGCTCCAATAATGATTCCTGTCTTTGATAGGGTAGAAAATACAATGTATATGTATTGTGGGAAAAGGAGAAAATGCTGGTTACCAGCATTTTCTCCTTTTCCCACAATATTTTCAGAAGCCTTCTCTCTCAGGGTTGTTAAAATTTGGGATTGTGTGGTAAAGGGTTTATAGTTGAAACTTAATGAGAGTGAATTTAAAAGAGATATATATGTGACACTCGTAAGCATAACATGGTGGTTACAAAAAAAATATGTGGGCTTAAAAGTGATTGTTAAAACAATATTTATATAGTGCACATATAGTTTTTAGAAGACAAAATAACTGTTTGGACAAATAGTGGCTGCTTTAAATAGAAATTATTCAACATTATGTCAAGAACATTTACGCCAGCATATTTATGGGAGGAGAATACCCCACCCAGACGACCTTGGTAAGTGTGCAACACATGTAGATACAAGTTGGCTTCTTTAAAAAAGAAGCCAGGAGAGGTCAGCATCAATGTTTTCAAATAGTTTATTGCTTTTAATTTCAATATATTTTGGTACATGCAAACAAATAAGTAAGGCATTATAAAATTCCGCTGTGTTGAAAGGAGAAACCGCTTATGCACTACATGACAGACATGTGACCTTCCCATGTTTTAAAATTGTGTGATCTTTTCCCGCAGTGTTCTCTTTTTTAACGAAATTCTTTTTTTTTTGTGTGTGTGTGTAGCTTTATTTGTTTAATGAAAAATTACAACAACTGGAAAGGTCATTTGCAATCAAATCAATATAACAAATCCCTCTTGAAATCTGTCATAAAAAAACAAACCAGGTCTACTTCCTATTTCAGTTTTTTTGATTTCGGATTATTTATAAAAACCATGACGAAATAGACTGTGTATCAGAACAATTTCGCAAAAAAACATGGAGTAGGCAGCAATTTCTGAGGCAGTCTGCCTTTTAAACTCACCACCGTTGGAGAGGTCTGATGACCTCTCCAATTAGACATGCTGTTTGAAAAGGGGGTCGAACTCTTTCACTACTTACTCTGGAAATTCCACTTTTTCCGAGTTCTATATATAGATTTACACTGCTATTGAAAACGACTTTTGTCATAGTTTAAAAACAGGTTAGCGGACGGTGTAGATCAAAGATCAGACTGCACATTCTGTGCAGTCTGATCTTGATCTACGCCATCTGCAAAAGGTACTCAAGTCATCATCAGTAGTGAAAGAGTTAACACATCTGCAAAAAGTATTGACCCAGGTCAGTCTGCAGCCTGTGCAGGCTGACCTGGGTTGATACTTTTTGCTACTGGTCAATTTTCTGCAGGTCAAGGGACCATTCTATCTTTGGATTCAGGCTCTTTTAACCCTTTCCCAAACGACAAATTTTTGACTGGTCCAAATTGAAAGAGTTTGCAGACGACAATTTTAAATTCGATGAAAATGGCAGAAAGGTCTCAAAAAGGGTAGAAAACACTGTGGGAAAAGGAGAAATTGCTCGTTACGAGCAATTTCTCCTTTTCCCACAGTGTTTTCAAAAGACTTGTACTGCAGACACGTGAAAACCAGGGCTTGTCTGGGAAAGGGTTAAAAAATTATAAATCCATATTTTGCCATGGCTTGCTTTATATAATGCATTACAAAGATGTGTTAAGCCCCCCTTTGCCAGAGTACAACTCAAATATTAATTACTGTTTGTAAAATAATTATATGGTGGTCTTCTGTGACTCAATGGTTAACCCTTTACCAAACAATCCAGTGTTTTAGGAAGAATAAATGTTTCACAATTTCTGAAACCCTCCAAAAGAGAAATTCCATCCATACAGCCACTGTTATTTTGTCATCATTAAATGCTTATCATTTGGACAAGCCAAGAATTTTGTCGCCTGATAAAGAGTTTCATCTCGGTTGGTCAGTGGTTGGTTGGTTGATTAAATTGATTGATTGCTCAATTGATCATTGGATTGATTTACTGCCTGATTGATTGACTAGCTGATTAATTGACTGTTGACTGGCTGATTGATTGACTGGCTGACTGATGGATGGATGGATGGATGGGATGGATGGATGGATGGATGGATGGATTGATTGACTGGCTGATTGATTGACTGGCTGATTAATTGACTGTTGACTGGCTGATTGACTGACTGGCTGGCTGGCTGATGGATGGATGGATGGATGGAATGGGTGGATGGATGGATGGATGGATGGATGGATGGATGGTTGGTTGGTTCGTTGGTTGGTTCGTTGGTTGGTTGGATGGATGGATGGATCAGTCAGTTGAACAATCAGTTGAACAATATAATCGCTACCTCAGACTACTTAACCATTTACCAAACATGAAAGCATTGAGGGAAAAGGAGAAAATACTGGAACATGTAACTAGCATTTTGTCCTTCTTCCACAATGTTTTCTGCCCTTTGGAAGACAATACCAGCATTTAATTTGTCTTCAGCAAATGCTTCCAATTTGGACTAGTCTAAGATTTTGTAGTCTGGTAAACAGTTAACCCTTTACCACGCAATCCTGCCTTTTAACGACCCTGACGAAAAAGCCTTTTGAAAACATTGTGAGAAAAGGAGAAAATGCTGGTAACCAGCATTTTCTCCTTTTCCCACAATGTTTTCTACCCTTCCCAAAACAAATTTCAATTTTGAGCCACATTTGGTATGTAATCTACAAATGCTTTGAATTTGGACCAGTCTAAAATTTTGTCATTTGGTAAAGATTTAAACATACAAAACTTGTATGAACTCTACAACACAAAAGGCACTCTCACTCATTGAAATTCTATAGAAAATGGTTTTGTTCAGTCACAAAGGAATAAAATAGCAGACTTTTATGTACCTGAAGTATTAATTCAAATCATTCATTTTCTGTTTTTGTAGACTTTCTGACCCAATGAAAATCAAATCGTAGAGCAGATGAAACCTTTTTCCTCATACAAATAGAGGATGGATCTCATGAACCTCCGTCTGATTTCAAATCTACTCTTGTCCATATCGCAATCATATGAGTACACTCTGGCAGAATGGGACTTAATGCATCCCCGTGATGCATGACACCAAGCAAGTCATCACATGATCATGGATCCGTAAAGTCCATTTTGTCCAACAACTGACTGAAATTCGAGATAGAATGGTCCTTTGACATACAGAAAATTGACCCGTAGTGAAAAGTTTCAGCCCAGGTCAGCCTGCGCGGACTGCACTGGCTGACCTGGGTCGATACGTTTCACAGATGCATTAAGCTCCCTTTTCATAGAGCATGGCTGATATCAATTTTTGACGTTAATTTGAATAAGGCTGAAATGATAGTGTTTCCCTCTTTGAATGGGTAGAAAATATTGTGGGAACAGGAGAATATACAGATAACAAGAATGTTCTCCTTTTACCACAATGCTTTCGAAAGCCTTCTTCCTCAGGGTCAAAAACATGATGAATTGCTTAGAGTGGGCTTAAAGACAGTGTTGCATCTTGTGAAATTGAACAAAATGAGATTTAATATTTTCACTTAACCCTTTACCAGACGACAAAATTTTAGCCTTGTCCAAATTGAAAGCATTTGCAGACGACAATTTCAGTGTGGCTCATATGGTGCTATTTGTCTTTGGTAGGGTAGAAAACGTGGGAAAAGGAGAAAATGCTGATTACCAGCATTTTCTCCTTTTCCCACAATGTTTTCAAAAGGCTTCTTTCCCAGGGGCGTCAAAAGGCGGCATTGTGTGGTAAAGGGTTAACTCTTTACCACACAATCCCGACTTTTAACGACCCTGACAAAGAAGCCTTTTGAAAACATTGTGAGAAAAGCAGAAAATGCTGGTAACCAGCATTTTCTGCTTTTCCCACAATGTTTTCTACCCTATCTAAGACAAATTTCGTTATTTGGTTCACATCTAAATTGTCGTCTGCAAATGCTTTCAATTTGGACTAGTCTAATTTTTTCTTGTGTGGTAATGAGTTAAAGTAAATATCATTTGCAGATGGTACAGATCAAGATCAGACTGCTATTAATATGCAGTCTGATCTTGGATCTATACCGTCCACAACTTCATCATAAACTTGACTATGACCAAAAAGACCTTTACTTTCTGTAGAATAATATGTGTCACACTCTGGCAAAAGAGGGTTTAATGTATCTCCATGATCTGTTTTACCAAGCAAGTCATCACAAAATTATTGATCTGTAAAATCCATTTTGTCTTGCAACCCACTGAATCATGAGATAAACTGGTCTTTTGACATGCAGAAAATTGATCAATAGCAAAAAGTTGCGACTCATGTCAGCTTGCACAGATTGGGCAGGCAGGTATGAAACTTTTTGCAGATGTTTTAACCCTCCTTTTAGATTATATTATGTAAAAAAATCTTAAATTGGACTGTTTCAATTAGAAAAAAAAAGCCAACCCACATATTGCTATTTTTTTAAAGCGATACCAATGTAATTTAGAATTAGGAATAAACAAATTAACCCTTAACCCTTTACCAAATGACAAAATTTTGGACTGAACCAAATTGAAAGCATTTGCAGACGACAAATTAAATGTTGCTAAAATGATAATTTCTGTCATTGATGGGGTAGAAAACATTGTGGGAAAAGGAGAAAGTGCGCGTTACCAGCATTTTCTCCTTTTCCCACAATGTTTTCAAAAGGCTTCACTGTCAAGGTCGTTAAAAGTCAGGATTGTGTGGTAAAGGGTTAAAGTGCCTTTCAAGACTATAGTTACCTTTGCAGCCAGGGTAGATAAAGATCAAACAGAACAAAATGTGCAGTCTGATCGTTGATCTACACTATCTGCATTCTTTGGCCATTTCAGACAAAACTGACCTTAAAACTGCAAAATTTTGGCTCTTACTACTAGACTGAGTATGTCTGGTTTATTCCGCGTTCTAAGTGTTAACTTAGCCAATGGTCATGGCCAATCACATTTCTTATCTTAATTCTTAACCAGACAAATTTTATACCTGTCCAAAATGAAAGCATTTGCAGACAACAAATAAAATTTGTCTAAGATGATGGGATTTGTCTCTTAACTCTTTACCACGCAACCCCGAGTGTTAAAGGCCCTAAGAAAGAAGCCTTTTGAAAACATTGTGGGAAAAGGAGAAAATGCTGGTAACCAGCATTTTCTCCTTTTCCCACAATGTTTTCTACCCTTCCCAGCACAAATTTCAATTTTTGAGTCACATTTATTTTGTCGTCTGCAAATGCTTTCAATTTGGACAAGTCTAAAATCTTGTTGTTTGGTAAAGAGTTAACTCTTCACCAAACAACAAAATTTTAGACTAGTCCAAGCTGAAATCATTTGCCGGGGACATGATAAATGTGACTGAAAAATTAAATTTTGTCTTGGAAAGGGTAGAAAACATTGTTGGAAAAGGAGAAATGCTGGTTCTCAGGGTCGTTAAAGTCGGGATTGTGTGGTACAGGGTTAAGTAGTAGAAAATATAGCAGGACAAGGAGAAAATGCTGGGTACAAGCATTTTCTTCTTGTCCCACAATCCTTTCATGTCTTTGGTTAAAGGTTAAAAACGCCATCTTGAGTTGGTTGTTGCTGTTTACTGCTTTATTATTGCCCCTTTTTGTATATCACAGCTGCTACATACATGTACATGGAATAAACAATATCTTAACCCTTTCCCAGACGACAAATTTTGGACTGGTCCAAATTGAAAGAGTTTGCAGACGACAATTTCAAATTTGATAAAAATGGCAGAAAGTTATCAAAAAGGGGAGAAAACACTGTGGGAAAAGGAGAAATTGCTCATTACGAGCAATTTCTCCTTTTCCCACAATGTTTTCAAAAGACTTGTACTGCAGACATGTGAAAACCAGGGCTTGTTTGGGAAAGGGTTAAATCATTTAATCCATTATAATGATATAAGGCTATGCCAATAATCTATAAACCATTCTTAGACACATTCTACCTTCCCCGAGAAATGCATATTTTCCAAACACAAGAAAAGTAGTAATTGTCAAGATTTCTGACATTTGGGCAAATATTTCATTTTTTTTTTCTCATGTCAGATTTTTCTATGGCAATGAATGTTCCATATTCCTTGCATGTTTTCAGGGTATAAAAGGAACCAACTTTTGAAAGAAAAAAAAAGGTGCTGTACTTTTATTTTTAACTCTTTACCACAAAGATCCAAGTTTTGACAGTAATGAGGAAGAAGGCTTTTGAAAACATTTTAGGAACCAGAGAAAATGCAGGTTAACAGCTATCATGTTTTTTCCTCGTTGAAGAAAGATCTCATCATTTGAGCCACATTTTTTTCATCTGCAGCTGATGTCGAAATGGACCGGCCTAAAATGGTATCACTTGATAAAGGGTTTAATCCTTTACCAAATGACAAAATGTTAGACTGGTCCAAATTGAAAGCATTTGCAGACGACTATTTCAGCGTGGCTCAAATGGAGAAAGTTATCTTAGAAAGTGTAGAAAACATTGTGGGGAAAGGAGAAAATGCTGGTTACCAGCATTTTCTCCTTTTCCCACAATGTTTTCAAAAGGCTTTCTTCTTCAGGGTCATTAAAACTTGGGATCGTGTGGTAAAGATTTAAGAGCAGGGGGGTCTAAGTCTATTGTAATTGTCAAACAAAGCAAAACTGAAAACTTCAGTATTGATACCATGTGGAATTGGTCTATTAATTTCATTGTTATTGAATGGAGTGAAACATAAAAGTGAATTTGATTAATTGAAATTCTGAACAGTTACTGCTTGTAAAGAGGGAAGAAAAATGGATATTTCCAAGTAAATGAACATTCATTCTTTATTCATGAATTTAGTTTTATGTTTTATTCTAGATTCTTATTAAGTTTTTTTTTTTAATTCCCATTTTTTTTTTTATTTTGTAATGTTCCGGGTGAACTGTTTTCGAAAAATGAATGAAATCCTTAAATGTGTCTTAAAATGATATTTTTTTTTATCAATATGAGAAATGACATTTCAAGTTTCATGATTTGCACAGTAAAATTTGACAATGTGTGTACATTTACATTAAACTAGAAGATGTTTAACCCTTTACTATATGACAAAAATTTATACCATTCCAGATTGAAAGCATTTGCAGACGACAATTTCAGTGTGGTTCAAATGATGTGATTTTTGTTTGATAGGGTAGAAAACATTGTGGGAAAAGGAGAAAATGCTGGTTTCCAGCATTTTCTCCTTTTCCCACGATGTTTTCAAAGGCTTCTTTCTTAAGGGTGTTAAAAGTTGGGATTGTGGTAAAGAGTTAACTCTCTGAATATTGTCTAAATGTTGTTCACTATCATTAAACTGAAAACAGGTATATGACCTTCAATCAAGGGTAAGTAATTTCTCTAAAAGTACCGATACTTAGTTTCTGTGTTTTACTTAATGGTTGGGGGAGGTGTTATATAGTTTTGGAAAAAAGAGGTGTGTGATGTGGGATTGTTACAGATGGGGATGTCTGTGCTACAGTGCTACAGTTTATAGGGAGAAAAGAAAAAAAAGTGAGGTGTGGGTTGTTACAGATGGGGATGCCTGTGCTACAGTTTATAGGGAGAAAAGAAAAAAAAAGTGAGGTGTGGGTTGTTACAGATGGGGATATCTGTGCTACAGTTTATAGGGAGAAAAGAAAAAAAAGTGAGGTGTGGGTTGTTACAGATGGGGATGCCTGTGCTGCAGTTTATAGGGAGAAGAGAAAAAAAAGTGAGGTGTGGGTTGTTACAGATGGGGATGCCTGTGCTACAGTTTATAGGGAGAAAAGAAAAAAAAGTGAGGTGTGGGTTGTTACAGATGGGGATGCTTGTGCTACAGTTTATAGGGAGAAAAGAAAAAAAGTGAGGTGTGGGTTGTTACAGATGGGGATGTCTGTGCTACAGTTTATAGGGAGAAAAGAAAAAAAAGTGAGGTGTGGGTTGTTACAGATGGGGATGTCTGTGCTACAGTTTATAGGGAGAAAAGAAAAAAAAGTGAGGTGTGGGTTGTTACAGATGGGGATGCTTGTGCTACAGTTTATAGGGAGAAAAGAAAAAAAGTGAGGTGTGGGTTGTTACAGATGGGGATGTCTGTGCTACAGTGCTACAGTTTATAGGGAGAAAAGAAAAAAAAGTGAGGTGTGGGTTGTTACAGATGGGGATGTCTGTGTCACGGGTTGGGTGAAAGTTAACCCTTTCCCAAACGATAAATTTTAGACTGGTCCAAATTGAAAGAGTTTGCAGACGACAATTTTAAATTTGATGAAAATGGCAGAGAGTTGTCAAAAAGGGTAGAAAACATTGTGGGAAAAGGAGAAATTACTCATTACGAGCAATTTCTCCTTTTCCCATAGTGTTTTCAATAGACTTGTACTGCAGACACGTGAAAACTGGGGAAAGGGTTAATGGTTGGGAGGGAGGGGTTATAGTTTTGGTAAAAAGAGGTGTGTGATGTGGGATTGTTACAGATGGGGCTGCCAGCGCTACAGTTTATAGAGAGAAAAGAAAAAAAAGTGCAGTGTGGGTTGTTACAGATGGGGATGTCTGTGTCACAGGTTGGGTGAAAGTGAAGGAGTGTAGTAAGGATTGTTCAGATTACGGGTTTCTGTGTCACAGCTAGAGAGAAAGAGAATGAGTATTGTTCTGGATTGCTAGGAAGGGGTTCTTTGTCAAAGGTAGGGAGAAAAGATCCGTATTCACCATCCATTCTTAAGAATATTCTTGGTCTTGTTTTCCAAAATTTTCCAAATTTAAAAGTAACACACCTGATGATTGGCTAAACCATTTGGTTTAGCCAATCAGAAGTTGTCTTACTTTCAAACTTGGAAAATCTTGAAGAATAAGTCTAAGAACGTTCTTAAGAATGGTTGGTGAATACGGACCCAGGAGTATGGTGTTAGATTGTTAAAATTAGGGGTGTTTATGTCAAAGCAAGAATGAAAAGACAAGGAGTGTGATGTGGTTTTGTTCTGTTGGAATGTCTATGTCAGAGCAACAGAGAAAAAATAAAGTGGTGTGGTGTGCAAGTGGTACAGATTGGGTGTCCATGTTAGAGATAGGCAAAAAAGAAGAGTAGTAGGGTGTGGGATCTAAGTTAGGGAGAAAAAGAAAGAGTGTGGTGTGGGATTTATACAGAAAGGGAGAAAATCAAAGATTGTGGTGTGGGATTGTTCAGATGGGAGGTCTGTGTCACAACTAGGGTGAAAAGTGAAGAAGGTGGGTGTGAGGTTGTTCAGATGGAGTGTCTATGTCACAGAAAGGGAGAAATGACAAGGTATGTGGTGTGGTATTGGTTGGGGATGCCAACTTTACAGCTAGGGAGAAAAGGGAAGGGGTGAGGTGTGGATTGTTGCAGATGGGGATGCCAATGTCAGAGCTGGGGAGAAAAGAGAAAGAGTGTGACATGGGATTGCTCAGACTGGGGTGTCTATGTCACAGCTACTGAGAAAAGAGGACAGATGTGGGGTGACAGAATTCAGATTCGGATGTCTCACAGCTAGGGAGAAAAGTGTCAAAGTTTGTGTGGGATCTGATTGTTCAGATTGAGTGCACATGTCACAAAAAGGGAAAAAAGACAATGGATGTGGTGTTTCATTGTTCAGGTTGGGGGGTGTCTATGTCACAGCCAGGAAGAAAAAAGATGGAGTGTGTTGTGGGATTGTTGCAGATGGGGATGCCTGTGCTACAGTTAGGGAGAAAAGAGAAGAAGTGAGAAGTGGATTGTTACAGATGGGGATGTCTGTGTCACAGGTTGGGTGAAAAGTAAAGGTTGATTGATTGTATGGTGTTTAACGCCGTTTTCAACATTATTTCAGTTATATCGCGGTGGCCAGTGCACCTATCCATGCTTTCCTGGAGTCTCTGTTACCAGTACGCCGCACAATATCCTTTCCAAGCCACTGGCTGCTTTCCCACATAACCATCGTCGAAACAATGATCAGCGGTGAGAGAGGAATGAATCCTGTCGCAATGACTATCATCAATCCTCGGAAAGAAATTGGCCGGGCCGGGGATCGAACCAGCGACCTCCTGTTCTCAAGTCTTGTACGCTACCGACTGAACTACGGGGCTCGGCTTGAAAAGTAAAGGAATGTGGTGTAAGATTGTCATATAGCATCTATGCCACAGCTAGAGAGAAAATAGGAGTGTGGTGTGAGATAGTTATAGATGGTGATATCTATGTCACAGCTAAGGAGAAAAGAGGAGTTTGTTGTGGGTTTGCTACAGATGGGGATGTCACAGTTAGGGAGAAAAGAGGAGTTTGTCCAGGAACTGTTCAGATGATGGGTTTCTATATCACAGCAAGGGAGAAAAGATGACTTTGGTGAAGGATTGTTCAGTTGGGGGGCATCTATGTTACAGCTATGGAAAAAAGGGAGGAGAGTGGTGTGGGATTGTTCAGATGGGGGTGTCGATGTCACAGCCACACTGTTACTGCACAGAGCTACCATAGGCAGCCTTCCTCTGCACATCTATTTTTTTACACCAATATGTCTATGATTTTTTTCAGTCGGTTTTAATAAACATGCAAATTGTTGAGAGTTTTTTTTCTCGTCAAATATCAGACTTGTCCATATTCAAAGATTTAGCAGAAAACAAATTAACCCTTTACCAAACAACAAAATTTTAGACTGGTCCAAACTGAAAGCATTTGCAGACGACAGATCAACTGTGGCTAAAATATTGAAATATGATTTGGGAAAGGTAGAAAACATTGTGGGAAAAGGAGAAAATGCTAATTACCAGCATTTTCTCCTTTTCCGATAATGTTTTCAAAGGGCCTCTTCCTCAGGGTCGTTAAAACTCGGGATTGTGTTGTAAAGGATTAAATATTAGTTAGATAATGGGATTTGTCTTTGAAAGGCTAGAAAATATTGAAGGAAAAGGAAAAAAATACTAGTTCTCTGCTTTCCATGATGTTTTCCCCTCTACCTTTTCAGAGACAAATCTAATTATTTAACTCTGTACCACACAACAAAATTGTAAAATTGTCCAAATTCAAAGCATTTGCAGACGACAATTAAAATTTAGCTCAAATGATGGAATTTATCTTTGATATGGATGAAAACAATGTGGGAAAAGAAGAAAATGCTGGTTTCCAGCATTTTCTCCATTTCCAGCAATGTTTTCAAAGACTTCTCCTCAAGGTTGTTAAAACTCAGGATTGTGTGTTAAAGGGTTATGCCACATTTTTTTATTCTTCAGCTGTAAATACTTCCAATTATTTAGACAAGGTTGACATCTGGAAAAGCAGAAATTTAAGTTTTACTTTTCTTGGACAACCAAGACAAAATTTAACAGAAGAACCCTGATTGACAATTAAATAAAGAGTTTGTTGATTTCTAAAGTCAACACCTGTAGAAAACTTAAACTGAATCCTTGAACCTTGCAAAGGACACAATATTTATGAAGATGCAACATTTTTTCTCTCAGACAAGAGCATCTTTGCGAGCCTAATAAGCTCAGTCAGTAATGTACAGTACAGGATTTGAAGCCAAGGGGTTGCTGGTTCAGATTTCCAATTAACTCTTTACCAAACAACAAAATTTTTGACTTGTCCAAATTGAAAGGATTTGCAGACGACAAATTAAATGTGACTCAAAACTTGAAAGTTGTTCTTGGAATGGTAGAAAACATTCTGGGAAAAGGAGAAAATGCTGGCTACCAGCATTTTCTCCTTTTCTCACAATGTTTTCAAAAGGTTTCTTTCTCAGGGTCATTAAACCTCTGGATTGTGCCATGAAGGGTTAAGCTAAACTTTTCTGAGGTTTGATGGCAGCAATTGTGACAGGATTTACTCCTCCCTAACTGCTGAACATTGTTTATTTGGAAAGCATCTAGTGGCTTTGGAAGAATGTTGTGCAAAATAGTGGTAAAAGAAATTCCAAGAATATATGGAGAGGTGCACTGGCTGCCTTGATATGACTGAAATAAGCTTGAAATTCCATTAATCACCGAACAACCAAACAAACACCTGCATTATTCAGGAAACTGCAAAATATTTTAACCCTCAGAGCGTCAAATAATCCAGACATTTTCAGTCTAGAAATTAAACCTAAAGAACTTCACTTTCAAGATTCTTTTTTTCCAGTTCCATAATCACCAACCATTCTTTAGAACATTTTTAGTCATATTCTCTAAGATTTTCTAAATTTTAATGTAACAAAACTTCTGACTGGCTAAACCAAATGGTTAAGCCAATCAGTTATTGTCTTAATTTCAAATTTAGAAAATTTTGGAGAATAAGACTGAGAACATTCTTAACTCTTAGAGTGCTTTATTTATGAAATGGACCCTTTCAATAACAAAAAGTATCTGAAATATTGTCATTTCAAGGTTGTTTTAGCCAGAAAATGTAATGAAGTAGCTGACAGTGTATATCAAAGATCAGACTGCATGTTCTGTGCAGTCTGATCTTAATCTACACTGTCAGCAAAAACAGCTTAAGTTGGTTCCAGCACTGTAAGGGTTAAGAATTGTTTGTGAATACAAATCCAGAATATTTCAGCAAAGTAGACAGTGTAGGTCAAAGATCAGATGGCACATTGTGTACGTAGGCCTAAAAGGCATTTAACTCTTTACCACACAATCCCGACTTTTAACGACCCTTAGAAAGAGGCCTTTTGAAAACATTGTGGGAAAAGGAGAAAATGCTGGTAACCAGCATTTTCTCCCTTTCCCACAATGTTTTTTACCCTGTCAATGACAATTTCCATCATTTGAGTAAAATTTGAATTGTCATCTGCAGATGCTTTCAATTTGGACAAGTCTACATTCTTGTTGTTTGGTAAAGAGTTAACTGTATTGGTAAAAGGTGCTATAATGGTTAATTTCTTATATTTCAAGAATGAGTTAGAACCTATCTGCTACACTGAAGTTGAAGGACATTGATAGTCCGAAACATGTCTGATATCTCTGTGATGATATTGCACAGTAAATGGAGTTAACTCTACTAAATGACAAAATTTTTTGCAAATATTATGTGATTTGTCTTCGAAAGCTTAAAAACAGTGGGAAAAGGAGGAAGTACTGGTTACCTGCATTTTCTCCTTTTTGGACAATGTTTTCAAAAGCCTTCTCCCTCTGTGTTACTTGAACTCAGGACTGAGTGGTAAAGGGTAAACCCACACTAGGTTTCAAAAGGTCATGTACATAGTTCATTCATTATTCACAACTATTCTTCTTTAAGACAATTTAATCATGGAGACCATTATTTAAGACTGTCTTTTGCAATTAGTTAATCCTTAGCTTACGAAGAGAAATACAAATGTGCTTTTGTAGATACCACAGTTTAAGATCAGGTTGCTAAGAAAATGAAGACTGATCGTCGATCTACACTTTTATATTTTGAAAATTCTGGCCAAAACATACTTGATTTTTTTTTTTTTTTATTTACAGATTGAAAAAAAAATCATTTTTTCATTTATTAAGTAAACTTTAGAGTTTATTCATCCCTTACCAAGCAATCACATGTTTGAACAACCCTGATGAAAAATGTCTTTTAACTCTTTACCAAACGACATAATTTTAGACTGGTCCAAATCGAAAGCATTTGCAGACGACAAAATAAACATAACTGAAAAATTGAAATTTGTTTTGGTTAGGGTAGAAAACATTGTGGGAAAAGGAGAAAATGCTGGTAACCAGCATTTTCTCCTTTTCCCACAATGTTTTCAAAAGGCTTCTTTCTCAGGGTCGTTAAAAGTCGGGATTGTGTGGTAATGAGTTAAACATCATGAGGAAACCATAAAATGGTGGTATTAATTAAGTTTTTCTCTTTTCTTCAAAAAAACAAATTTCAACCTTTTGAGTGGCCTCTGTCATTCTGCAAATGCTTTCCATTTGGACATGTCTGTAATGGTGTGAAATGGTTAAGAGTAAACTCTTTACCACACAATCCTGAGTTTTAACGGCCCTGAAGAAGATGGCTTTTGAAAACATTGTTGGAAAAGAAGACACTGCTGGTAACCAGCATTGTCGTCTTTTCCCACAATGTTTTCAATGATCTCAGAGACACATTCTGTCATTTGTGCCCCATTTTATTTGTCGTCTGCAAACGCTTTCAGTTTGGACTGGTCTAACATTCTGTTGTTTGGTAAAGAGTTAATCCTATTAACTCTTTACCAAACGACAAAATCTTAGACTGGTCCAAATTGAAAGCATTTGCAGACGACAAATAAAATGTGACTTAAGAATTGAAATTTGCTATGGGACGGGTAGAAAACATTGTGGGAAAAGGAGAAAATGCTGGTTACCAGCATTTTCTCCTTTTCCCACAATGTTTTCAAAAGGCTTCCTTTTTAGGGTTGTTAAAAGTCGGGATTGTGTGGTAAAGAGTTAAGTATTCAATATGGCCATGAGAAACTTGGCATTTCAGCATTATGCTGGTAACCAGCATTTTCTCCTTTTCCCACAATGTTTTCTTCCCTATCAAGGACGAAAGTCATCATTTGAACTATACTGTATTTATTTTGTCATCTGCAAATGCTTTCAATTTGGTTGAGTCTAAAATTTTGTTGTTTGGTAAAGAGTTATTATATTCTTTGAAAAAGGGTATTGCCTACCTGTACTCTTTGGATTGATTAGTTTTTGAGAGGAAGAGAAAGATAATGTAATGTTAAAAGATAATTCTAGTTTTCCATTGAAGATTATTTTGTTGTTGCTTACATTTAAATAAAAAACCGTGACGAATGATTTAAGAAACTTTTGAATCCATAGGAATTTATGTATTCACATTATAAGCGTTTGAATCAGTAAACACGAACATTGTCTTTTTTTTTTTAACGTAAGGGTTGTAATTAAAAGAGCCACTTTTATCAGATAATCAGTAACACATGGAGTAATTGAGTATCACACAATTAGTTGTTAAACTGATGACGTGACCCCTTGAACATTTTGCCTAGTAACCATGCACCAATCATGTTGAGTAACTCGAAGCTAATTCAGTGCAACACTGTGCCACAGAGAAAAGTTGATTGATAAATGTCTTAAAATATTCTATTCTGCCAATCAAAAATATGGATCTTAGTATTACAGATGGGTGATTTATCTCAAAGCACAAACAGTGATAAAGATTTTCTTGTTTACATTGTTGTGTGCAATGTGCATTTTTAAAAGCATTCTGCTTATCAAAAAGTGATTGTTTTGACAATTTTGGATTACAGGTTTCACATAAGCAAATATGCCCTAATCCTTAGTGATAAATCTGTCTTCAATATCAAGTTAAAGCAACTGTTGCTGAGCAAATTGAACTCTAGCACAGAATAAAACAATTTATTAACTATTGTTAAGTACATTATGTAAGTCTCTTTGAAAATTGTGTTAATGTTCAGCTCTTAAAGTCTGGATGTTTTAAATCTTTTGTTGAGTTTGTGACTATTTCAATAAGCATATAACTCTGTAACTTAAAAAAAAAGAGTCATGTCAAAATGGGTGACACCAAATGTTTTAGAGAAGAGAGTTCGCCTTGGGACTCTGGAAGTCCCAGAGGCATCCCGGAAACGGGTTTTACAGAAATATGAAAAACTAAAACACCCAATGAACTCGGTGTGGAACTTGCCTGAGGCCAATGAATCTCTATGGGAAACAGTTCCCATTGACGATGAATTGTTTAAAATAGCTCATTATATGGATAGAAATAAAAGTTATCGGTATGTATGTGACAAAGTCATCTTTGTGAGTCAATGGTGATGATCACTACGTGGAGTTATAATCAAGATGCATGTAGTGATTGTCACCCCTTGGCTTGCGAAGATGATGTCGTAGTATGCATGTGTTGTATGTGACTAGGTTATTTGTGTGTACATACTTCTTAAACCCTCTATCAAACGAACCAGGGTTTTAACGACCCTATGAAAGAAGCCTTTTGAAAACATTGAGGGAAAAGGAGAAAATGCTGGTAACCAGCATTTTCTCCTTTTCCCACAATGTTTTCTAGCCTTTCCCAAACAAATTTCAATTTTTCAGACACATTTATTTTGTCGTCTGCAAATGCTTTCAATTTGGACAACCCTAAGATTTTGTTGTTTAGTAAAGAGTTATAATGTTTGCTTTGATGACCAAAGTTATTTGGTTTTGTAGAAAAGCTTCCCTAAAAAAATGTTTGTGGATGGAAAAGGTAAATGGCATTGTCTACATCTGTCACAAAAAATATTCAAAAGCATTTCTGGCATACCAGATAACTTTGATCATCCAAAGTACTGCAGAGTGCATATTTTAGCCTCATCCAAATTGAAAGCATCTGCAGATGAAAAATTTGAAAAGTGGTTCAAATGAACTTAAGGTTTTTAGAAAGGGTAGAAAACATTGTGGGAAAAGGAGAAAATGCTGGTTACCATCATTTTCTCCTTTTCCTACAATGTTTTCAAAAGGCCTCTTACTCAGGGGCGTGAAAACACGGGATTGTTTGGTAAAGGGTTAATTTGTAGTTTTGTTTTCTAATCTGTTCGCTGATGGCGTAAATATTAGGAAAAAAGCTTACAAGACATACACTGTAAACTACAACAAAATTTCTAGTGGGTTTGCCATACCGTGGAAAGGATATGCCGCTGGAAAATGGTGTAGAATAAGTTCTGGGCCTGTATTTACCAGTCATCCTAAATGGTGTTTTTTGGGTGTAATGATAGATTCATCAAAGTAAGGAGATTTCCGATTGGCTAAACCAGCTGAACTACTTCGGGACTATTTTCCAAGGAATTTTTTATATATGTACTTGTAGGCCAGTACAGACTAATATGCACCTTATAAATATGCTTTGTTTATGTTTTAGATATTTTTTTTTCTTATAATCAGATTACATTTGATCTGGTGATTTTAACTCTTTACCAAAGACAAAATCGTGCACTTTTTCAAACAAGACTAAAAGAATTAGATCTAATTTTGCAGACAACAAATCAGATGTGATTCATGGAAATTATTAGAATTATCTTTGAAAGAGCTGAAAATATTGAGGAAAAAAGAGAAAATGCTGGAAACCAGGATTTTCCCCTTTTCCTTATTGGGTTTTCAAAAGCAGGGTTTTTAAACCACAAGTTATTTATTTATTGATCTAAATTGTGTTTAAAATAATGGGGTAAGCCTTTGACAGAGAGTGAGAATTTAAGTTGATAATGCCAAGCAGCTGATATATATAACAATAAATATCTTTAAAAAAGATAGACGGTGTAAGAGATACTGGAATATGAATATTGAAACTCTTTTATAGCTCAATATGAAGTAAAATAATGAAAAGTAACCCCACGAGCAATGGCCTCTTTTTCTTCCCTGTTTTCATTTTGTTGAAAAGTAGTATTGCATGGTTATTGGGTAATGCTTAAGAAAATATTAAAGTTCCAAATAGCACAATAAAAGAATCATTCTCTTCTACATTATTTTGCTTTGGTATGAATCAAGGCCCCAGCATATCAATTATCAGTAGCAATGCTTGTTTATAGTGGTTTCATAAATGTGTGAGCAAATATGTATGCCAGGAGGGGCCCACCGAATAAACATGTGCACATTTTTGACCAATCGCAAATTACCAGTCCATCTATTTATTCTTTATCAGTACCAAGAAGTAGGTCAAAAGCCAGCATATTCAGCTTTGCCAAACAAAAAGTTTTATCTATTTTTATCCAAGAAGGCTTCAGATGACGTCAGACACAACTATTTATAAACAGGAAGTTGCAATGTTTACATGACGTCACTGATGACATAGTTCATTAAGCTTGCCATGGTAACAACGTCACAAGCATTATGTTAATGATTTCTCAATATCAGTATTGAAGTATTGAGATATTGAAGTATAAAATAACTACAGCATCAAAAATAGTTTTTAATAGCCAAAAGGCTTTGCAGGGCTGTTGTAGGCTATTGCAGGGCTAATTTTGCCATTTAAATAATGGCCCATTTGCATGAAGAGGGTACAAATATTAGAGTAGCAAAGAAGAAGCCGTCAGATTTGCCTGCTATTCCACTAAAACCAAGGTATTGTTGTAAGAATTTGAGCCATGTTCTGGCAAAAGGGGGCTTAATGCATCTCTCTGATCCATGACACCAAGCAATTCATCACATAATTGTGGATCCATACAATTTATTTTGTCTAACAACCGACTGAACCATGAATTTGAACTTGAAATGCAGAAAATTGGCCAAAAGCAAAAAGTTTCGGCCCAGGTCAGCCTGCATGGACTGCGCAGGCTGACCTGAATCGATACTTTTTGCAGATGCATTAAGCCCCCTTTTCACAGAGCATGACTCAATTGTATTTGAAACACAAAAATTTATTTTTAGCACTACATCTATTGATGTTGTTCTTATCTAAGTTATTGCGGGAAAACTGTCACAACTTTTCTATTGAGGATTTAACGCTTTACAACACAGTTCCAATTTTTATCCATTTGTGACAACAAAAAACTTTTGAAAACTTTGTGGGAAAAGGAAGAAATGCTGATAAGCCGCATTTTCTCTTGCCACAACTTTTTCTTCTATTTCGAAGACAGAAAATATCTGTCCTCCGCAAATGCTTTTAAATTGGAAAGACCATAATTTTGTTGCTTGGTAAAGGGTTAAAGCTTAAAAATTACCAAACAACCCTATGTTTTAACAAGGTTTGGAAAATAGAGATGCATGTAACAGTGTTTTTGCCTTTTCCAGCAATTTCTATCCTTTCAATGACAAAACTCCGTATTTCAGCAACATTTAATTTGTTGTCTGCAAGTGCTTTCAGTTCCTAGAAGTCTAAAATTTTGTCCTCAGCTTAAAGAGTTAAAACTTGTGAAAGGATGTCTTTCACCTTTACTGTTTGCATATGTGGTGTTTGACAGATCTATTTTATAGTTCTTGATTTTCAAAACTCATCTTTGATGAATGAACAAATAAAGAATCAAATAGAGACATTTGTTACATTTTATTATTTCAGCAGAGCATTGCCCAAACATTCTCATTTTTTTTTTCCACCTTGTACCTATACCAGTGAACCAATCTTATTTTTGTTTCCAGGACAACATACGGAAAAATGAATGAATGGATGAAGATGCCTGGGGGTCAGGACATGAGGTCTGGGGTTCCTGTAACATTATCTGATGGTAACTGGAGGCACACAAAACGGGCAAGTTTAAACTATTGCTAGGGTTAGCTTTAACTCTTTATCAAACAACAAATTTTTAGACCAGTCCAAATTTAGAGCAGTTGCAGATAACAAATAAAATGTGGCTCATTCTGTCTTTGTGTGAAAAAGAGAAAATGCTGGTAATCCGCATTTTCTCCGTTTCCCAAAATGTTTTTAAAAGCCCTTTCCCTAGGGGTCATTGAAACTCGAGACTATGTGGTAAACGGTTAACGCATTACCACTGATAAGCACTGTTTTTAGTTTGGTTGTTTTCCAAGGTATTTACTATTTTTACTGTTTTTAGTTTGGTTGTTTTCCAAGGTATTTACTATTGTCATTATCCTGTTGTCATCCTTGTGCAAAAATTTTGATATTTTCTCTTATCAATATTATTTATTACCAAAGATATTTACTTCAAACTTTGGCCATTTGGTAACTATGAAAAGTGGGGTAACAGAAACCAGAAGGGCAGGTAACCTTCAAAATATTTTTAACACCGTAATGCCCCCTTTTTTTAACCCTTTCCCAAACAAGCCCTGGTTTTCACGTGTCTGCAGTACAAGTCTTTTGAAAACACTGCAGGAAAAGGAGAAATTGCTTGTAACGAGCAATTTCTCCTTTTCCCACAATGTTTTCTACCCGATTTTAGACCTTTCTGCAATTTTCATCAAATTTAAAATTGTCATCTGCAAACTCTTTCAATTTGGACTAGTCCAAAATTTATCATTTGGGAAAGGGTTAACTGAAAAATTAACTGTACAGAGCATTAGCACCCACATGCTGTGTTCTTGTGATTTCTTGCTGCAGATATCTTTTGAAACTTTGAGAGAGTGTCTGACACTATAAGTTTTCCTGCTTTTTGTACTGTTTGTCATCCTTGTCACCCTTGACAACACAACCCTGATGTAACGACCCTGAGGAACATAATTTTTGAAAAACTTGTGGGAAAAGAAGAAAATGCTGGTAACCAGCATTTTCTCCTTTTCCCACAATGTTTTCTATCTATTTTAAGACAAATTGTCAAAATTTGAGTCTCATTCAATATGTCATCTGCAAAAAAAAATTAATGCTTTCAATTTGGACAAGTCTAAATTTTCTTGTCTGGCAGAGTTAACTAAAGTTGCTTCCACAGACAGGGTAGACCAAGATCAGGGCTCATAGACACCAAGCATTCCTAACAACATTCCTAGTCTAATTCTCAAAAACTATCTAAATTGTTACACAATTTCTGATGTAGCCAATTGGAAATTGTTTACATTCAAAATTTAGAATTACATGTATTCTGAAAATGCAGTTTAGAATAGTTGATGAATATGGCCCATAACTTTTCAGTATTTTAGTGGTAGAATTCATTTTATTATGTACCTACAAGAAATTCCAGCTCAAATACACACAGATGAAATATCACACACAACAGAAAAAAATCTGTATCTACACACTGTGAAATATGGTTCCAAATGTGGTATGATGATGTTATGATGACATATCTTTGTATTCATCTGGAATTCGATTGGTCAAAATTTTACTCTGTAATATTCATCTGCCATTCATAAACAGGAAGTTAGAGGCTACTATATCATTATTTGTTTACTGTTTTCGAATAAAATGTTAATAATTGCAAAATTTTGTCTTTGAAGGTGGTAGGTATATAATATAGGAATATTATGTCGTAGTGACTTTCCTAATGCTTGTATTTACTTCTCTCTGCGTAAGAAAATTTTGGCATCTTGCTCGACCTTCGGTTTTGCGCGATATCAAATTTTCTCACGTTGAACGAATAAAATACAAGCACTAGGAAAGTCACTACAACATAATATTCCATATTTATCCATTTCCTTTTTTGCAGACAGAGACAACACAGAAGACTGTCTCAACCAACAATGAGTACAATGTAAGATTTAGAGATTCCTATGCTGATCTCACATCTAAAATAGCCTATAGGTTTCCTAACCCAGGTTTACCCAGGTACTTTTTTTCTTTTGTCTTCCTGAATACATTAAATGCATATTGTTCTAGACCAGGGTCCGTATTCACCAACCATTCTTAAGAATATTCTTGGTCTTGTTCTTCAAAATTTTCCAAATTTGAAAGTAACACACCTTCTGATTGGCTAAACCGAATGGTTTAGCCAATCAGAAGTTGTGTTACTACCAAACTTGGAAAATCTTGAAGAATAAGTCTAAGAACGTTCTTAAGAATGGTTGGTGAATACCCAGGTTTTAAACACTGTTGCAGCAGCAAAAATTGTTTGCAGATTTTCCTATATTAGCTGGGCTAGCTGTTGTCTAAAAAAAAGAACGTCAAGGTAATTTCATAGCTCTGACATTGTCGTCTGTGTCATTATCTGCTTCTGCATCCTGGTGTGAAAACTTCGACATTTTATAATATCTCTGTTATAACTGAAGATACTTGCTTCAAGCTTAACCCTTTCCCAAACGACAAATTTTGGACTGGTCCAAATTGAAAGAGTTTGCAGACGACAATTTTAGATTTAATGAAAATGGCAGAAAGGTCTCAAAAAGGGTAGAAAACACTGTGGGAAAAGGAGAAATTGCTCGTTACGAGCAATTTCTCCTTTTCCCACAGTGTTTTCAAAAGACTTGTACTGCAGACACGTGAAAACCAGGGCTTGTTTGGGAAAGGGTTAAACCAGCTAATAATTATCGAAGGAGAATCTACATGGCAAGAGCAGGTAACCATCAAAGTATTTTTGATAGAGTTATGCCCCTTTTTCAACCTAGAATTTTCATTGAAAATCAAGGATATGCAGCCAAGCACTGGCATATTTTCTAATTCTGTATTAAACAGTAATTCATTCGGATTGTTCATATGTTACATAATGGATGTTTTAGATCGTCAAAAATCTTTTACAAACAACACTGAGGAAAGCTTCATACATGATCAATTAAAAAGCCTTAACCCTTTCCCAAACAAGCCCTGGTTTTCACGTGTCTGCAGTACAAGTCTTTTGAAAACACTGTGGGCAAAGGAGAAATTGCTCATAACGAGCAATTTCTCCTTTTCCCACAGTGTTTTCTACCCTTTTTGAGAACTTTCTGCCATTTTCATCAAATTTAAAATTGTCGTCTGCAAACTCTTTCAATTTGGACCCATCAAAATTTGTCGTTTGGGAAAGGGTTAAATAAGGGATATTTCTTTGAAAGGGTAGAACACTTTGTGGGAAAAGGAATTTTGGTAAAGTGTTTGGGGTTTTTACTTTGACTACTAAGGGTTTTATTATGTCCCCTCATCGTACAGGTTTAAAAAAGTATGATGGAGGAAAAAATCAGTCGGTCTAAATGAATAGAGTTAGGGCTGTTATCTCCGTCATCAAACAGGTTTTAAACAGTATGGTAGGGAAAAAAAGGTGATTTCTCAAATGAGTAAGTTGCTCCTTTTCCCACCAAAGTTTCTGTGCTTTCTAAAATCTTTATTGGCCTTTCTATTAAATTTTCTTGTGGTTTGTTGATTTTTTCTTCTGTCCTTGTCAGATTGATGTTTCTTCTCCGTATAGGCAGATTTTACAGGGATATTTTCTCCTGTCATCTGCAAATTTGTTTCAAGGGGTGATAAATTATCACAAACTTTGTCACATTATGTTTTCAGAATGTGATTAAATTTAGTGTTATAGAATTTCAATTTTGATCAACATGTGATCTCAAAGAGAGGCTATTGCATCAAAGTATTAAAAAGCTGACCATATTCATGCTTTTAGTTTCTATCTCCCTTTTGTATTTCTTTTATGAAACATATTGCTAAAAATGTATTATATTGTGAAGCAAAGATAAATGAAACTTAATTGATATGATGTGGCAGGTAGATCAAGGGAATTAACTCATACATAGCTTACTTGTAAGAAGATCTGAGACTCACAGAAAATTTTCTTGACAACTTATTCATAAAGATCTGAATCACCTTTTCATGGTCAATTTTTTGTTTCCTTTTTTATGAATTTATTTTTTTATTTGTTTACTTATTTATTTATCTACATTTATTTTATTCCAGGTTAAGGCAAGGTCGTATAGGTGGTTCCTGGAGACATATAAAAGAAGTTCTTGGACATGGTGGTAGTCGTGTAGTCTACGTTGATGGTAAAATGTCCTTTATTCTGTCACAAAATGTTTTGTATTAGCCTTTAAGATGCAGCCTGGGTCTGTATTCACTAACCATTCTTAAGAATGTTCTTTGTCTTGTTCTTCAGAATTTTCTACATTTTAAAATAAAACAACTTCTGATTGGCTAAACCATTTGGTTTAGCCAATCAGGAGTTGTGTTACTTTCAAATGTAGAAAATTTTGGAGAATAAGACTCAGAATATTCTTAAGAACGGTTGGTGAATAGGGACCCTGATCTTGGATCAGCATTTTCAGATATTTTGTTAAATAAGCTGGTAAAAACAGCCTTTATGTCATTTAACCTTTAACCAGACAACAAAATTTTAGATGCTTTCAAACTGAAAGCATTATTAGTAGACAGCAAGTGAAATGTGGCTCAACTGATAGGATTTCTCAATGAAAGAGTAGCAATGGTTGTGGGAAAAGGAGAAAATGATGGTAACCAGCATTTTCTCCTTTTTCTACAGTGTTTTCAAAAAGCTTGTTTGTAAGGACCATTAAAACACAGGAATGTTTTGTATAGGGTTAACCCTATAATCTTGATTTTAATGGCTGTGCACCTTCTAGTTTGTATGCATGTTTTTTTTTCCTAATGTTGCATCAAACTTAGACATCTTAGACATCTGTAAATACCGGTAACATGTATTTCAGGACTGGTAGCTGTATATGATGAAGAACAATTCAACCAGAAGTTACAAGCTCAATCACCATTCCGTCCACATCTACGACGTCAAGTGTACTCGGCTAACAGGGGTTTTGATCACGATGCCTCCAGGATTGGCCGACAGGGACTTCCTCAATCGACCCAAGGTGTTCACTGTAAGTGTATTATGTTCGTACTTATGTTTGTTTGTTATAATTTTTGGCTCTGTACCGAATGCCAATTGTTTAGACTTGTCCGAATTGAAAGTGTTTGTAGATGACAATTAAGATGTAGCTTAATCATGGAATTTGTCTTTAAAGGAGTAGAAAAAATCAAGGGAAAAGGAGAAAATGCTAGGGTTACCTAACCCTAACCATTTCCTCTCAATATTTTCTAAAGCCTTCTTCCTCAGGGTTGTTAAAACATGGGATAGTCAGGAAAAGGTTTAAGGTTTTAACCCTTTATCACACAATCTGGAGTTTTAATGACCCTGAGAAAGAGGCCGTTTGAAAACATTGTGGGAAAAGGAGAAAATGCTGGTAACCAGCATTTTCTCCTTTTCCCACAATGTTTTCTGTCCTTTTACAGACAAATTTCATCATATGCATCATATCTAATTTGTCATCTACAAATGCTTTCAATTTAGACAAGTGTAAAATTTTGTCGTTTGGTAAAGGGTTAAATATTATTTTAATTTAGTTAAATTGCAGCAGCTAGTGCTCTTATTCGTGTATTCCTTGAGTTTTTTTTTTTTTTAACAGCAATATATACAACATACTTTCTTAGCCCCAAGCTGCTTTCCAAAAAAAAAAAGCATGGTTGCAACAATGTTCAGCTGTGAGAGAGGAATGAATCCGGTCTTTTTGACCTTCATTAGCATTTGGAAAGAATGTTGCAGAGTAGGGGAATCAAACCAGCAACAACTGGGCTTGACAATGAGTGATATATTTTGCTACACAAAATTTTAAGACGAAGGTTAAAAAACAATGCTACCATTTTGTGCAGTCATGAATGATGTCTAGTTTTTACGGTGGCACTGAGGTGACATGTGCATTTTTAGCTCACCTTAGCACAACGTGCTAAAGGTGAGCTATTGTGATCACCCTATGTCCGGCGTCCGGCGTCCGTCGTCCGTTGTCTGTCAACAATTTCTTTAAACATCTTCTTCTCCTAAACCACTGGGCCAATCTTGATGAAACTTGGCAGGGATGTTCCTTGGGTGAAGCTCTACCAAAATTGTTCAAAGAATTGAATTCCACCCACAACTCTGGTTGCCATGGCAACAAAAAGGAAAAAAAAAGCAAAATCTTTGAAAATCTTCTTCTCTGAAACTAGAAGGCGCAGAGCTTTGATATTTGGTATGTAGCATCTCCTAGTGGACCTCTACCAAGTTTGTTCATTTGATGCCCCTGGGGTCAAAACTGGCCCCGCCCCGGGTGTCACAAGTTTGAGCATAGTAACAAAGAAGGAAAACTTTAAAAATCTTCTTCTCTAAAACTTGAAGGTGTAGAGCTTTGATATTTGGCATGTAGCATCTCCTAGTGGACCTCTACCAAGTTTGTTCATATGATGTCCCTGGGGTCAAAACTGGCCCCGCCCTGGGGGGTCACAATTTCCAACATAGGAACAAAGAAGGAAAACTTTAAAAATCTTCTTCTGTAAAACTAGAAGGCATAGAGCTTTGATATTTGGCATGAAGCATCTCCTAGTGGACCTCTACCAAGTTTGTTCATATGATGCCCTTGGGGTCAAAACTGGCCCCACCCCGGGGGTCACAAGTTCAAACATAGGAACAAAGAGGGGAAACTTTAAAAATCATCTTCTCTGAAACTGGAAGGCGTAGAGTTTTGATATTTGGTATGTAGCATTGCCTAGTGGACCTCTACTAAGTTTGTTCATATGATGCCCCAGGGGTCAAAACTGGCCCTGCTTGGGGGGTCACAAGTTTGAGCATAGTAACAAAGAAGGAAAACTTTAAAAATCTTCTTCTCTGAAACTTGAAGGCGTAGAGCTTTGATATTTGGCATGTAGCATCTCCTAGTGGACCTCTACCAAGTTTGTTCATATGATGCCCCTGGGGTCAAAACTGGCCCCGCCCCGGGGGTCACAATTTCCAACATAGGAACAAAGAAGGAAAACTTTAAAAATCTTCTTCTGTAAAACTAGAAGGCATAGAGCTTTGATATTTGGTATGTAGCATCGCCTAGTAGACTTCTACTAAGTTTGTTCATATGATGCCCTTGGGGTCAAAATTGGCCCTGCCCCGGGGGTCACAAGTTCAAACATAGGAACAAAGAAGGAAAACTTTACTTTTTTTTTTCTCTTAAATGGGAAGGCATAGAGCTTTGATATTTGGTATGTAGCATCTCCTGGTAGTGTTCTACCAAGTTTGTTCCAAGGATGCTGCTTGGGTCAAAACTGGCCCAGCCCCTTGGGTCATAAGTTTGAACATTGGAACAAAGAAGGAAAACTTTAAAATTCTTCTTTTCTGAAACCGAAAGGTGTGGAGCTTTGATATTTGGTATGTTGCATCTCAGAGTGGACCTCTACCAAGTTTGGTCATATGATGCCCCTGGGTCAAAACTGGCCCCGCCCCGGGGGTCACAAGTTCGAAGATAGGAACAAAGAAGGAAAACTTTAAATTTCTTTTTCTCTTAAACGGGAAGGTGTAGAGTTTTGATATTTGGTATGTAGCATTTCCTAGTGGACCTCTACCAAGTTTGTTCATATGATGCCCCTGGGTCAAAACTGGCCCAGCCCCGGGGGTCACAAGTTCGAACATAGGAACAAAGAAGGAAAACTTTAAAATTCTTCTTTAAAACTGGAAGGCGTAGAGCTTTGATATTTGGTATGTAGTGATTCTCTTCTAAGTTTGTTTGCCCATCTAAGCGCAACAAGTTCATTGTGTTCAAAATTGGGTCATCTTGGGTCATAAACTAGGTCACTAGGTCAAATTAAAGAAATACCTTGTTGGCACTCTCGAGGCCACATTATTTGCTCAATTGCCTTGAAAATTAGTTAGAAAGTTTGTCTTTATAAAGTCTCACATAAGAGTAATTTGGGTCAACTTGGGTCATAAACTAGTTCACTGGGTCAAATTAAAGAAATACCTTGTTTGCACTCTGGAGGCCACATTTATTGCTCAAATGACCTGAAATTTGGCCAGAATGTTTGTCTTTATGAAATACCAGATGAGTTTGAATTTGGGTCACCTGGAGCCATAAACTAGGTCACTAGGTCAAAATAAAGAAATACCTTGTGGGCACTCTAGAGGCCACATTCTTTTCTTAATTGCCTTGAAAATTGGTCAGAATGTTTGTCTTTGTAAAATCTCACATGAGTCTGAATTTGGGTCAACTGGGGTCATAAACTAGGTCACTTGGTCAAATTAAAGAAATAGCTAGTGGACACTCTAGAGGCCACATTTATTATTCATTTGATTTGAAAATTGGTTAAAATGTTTCTTTTGATATAGTCAAAGACCAGTTCAAATTTGGGTCATCTGGGGTCATAATCTAGATCACTAGGTCAAATTAAAGAAATATCTTTAGGGCACTCGAGGCCACATTTTTTGCTCAATTGACTTGAAAATTGGTCAGAATGTTTGTCTTCATGAAATATGAGTTTGAAATTGGGTCACCTGCGGTCAAAAACTAGGTCACATGGTCAAATTAAAGAAAAACCTTAAAGGCACTCTACTAAGGTGAGCGACCCAGGGCCATCATGGCCCTCTTGTTTTGTATTTATCTCGTTCCCACGTCATGAGATAATAATTTGTTTTCTAGAGTTTTCTTTTTTTTTTTCATAAAAAATTATGCAAAGAACAAAATTCGTTTTTCTCGAGTTTTTAGCTCACCTTAGCACAACGTGCTAAAGGTGAGCTATTGTGATCGCCCTATGTCCGGCGTCCGGCGTCCGTCAACAATTTCTTTAAACATCTTCTTCTCCTAAACCACTGGGCCAATCTTGATGAAACTTGGCAGGGATGTTCCTTGGGTGAAGCTCTACCAAAATTGTTCAAAGAATTGAATTCCACCCACAACTCTGGTTGCCATGGCAACAAAAAGGAAAAAAAGGCAAAATCTTTGAAAATCTTCTTCTCTGAAACTAGAAGGCGCAGAGCTTTGATATTTGGTATGTAGCATCTCCTAGTGGACCTCTACCAAGTTTGTTCATTTGATGCCCCTGGGGTCAAAACTGGCCCCGCCCCAGGGGTCACAAGTTTGAGCATAGTCACAAAGAGGGAAAACTTTAAAAATCTTCTTCTCTAAAACTTGAAGGTGTAGAGCTTTGATATTTGGCATGTAGCATCTCCTTGTGGACCTCTACCAAGTTTGTTCATATGATGCCCCTGGGGTCAAAACTGGCCCCGCCCCGGGGTTCACAATTTCCAACATAGGAACAAAGAAGGAAAACTTTAAAAATCTTCTTCTGTAAAACTAGAAGGCATAGAGCTTTGATATTTGGCATGAAGCATCTCCTAGTGGACCTCTACCAAGTTTGTTCATATGATGCCCTTGGGGTCAAAACTGGCCCTGCCCCCGGGGGTCACAAGTTCAAACATAGGAACAAACAGGGGAAACTTTAAAAATCATCTTCTCTGAAACTGGAAGGCATAGAGCTTTGATGTTTGGTATGTAGCATTGCCTAGTGGACCTCTACCAAGTTTGTTCATATGATGCCCCTGGGGTCAAAACTGGCCCCACCCCGGGGGTCACAAGTTTGAGCATAGTCACAAAGAAGGAAAACTTTAAAAATCTTCTTCTCTGAAACTTGATGGTGTAGAGCTTTGATATTTGGCATGTAGCATCTCCTAGTGGACCTGTACCAAGTTTGTTCATATGATGCCCCTGGGGTCAAAACTGGCCCCTCCCCGGGGATCGCAATTTCCAACATAGGAACAAAGAAGGAAAACTTTAAAAATTATCTTCTGTAAAACTAGAAGGCATAGAGCTTTGATATTTGGCATGAAGCATCTCCTAGTGGATCTCTACCAAGTTTGTTCATATGATGCCCTTGGGGTCAAAACTGGCCCTGCCCCGGGGGTCACAAGTTCGAACATAGGAACAAACAGGGGAAACTTTAAAAATCATCTTCTCTGAAACTGGAAGGCGTAGAGCTTTGATATTTGGTATGTAGCATTGCCTAGTGGCCCTCTACCAAGTTTGTTCATTTGATGCCCCTGGGGTCAAAACTGGCCCTGCCTCGGGGGTCACAAGTTTGAGCATAGAAACGAAGAAGGAAAACTTTAAAAATCTTCTTCTCTGAAACTTGAAGGCGTAGAGCTTTGATATTTGGTATGTAGCATTGCCTAGTGGACCTCTACCACGTTTGTTCATACGATGTCCCTGGGGTCAAAACTGGCCCTGCCCCGGGGGTCACAATTTCCAACATAGGAACAAGAAGGAAAACTTTGAAAATCTTCTTCTCTGAAACAGGAAGGCATGGAGCTTTGATATTTGGTATGTAGCATCTTCTAGTGGATCTCTACCAAGTTTGTGCATATGATGCCCTTGGGGCAAAAGTTGGCACTGCCCCAGGGGTCACAAGTTCCAACATAGGAACAGAGAAGGAAAACTTTAAGAATCATCTTCTCTGAAACTGGAAGGCTTAGAGCTTTGATATTTGGTATGTAGCATCGCCTAGTAGACCTCTACTAAGTTTGTTCATATGATGCCCTTGGGGTCAAAATTGGCCCTGCCCCGGGGGTTACAAGTTCAAACATAGGAACAAAGAAGGAAAACTTTAATTTTTTTTTTCTCTTAAATGGGAAGGCATAGAGCTTTGATATTTGGTATGTAGCATCTCCTAGTGGACTTCTACCAAGTTTGTTCCAAGGATGCTGCTTGGGTCAAAACTGGCCCAGCCCCTGGGGTCACAAGTTCGAACATAGAAACAAAGAAGGAAAACTTTAAAATTCTTCTTTTCTGAAACCGAAAGGTGTGGAGCTTTGATATTTGGTATGTTGCATCTCCTAGTGGACCTCTACCAAGTTTGTTCATATGATGCCCCTGGGTCAAAACTGGCCCTGCCCTGGGGGGTTCACAAGTTCGAAGATAGGAACAAAGAAGGAAAACTTTAAATTTCTTTTTCTCTTAAACGGGAAGGTGTAGAGCTTTGATATTTGGTATGTAGCATTTCCTAGTGGACCTCTACCAAGTTTGTTCATATGATGCCCCTGGGTCAAAACTGGCCCAGCCCCGGGGTTCACAAGTTCGAACATAGGAACGAAGAAGGAAAACTTTAAAATTCTTCTTTAAAACTGGAAGGCGTAGAGCTTTGATATTGGTATGTAGTGATTCACTTCTAAGTTTGTTTGCCCATTTAAGCGCAACAAGTTCATTGAGTTCAAAATTGGGTCATCTTGGGTCATTAACTAGGTCACTAGGTCAAATTAAAGAAATACCTTGTTGGCACTCTCGAGGCCACATTATTTGCTCAATTGCCTTGAAAATTAGTTAGAAAGTTTGTCTTTATAAAGTCTCACATAAGATTAATTTGGGTCAACTTGGGTCATAAACTAGTTCACTGGGTCAAATAAAGAAATACCTTGTTTGCACTCTGGAGGCCACATTTATTGCTCAAATGACCTGAAATTTGACCAGAATGTTTGTCTTTATGAAATACCAGATGAGTTTGGATTTGGGTCACCTGGAACCATAAACTAGGTCACTAGGTCAAAATAAAGAAATACCTTGTGGGCACTCTAGAGGCCACATTCTTTGCTTAATTGCCTTGAAAATTGGTCAGAATGTTTGTCTATGTAAAATCTCACATCGGTCTGAATTTGGGTCAACTGGGGTCATAAACTAGGTCACTTGGTCAAATTAAAGAAATAGCTAGTGGGCACTCTAGAGGCCACATTTATTATTCATTTGATTTGAAAATTGGTTCAAATGTTTCTTTTGATATAGTCAATGACCAGTTCAAATTTGGGTCACCATGGGGTCGTAATCTAGGTCACTAGGTCAAATTAAAGAAATATCTTTAGGGCACTCGAGGCCACATTTTTTGCTCAATTGACTTGAAAATTGGTCAGAATGTTTGTCTTCCTGAAATATGAGTTTGAAATTGGGTCACCTGCGGTCAAAAACTAAGTCACATGGTCAAATTAAAGAAAAACCTTTAAGGCACTCTGGCACTCTACTAAGGTGAGCGACCAGGGCCATCATGGCCCTCTTGTTTTTTTTTTTTTTTTTAGTAAAAAATTATGCAAAAAACAAAATTCGTTTTCTCGAGTTTTTTTTTTTTTTTTTTTAAACAATTTTGCAAAAAAAAACCCAACTTTCATTTTCTCGATTTATTTTCATATAAAAAATCATGCAAAAAACGAAATACTATCTCGTTCGAACAAGATAGTCAGCCAATCCAAGTCATTCATTATGTCGTTCGCACGAGATAATAAGTCATGCTCACGACATAATCATCCAATCAGATTCCTCCTACTTATTCCTATTTTTACATGGAGTCCATGTTCTTCATAGTTTCATTCAACATGGTAGTTTGCATCCACGATTGTTTCAAAACTCGAGAAAACGATTTTTGTTTTTTGCATAATTTTTTATAAAAAAAAAAAAAAAAAAAACTCAAGAAAACAAATTTTGTTTTTTTGCATAATTTTTTATAAAAAAAAAACTCGAGAAAATGAATTTTGTTTTTTGCATAATTTTTCATTAAAAAAAAAAATTGAGAAAACAAATCATTATCTCGTGGGATTCCTCCTACTTATTCCTATTTTTACATGGAGTCCATGTTCTTCATAGTTTCATTCAACATGGTAGTTTGCATCCACAATTGTTTCAAAACTCGAGAAAACGATTTTTGTTTTTTGCATAATTTTTTATTAAAAAAAAAAAAAAAAAAAAAACTCAAGAAAACAAATTTTGTTTTTTTGCATAATTTTTTATAAAAAAAAAAAACTCGAGAAAATGAATTTTGTTTTTTGCATAATTTTTCATTTAAAAAAAAAATTGAGAAAACGAATCATCTCGTGGGAATGAGATAAATACAAAAAAATGCACATGTCACTTCAGTGCCACCGTCCGTTTTTCCTAGAGTGGCACTTACTTCTGAGAATTTAAGCCTTTTACCACACAATCCCGAATTAATGACCCAGAGAAACAAAACTTTTGAAAACATCGTGGAAAAAGAGAAAATGCTGGTTACCAGCACTTTCTCTTTTTCCTACAATATTTTCTACCCTATAAAAGACAAATCACAATTTTTGGATTTTTTTTTTTTTTTTTTTACCAGTACTTCACAAATTATTTGTCCCAAGCCAATGGCTACTTTCCCACCAAACCATCGTCAGAACAATGATCAGTGATGAGAGAGGACTGATTTCTGTCCCAATGACTATCATCACTCGGTAGCAAGAAATTAAGCTGGGGATTCAAACCAGAGACCCCCGTTCTCAAGCCCTGTACACTACCAAATGCCCTTCCAGGGCTTAGCTGCTTCATTCTAATCTACAATCTATATCTATTGTCTTTAACCCTTTACCACACAATCCCAGCTATTAACGACCCTGAGGAAAAAACCTTTTGAAAACATAGAGGGAAATGGAGAAAATGCTGATAACCAGCATTTTCTCCTTTTCCTACTATGTTTTCTACTCTTCCCAAAAAAAAGTTCAATTTTTGAGTAATATTTATTTTGTTATCTGCAAAACCTTTCCAATTTGGATTGGTCTAAAATTTTGTCATTTGGTAAAGAGTTTAAATGGAATTGTAGTTTAGACCTCCAAAAAAGTGCTTTATAGGAAAGTCTTTATCTATACCCAGAATCTGTCACATTTCAGTGCCGGCAGTTGAGGAACTTCCAATGATGAGCTCTAATGAAAGAGAGAGAAAGTTGGCGATACAGAGTCCAAACAAACACAAAGGGGTCTACGCCTATAACAAAACACCACTGGTTAACTGATGGATGAATTTGACAGAAAAAAGAAATTTCAAGACAGACCATTCACTCCTAAAAAAATAATACTATTAATTAATTGAAAGGAGCAAGCTTAACTCTTTACCTGACAAAAATTTATACTCAAAGGAATCAAACACTTGTGCCGATGACAAATTCATCTTGCTCAAATGATGGAATTTGCCTCCAAAGGGATGAAAACATTGTGGTAAATGGATAAAATGCTGGTTGCTAGCATTTTCTCCTTTTCCCTCAATGTTTTCAAAAGCCTTATTTCCCAATGTCATGAAAACTTGAAATTTTGTGGTAGAGGGCAAAAAGAATTCCTGAATTTGGTATGCTCCCATACACTTTATTTTCTTTTGCTAAGAAATTTGTGAAATTAACCCTTTACCACACCACAAAATTTTGGACTGAACCAAATTGAAATCATTTGCAGACGACAAGTTATATGTAACTAAAATGGTGATTTATATCTTGGATACGGTAGAAAACATTGTGGAAAAAGGAGAAAATATTGGTTACCAGCATTTTCTCCTCTTCCCACAATGTTTTCAAAGGGGTTCTTTTTCAGGGTCGTTTAAAAGTCGTGATTGTGTGGTAAAGGGTTCAGTATTTGATTGGGTTGCAGTGGTAATCATTGAAACTGATCCGTCTGTGATATAATTTATATGTACATGTATTTCATAGTATTGTCGTGTTGTTGTTTGTGAAAAAGTATTTTGCCTCAATAAAAATTTTAGAGGAAATTTTAGAATTTTAAATTAAGAAAGTTTTTAGAATTGAATTATGGATTTTTTTCATGCTAATTGTAAATTTAACCTTTACTGCACAAGCTCTAGTTAGACAAACCCAAATAAATACATTAACCCTTTACCAAACGACAAAATTTTAGACCAGTCCGAATTGAAAAATTTTGCAGACGACAAAATAAACGTGACTTAAAAATTGAAATTTGTTTTGGGAAGAGAAGAAAACATTGTGGGAAAAGGAGAAAATGCTGGTTACCAGCATTTTCTCCTTTTCCCACAATGTTTTCAAAAGGCTCCTTCCTCAGGGTCGTTAAAAGTCGGGATTGTGTGGTAAAGGGTTAACAGAGAAAAGACTGATGGAAATGAAATACCTTTCGAACAATATGGAAAACATTGTAGTGAAAGGATTTATTGCTCCCTGTAAGAAGTTGTTACTTTTCCTACCATGTTTTTCAAAATGCTGTCCACTGCACAGATGTTTAATTAACCCTTTCCCAAACGACAAATTTTGGACTGGTCCAAATTGAAAGAGTTTGCAGACGACAATTTTGAATTTGATGAAAATGGCAGAAAGTTCTCAAAAAGGGTAGAAAACGCTGTGGGAAAGGGAGAAATTGCTCGTTATGAGCAATCTCTCCTTTTCCAACAGTGTTTTCAAAAGACTTGTACTGCAGACACATGAAAACCAGGGCTTGTTTGGGAAAGGGTTAACCTTATAGCATTGCACCCAGCCTATCCCTTTACCGCACAATCTCAAGTTTTAACAGCCCTGAAGAAGAAAGTTTTTGAAAACATTGTGGGAAAAGGAAAAAATACTGGTAACCAGCATTTTCTCCTTTTCCTGCAATGTTTTCTACTCTTTCATGGACAACTTTTATTAGTTAGGCTATGATTAATTTGTCGTCTGCAAATGCTTTGAATTTGGGCAAGTCTGAAATTTTGTCACTTGGTAAAGAGGTAAGCCAATGTTGCAGATGAAGAAAAATACTTATACATTTCATTTCATCTTGTGAAAGGAAAACGTTTTTGGCAAGGGGGGGGGGGGATTTCCAAGACATTCGTAAAGCTAGTCGTGAAATTTAGAAATAGAAAAATAAAGGCAATCAGGATAATAAGTAAATAGAGCCACAGAACTGCTACTACAATGTTTCCATGAGGCAAGTTAGTTCCAGAGAATACTTTTGAATTAAATGTCTTCGAAGAAAATCAAAATATCATTGTCTTTTAACTCTTAACCAAACGACAAAATGGTAGACTGGTCCAAATTGAAAGCATTTGCAGACGACAAAATAAATGTGACTCAAAAATTCAAATTTGTTTTGCAAAGGATACAAAACATTGTGGGAAAAGGAGAAAATGCTGGTTACCAGCATTCTCTCCTTTTTCCAGAATGTTTTTAAAAGGCCTCTTTCTCAGGGTCGTTAAAAGTCGGGATTGTGTGGTAAAGGGTTAAAAATTGAAATTTGTTATGGGACAGGTAGAAAACATTGTGGGAAAAGGAGAAAATGCTGGTTACCAGCATTTTTTTCATTTTCCCATAATATTTTCCAAAGGCTTCCTTTTCAGGGTTGTTGAAAGTCGAGATTGTGTGGTAAAGAGTTAAAGCAGTATTTCTGTATCTCATTTTCAGTTTGACATGTACATTGTTTTCTGTGCTATATCAATACAATTATTAAGCTTTTTCTGGACAGTATTTTGTAACTCTATCAGTATTAATAAAAGTTGTGGTTATATGAAATTGTTTTTGTCGATGCTTAACCCTTTACCGTACAATGCCGCCTTTTGACGCCCCTAGGAAAGAAGCTGGCACAGGCTATTGTGTCGTTCCTTTCCATTGGGCTACATGTATATCACAGAATGGCCAATCAGAGCAGCTTACACATTTCCAGTTTGGCTGTATAGGTAACACTGCGATATTTTGCACAATTTGAAATTGGTAATCAAAACTAAAAGAATATTAGCAGACATAAATATAACAGGTGATACCAAAAAATACAATTCACTTATTTGTGAGGTCAAAAATATCGGAAAATCTGCTGCTCAGGAAGTGAGAGTGACCTCCCCTGAATCTCTAATTAGTCTCTCGACATGGCTGTTCTAAAAATAGACAGGCAGAATTCTGCCCGTTTTTAGTAGCCTGTACCGATCCCTATATACACTTGCTGTATCAGGGTAGGTAACCAATCTATGTTGATGCTAGTCTTTCCTTGTACGAGAATGGAATTCTTGATCGTTACTTTTTCAACTCTTTACCAAATAAAAAAAGTTCTACACTTTTCCAAACTGAAAGTATGAGCAGACCACAAATTAGCTGGATTTGTTTTTAACCCTTTACTGCACAATCCCAACTTTTAACGACCCTGAGAAAGAAGCTTTTTGAAAACATTGTGGGAAAAGGAGAAAATGCTGGCAACCAGCATTTTCTCCTTTTCCCACAATGTTTTATAACCTTCCAAACACAAAATTCAATTTTTGAATGACATTTATTTTGTTGTCTGCAAATACTTTCAATTTAGACTGGCCCAAAATTTTGTCGTTTGGTAAAGAGTTAAAAGGGTAGAAAACACTGTAGAAAAAGGAGAAAATGCTTGTTACCAGCATTTTCTACTTTTCCTACAATGTTCCAATTTACCTGGAAGTTACTCTGTGCAGGGCTAAAAATCTGCTGATTGAATGATATTTGTAAACATCACTTTCAGTAATATATCTGTTAAACCTTGCACAAGCATTTTCTCCTTTTACCTCAATGTCTTCAAAAGTCCTTTTCCTGTGGGCCTTTATAACGTGGGATTGTTTGGCTAGAGGTTAACTATCAATTAATTTAACCCTTTACCACACAATCCCAACTTTTCACGACCCTGAGAAAGGAGCCTTTTGAAAACATTGTTGGAAAAGGTGAAAATGCTGGTAACCAGCATTTTCTCCCTTTCCAACAATCTTTTCTACCCTATCCAATACATAGATCACTGTTTAAGCTACACTTAAGTTGTCGTCTCCAAATGCTTTCAATTTGGTCTGGTCTAAAATTTAGTCATTTGGTAAAGGGTAATCACATTTTATAATACTATAACATTCTTTCAGTAATATCACTGCTCCAGCTAACTTATTCCTTGTTTCCCGGGTTTTACCAATTCTGGGCTTGGGCTCTGATGTGCCTTGGCCATGGACACTCCCTTGTAAGTCTCAAGGCCTTCGGTGAAGATCAAACTGGATACGGATTACTAACTGAACACCCTAACCCTATACCACACAATCCCAAGTTTTAATGATCTTGACCCAGAGCAATTTCTCCTTTTCCCACAGTGTTTTCAAAAGACTTGTACCGCAGACACATGAAAACCAGGGCTTGTTTGGGAAAGGGTTAAGGTCTGGCTTCCACAACTTAAATGGTCTGATTCATAAATCTAGTGCTCTAACCCCTTACAAAACAATCCCGAGTTTTAACGACTGCAACGAAAACAACTTTTGAAAACCTTGTGGAAAGAGGAGAAAATGTTGATTACAGCATTTTCTCCTTTTACCGCAATGTTTTCTACCCTTCCAAAATCAAATTTCAATTTTTTAGTCACATCTATATTGGTTGTCTGCAAACACTTTCAATTTTGTCAAGTCTAAAATTTTGTCGTTGTATAGAGTTAACCCCTTTTCCAGACAGCAAAATTTCAAGCTTGTCCAAATTGGATAGAATTTTCAGTAAACGTTGCCCAAAAAACAAAATTTGTCTTCAGTGCAATAGAAAACATTGTGGGAAAGGGAGAAAATACTGCTTGCCAGCATTTTGTTCTTTTCCCACAATGTTTCCAAAGTCTCTTTCTGAAGGTCATCAAAACCAGAACTGTTTTGTAAATGGTTTACGGTTGGAAAAAATAAGTTTTAAAAGGATTAACCCTTTACCACACAATCCTGACTTTTATCAACCCTAAAAAAGAAACCCTTTGAAAACATTGTGGGAAAAGGAGAAAATGCTGGTAACCAGCATTTTCTCCTTTTACCACAATGTTTTCTACCCTTCCCAAAATCAAATTTCAATTTTTAAGTCACATTTAATTTGTCGTCTGCAAAATTTTTAATGCTTTCAATTTTGTCGAGTCTAAAATTTTGTCGTTTGGTATAGAGTTAACCCCTTTACCAGACAGCAAAATTTCAAACTTGTCCAAATTGGAAAGAATTTTCAGGAAACGTTGCCCAAATCACGAAATTTGTCTTCAGTGTGATAGAAAACATTGTGGGAAAGGGAGAAAATGCTGCTTGCCAGCATTTTGTTCTTCTCCCACAATGTTTCCAAAGTGTCTTCCTTAAGGTCATTAAAACCAGAATTGTTTTGTAAATGGTTTACAGTTAGAAGAAATCAGTCGTGAAAAGATTAAGTAAACCTGTTATGCAGATCACATACATGTATAAAAAGTTGACACATATAATGATTGAGCCATGCTCTGTGAAAAGGATGCTTAATGCATCTGCAAAAACTATCAACCCAGGCCGAAAATTTTCATTATTGGTCAATTTTCTGTGTGTCCAAGGACCATTCTACCTCATGACTAAGTCTGCTGTTAAACCCTTTACCAAACGACAAAATGCTAGACTGGTCCAAATTGAAAGCGTTTGCAGATGCCAATTTCAATGTGGCTCAAATGGAGAAAGTTGTCTACGAAGTGGTAGAAAACATTGTGTGAAAAGGAGAAAATGCTGTTTACCAGTAATTTCTCCTTTTCCCACAATGTTTGCAAAAGGCATTCTGTCTTAGGGTCGTTAAAAGTCATTATTGAGTAGTAAAGGGTTAAATAAGTGGCTATTATGGATCCGTAATTATTTGATAGGTATCATACATCATAGAGATGCATTAAGCCCCCTTTTGCCAGAGCATGGTTCATACTTTCTACAGAAAACCTTTGTCTTGCTGTAGATCACTCCTAAAAACTTTCTAGACACGTGCAGCATCTTTTTTTACAGCCATAATTTCAAATGAGCCATGCTCTGGAAAAAGGGGGCATAATGCATCTCCGTGATTCATGATTCCAATCAAGCCATCACATACTTATGGATCAATAATGGCCACTTTTTTAACCCTTTCCCAAACAAGCCCTGGTTTTCACGTGTCTGCAGTACAAGTCTTTTGAAAACACTGTGGGAAAAGGAGAAATTGCTCGTAACGAGCAATTTCTCCTTTTTCCCACAGCATTTTCTACCCTTTTTGAGACCTTTCTGCCATTTTCATCAAATTTGAAATTGTTGTCTGCAAACTCTTTCAATTTGGACCAGTCCAAAATTTGTCGTTTGGGAAAGGGTTAAACAACCGACTGAATCATGAGTTAGACTGGTCCTTGGACGTACAGAAAATTGACCTACAGCGAAAAGTTTCGGCCCAGGTCAGCCTGCGCGGACTGCGCAGGCTGACCTGGGTCGATACTTTTCGCACATGCATTAAGCCCCCTTTTCACAGAGCATAACTCAAATATATGTACTGTGCTCTGCTAAAAGCGAGTTTAGCCCTTTACCAGACGACAAAATTATAGATTTATCCAATTTGAAAGGATTTGCAGACGACAAATTCAATGCAGCCAAAACCATGGAATTTGTCTCTGAAAGGGCTGAAACATTACTGGAAAAGAAGAAAATGCTGATTACCAGCATTTTTTTTTTCTTTTTCCACAATTTTTTCCAAAGCCCTCTTTCTGAGGGTCATTAAAAATCGGGATTATGTGGTAAAGGTTTAACCCTTTCCCAGACAAGCCCTGGTTTTCACGTGTCTGCAGTACAAGTCTTTTGAAAACACTGTGGGAAAAGGAGAAATTGCTCGTAACGAGCAATTTCTCCTTTTCCCACAGTGTTTTCTACCCTTTTAAAGACCTTTCTGCCATTTTCATCATATTTAAAATTGTCGTCTGCAAACTCTTTCAATTTGGACCAGTCCAAAATTTGTCGTTTGGGAAAGGATTAATGGAATTCATCACATAATCATGGATCCACAAAATCCATGAGAATTGAATATACGATTCATCACATAATAATTATGGATCCACAAAATCCATTTTGTTTACCAATTTTCTGAATCTGGAGGTAGAATGGTGAGTGGGCATGAAGAAAATTTGCAATAAAGGTAAAAAGTTTCGACTTATGTCAGCCTGTGAGGACTGCACAGGCTGACACAGGTCAATACTTTTTTATTATTTTTTTAATTTTTTTATTTTATTTATTTATTTATTTATTTATTTTTTTTTTTTTTAAAAGATGTGTTAAGCCCCCTTTTTACAGAGCATGGCCCATATTCATTTACAGTCTAAACTCTTAACCATACAACAAAGTTTAAGGTATGTCTAAATTGACATCATTTATATATGACAAATTATATATGTGACTTGAAAATTGAAATTTATTTTGGAAAGAATAGAAAACAGTCGGAAAAGGAAAAAGTTTCTGGTAACCGGCATTTTCTCTTTTTACCACACTTTTTTTTCAAGTCCTCTTCTCTAGGGTTGTTAAAACTGGGATTTTTTGGTAAAGTGTTAAATATTAAACCAAGCTGAATGTCATGCATAATTTACATGGATGTTTCCAATGCTGTCTACTGCAAATTTGTAACAAGGGGTAAAGACTTAACTCTTTACCAAACGACAAAACTTTGGACTGGACCAAATTGAAAGCATTTGCAGACGACAAATTAAATGAAGCTCAAATGATGATTTCTGCCTTTGACAAGGTAGAAAACATTGTGGGAAAAGGAGAAAATGCTGGTTACCAGCATTTTCTCCTTTTCCCACAATGTTTTTGAAAGCCTTTTCTTCCAGGGTAGTTAAAACTTGGGATTGTGTGGTAAACAGTTAATCTGGGATCAATACACTTAGTTAATATTATTTGGATTTATTCAGATTTATATTGTACAAGATTAATTCCTTCCCAAATGACAAAAGTTTGACTCTACCAAATTGAAAGCATTTGAAGACAACAAATAAAATGTTGCTAAAAAGATGATTTCTCTCTTTTATTAAGGTAGAAAAACATTGAGGGAAAAGGAGAAATATGTCGTTTACCAGCATTTTCTCCTTTTCTCACAATGTTTTCAAAAGCCTTCTTCCCTAGGGTTGTTAAAAATCGGGGTTAATGGCAAAGGGTTAATTTTAATTGCGTGTTAGTTTGATTGAATCCAACTGAAAAAAGAAGTGTGTCTTTTTTTTTTCCACGTTTGACTTATTATCTTTAAAGTACTTTTTTCTTAATCTGGGCCTTTTTTTAAATTGCACTCCATGCCTGGAGTTGCCAATACCTCAGCATGTGACTGAATCTGGCAAATATAAATCATCCAAAAATGATAGGTAAGCCCTTGATTATCCTTCATGGCAAAAAAAAGATAGCACTGAGATAATCAGAAAGCACCAGATTGCATCATTGTTTTAAACATTTTCACAGTTTGGGGCAAGGGGAACACACTAACAGTCCTGCAGTAAAACTATGAATCCACATGTCTGGAAGTCTAGCTACAAATTAGTCTCTAAGATTTCCAAGAAAGTTTTCTTTTCTTTTCTAGACATAATTATCAAAGTGAATTTAAATTTAGTCTTTTTAATTATTATTATCCCATCCTTTCAAAATATCTTTTATATTTGAAGTTTTGGAGATTCTTTAACTTAACTTGAAATTATCCTGCAACTATGAAATCTAATTTTTGGTGATGGAATTTGAAACCATACCTCAAAATTTTAGACCTGTCCATATTGAAAGCATTTGCATGCAACAAGGAAATGTTGCTAAGGTTATGGAATTTGTATTTGAATGGGTAGAAAGCATCGTGGGAAAGGAAAAAAAAAAAATTATTCTTTTTAATTTCCAGAATGGTTTCAAATTCTTTCTAATCTAGGGTCATTACAACACTTGGCAAAGCCTTTTTTACTTGCGGTACCATGATAATTATGAGCCTTGGTTAATTTTTTTTTAATTGTTGACATGGAAATGCCCATATTTTTTCAAAGCAGATATATTTACAAAATCTATAAAGTAAATAACCCTCATACATTTCCACTCCAACCCCCCCCCCCCCAAACACGCACACAAAAATAGAAACCACAAATTTATAAATAAGAGAAAAATGGCACTAAACTGGGTTATTTCACTTTTTTGTTGACTTTGTTCAACACAAATTTATTACGAGATACAAGACGGATTTCTATCGAGTAATGTAAGTATGTTCTTTCATTTTCTTCTGTGTCTATCATTTTACGTTTTCGTCAACTTTTCCGTTCAAGTAGTCGTGCGACTAAATTTTAGTCCCTACCCTCAAATTGGCATATTTCCGCGCGAATTTGCGGCACCATGGTGCTGCTGTTAAACCTGATCTCATTGGATTGTACAGCGTTTTTGACCAATGAGAATATCTTTTTCAAATTCACCTCTCACCGGCCATTTTGTCCCTCGTGTTTTCGGAAAACAGACATTCGGGAGGTTTTTCAATAAATTTTTTCTCTAACCTCTTCATCATCCGTTGAATAAAACTTATCTGTCAAACTGGCATAATTGAAGTTTTGCTTTAATGAACAGAATTTGGTTAGACAGCGTTAATAGTGAATAAATTGTCGCTTTCTTTCGAAGTGGAAGTGCTGCGACATTGGCGGAAAGGAATTTACGACTTGATTATCATACCTATTTTCTTTTCAAATTTACAGACCATTCATTTAAAAATTGTAGACATGTCAGTTTGTTATCTTACAACTTATTTTATAAAGATTTTTAGATCATTGTTGTCTGTAAATGATGAAAGAACTGGCCAGGTGAATTCAAGGAAATACGCGGTTTTTGAAGCTGCGTCATTTTACCTTGAATGATTTTCCGTTCGTTGAAAAAAAAAAACTTTTCCATTCCTGAACTTCACACCCCTCATAACATAGTGATAGGCATATTAGTCCTATGGTAGTGAGCTCTGCTGTATAAATTGAACAGAAATATTTCATAGCAAGTTTTTTTTGATAAATGAAATAACCCTTGTCAATGTATCTTGCACTCTATACTCTTCCATGACTGCTCATGATCCCTTTGATACTGCATGCATTCCTTTGTGATACCAGTGGCGTTACTAGCTTAGACTAGACATCAAGTAGAAAATTACTTACGGTATTCATCTACCCTAACCCCAAACAATTCAATAGGATAAGTTTTCAGTCATACCAATGATTGCTATTGACAAGTGAAATTTTGGGTTTTTTTTTTTTAAAACCTCCAATCCATTTACCATATTACTGAATTTGCCTTTACTGCAGTCAAACACAGCACCTCTTTTATAACACATTCTAACTTGATCCATGCAAGCATTGCTCAGAGTATTAAATACTACAAGGTCATGATTTGTATAGAGTAAATGGTCTCTATAAGAATATAAATAACAGTGTAGCCGGCAACTTACGGTTATCTGGATATAGAATTCAGAACTTCTGGCCGGCCAGTGTAAAACGCGGTGAAAGCTAGTTTCCTCGTGGGGAGCTGTGCTTCTGAGATCTGTTCGGTTCAGTAGGTTATCTTCAAGTGCCCCGAATCTGGTTTGGTTTTAGCCCAGTTTAACGCCTGCGCATGTGCAGGATGGGCAACTGGATTCTCATTGGTTGTTGCTTGGCTTTGTATTGTCAACAACTCTTCGCCAAGACTCGGGCATTTTCCGGAACCCGAACTACTACGAAACCTAACGATACTACATTTGAGACACTATGACTGTGGAAGATGGTTTTTGAGAAATCATGTCATGTGGTGAATGCGGAAGTAGGCCAAATGTGTATTTTGGGTTTTCAGAAATGAGAGATCACCTAAAGACATTGTTTATCATTCGAATTGTCATTTTGTACGAAGTGAGAACGTGTATTTCACTGGACATGTAAATACAATGGATCTTTGTTTCAAAATTTTCCTATTTTCTACTTGTCTGCAGACAACTAGACTGAAAAAAGTAACTTGTCAGACGCAGAATTTTCCCGAGTCGGGCATAGTATTTCCATACCCCTGCAAGTTTTAAATTTTTTGTTCTGTAAGGAGTCAACTGAACCCTTTACCACACAATCCCAAGTTTTAACGACCCTTAGTAAGAGGTGTTTTGAAAACGTGGAAAAGGAGAAAATGCTGACAACAGGCATTTTCTCCATTTCCCGCAACATTTTCTGCCATTTCCAAGGCAATCTTTTATTTTTGAGTCAGTTATTTTGTCGTCTGCAGAAGATTTCAATTTGGGCAGGTATTACTTGTTTTCGTTTGCTAAAGGGTTAAAGTGCTAATCTGTTTGTATGTTTTTAGATCAGAAGAACTCAGAAATGTCAGAAGCAGAGGAAGTTGGGTAAGAATATGCAGCATTAAATTTCATCCAAAGTTAAACACTGAGGGGCTCACCTTCTTATAAGTAGCTGTAACTATTTATAATAAAACCAATTATAATACCCAAAAAAATGGACTTAACATTACATTTGGCTTTTTAGATGCATTTTATGAAATGTTTTCCCAAAAATTTTCAGGTGCGCTGTCAACAACTTCTATATCTTGTCAGTCTCTGTACGGAGCTCCAGATAGAGGGAGTGATTTTTTTTTTTATTTCAAAATTGAAATTATTAATCACTCTCCATTGATCCCTATGTTCTCATCGAGACGATTCTAATGAGTACCCACAATATAGGGTTTGGTAGAGAAATAATGGATTTAGAATACTATCACTCCCTTTTAGCTGGAGGTCTGTATGTATTTCCCCCAATCATATTTGTCAAGCTAGCTTCTGTAACAAATTTAAACAATATTATTGTCTGCAGGAGTTATAGAACTAAAGGTGTTAATCCTTAACCAAACAATCCTGGCAAAGACAGCTTTTGAAAACATTGTAAAAGAAGAAAATGCTTATAACTAGCATATGTTCAGCATTCTGAAAGAATGAAAGATTGTTTTAAAAAAAAGAAAATGCTGATCACCAGCATTCCTTCCTTTTTTCCGTGATGTTATGATGCACTTTGTGCCTCAGATATGGCCCGCAACATGCGAAATTAGACCTTTGCGTAAAGTGTCATCTCAGATTACTCTGATTAGCTTGCACAGTTCGTGCAGGCTAATCCAAGACGGCGCTTTACGACAACATACGATATTTTGATTCAGTAGACTTTCGTGAAACAGAAAACCACACAAAAACAGGACATGTCGACTCGGATAAGTCACAGACTGCACAGGCTGATCTGGGACGGCACACTTTCACACATGTCCAAAGGCCCCTTTTCATGTGTTGCACACCACATGTGATGATTTGGTAAAGGGTTGACCCTTTCCCAAACAAGCCCTGGTTTTCACGTGTCTGCAGTACAAGTCTTTTGAAAACACTGTGTGGGAAAAGGAGAAATTGCTCGTAACGAGCAATTTCTCTTTTTCCCACAGTGTTTTCTACCCTTTTTGAGACCTTCCTGCCGTTTTCATCAAATTTAAAATTGTCGTCTGTAAACTCTTTCAATTTGGACCAGTCCAAAATTTGTCATTTGGGAAAGGGTTAAGGAACAGGTCCTCAGAAGCTTTCTACTGGATTGTTGTTGAAAGTGAGTGATGTTAATGTTTTACAACAAACAGTTAAAAAGTTTCACCTGAAAAATTCATAAATTCAAAACTTGACCTCTTCAGTGGCTGAAAAGACGATCCACTGAAACTTGTGGTCACAGATTTTCTTCTATCAGGCTTGACTGACAAGCAGACGATGTAGATTGAAGATCAAGCTGCATATTCTTTGCAGTCTGCTCATGAAGAATGTGCTGTCTTATAATAATCTATGCCATCTGCAGTAGACCCACATCACACAATCCCCACCCTGAGGAAGAAGCCGCCTTTTTAAAAAAAAATGTGGAAAAAGGAGAAAATGCTGGTCACCAGCATTTTCTCCTTTTCCCACAGTGTTTTCTACTCTACCATTAATGTCAAAGGCAAATTTCATCATTTGAGTCACATTTAAATTACTGTCTGCAATTGCTTTCAATTTGGACAAGTCTACATTTTTCTCACATGATTAAAGAGTTAAACGATAAATGTTACTGAAAAAATGAAATTATTTCGGGAAGGGTAGAAAGCATTACCAGCATTTTCTCTTTTTCCCCCAAAATATTTTCAAAAGGCCGCTTTCTCAGGGTCATTTAAAGTTGGAATTGTGGGTAAAGAGTTAAAAGGGGGGGTAATATTTTTCAGATTTAGAAAGGTAGGCCATCATCATTGTATATATTATATATTATTAACAGGAAACCTGAGGAGGTTGGGCAAGGAGATAACTCCGAAGGGCCCACAAGTGATGAACCTAGCAGTGAGTATATTGATCAGTATATGGCGTGCAACACACGAAAAGGGGCCTTCGGACAATTGCGTAAAAGTGCTGTCCCAGATTAGCCTGCGCAGTCCGCGCAGGCTAATCCAGGACAGCACTTTACGACTACCTAAGATTTTTTCATACAATAGACTTTCGTGAAACAGAAAATCGCACAAAAACAGGAAGTGTCGTCTCGGATTAGTCACAGACTGCACAGGCTGATCTGGGACGACACACTTTTACGCATATGTTGGAAGGCCCCTTTTCGTGTGTTGCACGCCATGTAATTCTCTACCCAATATCAGAGTTTAATCCTTTACCTTACAAACTCATGTTTTAAGGAATTAGAGAACGGAGGCTTTTGAAAACATTGTGGGAATAGAAGAAAATGCTGGTGACCAGCATTTTCTCCGTTTCTCACAATGTTTTCTACTTATTGGAGGACAGTACTATCATTTGAAAATTGTTGGAATTGTGGTCTGTATATATTTTCTATACAGCCAAGGTGAAAAACTTTTCCGGTAAAGAGTTTAAAATGGTCCATGTTCTATGCAAATTCCAGAAAATTAATTGAACTTTGCTCAGATGAGGAGATCCCTCTTCGAAAGGTCAGATCACATTTTTGGAAAAGGAGAAAGAGAAAGGTTTATCTTCTTTAACCCTTTACCACTCGATCCAAAGTTTTAACGACTCTGAGAAAGAAGGCTTTTGAAAACATTGTGGGACAAGGAGAAAATGCTGGTAACCTGTATTTCCCCTTTCCTCACAGTGTTTTCTACCTTTTCAAGGACATATACCATCATTTGAAAAACATTTTCTATATCTTCTGTAAATTCCTTTAATACTGACAGGTCTAAAATTTTGGCATGTGGTAAAGGGTTAACCTGTAGGCTAAACCACCTTTGGATTTTCTGCAGACACTGTAGATAGAGATCAGTAAGCACAACAGGTGCAGTCTTTTCTTCACTCTCTAGTATTGCAAGTTTTATGTGCTGGTAAAGGTTTTGAAATTGCAATGTTTTGGGCTCAATTACCAGCTGGGAATTCAGCTGATTTGTTCAGCAAGTAGAGGGTTTTTTTTTTTTTTTTTTAGCGGATTTGTATAGCACATCTGCTTACTGTGATTGTTCTGAACGGAACCAAATACACCATGCGTAACAGCGCATGCGCGCTCACGCTGTACTATGATATTGGTTTGATCTGAACCAAATGTACCGTCATTCATGCTTGCGCTGTACCCATTCTACTCTCAGTTTTACCTAATACACCTCAACCTCATTTTTGTCACTACTTTATATACTGTCCTACACATGTATACATTTTTATTCCAAAATCTAATACCAGCAAAAAGCTGCATGAGATTGACGGATCAACTTGCCACTCCTGAAACACTAATAGAATAATAGGCCTGCTCGGCAGAACAACTTTGATTTTAACCCCTTTCTATGCAGTCTAGAGTTTTAACAAACCTGAGAAAGAAAGCTTTTGAAAACATTGTAGGAAAACAAGAATTGGCTTGTAATCGGCATTTTCTCCTTTTCCCACAGTGTTTTCCAACCTTTCACAGCAAAAATCTTAATATTTTTGCCTTATTTATTTCAGATGCTTTCAATTTAGACCAGTCTAGAATTTTGTGATGTGATAACAGTTTAAAGATGAGATTATTAATAGGAAAAATCATACTTGGTGAGAGTGGGGAGATTTTTTACATTAATTCGATGATTAGATATCAGATTCTACAAATCCAGTATCAATACAGAGCTACAGGTAAGAGGGAGTGATGGTATTCTAAATCCATTATTTCTCTTCCAAACCCTATCTTGTGGGTACTCATTAGAATCGTCTTGATGAGACGATTCTAATGAGTACCCTAACATAGGGCTTAGATGAGAATAATTAATATTTTCAATTTGGAAATAAGAATCACTGCCTCTGTTTGGAGCTCTGAATACATGTATAGCAAATAGTTTTTAGATGTGATAATGTGTGTTACAAAGTACAAAACTTGTACTCTCTGTGTTCACCAGGTCAAGGGAACAATCAGCCCACTGAAATAATCAAAATCACTCCCTCTATCTGGAGCTCTGAATACATGTATTAGAAATACATTTTAGATGTGGTAATGCGTGTTATATAGTACAAAATTTGTCCTATCTGTGTACACCAGGTCAAGGAGACAACCAGCCCACTGAAATAGCAAGTCAGCTGATGCAGAACCCTCAGGTTTTAGCTGCTCTTCAAAGTCGTCTGGGCGATATTGTTGGCTCGTCTTCAGGCTATATACAGAGGTAAGAAAAGAAGTGGTTTGTTGAAAGTGGAATTGTTCTTTGAATGATATATATTCTCACTAATGGAGACACTTGCACGTATTAACCCTTTACCAAAGGACAAAATTTCGGAGTTGTCCGAATTGAATGTATTTGCAGACGAAAATACTTTTGTTGCTCTAATGTTGGAGTCTGTCTTTGAAAAGATAGAAAGCATTGTGGGAAAAGGAGAAAACGCTGGTTACCAGGATTTTCTCCTTTTCCCATGATGTTTTTTAAAGCCTTCTCTTTCAGGGTCGTTAAAACTCGTCATTGTGTGGTAACGGATATACCCTTAACCCTTTCCCAAACGACAAATTTTGGACTGGTCCAAATTGAAAGAGTTTGCAGGCGACAATTTAAAATTTGATGAAAATGGCAGAAAGGTCTCGGAACGGGTAGAAAACACTGTGGGAAAAGGAGAAATTGCTCGTTACGAGCAATTTCTCCTTTTCCCACTGTGTTTTCAAAAGACTTGTACTGCAGACACCTGAAAACCAGGGCTTGTTTGGGAAAGGGTTAAGCTGCTAAGCCCGACTCACTGGACTTTTGGGGATAGTGTAGATCAAGATCAATTTGCACAGAATATGCAGTCTGATCCTGGATCTACGGTATCTGATAAGGAGATATTTTTCTCCCCAAAAAATGGGTTTGAAATAACGTTATTCGAACATTTACATTTGGCTTGAAAGTTATATTTAACTTATTTAGCAAGATATTGGTTGAAAGCAGGATTAAGCACCAAACAAACATACGTTTTTCATCAACCTTGGCCAATCAAATCAGTACATTTCTTGCAGTAGACATTTTGATTGGATGCTAATAGTTTTGACTCCATCAATCAAGTAATGGACAACAATGGCCATTTAACATTTTCCTAGAAAAATAGGTTGTTTTAGTGGACCCGGGGAACAGGGATTTTGAAACCATTGTATAAAAAGGAGAGAATAATGATGACCAGTATTTTCTTCTTTTCCCACAGCATGTTCTCTTAGAAACGAATCCCGGTATCTGAGGCACATTTAACCTTTTACCACATAATCCCGACTTCAACGACCCTGAAGAAAAAGGCTTTTGAAAACATTGTAGGAAAAGGTGAAAATGCTGGTAACCAGCATTTTCTCCTTTTCCCACAACGTTTTCTACCCTTCCCTATTCAAATTTCAATTTTTGAGCAGCATTCAAGTTGTCGTCTGCAAATGCTTTCAATTTGGACAAGTCTAAAATGTTGTTGTTTTGTAAAGAGATAATGTCGCCTGCAATTTCTTTCAGTATTAACAAATCTGCATTTTTATCTGCCACCGAAGGCAAGGGAATATTGGTTTTTTGCATTGTTAGTCCATCTGTCCGTTTGCCGGACCGTCAGCACAGGTATCTCCTAAAATCTTTGAGAAAATTTGAGGAAACTTCATATGTGTTTTCCTCATGATAGTCCGCCAATATACTTTCTTTTTATATATATATATAATGCCATGTCATGGAAAAATAAGGCTTATGTTGGCGGCGGATAGCATTTCAACTAAACAGCTTGTTTATTTTGTATGATAATTACAGTAAATTGCATATAAACATAGCAAAAGGTCATTTTGTAAAAAAAAAAAAAAAAAATGCTTTGTTTACCCCAAAAATATGCTCAAACAATGTTTACTCAACTCCTACTGATCAGTATATGAAGTAAATTCGAATTTAGAGTTTACAGCCTTATTATATACGCAATGGTTATTGTTGTTAGCATTCCAAGACAACCAAGAGTGACTTTCAACCCTTTCAGTGCCATGGGCAAAAAGAGGCATAATAGATCAAGATCTGACTGTACAGAAATGCCATCTAATCTTTGATCTATTCCATCTTCCTGTTTTATTACTTTGTCGCTCTGATTCCATCAATGGAGACTTTATTCTGCTATCTTCATGAAATGAACGTAAAGAAAGCAAAGACCAAAACATGTTCTGATGTTGCAGTTTACCGAAACCAGTGAAAAGACGTATAAAGGCTCTGAAGAAACTACAGTTCGATGCAACAAAGATAGAAGCAGAATTTTACAGAGAAGTTCACAAGCTAGAATGTAAATATGCAGCCAGATATGCACCTTTATATGAAAAGGTATGATTCATTGTAAAGCGGACACAATCTAAGGTTTTGAGTGAATCTGTTCAATTTCCTGCTCAGCCAAATTCTTCCGGAGAATTTCTGCTAGTCCTTGTCGACATGAATCGGTCCTCTCTCCCTGTTGAATATTCTTTCGATGATGTATTTTGGAAAGTAGCCAGTGACGTGGAAAGAATGTTAGGTGAAGCACTGGTTATAAAAAACTGGAAAGCATTGGTAGGTGGAGTGGCTACTGCAATATGGGGGGTCCTGCGTGAACCAGTAGGACTCATGACCTGGAAGCCCTAGTTTCGAGCATCACTGGATCCTTCGGTTTTTTCGTGGGAGTATCCTCTGGCAAGATACTTCCGACCCCAGCCTAGGACTGGTGAAACCCAGGGAATACAAGAAGATTTGAGCTATCGCTGTGATATGACTGAAATAATGTTGGGGGGGGGGGTCATTTACATTGGTGGTTCAAACTAGTTTGTTCCTCACTTGTACAAATTAAGATTTTATAGTTTTCTCAAGCTTATCCATTAAGATTGACCCTTACAGCTCTGGAACCAAGTTAACTTGTTTTTGCAGACAGTGTAGATCAAGAGCAGACTGCAAAGAATGTGCAGTCTGATCTTAGATCTACACTGTCTGCTATGTTACATATTTCAATGGAAACATCCTTGAAATAGCGATATTTTGGGCTGTTTTTCCTAATTAAGAAGGTCCAAATCATTAATTCAGCACTTTAAAGATTAACAAGCTGCAGCTGATTTTGTTATCCTTAAAGCAGACCTATTTTGAGAAAATTTGGGTAACTTGTTAACATTGCGCAAACAAGCATGAAGGATTTCTACTTTTGCAACATTGATAATTTCTTATCTATTCTGCACTGAACTTTGATAACTTGTGTTTAGTAGCAATCTGTAACAAGGAAACTTTGAGAGTCATCAGCTGCCAAAGTATTATAACTTTGCCACACAATCCCGACTTTTAATGACCCTGAGGTAAAAGGCTTCTGAAAACATTGTGCAGATGTTTTCAATTTGAACAAGTCTACTTTTTTGTTGTTTGGTGAAGGGTTAAAGAAAGTAATGAGCTAGAGACACGAAATTAGACATCCATATTGGAATCAGTAGTTTTGCAGATGACAGATGAAATGTGGTTTAAATGATGAGAGCTGTCTTTAACCCTTTCCCAAACAAGCCCTGGTTTTCACGTGTCTGCAGTACAGGTCTTTTGAAAACACTGTGGGAAAAGAAGAAATTGCTTGAAACGAGCAATTTCTCCTTTTCCCACAGTGTTTTCTACCCTTTTTGAGACCTTTCTGCCATTTCCATCAAATTTAAAATTGTCGTTTGCAAACTCTTTCAATTTGGACCAGTCCAAAATTTGTCGTTTGGGAAAGGGTTAAAAGGGTAGAAAACCTGAAGGAACAGGAGAAAAATGCTGATAACCTGCATTTTCTCCTATTTCGACAAGGTTTTTTAAGAAAGCCTTTCTCAGGGCCATGAAGATGTGATTGTTTGGTGAAGGATTAACTTTTAACCCTTTCCCAAACAACAAATTTTAGCCCCTTCCAAACTGAAAGCATCTGCAGACAGCAAATTTGAAAGTGGTGCAAATGAACTTAAGGTGTTTTGACAGTGTAGAAAACATTGTGGGAAAAGGAGAAAATGCTGGTTACCAGCATTTTCTCCTTTTTCCACAATGTTTTCAAGAGGCTTCTTCCTCAGGAACGTAAATACACGGGATTGTTGGGTAAAGGGTTAACCACACAATCCTGAGTTTTAATGACCCTGAAAGAGAAGGCTTTTGTTTTTTACTACACAGAGACAGACAGTTGTTACAGGAGAGTATGAGCCCAATGATGAGGAAGCCGAGTGGCCCAGTGATGATGAAAAAGACGAGGAACTCTCTGTAAGTTAGATGTTGTATTACTTAACAGATCTTGGTACACCAAGGCGTTTGATATGTCTTTTTGTGTAACCTTTAGAGCCCAAAATAAATGAAATCTGATCTTGATCTACACAATCCACAAGACTATTCAAAACTGTGAGAGGCTTCTCCATCAGAGATAGTTAAATTGCTCTTGAAAAGTTTGAAGCAACTTGTTTTCTCTCATCTTACCACTCAACTATATTAAGTTTGTTCTTGGGTTTGGGGGACTTTTTGAAGGGTATTTTATAATAGAGTTAACAGGCAAGAAGAGGGAGGAGGTTTATGCAGATAAAGGGAAACTGGTGAACAATTTTTGTAATCTGCTATTTCCAGATTTTGTTCGCTGGACTGTCCTCATGGAGGTATTGTAATAGCTTAAACATCGACATTTTGATATCTGTGTACTTACTGAAGATATTGACTTCAATCATAGGCTAGTTGTTTACTATCAAAAGTGGAATCCATACCTGGATGGGTAACTCAACACATTTTTGACACAGTTTTGCCCTAACTAAGAATTCTTCATGAAAAAGCACCTCAAGGGAGTGTTGGCATCCACATTTGGTGCTCTGTGATTGCTTCCCCTTTTGCATTGAAAATGTTTCTCAACCCATGGAGAGCGGAATAAATGTTAAGAAAATTTGGGGTCTGGAAATACAAACCAAGTAACTGCAATTTCTAGGTTGCGCTTGTCCAGAATATTTCAGCAAAGCAATCAGTGTGGATCAAAGATCAGACTATGTCAACTGCAAAGGCAACTTGAGTTTTGGAAGGCACTAAAAAGCATTTAAAGTTTCCATGGAAGATACTGGCTACCAAAACAATTGAAACATGGCCCCAGAGCTCAAAAGAGGTCCTGTGTGGTTCAGTGGTATAGTGTAGGGCCCGTAACCTGCAGACCCCTGTTTCGAGCTTCACTTGAACCACTGGGTTTTTCGTGTCCTTGGGCAAGACACTTCAGAGCCTTAGCCAAGAACTGCTGAAACACAGGGCAAACACGAATATGTGAGCTGTCGCTGTGATATGACTGAAATAATGTTGAAAGTGGCATAAAACACCATTCAATCTGTCAACCTAATACACATAGCCACAATATGTTCATTCCAATACCTATTTGTGAATAGCTTTAAAATTATAATACAATTCTTCCCACAATGTTTTCCTTACAATTTGAAAGTCAATTTTCCTTATTACTTTCTCTAACCTTTGTTTGGTCCAGAATTAGTTGATGTAGTCACAGGATAGTATATGAAGGTGTATGAAAGTAATCGATAGGAATTCTTTCTGAATTTTTGTAGGACAGTGCCAAAGCCACTGAGGATAAATCTAAATCACAGGTACTGTTCATCAGAAAACTTACGCTTTTTACCACAAAGACAGTTTTCAGGGCACAGGCAACTGTTTTGTGGAAAACCACACCCTCTATAATCCGTTGCCACACAATCCTGTGTTAAAACGATCTTGAGGAAAAAAGCTTTTGAAAACCTTGTGGGGAATAAAAGAAAATGCTGACAACAAGCATTTTCTTTTTTCCCCCACAATGTTTTCTACTTTGTCAAAAACAAATGTCATCATTTGAGTCGTGTTTAGTTTCTCCTTTACTAGTGCTTTCAATATGGAGGAGTCTAAAATTTTGAAGTTTGATAAAGGAGCCACCCTAACATTTTGGACCAGTGTCTGATCTAGAGCGCTTGATTGCGGGAATCGCCGATACTTTTTGTGAATCGGGCATATTTTCAAACCAGCTGCGGGATTATCCCGCATTCAAATTTTGGAGAGAATAGTCAAATTTCCTACCTATTTTTCACGATTTATGTGTTTATGAAGAAAGATAGATCGAGCGCATCACTGTTGCATAGAGTGGCTTCCCTTCCCTTTTTGTTTATGGTAGAGTTACCAATTCAACTTAACGAATATTTTTTTAAATGAAAAATTAAACTCTGTTTTTATCTAAGTAAACCTGGTAAAAAATAATTTCTTCCTATTTACAGAAATGTTAGTATTTTTAATGTTTTTTTCTGAATAATGAATTTATTTTATCGTCAATAATATAAAAGGAGGGCGGAAAAAAGTAAATTAATTGTTTTGTCAATTTTTAGCTCCACTGGCCGAAGGCCAGCGGGCTTATGTCATGGCCTGGTGTCCGTCGTGCGTCCGTCCGTGCGTCCGTCCGTGCGTCCGTCCGTCCGTGCGTTAACTTTTATTTCAAACATCTTCTTCTCTGAAACTACTCATCCAATTTTCATGAAACTTCACAGAAATGATCCTGCCATGGTCCTCTTCAGAATTTCTTGAAAGAATTTGATTCCTTCAAAAACTCCGGTTGCCATGGCAACAAAACTGAAAAATATTCGAAATCTTTAAAAATCTTCTTGTCTGAAACCACCAAATTTGGCACGTAGCTTTATGTAGTAGACCTCTATCAAGTTTCTTCAAATTATAGCCCTGGGGTCAAAATTGGCTCTGCCCCAGGGGTCACAAATTTTACATAGGCTTATATAGAGAAAACTTTAAAAATCTTCCTCTACCTAGCCGTAAGGCCTAGAGCTACCAAATTTTGCATGTAGCTATATCTAGTGGGCCTCTACCAAGCAGGCCAAAATCTTAGTCCTGGGGTCAAAATTGGCCCCGCCGCAGGGGTAACAAGTTTTACATGGGCTTACATAGTGACAACTTAAGAAATCTGCCTGTTTTGATTTTTTTTTTTTTTTTGAAATTAGCCTTGCATCAGGGGTCTTATGTTTTACAGAGGCTTCATATGGACAAAACTTGAAAATCACCTTATTTATAACCATACAGCATAGACTTGTATTATTTTGGCATGTGGCTTTATCTTGTGGACCTCTACCAGGGTTCAAGTAATTAAAGCTCTGGGATCAAAAATGGCTTTGCCCTGCGGGTCTTAACATTCACATGGGCTTTTACAGAGAAAACTTTGTAAGTCTTCATTTTGAAACCATTTGGCTCAGAATTAAAATGTTTAGTATTTATGGTTTATATTTATAAGCCAGTGGAGCGATGCAGGGCCATCATGGCCCTCTTGTTTCCAAAGCCGATTCTATAAGTTGGGTTGTTTTCCTATCTACTTTTTTCCTGTCCCCCATAGTTTTGAGAAATCCCCCATTTTTTTAAAAGTAATGGGGGATTTTTCCCCTCATTTTTCACATCCTGGATCAGACACTGATTGGACAAGGTATCCGACTGTACAACATGTGGAAGACGCCCTGCCATATATTGGTGTTTTTCACATGTGTCTAAACTGGAATGGAATAAAAATAGTTCCCTTCATCCAAACCTTGGTTATTTATTTTTGATCTGGTCTTAGATGGGGACCAGTTTTTGTAATCCCGCCGTGAAATGGAAATTGAAATGCCAAATTTAATATATTGAATGAATCTGAATGGAAAAGAAACTTAGTGATTGACATTTTATAGAATCGCAGCTTAGAATAGTATTGACCAGTCTCACTCATTCAATATATATGTATGCCTTCTTCATTTGTGTGACACATCTTTTACCTATTCTTGCAAAGACAAGTCCCTTCCTTTGAGTGGTAGAGCACAGGACTTGAGGACAGGAGGTCGCTAGTTCGATCACTGGCTTGGCCAATTTCTTTCCGAGGATTGATGATGGTCCTTGTGGCAGGATTCATTCCTCTTTCACCGCTGACCATTGTTTTGACGATGGTTATGTAGGAAAGCAGCCAGTGGCTTGGAAAGAATATTGTGCTGAGTACTGGCAAAAGAAACTACAGGAAAGCATGGATAGGTGCACTGGCCGCTGCAATATAACTGAAATAATAACGGCATTAAACACCATACAATCAATCAGTCAATTCCTTTGAGTGGTACATGTATCTAATTTGTCATCTGCAAATGTATAAATTCGGCCAAGTCTGTTTTTTTTTTTCTATACAGGACATCAAAGTTTTATACTCTTCCAATTTGAAAGTATTTGCAGATGACAAATTAAATGTTGCCCAGGCAGTAGGTTTTGCCAATCAGGGTTAGAAAACACTGGGAAAAGGAGAAGGCGATGGTTACCAGCATTTTTTTCCATTTCTCATGTTTTCAGAAGCCTTCTTCCACAGGGTCGTTAAGAATTGGGCTTGTGTGTATAAAGGTTTAAATTGTAACAGTAACTTTAACTGTAGAAAATGACATTGAAGTTCAGATGCTGAAATCTATCTGCCATTGGTTGAGATACATAACATTCCCTTTTGTGTTAATGCACGTGTATCGATAAAAGAAATCTGTAATTCCTTAACTCTTTACCACACAATCCCGGCTTTTAACAACCCTGTAGAAGAAGCCTTTTTAAAACATTGTGGGAAAAGGAGAAAATGCTGGTAACCAGCATTTTCTCCTTTTCCCACAATGTTTTCTACTCTTCCAGAAACAAATTTCAATTTTTGATTCACATTTATTTTGTCGTCTGCAAAAGCTTTCAATTTGGACTGGTCTAAAATTTTGTCGTCTGGTAAAGAGTTAAGTTTTAACTGGTAGTTAATTCTGTTTTGCAGGAAGATGTGAAGAACAAGGCTTCAATAGACGAGAAGGCAGATGAGAAAGAAAAAACGGACGAGGAAGGTAGTTTGATACTAAAAGTTTCAACAAGTGGTCGGAAAAACACCTTTCATGACTAGTTGCCATTGTGAGCAGTGTAGATCAAGATAAGACTGCACCAAATGTGTAGTCTGATCTTTGGTCGGCAATGTCAGCTTTTCTGAGATATACTGGACAGGAGCAGTCATCAAATTGCAATTATTTGGGTCTGATTTGTAGGCTAAAAATGTCTTGGTTTTATTCAGTGCTTGAAAGGTTTAGATGAAGATGAGATTATACTGAGGTTCACTTTGATCTTTGAATTTCACAATGCAATATTTTGTGAGGTTAAGTTGTGATTAATTCTCTTGTACTAGTTTTTTCCTGCAAAAAAGATCATGGTTGGAATTGACTGATGTCTTATATGAATGATTGAAAAGGGAATAAAATTCTTTTCAAGAATAAGTGTTACTTATCTTTAGAGCAAATAACCCCTTGACTTTGTCAACACCATAGGTTAAAAAAAGGGCTTTTGTTGATGGCATTAATCATGATCATGTAGATGACAGTCATTGCAACAGAATTCATTCCTCTCTCATGGCTGATTGAAATTTTGGCAATAGTTATGTGGTAGAGGAAAACAGCCAGTGGCTTGGGCAGAACATTGTGCAAAGTACTGTTATAAGATATTCCAGGAAAGCATAGATAGGTGCACTGGCCATTTTTACTGAAATAATGTTAGACACTATACAAGAAGATCAAGTTCAGACTGTAAAGAACTTAAGTCTGATCTTGGATCTGTACTCTTTCGGTGTTGAATCAAGCCTTAAGATTAAAGTCTTTCAATCTGTTCTGTGCAGTCTGATCTTGGATCTGTACTCTTTCGGTGTTGAATCAAGCCTTAAGATTAAAGTCTTTCAATCTGTTCTGTGCAGTCTGATCTTGGATCTGTACTCTTTCGGTGTTGAATCAAGCCTTAAGATTAAAGTCTTTCAATCTGTTCTGTGCAGTCTGATCTTGGATCTGTACTCTTTCGGTGTTGAATCAAGCCTTAAGATTAAAGTCTTTCAATCTGTTCTGTGCAGTCTGATCTTGGATCTGTACTCTCTCGGTGTTGAATCAAGCCTTAAGATTAAAGTCTTTCAATCTGTTCTGTGCAGTCTGATCTTGATTTGTGCTGTTCCTGAAATCAGCTTTCTTTTTTGCCTATGGTTCTGATAGTGACAGGGCTACTTAAAACAGGTGATTACTTTTATTCTTTGCCGAGCCCCGTAGCTCAGTCGGTAGTGTACAGGACTTGAGAACAGGAGGTCACTGGTTTGATCCCCAGCTCAGCCAATTTCTTTCCGAGGATTGATGATAGTCATTGCTACAGAATTCATTCCTCTCCCACCGCTGACCATTGTTTCGACAATGGCTATGTGGGAAAGCAGCCAGTGGCTTGGAAAGAATATTGTGCGGTGTACTTGTAAAAGAAATTCCAGGAAAGCATGGGTAGGTGCACTGGCCGCCGCGATATAACTGAAATAATGTTGAAAACAGCGTTAAACACCATACAATCAATCACCTTTTATTCTCCATAGAAAAAGATGACAGTGATGTCAAAGGAATACCGGGATTCTGGTTGACAATCTTCAAAAATGTAGAAATGTTAGCTGACATGATTCAACCTCACGATGAACCTATCCTGAACGCATTGTCTGATGTGAAAGTAGATTTTGTGGACGGCACTGATACAAAGGATGAAAAGGATCCAATGGTAAGACTAGAGAAAGTAGGCTTCTGAACACAACTCAAGGACCTTTTGCGGACAGTGTAGATCCAAGATCAGACTGCACAGAACGTGCAGTCTGATCTTGGATCTACATTGTCTGATAAGGAGGTATTTTACCCCTAAAAAATAACTTTGAAATAGCAACAGTTTGGCTTTGTATAACTGGCTTGAAAGTTTTATTTAACTTACTCAACATGTTAAGGGTTAAAAAAAAAAGTGGGGGGCACTTATCTTGCCTTCTTGAATTGTGTTTTTATTAATGGTCTGCCATTGTGGTATGACTGTCCTGTCATGAAAGGTTCCCACTGTGTTTCATACCTTCTCAAAGACCAATTACATCTTTTGAGCCATATTATTTTTGTTTCCTGCAAATGCTTTCAATATGGACTGTCTAAAATTCTGTTGTCTGGTAAAGGAGAGATCTTCTATAGATTTTCTTTGACCCTAATCACATGGGAGTGTCTAAGGGTAAGGCACTGCAAGGCTCCAGTCTGGTATTTATGAAACCCAGAATAGCTCGAAATAATCACTATGTCCCTGATAGCTGAAATGTAGTTGAAAGTTAGATGGACACTATTCAAAGAAACAGTCAGTTCATGACTCAAAATTTTCACTAATGTTTTTGATGTATTTTTGTAGGGTTTCAAACTACAGTTTCATTTTGATAGTAATGAGTATTTTGAGAACAAAGTGTTAACAAAAGAATATGTGATGAGGTCAGTGCCAGACGAGACGGATCCTTTTGCCTTTGAAGGACCAGAAATTGTCAAATGTCAAGGGTAAGCCAGTTTAATGTTTAGTCCACAGTTTACAGATGAGCTGTGCAACAGGAAAAAGGAGGTTTATTGCACTGTTGTCATACATCATAGCAAGCAAGATATAGTACAACACAGGATAACAAAACAATGATTATGCCCCCGCAAAACGAATGTTTTCGGGGGTATACTGGAATTAGCCTGTCTGTCCGTCCGTCCGTGTGTCCGTCTGTGTACAAAATACTAGCGATTTTGTGTCGCAAACTCTTCCTACAGTTTTCCTTCAATTGCATTGAAACTTTGCACATATATTGATCATATATTGAAGATTTGCAAGACGTAATTTTCAAGTGTCAACTCCCCCTGGTTGAGGAATTATCTCCCCTTGAACTTGACACTTTTTCTCTGTCAAAGCGCTGGCAGGGGTATTAAGTCACATTCAGTGACAGCTCTAGTTTTTGTCTAACAACAGACTGAATCATCAGGGAGGTAGAATGGTCTTTGGACATGCATGCCGAAATCTGACCTAAAGCAAAGCGTTTCGACCCATGTCAGCCTTTCTGACTGCACAGGCTGACAAAAGTTGATACTTTTTGCAGATGCATTAACTCTTTACCTCACAATCCCGAGTTTTAACGACCCTGAGGAAAAAGCCTTTTGAAAACATAATGGGAAAAGGAGAAAATGCTGGTAACCGGCATTTTCTCCTTTTCCCACAATGTTTTCTACCCTCTCAGAGATTGAAATTGTCATTTTTGTGACTTAATTTGTCGTCTGCAAATGCTTTCGATTTGGACAAGTCTAAAATTTTGTCGTTTGGTAAAGAGTTAAAGGCCCATTTCACAGAGCATGACTCATTTATTTGTGAATTGAAGTGGTTTTGCATCTTTACACCAGGGTTAGTAATCCAGGGGTGGCAAGTTGAATCCCAGCCTGGCCAAGTTTTTTTTTTTTTTCCGAGGATTGGTGCTAGTCTGCAATGGAATTTACTCCTTTCTCACCACTAACCATTGCTTTAGTGGTAATAATTTGGTAATGTAGATTTTTTCACGGAAAGAAGCATTTTGCAAGGTAGTGGAATAAGAAACTGAAAAAACATACAGAAAAGTGCATCTGTCATTGTAGTATGATTGAAATAATGTTGAGAAAGGGTTATATAAGCTGTAAATTGGAAGGTAAAGTATCAGTCTCAACTCATTTCTTTATTGAAATATTCTAAGACTTTCTTCACCTTTACTAATTTTCCTAATTTTAGCTTTTCAGAATGTTAGGAAATGGAGTCAAATACAGTCACATGTTTAACCCTTTACGAAACGACAAATTTTTTAGACTTGTCTAAATTGTAAGTGTTTGCAGACGACAAATTGAATGTGGCTACAAATATGGAATTTGTTTTGGACAGGCTAGAAAACATTGTGGGCAAAGGAGAAAATGTTGGCTACCAGCATCATCTCCTTTTCCCACAATGTTTTCAAAAACCTTCTTTCCCAGGGTCGTGAAAACCCGGGATTGTTTGGTAAAGGGTTAACAATTGCAAGGATTTTGCACCAGGGTTATGCCTCTTAACTCTTTAGCAGACCTCACAGTGTTGGTCTTCTCCAAATTACATGCATGTGCAGAAGAAAAATGAAATGTGACCTACTTTATGGGATTTGCAGAGTAGTTAAATCTTTGGATTTTGTGGTAAAGGGTTTAGATATTTCTCAATTTGCTTGCTGCAGATTTTTGCAAGGTTGCATCTTGAATCATTTTCACCTTTCTCTATAATCTGTAAAAAAAAATGACAGAATTTGGCACTGAAAGGTTAGAAAATATTGTTGGAAAAGCAGAAAATGCTGGTTAACAGGTTAACAGCATTTTCTGCTTTTCCCACATTGTTTTCAAAAGTCTTCCACCTCAGGGTCAATTGTGTGGTAAAGGTTTAATATAACTGCAACTCTTGCCAGCAACATATTTATGAATTCATAGCAATGAACTAGTTATTCATGAATTGACTGAACCTTTCGAACATTTCAAGGCTTATTTATCATTGTCATTGATGACTTGCTCGCTTGAAATACAAATACAGTCTGGTATTATAGGTGTACTATAGACTGGAAGAAAGGGAAAAATGTCACAGTGAAAACAGTGAAGAAAAAACAGAAGCACAAAGCCAGTGGTACGACTAGAACGATTTCCAAAACTGTACAGAGTGATTCCTTCTTTAACTTCTTTAATCCTCCAACACGTAGGTACCATTTGTCATAGAAACCCTTTTTGTCTTTGTACTCTGCACCTGACAAGAAAATTTTTGACTTGTCCGCATTGAAAGCAGAAATTTCTGACTTGTCTAAATTGAAAGTATATGCAGACAACCTAATAAATGTGACTAAAAAATTAACATTTGTTTTTGTAAGGGTAGAAAACATCGTTGGAAAAAGAGAAAGTATGGTTGCCAGCATTTTCCTTCTTTTCCAACTGTGTTTTCAAAAGCCTTCTTTCTCTGGATTCTTGAATTTCTTGTGTGGTAAAGGGCTAAAGGAACTGGATACCAGGTCTGTATTTACCGACCATTCTAAAGTGCTCTCAAAGTCTTCTAGATTTACAGAGAAACAGAATTTCTGATCAACTTAACCATCTTTTTAACCCTTTACTGCACAATGCCGCCTTTTAAGAAGAAGCCTTTTGAAAACATTGTGGGAAAAGGAGAAAATGCTGGTAACCAGCATTTTCTCCTTTTCCCACAATGTTTTCTGCCCTATCCAAGAAAAATTGCACCATTTTAGCCACATTGAAAATGTCGTCTGCAAATGCTTTCAATTTGGACAAGGCTAAAATTTTGTCGTCTGGTAAAGGGTTAAGTCAATCATTAGTTGCTTTACTTTGAAATTTAGAAAATTCTTGAGGATTAGAGTAAGAATTTCGCAGAATGCTGGCCGATAATTTGGAGCATATAAGGTTAGTTAGAGCAAACAGAAAATTGATCACACATTTTATGTACAATAATAGTGCATGATAATAGCAAACTGCATTCTCATCTCGGTTCTACTCTATCAACAATTTTATAAGGTATTCTGACCAAGTTCGACTTAAATTGCTGTATTTGAGTCTATATACTGCCAAATTGGAGATTTCTATTCTGCGTGATTGGCACCTGTAGGATCGAAAATTTGTCATTAATGCTTTACCAAACGACAAAATTTTAGAACGGTCCAAATTGAAAGCATTTGCAGACGACAATTTAAATGTGGGTCAAAATAATGAAATTTGTCTTTGTTAGGGTAGAAAACATTGTGGGAAAAGGAGAAAATGCTGGTTACCAGCATTTTCTCCTTTTCCCACAATGTTTTCAAAAGGCTTTTTTCTCGGGCGTTAAAACTTGGGATTGTGTGGTCAAGGGTTAATAATTCTTTACCACAGTACAATAACCTAGACTTTGCTCAATCAGACAGCATTCTGCCGACAAGCAAGGAACAGTGGCTTGAATTAGGTAGCTTTTTGTCGACATGAGATTGGAAGCATTGTTAGAAAAGGACAGAGTTCTGTTGACCTACATTTTCTATTTTTCCTACAGTGTTCTCAAAAGCTGTATTTCTGTAAGTCACAAGATTGTCTGGTAACAGATAAAAGAACTTTTTTTTTTTGTATTTACAGCTCCAGATGATGAAGAAATGGTATGTCTTGTCAATGTTTTGAAATTTTTTCTTCTTTCTCTTCCCTTTCACCTCCAGTTAATTGTCGATCAGATTGAATAATATTAATGCCTGTCCTCTCTGTATATTATCAGAGTAAACCACCGCTAAATAATATCATCGTCAACAGACACAAAAAGAAAAAAAATTGTGCAAAGGAGGCAGTTTAGGTAGTTTTATCAAACTTTCCTCTTTTCCAAGATGTATTCTGCTCTTTCAAAGACATCGTGTCATTTGAGTTCCAAGTAACGTGTCGTTTACAAGAAACAGTAATACATGTAATTACTTCATAACAAGGTCCAAATTCACCATCCGTTCTAAAGAACATTCCTGATCTTGTTCTATATTTGAATTTTCTATATTTGAACGTAAAAAAATTTCTGATTGGCTAAACCAAATGGTTTTAAAAATCTGTCAGAGGTTGAGTCACTTTCGAGATGTAGAATTGGACTTTTGAATGAAATTAAGAACAGTTGGTGAATATGGGCCCAGATCTGCAAATGCAAGGACTGTTTTGCCCTTCTCGTTTTTGAAAGATATTGTGACCTTTAATTTGTTGTTTTTAACCCTTTACCGCCGCCTTTTAACGACCCTGGGAATGAAGCCTTTTGAAAACATTGTGGGAAAAGGAAAAAATGCTGGTAACCAGCATTTTCTCCTTTTCCCACAATGTTTTCTACCCTATCAAGAGAAAATTGCACCATTTGAGCCACATTGAAATTGTCGTCTGCAAATGCTTTCAATTTGGACAAGGCTAAAATTTTGTCATCTGGTAAAGGGTTAAAATACTTTTGATCTCGTGATAATTAATTTTCAGGATGAAGATACAGAAACTCTGTTAGCAGCTGATTTTGAAATAGGCCATTTTATTAGAGAAAGAATTGTTCCACGAGCTGTTCTGTACTTCACAGGGGAGGCGTTAGAAAATGATGACGAGGTGAGTTCTATGATTTATTTCCTGTGAAACGAATTAAATGACTTCGAAAGTACATGAATGGAAGTTTTATATATATGGATAAAAGCAAAATCATTTTCCCAGAAATATATTGCTGTGCATGAACAATGTCTCTTTTTTTTCCACCATGTTTACCAAAGTCGTCTGCAGGGAGAAGTTGCCTGAAAGTGGTATTGTATATAGCCTGACTCAGTGTGTTCCCACTCACATCATTTTTTGGGAGTGCATGCGCTCGCTGCAGTATAAGTTTGGGAATGCAAGAGAAATTCTAGGAGTGCACTTAATAATGAGAATTATAGAGCATCTATGGAGGAAAGTAAGGGTGTGTTGTATTGAAAATTTGTTTTGGTGAGTCTCACTCTGCAGTCATCTGCTCTTGAAAACAATATGGATAATTTAGAAAAAGAAGATGGCTTGTTATGTTTCCTTACCAGTTTCAGAGGGATAACTTGCAACCCGATGGCCAGTAGAATTTTCCTTTTCACTGTCAATTTCATGCCTGTTAAGTGTTGGAGTAGTATTTCCGCATGATTTGACATAGATATGTCAATTAGGATAGCATGTAACATCAAAACCTGTAATGTTTACACCAGAAAAGCGGATTGATACCATTATTACTCTTAAATAAACAACAACAGTTTGATTAGCAGTGATAAACAGTGACTTTCACACATGACGCCTATTGTATATGTCGGAGTTCAAGATCTTTTAAATTTCATGCAAAGCCATTACTTGTTGCCAGTAGATTCGCCTGTGCTTCAGTTTTCGAGACATTTTTTTCTAACTTGTCCCAGTTGGCGCCACTGGTGATCGATAGTGGGAGCCCTGAAACCTGTCCGTGCATGCAAGTTTCACTTCATATTTTTGTGCGTGCTTATTCAATTAAGTGCGTGAATCACGCACATACGTGCATGAATGGGAACCTTGCTGACTGTATGGGCTATTCAGAAATCATGGTGAATAGAACCATTTTATAAGAACAGAAAATGTCATTTTGATTAGTGTGGGAAACATTGTTGAAAAAGAAAATATTGCTTGCAACATACAATCGCTCTTTTTCCAACTATGATTTCAAAAGTTGTCAGTGATTCAGTCAGAAACAATAATTTCTAGTTTTGAAACCTGCAATCACTTGCGTTAGGCACAGACAAAATTGTGAGAATATTTTTGTTTCACAACTTTTTCTCTAAAATTTTAGTTCATTATATATGAATTGAACATGATTTCTGTTTGAATGAGATGGATTCACATCTGACAGGAGAAAAGAGAGAGCAATGAAAAATAGTATGAAAGAAGCTTATGTGTAAGGTACATGAGGCTGGGTAAAAAATGAAGTCCTACTTTGACTATAACCATTGAATTCGACTTTTGAATCAAGTGGAAAATGTAAGTTACTACTATATCGAAAAATAGCTTTTATGGTTTTAATTGTCAACGCTTTACCGTGAGACAAACTCCCAATTATGTTCATTTTGAAGCATTTGCAGACAAGGTTCGAGTGGCTGAATTGATGGTATTTGTTTTTGAAATGGGAGAAAAAATTACGGGTAAAAGAATAAATACTTATTATACCCCCGCAAACGAAGTTTGTGGGGGGTATACTGGAATCAGCCTGTCGGTCGGTCGGTCATGCGGTCGGTCTGTCCGCAAAATCTTGTCCGGACAACTCCTCCTACAGTTTCAATCCAATTCCCTTGCTACTTGGCAGAAGTGTTCATTAGGAGCTTTAGATGTGCAAGACAGACATTTTGTAAAAATTCCATCAAGAATTACTGAGTTATTGCCCCTGATTTGACTTAAAAATGCTTGTCTGGACAACTCCTCCTACAGTTTCTGTCTAATTCACTTTAAACTTGGCAGAAGTGTTCATTAGGAGCTGTAGATGTGCAAGACACACATTTTGTAAAAATTCCATCAAGAATTACTGAGTTATTGCCCCTGATTTGACTTAAACATGCTTGTCCGGACAACTCCTCCTACAGTTTCTGTCTGATTCACTTTAAACTTGGCATAAGTGTTCATCAGGAGTTGTAGATATGCAAGACGCAACTTTCGTGAAAATTCTATGAAGAATTAATGAGTTATTGCCCCTGATTCACATTTAAAATGCTTGTCTGGACAACTCCTCCTACAGTTTCTGTCTGATTCACTTTAAACTTGGCAGAAGTGTTCATTAGGAGCTATGTGCAAGACACACATTTTGTAAAAATTCCATCAAGAATTACTGAGTTATTGCCCCTGATTTGACTTAAAAATGCTTGTCTGGACAACTCCTCCTACAGTTTCTGTCTGATTCACTTTAAACTTGGCAGAAGTGTTCATTAGGAGCTGTAGATGTGCAAGACACACATTTTGTAAAAATTCCATCAAGAATTACTGAGTTATTGCCCCTGATTTGACTTAAAAATGCTTGTCTGGACAACTCCTCCTACAGTTTCTGTCTGATTCACTTTAAACTTGGCATAAGTGTTCATTAGGAGTTGTAGATGTGCAAGACACAACTTTCGTGAAAATTCTATCAAGAATTAATGAGTTATTGCCCCTGATTCACATTTAAAATGCTTGTCCGGACAACTCCTCCTACAATTTCAGTCTGATTCGCTTAATACTTGGCAGAAGTGTCCATTTGGAGTTGTAGATGTGCAAGACACACATTTTGTAAAAATTCCATCAAGAATTACTGAGTTATTGCCCCTGATTTGACTTAAAAATGTTTGTCCGGACAACTCCTCCTACAGTTTCTGTCTGATTCACTTTAAGGAGGTCTTTTCTGTCAATGTATAGTTGGTCAACATTATGCGAAAAGGCACCTATGGACATTTGCAACAAGTTTGGATCCAGACCAGCCGCTGTGTCTCAGACATATTGTCAGATCATGGTCTACACTTTTTAGCTCCACTGGCCGAAGGCCAGCGGGCTTATGTCATGGCCCGGTGTCCGTCGTGCGTCCGTCCGTCCGGTCGTCCGTCTGTCCCTCCGGTCGTCCGTCCGTCCGTCCATCCGTCCGTGCGTTAACTTTTATTTCAAACATCTTCTTCTCTGAAACTACCCATCCGATTTTCACGAAACTTCACAGAAATGATCCTGACATGGTCCTCTTCAGAATTTCTTGAAAGAATTTGATTCCTTCAAAAACTCTGGTTGCCATGGCAACAAAACTGAAAAATATTCGAAATCTTTAAAAATCTTCTTGTCTGAAACCATAAGGCATAGGGCTACCAAATTTGGCATGTAGCTTTATGTAGTAGACCTCTATCAAGTTTCTTCAAATTATAGCCCTGGGGTCAAAATTGGCTCTGCCCCAGGGGTCACAAGTTTTACATAGGCTTATATAGAGAAAACTTTAAAAATCTTCTTGTCTGAAACCATAAGGCATAGGGCTACCAAATGTGGCATGTAGCTTTATGTAGTAGACCTCTATCATGTTTCTTGAAATTATAGCCCTGGGGTCAAAATTGGCTCTTCCCCAGGGGTCACAAGTTTTATACATAGGCTTATATAGAGAAAACTTTAAATATCTTCTTGTCTGAAACCATAAGGCCTAGAGCTACCAAATTTGGCATTTAGCTTGATCTAGTTGGAGTCTACCAAAAGTGTCCAAAGTATAGTCCTGGGGTCAATTTGGCCTCATACTTGGAGGGGGGGGGTTCACAAGATTTACATAGGCTTACATAGGGAAAACTTTTAAATCTTGGTGTACATAGCCATAAGGCTTAGGCTACCAAATTTTGCATATAATTATAGCATTATTTAGTGGACAGTTACAAAGAGGGCCCAAGTTACAGCTCTAGGATCAAGTTTGGCCCTGCACCAGGGATCACAAGTTTTACATGGGTTTATGGAGTGAAAAGTTCAGAAACCATCTTGTTACCAGCCATAAGGCCAAGAACTCCCACATTTGGCATGTTATTCTTCTAATACAATATTCCCCATTTAGTCAGACTGTAGCCATGAGGTCAAAGTTTTATAAGGGCTTATATAGTGAAGACTTTTCTTCGTGGTTTATATTTATAAGCCAGTGGAGCGATACAGGGCCATCATGGCCCTCTTGTTTACACTCATTTAGTTTTGTGTCCAATTAAATTGATACTTTGCATAAATATTCACCAGGAGCAGTAGAGGTTCAAGATGCATTTTTCTCAAATGTTTGCCAAATTAATTACCCCTGAATTTACTCAAAACATCTTCTCCAGAGAACTATTCCTTCAGTTTAAGTCTTATTCACTTGATATTTGTCATGATATTCACCAGGAGCAGTAGATGTGCAAAGCACAAATTTCATGAGTGTTGGCCTAATGATTATGGAGTTATTGCCCCTAAATTGACATTGCAGAGTTATTGCCCCTGTGACATGAAATATAGGGGCAGGGGTATTTATCACCTTTAGTGATAGTTATTCTAGTTTTCTCTCTCTCTCCCTCCCTCCCCCCCTCCCTCGCCATGTTTTTGAAGCACTCAACCAAAGGTTTGGAAGATCACAGGACTGTTTCGTAAAATGGTTAATACATTGGGAACTTTTTCTTCACTATAGTACGAGGATGCCGATGATGAGGAAGGAGGAGAAGAGGAATATGATGAGGACGCTGACCCAGACTTTAATCCACAGGTATGGATATGATGTAGTGCTGACAACCTTAACTCTTTACCACACGACAAAATTTTAGACTTGTCCAAACTTGAAGTATTTGCAGATGGCAAAATAAATGTGATTCAAAATTTAGTAATTGTTCTGGGAAGGGTAGAAAACATTGTGGGAAAAGGAGAAAATGCTGGTAACCAGCATTTTCTCCTCTTCCCGCAATGTTTTCTAAAGCCTTCCTTGAACTTTTTCAGGTCATTAAAGCTCGGGGTTGTGTGGTAAAGGGTTGAAAGGAGATTATTTATATTTTTTTGTTGAAACTCTCGTGTTGCACTACTCCAGTTTGTTTTTTATCCTTTTTCATAAGTTAAAATACCATCAGCTGGGTTCTCATGATAAAATATATATACTGTTAGAGTGGTTTGTTGAATGAAGCTTACATGTACACTGGCACGCCATTATAGCGCTGTGGTCGGGTGCCATGATCGAAGACAGCTGTATATGAGGGTTCAAATTTACGTCGATGTTCCCCTCCCAGCGATCAACCGTCCATCAATACCTAAAATAATTGCGTTATGTTCAGTATTGATGTACATCTGCTTTTAAGTCAAGCCATAGTAATGCTCTGTAAGGCATAGGCTAAGACTTGACTGAAGATCTTGTAGAGATATTAATATTGTCTGGATGATTCTGGCAATTACAGAATTTAGAAATTTATTCTTACTTTTCTACAAACTGAACATTTTGTTCTGTATTTTTTCAAGCAGTCCAGGATTATCTTTTGCCACAATATTTACTAAAGTGGTCAGTTGCAAATCACGAAATCTACTTTAGATGATAATGTACAGTATTAATCTAATCTTATTGAAGATGATACAAAAAAAAAGGATAATTTTCTCTGTGCATAATACATTTGTAGGCAATGAAATTTATCACACCAAGGTTTCAAGCCAAATGTGCCAAACTAGCACTCGCTCAGGTCTCTAAACCCTCAAGTGCTCCTTCTGACACCCGCTTGTTTTTTCGTCCTGATTCTGCATCAAATCCAAGACCCACATCGGTATCTGTATTAGAACGCGAGTCAGCCTCGTCTAACAGCTGCACTGTTAGACCAGTAACTGCACCATTCGCTAGACAAACCACTCAGAATGTGGATGAGGACGTTACTAAACCATCCATCAAGACAGAAGCATTCACTAGATCTAATTCAAATGCAGTTCGGCCAAAGTCTGTGTCTTTTAAAACAACACAGTTTATTGGTATTGAAGACCAGGGAGAAATTCCCAAGCTGGAGAAAGAGAGAACAAAAGTATTGTCTAGTGTAAGTGAGCCAAGGAGTCAACATAGGCCGGAAGTTGGACAAATAAAACTGACTAGAGAGCAAACCTTTTTTGAACAAGTTTCAGACCCTCATAATGAAGAGCCAGGAAAATCTGACATAATAAATACAGTTAGCCAGACAAAGAATGGGAAAGAACTTGAGCAGAAAAAAAGAGTAGACAAGGAAAATGTCCCACGGGCACCTGAAGATAAAACAGATCAGAAGATAAACAGAGATGGACAAGACAAGATTGACAGAACTTCCACCAAGAGTCAGGACATGGTAAAAAAAGATGATAAAACATCTGTATTGAGTAGAGAAGTAGAAGAGAAAAAAGATCTAAAACATATAACTGCTAAAACTGATACGGGCTTATCCAGGTCAAGAAAACCAAAAAAAGAAGAGGTGAAAAGGCAAACAATGTCTACTGCAGGAATGGGAATGGATACAAGGTCTAAAAATAGTAAAGATCAAGCTGAAAAAGGAACAGATGAGGGACCAAGCACTGAAGCTTCAAATGAAGCTAGACTGAAATCTGGAATAAAAGTTTTAAGTAGTTCACAAAGTCCTGTTGGGGAGGGGAAAAGTCACACAGAGAAGGTAAGAGATACTGTGAGTGATATTCAGCAGAAGTCTGTAAACAAAACTGGAAGTAAGAAGACTGTAGCAAAAGAAGATGAGAATTCAGACATTGTTCAGAAAAAAGAAATGCACACTAGAAATACAGCTGGAAATAAAGCAGCCAACAATAATACTGGAGGAAGGAAAGCAGCAAGCACTAAGGACACAGCATTTACAATATTAAGAAATTTAACTGGTAAGAGAGGCCATGCTACACATAAACCAGGACAAGTGCCTAGTGTCAATAAACCTGTACGTAAATACAAGTTTGATAAGCCATCAGGACCCTCATCTTCCCAAATTATTCAAGCCATTATTGCTGATAAACAACCATCGGTAGAGAGACAGAATGAGGAAAGCAGACCTCCTGTCGAGAAAGAAAGACCAGCAGTCTCTACCCAGTCTTCAGCAAAGTCGGGGAAGGACAGAACAAGATCTGTGACTAGTTCTGCTAAATCACAAAAGACTGATACTGTTACCATACCTCATGCAGCCAACCAACAAAAAATGACCAAGTCAGCAACAAAAAGGACACCTGGACAGTTTTCAAAGGATAACAAAGGTGATAAATCAGGTGTGACTGGCTCGGAAGGACAAGATTCAATTACTGAAGTTGTACAGGAATCATTATTTACCCCTTCTCAAACAAAAGGTGTACGACTTCAAAATGGCATGATTGCAACTAACACAGTGGAATCAAATGGATTTAATGAGAAAGAGAAAATGGAAAGTTATTCAGACATACCAAACTTGCACCCAAAATACAAAGAAAGCCCGTACCTGAAAGATAATCCTCTGTTATTGTCTGGAAAGCCGAGACTGCGAGGGAGTGCTAGTTCTATGGGGCGCGGCAAAGATACAAGTCAGAGAGAATGGGAAGGATGAGAAAACTGTAACAGAAACCATGTAAACTAGTTTTGTTTTTACCAGAGTGACTTAATATGTCCTACCATGTAACGTTTGAACAGTTCAGTCACAAATAACTTGTTCAGGACCTATAGATAGTTGGAAAAGACAGATAATAAATGAGCCATCCTCTGGCTAAAGGGGGCTTAATGCATCTCCATGATCCAAAGCAAAGCTTCACAGTACTGTGTATCTGGAAAATCCAGTTTGTCTAACAGCTGAATTGAATCATGAGGTAGAATGGTCCTTTAACACGCAGAAAATTGACCAATAGTAAAAGGTTTGGACCTAAGTCAGCCTGCGCAGACTGATCTGGATCGATACTTTTTGCAGATGCACTAAGTTCCTTTTCACAGAACATGGCTCATTATATATGAGCAGTGCTTAGGGAAAAGGGGGCTTAAAAGCCTCTTCGTAATACATTATACCAAGCAAGTCATCACATGATGTGCACCAACTCATCCTACAGATGCACGGTTCCAATAGATTTGACAGGGTGAATTGAGATAAAGAAATTGACAATGACAGACCGGATAAAACATTGTTTCAAGCAATTTCAAACCATTGATTCTTATTCTTTAGAATGCCAAGTGAATAGACATGGTCAGTATCGGGCTGTAGATACTATCAAATTCTTGTAATTCCAAGACTTTCCTGATTATAAAGTCTGATCAAATACCAGTGTAGATCCAAGATTGGAATGCATCTCATGTGCAATTTGATCTTGATCTACATTGTCTGCAAGGGCAAATTAAGTTGTGCTTTGCATGTTAAGGGTTGATAATTAAAAAAAAACACACACACACGCACACTTTTATTTCCGACAGAAAAATGATAATACATCCACATAGTGACACAAACTATCATAAACCTGTCTTGTGATTGACCTTTGTGACCTTTGACATATACCCTTTGTAACTCTACCACATTGCTTGTTTGGACTTATGAGCACTCTGGGACTAATATTACTGATTTGTGTGGTTCTGTTCCTTGTTTTTTCTTTTCATTTTAACTAAATGAATAATGCACATTGTATGGATATAAAGAATAGAGTTTCAAAACTAGCTTATTGTATGGATATAAAGAATGCAGTATGAAAACAAGCTCAGGGATCTTCTTTTGTAATCTTATCATACCTAGATTGTGTCTAGTTTTAGCCCTGAGACCAACCTTTCAATGTCTTCTTGTCAAGTGCACACAAAATGTTAACTCAGTTGGGTAGTTGATTTAATTCATTTAGTTATATACATTATAAATGCACAATTTAATGCACTTAATTGAAAAAAAAAAAAATACGGACTTTAAGAGGTGTCTTTCTTGCCAAATTTTAACTCTATGAAAGAATTCTAGACTTATCCAAGTTCAAACTATTTGCAGAAGACAAATATGATTCAAACAATTAAATCTTTGATCAAGTAGAAAACGGAGGAAACAGGAGAAAATGATGGTTATCAGCATTTTCTCTTTTTCCTGCAATGTTTTTTAAAAGCCTTTCTCCCAAGGGTCGTTAACACTTGGGATTGTGTGGTAGGGGTTAATTCCGAATTCAGTTGCAGTTTGAAGTGGTAATTGGTTATCTCTTCTTGTCCCAGACACGTAAACTTTACCTCTTGATGGCTGATAATAATAATGCACTGAAACTCACAATTTTTTTTTTTTTTTTTTGTCTTACAGGCTTGACTTAACTCTACCAAACGACAAAATTTTAGACAAGTCCAAATTCAGAGCATTTGCAGACGACAAATCAAACGTTAGTCAAAGGATGGAATTGGTCTCTGTAAGGACTAAAAACATTGTGGGAAAAGGAGAAAATGCTGGTTACCAGCATTTTCTCCTTTTCCCATAATGTTTTCAAAAGGCTTCTTTCTCAGGGTTGTTAAAACTCGGGATTGTTTGGTAAAGGGTTAACATGGATAGGTGCCCTGGCTGCCACAATATTACTGAAAGAATGTTGAAAAACTGTCATAATGTGGTTCAATCTGTAATTGCTTCCCTTGCAAAATCGAAACCATCTGAAAAAACAAATTGTACATCTAGTCCAGTTGGTTATACATTACATGGCGTAGTGAAAAAATGCTCACATACAAGTTAAACTCTGTCGGAGGGAAAGGGTTTGATTTCTGGAAAAGTTAAGCCTTTACCAGAATAAAAAATTTTGGACTTGACCGAATTGAAAGCGTTGGCAGACGACAAAAATGTGACTCAAAAATTGATGTTTGTTCTTAGAAGGATAGAAAACATGGGAAAGGGAGAAAATGCTGGTTATTTGCATTTTCTCCTTTTCCCACAATGTTTTTATAAGTCTTCTTCCTCAAGGTTGTTAAAACCCGGGATTATGTGGTAAAGGGTTAATGAATTTCAAAGAAACATTTAACCTTCAGGTTGCCAAATACATAAAGGGACAAGTTCAACAACTTGAGGAAATACATGAAGTACTGCAAGCTAAGGAAATAATTGCAATTTCAAGGCTTTTTTTTTTTTTCCTAAAAAATATCTCATGAAATATTAAGATCCGACAAATTGTGCAGATTTAATTTGGTCTACACTGCCTGCAAAGCAGTTTAAATTGAGCTTGGTACTTATACGGGGTGAACTAATTCCTCCTCTCATTCTATATAGGACTCTGTAGAGATACTGAGTTTTGCCTAGTGAGGTATGAATCGTGTGTGCTTTGGCTGTTAGACTGGCCAGTCATGTTTGGTATATTGCCAGTAAGACTGGCCAGTCAGTTTGGCAGCTTTTTCCCCTTGCATAATCTTGATGCAGCTTGGGACACTTTACTGTATGTTGTTACAAAACCCTTTCCCTCATACTGAAGTTTTACATCATCAGAGGCACAGCTTGTAGCCTAAAGTTGGTAAGTCTGATGATCTGTATTCAACCCAAATAAGGAAAAACTCCTTCCACAGTTACCATTATGAGCACTTGTATCACAGCTCTTCATGAACAGAGCTCCAGATAGAGGGAGTGATTTTGATTTCAAAAGTGAAAGTATTAATTATTCTCCACTAAAGCTTCAAGACGATTCTAATGAGTACCCACAACATAGGGTTTGGAAGAGAAATAATGGATTTAGAATACTATCACTCCCACTTATCTGGAGCTCTGCATGAAGAACTGAATTTCCTGACCCAGCCCCTCCATTTCAACCCAGTGTTTCCGTTTGAATAAAAATTTTTTGATTCCATAGAACCCAGTGCCACTGAAAAAGTTGAGTCCCATTGAGTTCATTCTGAGTCCCATTTTTACTTGCATAAATCATCCTTTCAGTAAGGCCAAATTTGGTTTGTGGATAAAAAGAGGGGAAGGAAAAAACCCTTGCTGTTAGGGCTGACTGTCGCTCAATATATACCCCACGATGGGTCTTCTGAAAGTCCGAACAACTTACTTAAAAACGTTTTACTGTTTTGTTTCACCGCAAATAAAACACTAAAAATGGAGGGATCCGTATAACAGATTTCGTTTAGCAACCGATCTTCGATGGCAGGATCTTTTAACCATTGGTCTTGGAAAGATCGCGAACACCTTGTCTTTTTGGTCGGAGAAGCCATCTTCAGTTTTAGAATAGAAAAGCTACGCAACAATGTTGTCCTGCAATGGGTTTGCCAGAAAAGACTTAGTCGCAACACGGGTAACCAGCCTAGGTCGAAGACGAAGAGATCTGTTTTTAGAGCATCTCGGGTACACTTTGGCATACCAAGATCTATTTATAGACACTTTGGAATTCCCCTGGTCAGTTTACACAGAGAGGTTTAAATCTTTGTATTTTACATTGTTCTCTTTACTGATATAGTAAAATTAATTCATAATTTTGATTCTTTTTCGTGTGGACGCAATCAGCTTTGCTATTTTGCGTCAGAGCTGATTTTCATGTCAACCTCTTCCAATGGTCACATGTTTAGACACCATTATACCTCCCACATCAGAGACTGTACATGTACTTGAATCAGGTTGCCAGTCAGGCCATCTGTAGATGCAAATTTGAGAACCCTCCTCTCCTCTCCCCCCACTTTTTGATCATTGTAGCAGAATTTTCATGGAAACTTTCATACCAGGCAAACCTGGGCATTTGCAGTTTTCATTATTGTTGGTCTATTGCCCTTTGAATTTGTTCCTAATCCATTGACAAGGCGACTGGTGGAGAAGGGAGGGGAGAGGGTTATTTATTGACAATTCTAGTTATCTGCTGTAGAGAATTTAAGTACCTTTCAACAGAGGAACTGATCCTCGTTCTGTAACATTTTCAATAGTTTTCTTCTGCAAGAAAATTTCATTATGTAGCTGAAGTGGTCAATATATTTTCTCTGTACAGAAATTTCGTACAAAATTAAGTTAAACTTTTATCATAAGCAAATATCAGAGAGCAGTTGGTCAGTGTGCCCATTTCTTTCGTTTCTATGCCCTTCTCCCTCTGACAACAAAATTGTATGAGCTTTGAAGTGTAAGCTTTAATTTTTTTTTTTATGCAATTTACGCCCTATTATTTATTGTGCTTTTTCAAAAAACCTGTCAAGGTACTGTCATAGCCCTGTTGTTGCTGTCTTGCAAAGTCTTTCACATTTTCTCATGTGTCTGTTATTACTGAAGATGTTAAGTGGAAACTCTGGTTAGTTGTTTACTATCAAAAGGGAAGCCCATACCAGAAGGGCAGGTAATTTTCAACACATTCTTAGCTTGGCTGTTTTCTAAGAAAACGTTGAAGTATTGCCGTAGCACTTGTGTCATCTACGTGGTCATGCAAAAAATTTTGACATTTTGTAATGTCTCTGTTATGACTGAAGATGTTAGCTTCAAACTTGGACAAGTTATTAACTATCAAAAGGGGATCGTATACAACAATGGCAGGTAACCATTTTTGACACCATTAATTATGCTCCTTTTTCCGACCTGGAATTTTCACTGAAAGTCGAGTAACCGCAACCTAGCATTGGCACCCGCATGTGGTGCTCTTGTTTATGCAATTATGCTCCTTTTCCAACCTTGAATTCTCACTGAGAAATCATCTGTGGCCAAGCATTGACACCTATATGTAGCAGTCTTGCTATCCTTGGATGGCTTAACCCTTTCCCAAACGACAAATGTTGGACTGGTCCAAATTGAAACAGTTTGCAGACGACAATTTTAAATTTGATGAAAAGGGCAGAAAGTTATCAAAAAGGGTAGAAAACACTGTGGAAAAAGGAGAAATTGCTCGTTACGAGCAATTTCTCCTTTTCCCACTGTGTTTTTGAAAGACTTGTACTGCAGACACGTGAAAACCAGGGCTTGTTTGGGAAAGGGTTAATAAGTATAGATTTCGGATCAGTGGCTGACACTAAAATGTACCTATTCCAAGGTTGTGAAGACCATTGCCTCTCAAATAAAGGACAGTGTAGATCAGTGATTGAACTATACATTCTGTGCACTCCGATCTTGATCTACACTGTCTACAAATACTTGAAAATTGCCAACTGCATGCTGATAGGTAACCATTAACCATATAACCGAACTTAGATTTGTCCATGTTGAAAGCATTTTAGAACAACAAATGAGTTTAACCCTTTACCGCACAATCGCGAGTTTTTACGACCCCGAGAAAGAAGACTCTTGAAAATATTTTGGGAAAAGAAGAAAATACTGGTAACCAGCGTTTTCTTCTTTTCACACGATGTTTTTCATCCTTTCTGAGACTCGTCCCATAATTTGAAGCACATTTAACTCTTTTCCCAAAGTACAAATTTTATACTCTTTCAAACGCAAAATATCTGCGGACAACAAATTCAAAATTGGTATAAATGAGCTTAAGCTCTCTGACAAGGTAGAAAATATTGTGGGAAAAGGAGAAAATGCTGGTTACCAGCATTTTCTCCTTTTCCCACAATGTTTTCCAAAGCCTTCTTTCCCAGGGTTGTGAAAACTTGGGATTGTTTGGTAAAGGGTTAATTTGTCAACTGCAAGTGCTTTTGACCTGTATAGCTTTTTTGCATTTGGTAAAGAGTTAACTCTTAATCACATAATTCCGACTTTCAACGACCCTGAGGAGGAAGCCCTTTGAAAGCACTGTGGGAAAAGGAGAAAGTGCTGGTAACGGAGCATTTTCTACTTTTCCCACATTGCTTTTTAGTCGTTCTGGTAAAAATTCCATCATTTGTATCATTTTTATTTTGTCGTCTGCAAGTGCTTTCTAATTGGGCCAGTCTAAAATTCTGTTGTTTGGTAAAGAGTTAACCCTTTACCACACAGTCTCGACTTTTAACAACCCTGCAGAAAAAGCCTTTTGAAAACATTGTGGGGAAAAAGAGAAAATGCTGGTAACCAGCATTTTCTCCTTTTCCCACAAGGTTTTCTACCCTTCTGAAAACAAATTTCAATTTTTGAGTCACATTTATTTTGTCGTCTGCAAATGCTTTGAATTTTGGACGAGTCTAAAATTTTGTCGTTTGGTAAAGAGTCAAATGATGTTAATTCTTTTTGAGCCTTGAAACTGTATGAAAAGAATAAATAATTGCTGGTTACTTGCATTTTCTCCTATACCCACAAGGTTTCAAAGGCCGTCATCTTCATGGTTTTCAGATAAAGAGTTGGGATGCGTGTGTTTCTCTTTGCATGTTTGATGAACCTACATAAATTGTTCTGTTTTGCTTAATCTGCATCTATGCCACCCACATTAACCAGGGTGTGAAGTATTACCATTTATCACCCCTGGGACATTCAATTGCGAAACCCGTCGTTTCTATGAATATTCATAAGATTGCGAATTACACCCAGTAGCCAGTCCAATTGTAGATGACATAATGATACTGTTGTAGTGGAGGATAATCACATTTCCTCCGTTGTTATGAATAAACGGGGTAAAACCCACATCATTATCACCGAAATTGGCAGCCGCCGGTGGGCCTTCCTTCTGTGGCATTTGCCTTAAGACAATCCAGGGCAGACATTACAAATCCTTGTATACAAAGACAAATATTCAGAAATACAGCGTGCTGTTGCAGTCATTAGAGGTATGTAGCAGGCGTGACGTCATCCTAGTTGACTCAGTTCCGTTGTATTCCGTAAACTACATGCATCGATTTGATTGGTTGTAGATGAGGTAAAAATAGAAATGATGGCTATGGTTGATAAAAATAGATTAAATTTTCTCACTGAAAAACTGAGATTACCAATCAAAATGCCTCGTGAAAACTTCATGAGAACGAGAAAACATATGCAACATAACCCAGGAGCAATTAATGTAGTTTATGGAATACATCGGAACTGGGTCAATGAGGATGCATTTATGCAGAAATTCTTAAAGTCAAAGCTTGACACAGATGATTGCCTGAGAAATCATTAGCGTGAGTGACAATTTGGCATTTCCCTTACTTATTTACAAGGTGACAAACATTTTGGACTTATCCCAAATGAAATCTATTGCAAACGAATTAAATAAGGCTCAGATGAGGGGATTTCTCTTTGAAAAGGTAGAAAACATTGTGGGGAAAGGAGAAAATTTGGATACCAGGATTTTCTCCTATTCCCACATTATTGATGAAATGAGTATTTAGTTGTTTGACCCTTTACCAAACAATCCCGACTTTTAAAGACCCTAAAGAAGAATACTGTCAAAAACATTGTGGGGGAAAAGGAGAAAATACTGTTAACCAGCATTTTCTCCTTTTCCCACAATGTTTTCTACCTTTTCAAAACCAAATTTTGGCTATTTTCGAAGAAACATTTAGGTATTGTCATAGCTGTGGTGTTGTTATTGTTTGCGTCATGCAAAAGTTCAACATTTTATAATATCTCTGTCATTGATGAAGATACTTACTTTAGACTTGTACTCGTTGTTAACTCTTCACCAAACGACATAATTCTAGACTGGTCCAAATTGAAAGCATTTGCAGACGACATTATAAATTTGACTGAAAAGTGTAAATTTGTTTTGGGGAGAGTGGAAAACATTGTCGGAAAAGGAGTAAATGCTGTTACCGGCATTTTCTCCTTTTCGAACAGTGCTTTTAAAAGGCTTCTTTCTCAGGGTCGTTGAAAGTTGGGATTGTGTGGTAAAGGGTTTACTATCAAAAGTGGAACCAGTACAACAGGGGCAGGTAACATCAGAATATTGACACAGTTATGGCCCTTTTTCTACTTAATTCTAAAAGTGTTGGCATGCAGTGCTTTTTTCAGATAATTAAGTTATTTTTAAAACCAGTCAAAAGTTGGAAGTAACACAACAGTACAGTGTTTTGAAGGGAAGGAAAATAGGCTTAACCCTTTACCGTACAATGCCACCTTTTGACGCCCCTGGGAAAGAAGCCTTTTAAAAACATTGTGGGAAAAGGAGAACATGCTGGTAACCAGCATTTTCTCCTTTTCCCACAATGTTTTCTACCCTTTCTAAGAAAAGTTGCACCATTTGAGCCACACCGAAATTGTCGTCTGCAAATGCTTTCAATTTGGACAAGGCTAAAATTTTGTCGTCTGGTAAAGGCTTAACGGTATTGAAGATGTAGGAATAAGAGTCAGTCTTGTAACAAGCAGATGCTTCTTTTCCAACAATGTTATCAAAATTTGTCGATTGTTGAAGTGTAAATAAATGTATTTGAAGAGTAAAGGATTTAACTGGTTTAACCCTTTACCAAACGACAAAATTTTAGACTGGTCGAAATTGACGGCATTTGCAGACTACGAAGAAATTTTTACCGAAAAATATAAGTTTGTATTGGGAAGGACAGAAAACATTGTGGGAAAAGGAGAAAATGCTGGGCACCAGCATTTTCTCCTTTTCCCACAATGTTTTCATAAGGCTTCTTTTAATAGGGTCGTTAATAGTCGGGATTGTGTGGTAAAGAGTTAGCTCGTATTAAAATACCAAATGAATTTACCTAACCTTTAACCCTTTATCACACAGTCGGGACCTTTAATGACCCTGATGTTGAAGCCTTTTGAAAACAATGTGGGAAAAAGAGAAAATGCTGGTAACCAACATTTTCTCCTTTTCCCACAATGTTTTCTACCCTTTCAAAGACAAATCACATCATTTGAGACGCATTGAAATTGTTGTCTGCAAATGCTTTGAATTTGGATGGGTCTAAAACTTCGTCATGTAGTAAGGAGTTCAAGCACTTTTCACTACCATAGTTACCTCTGCGGTCAGTGTAGATCAAGATTGGGTTGCACAGAATGTGCAGCCCAATCATTCATCTACACTGTCTGCTTTCCTGGTACACTGCAGACAAAAGTAACCATAAAATTGCAATTATTTGGGTCATATTTCTAGGTTAAAAATTTCTGTTGGGTTTATTTGGGGCTTTAAGGGTTATCTCTATACCATCTTTACAATACGACAAAACTTGAGACTTGTCCAATTTGAAAACAACTGCAGAAGACGAAGTTAATATTACTCAAATAATGAGTTTGTCTTGGAAAAAATCGAAAATACTTTAGGGAAAAAAAGAAAATGCTGATAACCAGCATTTTATCCTGTTCTTAAAATGTTTTCTTAAGATCCTTTTTGCGAGTTTGATACCCGGTTGAGGCAAACTTTCTTTGCGGCATTTTTTCGCCTCTCACCTCTGATGCATGTGAGAAAAGTAGTCAGTGGCTTTGGAAAGAAAGTTGTGTCAGTACTGATGTGAGAAAGCCAGGAAACACGAGGGTGCGTCACTGACCACCATGATATGACCTGAGCTGTTAACTCTTTCCCAAACGACCATGATATGACCTGAGCTGTCAACTCTTTCCCAAACGACAAATTTTTGGACTAGTCAAAATTGAAAGAGTTTGCAGACAACAAGTTTAAATTTGATGAAAATGGCAGAAAGGTCTCATAACGGGTAGAAAACACTGTGGGAAAAGGAGAAATTGCTCATTAAGAGCAATTTCTCATTTACCCACAGTGTTTTGAAAAGACTTGTACTGCAGACATGTGAAAACCAGGGCTTTTTTGGGAAAGGGTTAAAATTGCACTTAACCCCAATACAAACAAACAAATAAGATTTCTTTTTCAGTCATTGAAGTGTAACCTTCTGCAATTTTGACCCGGTATGGAAGGTTAAAGGGTGTTGGGTGTTTGGTCCGGAATTTGGGGAAATGGGGGAAATGATGAACTTAATACTTCAGATCTCAAGAGTGTATTCCTCCATGTAACATCTATTTTTTTTACAATCTGAAAATAAAATAATACAACAGACCTTAGTACAGTCCTTCTACGCAGTATTTCAATAAAACAAGTCAATCAATCGATAAAACAGCATTTACAAAATCTAGTGCATCTTACCAATTTTAGGAACTGACTGTAGATCTACACAAAAGGCCAATCTCTCCGTGCGTAGTGTTACCTGTAAAACAATGCAAATTAATTAAAAACATGCAAACAAAATGTTAGGTTCAGGCAGTGACGGGCGGGTAAGCCAAGGCCGCGGAAACCGACATTTCACAAAACGGCGTCAAACTTCTCTAAATTAAATGGACCTTCGCGAAAACGACATACAGACATTTTCAACACACTAAAAGGAATGTACAAACGCTGCTACAAACCAAATCAAGATTTCCACCATAAAATAAATAACTTCGCAACTCATGCGATGTGGACTTCTGTTTCAAACAAAAGACAAACAAACAAAAACAGTCACATGACACGAACCCGCGCAAAATGTAATACATGTACTTAAGAAAACAGAATGATAAAACCCGGTATATATAGTCCGGTTACAGAAGCAAGGGATGTTTGGTAAAGGATTAAAGTTGTTGTTTCTATGGTGTATGAATATAAAAAAAAACACATCTTCCATTGAAAATAAAAGATGGAAGCTTAACCCTTTCCCAAACAAGCCCTGGTTTTCACGTGTCTGCAGTACAAGTCTTTTGAAAACACTGTGGGAAAAGGAGAAATTGCTCGTAACGAGCAATTTCTCCTTTTCCCACAGTGTTTTCTACCCATTTGGAGAAATTTCTGTCATTTTCATCAAATTTAAAATTGTCGTCTGCAAACTCTTTCAATTTGGACCAGTCTAAATTTTATCGTTTGGGAAAGGGTTAATTAACTCTTTCACTACTAACTCCAGAAATTACATGTTTTTTCCAAGCTCTAAAAATAGATTTCCACTGCCATTTAAAACGACATTCATCATAGTTTAAAAATAGAGTAGCGGACAGCATAGATCAAGATCAGACTGCACGTTCCGTGCAGTAGCATAGATCAAGATCAGACTGCACATTCTGTGCAGTCTGATCTTGATCTACACTGTACGCAAAAGGTATTCAAGTCGTCATTAGTAGTGAAAGAGTTAATAGCACAAAAAAAAAACCCATTAGAATGGTTGGCTATATTGGTTTTGTGTGGGTATCGTAGATCAAGAACAGATTGCACTGAACCAGCTGTCTGATCTTCAAACTACACTAACCACTACAGTACTTTGTTACATATTTAGGCCGAAACAATTCCGGATTTTTAGCTTGGCTGTTTTCGAGGAAAAGGACGGGTAATTGCCATAGCCCTGGCATCGTCTTCTACGTCATTGTCTGTGCAATGCAATAGCATTGACATTTGGTAATATCTCTGTTATTACTAAGATATTTACTTCAAACTTGAACAGCTTGTTAAATATCAAAAGGGGAACTCAAACAAAAGGGGCAGGTAACCATCAAAATATTTTTGACACAGTTATGCCCCTTTTTTGACTTAGAACTTCCACTGAAAATCAAGCAGTTGCATCCTAGTGTTGGCAGCTGCATGTGGGGCACTTGTTCTATATTGCAGCTATAACTAATTAACCCTTTCCCTAACAACAAATTTTGGACTGGTCCAAATTGAAAGAGTTTGCAGATGACAATTTCAAATTTGATGAAATTGGCAGAAAGGTCTCAAAAAGGGTAGAAAACACTGTGGGAAAAGGAGAAATTGCTCGTTACGAGCAATTTCTTCTTTTCCCACAGTGTTTTCAAAAGACTTGTACTGCAGACATGTGAAAACCAGGGCTTGTTTGGGAAAGGGTTAAGACTCCATTTCGTTAATTTAGTGGTCTTATAGTTAATTTTCATTTTCTCTACTTTTGACAATAACCTTTCTATTTGCAGAAAGATGGAGCTAAACCCAATGACTGTAAACAGCAATGAGATGGTGTGATGTCACTAGGTGTTCAAGAATCAGTTTTGTTTTCGATAAAAATATGACACTGTACAAAGAAAAAAAAAATCAACCCATGAATGAATTAACCTGAAGTTTTAAATGGACAGTGAATGTGGAGTGTGTGGCATGTATTTTTGTGTTTAAAAAACAGATTTTGCAAACACTGTACATTTTATTCACATAGTATTTTTAACTCACTACCTCCGGAAGGAAACTTGAGAAGCAAACTAACTGAAAGATGTCCATGTAAATTACAGATAATCAACGTAATTTCTTTTAACTCTTTTCCAAAACGACAAAATTTTAGACGTGTCCAAATTGAAAGTATTTGCAGACGACAAAGTAAATGCGACTGAAAAATTGAATTTTGTTTTGGGAAGGGTAGAAAACTATGGAAAAAGGAGAAAATGCTGGTTACCAGCATTTTGTCCTTTTTCCGCAATGTTTTCAAAAGGCGTCTTTCTCAGGGTTGATAAAATTCAGGATCGTGTGGTAAACCCTGTAGCTTAGGTAACAGGCTTCTGAAAACATTGTCGGAAAAGGAAAAAATACTGGTAACCAGCATTTTCTCCTTTTCCGACATTGTTTAATATCCCTTCAAAGACTAATCCCATCATTTAACCCTTTACCAAAGGACAAAATTTTAGACTGGTCCAAATTGAAAGCATTTGCAGACGACAAATAAAAGGTGGCCCAAATGACAAAATTTGTCCATGATAGGGTAGAAAACATTGTGGGAAAAGGAGAAAATGCTGTTTACCAGCATTTTCTCCTTTTCCCACAATGTTTTCAAAAGGCATTTTGGTCAGGGTCTTTAAAACCCTTGTTTGTGTGGTAAAAAGTTAAGGTATCCTCTGAAAATGCTTTTGACAGGTCAAAGTTTTTGTTGTTTGGTGAAGGGTTGAAGAAAAGCCTTGTGGTAATGGCAGACTTTGCTATTTATATAAAGTCAAAAAGCTATCCGAAACATTTTCAGGAAATTTTAATATTTAACCTGTATTTAATGAATTTTCATTGATAATGTTGTATTTAAAAATATTCTAGCCATGTCAAGCTTATTGTTACCGTTTTGCTCTGTACCAAACAACAAAATTTTAGACGTCCATTTTGAAAGCATGTGCACAGGACAAATTCGTTCTTGCTCAGAAGCTTATTTCTGGCTTTTAAATGGTAGAAAACATTGTGGGAAAAGGAGAAAATGCTGGTTAACAGCATTTTCTCCTTTTCCAACAATGTTTTTTATTGACCTCTTCCTAAGGGTTGCTTGAATACAGGATTGTTTGGTAAAGGGTCCTATCATCAAAATATAAACACCGTGTGTTGACAGTAATATTATTAACCCTTTCCCAAACGATAAATTTTAGACTGGTCCAAATTGAAAGAGTTTGCAGACGACAATTTTAAATTGGATGAAAATGGCAGAAAGTTCTCAAAAAGGGTACAAAACACTGGGGGAAAAGGAGAAATTGCTCGTTACAAGCAATTTCTCCTTTTCCTACAGTGTTTTCAAAAAACTTGTACTGCAGACACGTGAAAACCAGGGCTTGTTTGGGAAAAGGGTCAACCTGATAATGGTCAAAATACGGAGTTTGAGGTAATGAAAACAATTTCTTCTTTTTTCCCCTCAATATCTTCTTTTGTTGGTGATGCAGGACATAAAGATTATTTCCAGGAGGTAATTAACTAACAGGAAAGATTTTGCTTTTGTTCTCCAAGAGAAATTTGCAACTCATTGATTTCATGCGTACACCTTTGTCATAATTTTTACATGTAAACTTCTGGGCATTTTAACCCTCTGTGTAACAATTCCATGTTTAAATGGCCCTGAGAGAGAAAGTTTTTGAAAACATAGATTGCGATAGAAAGGGATAAATGGCTGTAAACCCTTGGATGGTTTAGTAAAATGTTCAACTGATATCGAGGAATAGGAATCATGTACCTGTCAAATGGTTAAGTTTATTAAATAAATTTTTTTTTATTTTTCTTTTGTTAACTCTATACCAAACAACATAATTTAAGACTTGTCCAAATTGAAAGCATTTGCAGACGACAAAATAAATGCGACTGAAAAATTGAAATTCGTTTTGAGAAGGGTAGAAAACATAGCGGTAAAAGGAGAAAATGCTGGTTACCAGCATTTTCTCCTTTTCCCACAATGTTTTCAAAAGGCTTCTTTTTCAGGGTCGTTAAAAGTCGGGATTATGTGGTAAAGAGTTAAAAGCTCTGATAATCCATTTGTAACTTACTCTTTAAGTTTTATGAATCAACTAGTATGCAATATTATCCCTTTCCCAAACGACAAATTTTGGACAGGTCCAAATTGAAAAAGTTTGCAGACGACAATTTTAAATTTGATGAAAATGGCAGAAAGGTCTCAAAAAGGGTAGAAAACACTGTGGGAAAAGGAGAAATTGCTCGTTACGAGCAATTTATCCTTTTCCCACAGTGTTTTCAAAAGACTTGTACTGCGGACACGTAAAAACCAGGGCTTGTTTGGGAAAGGGTTATACAGTGAGATCTGTCCTGAAGGCAGCTTTTATCTAGAAACCACCTTGTCTTAACCCTTTACCACACAGTCCAGACTTTTAACAACCCCCAAGAAAGGAGCCTTTTGAAAACATTGTGGGAAAAGGAGAAAATGCTGGTAACCAGCATTTTCTCCTCTTCCCACAATGTTTTCTACCATATCAGAGATAAATTTCATTTGAATTGTCACATTTAAATTGTAGTCCACATTTAATTTGTCGTCTGCAAATGCTTTCAATTTGGACAAGTCTAAAATTTTGTCGTTTGGTAAAGTGTTAAGATACAAATAAGGCAGATCCTTAACATAGAAAGTACATACTTTACTAGGTATTTACTAGCCTGTGACCTGGTCCCCAATAGTTGTTTTGCTGTTCCTTGGATGGCAGTCTCCTTTTCAGGGTCATTATGGGTACTCCATAATAAACTGTTAACCTATTCTTTTATTGTACATGTATTTGACAAAGTGATTTGTGTATGACAGCGGCCATATTCACGAACAGTTCATAAGAACATTCGTATTCTCAAGAATTTTCAAAATGGGTAAGTAACTTCTGATTGGCTTAACCATTTTATTGGCTAAAGCTTTCTTGGCTAAACCAAATGGTTTAGCCAAGAAAGCTTTAGCCAATAAAATGGTTTAGCCAATCAGAAATTGTGTTACTTTCTAGATCTGGAATTAGAATGAAATAAAGAATGGTTGGTGAATACGGCCCCAGAAAATAGGAAAGGCAGAAAATTAATTGACTGGTACCCAGGCTATCTCTGTACTAGACAACAAAATTTTTTACTTATCCAAATCTGATGTATTTGAGGACAAAATAGTTTACTAATGCTCTGTGAAAGAAGGGTTTCACACATCTGTAAAACGTATAGACCCATATCAGCCTGCGCAATCCACGCATGGGTCAGTATTCACCAACCATTCTTAAAAATGTTCTTTGTCTTATTCTCCAAGATTTTCTAAGTTTGAAAGTAACACAACTTCTGATTGGCTAAACCATTTGGTTTAGCCAATCAGAAGGTGTGTTACTTTCAAATTTGGAAAAAAAACCTGAAGGATAAGACTAAGAAGGTTCTTTAGAATGGTTGGTGAATACGAACCTTGATGGAAATGCAGTGAACTCGCTTTTCCCAGTGTGCCTGATTTAAACCTTTCCCACACAATCCTGACTTTTAACGACCCTGTAAAAGAAAACTTTTGAAAACATTGTGGGAAAAGGAGAAAATGCTGGTAACCAGCATTTTCTCCTTTTCCCAGAATGTTTTCTACCCTTCCCAAAACAAAATTCAATTTTTAAGTCCCACTTATTTTGTCGTCTGCAAATACTTCCAATTTGGACCAGTCTGAAATTTTGCCGTGTGGTAAAGAGTTAAATATGGTCCATATGGAGGGGTCTCCTTCTGCAGAAAACATGAAGAGAAAATTAGGGTAAAAAACATCATTTCCAAAAATGTTTTTAAAAGCCTTTCATATCATGGTCATTAAATTACAGGATCGTTAAATTTGGTCCATATGGAGGGGTCTCCTTCTGTAGAAAATATAATGAGAAACTTGGGGTAAAGAACATTATTCCCAAAAAAGTTTACAAAAGCCTTTTCGGTAGACCTCCATATAAAAGAGAGGGATCGTATTCTAAATCCATAATTTCTCTTCCAGACCGTATGTTGTGGGTACTCATTAGAATCGTCTCGATGAGACGATTCTAATGAGTACCCATTTCATAGGGTTTAGTGGAGAGTGATTAATATTTTCAATTTTGAAATCAAAATCACTCCCTCTATCTGGACCTCGTAAATTACAGGTTTGTTCGGTAAAGAGGAAAACAAGCACTTTTCAGTTTGCTAAACTCTTTTACCCGAAGACAAAATTTGGATGTGTCCTTTTTTAAAGCAGTGACAGACAACAAATGAAAGGTGGCCCAAATGAAGAATTTGTCTTAGAAAAGGTAGAAAACATTATGGAAAAAGGAGAAAATGCTGGATACCAGCATTTTCTCCTTTTCCCACAATGTTTTCAAAAGCCTTTTGGACATTAAAACTTGGGATTGTTAGGTAAAGGGTTAACACATTGTTTAATTGTATATATATTTTTTCCCCGTGTAATTTTGATTGTTGAGTCAGGCCAATGAAGAATGTGAATACTGTAAACTTCCTTTCAACAATGTGTGTATGATTACTTGAAGATTATAGCAGAGTATAGTAAATAAATGGTGGGGTTGTCTGACAGATGTTTCTAGTTTTGTACTCATTATATTAGTGAAGAAGTTACTGCGGCATAAACTCTTTACCAAACAACAGAATTTTAGACTTGTCAAAATCAAAAGCAAGTGCAATCCGCCAATAAATTGTGGTGTTAATGACGGAACTTTTTCTCAAAATTGGAGTTAAAATTTCATGGGAAAAGGAGAAAATGCCAGTTATCAGCATTTTCTCCTGTGCCCAGGATGTTTTTTAAAACCTTTCTCAGAGAAGAAAAATATAAGATTGTTTGGTAAAGGGTTTAACCCTTTACCACATGACAAAATTTTACCCTTGTCCAAATTGAAAGCACTTGCAGACGACAAATTAGATATGGTTCATATGGTAAGATTTGCCTGTGAAAGGGAAGAAAACATTGTGGGAAAAGGAGAAAATGCTGGTTACCAGCATTTTCTCCTTTTCCCCACAATGTTTTCGAAAGGCTCCCTTTCCAGGGTTGTTAAAACTCGGGATTGTTTGGTAAAGAGTTAATTCTTTACATGCTTAAGTGGTCAAAATGTATACTTATTGGTCCAGCTGGAGTAGACCCAAATAATGCTTTCTTCGCTTAATGTTTTTGAAGTAAGCCTTGAGGTTTTGTCATGGCCCTGTCATTGTCTGTGTCTTCCTCTCGCAAAAACTTTGACATTTCATAATAATGCAGTTATTTCAGAGATACTCAGTTTAAACTCGGACTAGTTGTTAACTAGGGGAACCAATACATCAGGAGGTAAGCACCAAAATATTTTTGTGGTGCTCAAGTTAACTCTCTACCACATGACAAAAATGTAGACTGGTCCAAATTCAAAGCATTAGCAGACGACAAATTAAATGTGGCCAAATTGATGGAATTTGTGTCAGAAAGAGTAGAAAACACTATGGGAACAGGAGAAAATGCTGGTTACCAGCATTTTCTCCTTTTCCCACAGTGTTTTCAAAAGCCTTCTTTCTACTGGGTCGTTCGGGATTGTGTGGTAAAGGGTTTAGATTTTTTCTTTACAAGAACATCTTAACGTTGAATCAAGATCAGAAAATTGTTCTTTGCAGTCTAATCTTGATGTTTGCTGCTTGCAAAAGAACCTGATATGTGGTAAGAGCTAACCCTTTACCACACAATCCTTTGTTTTCACACCCCCTAGGAAGAAGCCTTTTGAAAACATTGTGTGAAATGGAGAAAATGCTGGTAACCATCATTTTCTCTTTTTCCCACAATGTTTTCTACCCTCTCTGAGACAAATTCCACAATTTTAATCACATGTAATTAGTCGGCTGCAAAAGCTTTCTATACATAGTAAAATTAGTGTTGCACCCCCTGTGTTTTTAACGTGTTTAATTTTCTGGCGTGAATGATATGAAATGGGTTGGAAATTAGAATCTGGCTGCTGTATACAAGAACAAACAAGTCTGTTGTCTCTGAAATGGAATGAACTGAGGTATCCCTTAACCTCATGGCAGCAGCTACCGATCGAGCTGTTTCAATCTCTTGTGAGAGGTGTGAGACAAAGACTGCAAGCTGTTTTGCATGCCCCGGGCGGAAGTACGCAATATTGCCTGATTTTGTGTGTCCATTCTCTGCAGGTCACTTTCAACCTGTTGTAAGTTTTGTTTCAACATTAAATTTCCTGTTTTAACCAAACTTAAACGCTTCTCGTTTTTCTTAAATTTGAAAGCAACATCTAGGCAAAAGATTCCCACTTACCATGAGGTCAAGGGATACCTCAGTTCACTTCATTTTATGGGCAAAAGACGAGTCTGTTGGTGTATGCAGCAGCCGAATTCTAATTTGGACCCAATTTTCTCTCATTCACGTCAGAAAATCAAACCCGGTAAAAAACACGGGGTGCAACACTAATTTTACTATGTATATTTCGACAAGTCTAAAATTTTGTCGTTTGGTAAAGAGTTAACTGGAAGAAGAGCTTATGAGTAAAGACTCAGGGTCATAGGTTTGAGGTTGGGCGAGGACAGTGATCTGTGTTGATCTATGCCAGAGGTCAACTGAGCCCGAGTTGTCATGCCAGACAGCTTGGAAAGAAACACCAAACTTTACCAAATACTTTCCATGCTCCAACACCAAAGCTGTTTGACCTAGGATCCTGAAACTACAAGTTTTGCTCATGACCCAGTTCTATTTGGGTCACATAGTTTTGCTCATGACCCATTTCTATTTGGCTCACATAGGTCAAAGGTCAAGGTCACATGTTATCTTTGAAAATCGTTTCTGTGCTCCAATTTAATAGCTGTTTGATCTAGGACCCTGAAACTTTATGCAAGTGTTGCTCATGACCCAAGGAAGAGCTCTATCATTTTTAGGTCAAAGGTCAAGGTCACTTGTGATCATTGTTTTGAAAATCATTTACATTCTCTGATAGGTCTGCTTCAGTGACAAGGTGGAGGGGGGGAGGGGTTTAGGTGTATTTGTCTCTTTTGCAACAGGTCTAGCTGAAGATGTGTTGCAGATTACTGGTATTTGCAAGAGAGGAAAAATTGCTGGAGTTTTTGAAGGTGTACTGCAGGGTGATATAAAAAAAATGGAATAGATTTTAAAATTGATCTTGTATAGCAATAATAATTCTGTAGGATGAAATGTGTGCGAAGGGAAAGGAGCTTAAGAAATTCATTAACCCTTTACCAGACGACAAAACTTTAGCCTTGTCCAAATTAAAAGCATTTGCAGACGACAATTTCATTGTGGCTCAAATGGTGCAACTTTGCTTTGATGGGGTAGAAAGCATTGTGGGAAAAGGAGAAAATGCTGGTTACCAGCATTTTCTCCTTTTCCCACAATGTTTTCAAAAGGCTTCTTTCCAAGGGGCGTCAAAAGGCGTCATTGTACAGTAAAGGGTTAAAAACTTTCTTTTTTATTTGTTTAACCGTTAGAGTGCTGATTTAATCCTTCATTACACTATTTCGAGATTTAATGTCGGTAAGGAATAAGGCTTTGAAAACATTGTGGGAAAAGGAGAAAATGCTGGTTACCAGCATTTTCTCTTTTTCCCACAATGTTTTCTGATCTTCCAAGGGAACAATTTCAGTCTTTAGGTCGGACTAACTTTGCCGTCTGCAGATTTAACATTGGTAAGGAATAAGGCTTTGAAAACATTGTGGGAAAAGGAGAAAATACTGGTTACCAGCATTTTCTCTCTTTTCCTCACAATGTTTTCTACTCATTCAAGGGAGCAATTTCAGTTATTTTAGGTCAGACTAACTTTGCCGTCTGCAAATGCTTTCAATTTGGACAAGTCTGGAATTTTTTCATCTGGTAAACAGTCAATCAAATAGTCCTTTTGAAGTAGGAAGAATTGCTAAACTATAGCTGAGTCATGCTCTGTGAAAAGGGGGCCTAATGCATCTGCAGAAAGTATTGACGGGTGTTGGCCGGCACAGGCCGACACGAGTTGATACTTTTTTGCTATCTGTGAATTTTCTGCATGTCCAAGGACCATTCTAACTCCAAGATCCAGTCGATTGTCAGACGAAATATATTTCATGAATCGATAATTACGTGATGACTTTCCCGGTATAATGCATCACGGAGATGCATTAAAACCCCTTTTGCTAGAGCATGGCTGAATTGTTTCAGTTTGTTTTAATCAAAACATGTAGCAAAGTGGCAGGAAGTGTAGATCCAAGATCAGACTGCACGTTCCATCCTGTCTGATCCTGATCTACATTATCCTCAATAGCAAGTTAACCCTCTACCATAATCCCAACTTTGAAAGACCTTGATGACGAAAGCTTTTGAAAACGTTGTGGGAAACGGAGAAAATGCTGGTAACCAACATTTTCTCCGTTTCCCACTATGTTTCTACCCTATTAACCCTTTACCACACAACAAAATTTTAGACCAGTCCAAATTGAATAAACGACTCAAAAATTGAATTTCATTTTTGGAAGGTAACAGAACATTGTGTGAAAAGGAGAAAATGCTGGTAAGCAGCATTTTCTCCTTTTCCAACAATGTTTTCAAAAGGCTTGTTGTTCAGGGTCGTTAAAACCCGTGATTGTATGGTAAAGAGTTAAAGGCAGAAATCATTTAAAAAATCTGGTAACCAGCATTTTCTCCTTTTCCCCCAATGTTTTCTACTCTTCCCAAAACAAATTTCGATTTTTGAGAGTCACATTCATTTTGTAGTCTTCAAAAGCTTTCAATTTGGACTGGTCTAAAATTTTGTTATTGGTAAAGAGTTAACTCTTTACCACACAACAAAATTTAAGACTTGTCCAAATTTAAATCATTTGCAGACGGCAAATTAAAGATTGCTGAAACAGTAAAAAATTGCCTTCAATTGAGTAGAAGACATTGTGGGAAAAGGAGAAAATGCTGGTTTCTCCTTTTTCCCACGATGTTTTCAAAAGCCTTCTTTCTCAGGGTCGTTGAAACTTGGGATTGTGTGGCAAAGGATCAAGCTAGTTGTTCACTATCATGCCCTACTGGAAGGGCAGGCAACCCTGAAATAATTCTGACACTGTTATGTTCCTTGTTTTCAAGCTAGAATTTTCATTGAAAAAGCAACTGCAACCAAGTGCTGGCTCCCACATTTAGTGCTCTTGTGTACTTTCTTATTTACACAAGTACATTTACAGTTTCCCCTACAAAAAAGTTTGTCAGTTATCCATAACTGTCATTGCCAAAGAAGTAGAACTGATATTTGGCAAGGTTGAAGATCAGAGATGAAAAAAGGCTTCTCTTTCAGGGTCATTAAAAGTCGGGATTGTGTGGTACAGAGTTAAACTGCACATACAGATACTGCTTTGGTCATGGTTTGGAATCAGGAAGTCGACAATGTGGATCCACAATCAGAGTAAAGTTTGTCATGCAGTCTGATCATGATCTGTACTGACCACAAAAACTGCATGTCCTCTAGTGCTGTTGGGAATGACACGAAAGGGTTAACTCATTACCAAACAACAAAAATTTAGACTGGTCCAACTCTTTACCAAACAACAAAAATTTAGACTGGTCCAACTCTACCAAACAACAAAAATTTAGGCAGGTCCAAATTGAAAGCATTTGCAGACAACAAATAAGATGTGATATTTCATAGGATTTGTCTATGAAAGGTTAGAGAACATGGTGGGAAAAGGAGAAAAATGCTGGTTACCAGCTTTTTCTTCTTTTCCCTCAATGGTTTTTTTAAAAAAAAAATATCTAATGGTTGTTAAAACTCTGGATTATTTGGTAAATGGTTAGATTACTGAAAAAAAGCCTCATGTTTTTGGCTATCAAATTACCAAACAAACGACCCCGGGGCGGGAGGCATTTAAAAAATGGTGTGAAAAGGAAAAAATGCCGCTAACCAGCATTTTCTTCTTTTCCCACATTGTTTTCAAAAGGCTTCTGACATTGTTTTCAAAAGACTTCTGTCTCGGCCGTTAAAAGTCAGAATTATGTGGTAAATGTTTTTTTGATTAAGTCTTAATTCTGATTTCATACTCGCCTGTTATTTGATTTCAATCCAACTGTATTTTATGCAATATTCAAAATGTGTTCATCTAGATATTTCTCGTATGAATTGATTGGAAAAGTCAAGGACTTTGAGAACAAAGTGAATGTGTTGATCTAAGTATCTAAAGTGTAGCATTGATAGAATAATTGAACCATGCTCTGACAAAAGGGGATTTAATGCATCTCTGTGATGCATTATTTCAAGCAAGTCCTCATATAATTATGGATCCATAAACAGAGCTCCAGATAAGAGGGAGTGATGGTATTCTATATACATTATTTCTCTTCCAAACCCTATGTTGTGGGTACTCATTAGAATCGTCTCGATGAGACGATTCTAATGAGTACCCATAACGTAGGGTTTAGTGGAGAAAAACTAATATTTTTAATTTTGAAATCAAAATCACTCCCTCAATCTGGAACTCTGCATAAAATCCATTTTGTCCAACAACCAGCTGATTCCAGAGGTAGAATGGCCATTGAACCTGCAGAAAATTGACCAATAGCAAAATATTTCAACCCAGGTCAGCCTGTGCGGACTAAGCAGGCTGACCTGAGTGGATACTTTTTGCAGATACATTAAGCCCCCTTGTCACAGAGTATGACTCAATTGTTTTTGCCAGATTTACACTGTGAAAATTTATCTGTGTTCCTCTCATCCCCTCTTAGCTGTCCTTAATTAAGTCGTTACCAGACAACTGAATTTTACACTTGTCAGAATTGAAAATGTTTGCAAAAGACATGTCAAATGTGGATCAAATCAAAAAAGGGTAGAAAACATTTTTGGGGGAAACGTGAGAAAATGCCAGTTACAAGAATTTTCTCCTTTTCCAACAATGTTTTCAAAAGCCCTCTCTGTTACAGTTAATTAAACTCGGGAATTATGTGGTGAAGGGTTATCATGCTTGTAATGTTGTTCTTTTTTTTAGCTCACCTGAGCACAAAGTGCTCATGGTGAGCTATTGTGATCGTGCTCTGTCCGACGTCCGTTGTGCGGCATGCGTCGTCCGTCGTCAACTTTTTACATTTTGTATGCTCTAGAGGCCAGATTTTCAGTCTGATCCTCATAAAACTTGGTCAGAATGTTTGTCTTGATAAAATCTCGGACAAGTTCGAAATTAGGACATGTGGCGTCAAAAACTAGGTCACCAGGTCAAATCTAAGAAAAACCTTGTGTGTGCTCTAGAGGCCACATTTTCAGTCAGATACTTGTGAAACTTGGTCGGAATGTTTGTCTTGATAAAATCTAGTACGAGTTTGAAATTGGGTCATGTGGGGTCAAGAACTAGGTCACTAGGTCAAATCTTCGAAAAACCTTGTGTGCACTCCAGAGGCCACATTTCCAGTCCCATACTAATGAAACTTGGTCAGAATCTTTGTCATGATGATATCTTGGAAGAGTTTGAAAGTGGGTCACCTCAGTTTAAAAACTAGGTCACCAGGTCAAATCTTTGAAAAACCTTGTGTTCACTCTTGAGGACACATTTTCAGTCCGATACTCGTGAAACTTGTTCAGAATGTTTGTCTTGATAAAATCTCGGAAGAGTTTGAAATTGGGTCATGTGGGGTCAAAAACTAGGTCACTAGGTCAATTTTTTAAAAACCTTGTAGGCGCTCTAGATGCCACATTTTCAGTCAGATATTGTGAAAGTTGGTGGGAATGTTTGTCTTGATAAAATCTCGGACGAGTTTGAAATTGGGTCATGTGGAGTCAAAAACTAGGTCACTAGATCAAATCTTAGAGAAAAACCTTGTGTGCACTCCAGAGGCCACATTTTCAGTCCCATACTAATGAAACTTAGTCAGAATCTTTGTCTTGATGATATCTTGGAAGGGTTTGAAACTGGGTCACCTCGGTTCAAAAACTAGGTCACCAGGTCCTATCTTAGAAAAAACCTTGTGTGCGCTCTAGAGGACACATTTTCAGTCCAATACTCATGAAACTTGGTCAGAATGTTTGTCTTGATAAAATATCGGAAGTTGGGTCGTGTGGGATCAAAAACTAGGTCACTAGGTCAGATCTTACAAAAACCTTGTGTGCATTTCAGAGGCCACATTTTCAGCCCCATACTAATGAAACTTGGTCAGAATCTTTGTCTTGATATCTTGGAAGAATTTGAAACTGGGTCACCTCAGGTCAAAAACTAGGTCACCAGGTCCTATCTTAGAAAAACCTTGTGTGCACTCTAGAGGACACATTTTCAGTCCGATAGTCATGAAACTTAGGATGTTTGTCTTGATAAAATCTCGGATGAGTTCGAAATTGGGTCATGTGGGGTCAAAACCTAGGTCACTAGGTCAACTTACAGAAATTCCTTGTGGGCGCTCTAGAGGCCACAATTCTTACTCAATTGACCTGAAAATTGATCAGCATGTTTGTCTTGATAAAATCTTGGATGAGTTCAAAATTGGGTCACATAGAAATACCTTGTTGGCACTGTAGAGGCCACAATTCTAGCTAAATTGACCTGAAAATTGGTCTACATATTTGACTTGATGATATCTGTTAGAAATTGGGTCACTAGGTCAAATTAAAGAAATGTATTGTGGGCACTGTAGAGGCCACAATTTTTGCTCAACTGACCTGAAAATTTGTCAGCATGTTTGACTTGATGATATCTTGAATGGATTTGAAATTGGGTCACATAGGGTCATAATCTAGGTCACAAGGTCAAATTACAGAAATACCTTGTGGGCACTCTAGAGGCGGCAATTCTTGCCCAATTCACCTGAACCTTGGTCAACAAGTTTGTTTTAATATCTCGGATGAGTTTGAAATATGGTCACACAGGGTCATAAACTAGGTCACTTGGTCAGATTGAAGAAATACATGTTGGACATTCCAGAGGTCACATTTTCAGCTCAATTGACCTGACAGTTGGTCAGAATGTTTGTCTTAATAATATCTCAGATGCGTTTTAAATTGGGTCATTATGACCCTGGAGTGAAATTTTGCCTATTGACTCAGGTGAGCGATCCAGGGCCATCATGGCCCTCTTGTTTATGTTTTGCTTTCATACTTGATATATGAAATCAGTATTTTCTCCCTTGTTTTGTTACTTTATTCTAAGATCTTCTTGAAATAGATTACTTTGTTAACTGTATGAGCCATGCTCTGTGAAAACGGGGCTGATTGCATTTGTGAAACGTATCACACGGGTCAGCCTGCGCAGTCCGCGTAGGCTGACCTGAGCCGAAACTTTATGCTATTGGTCAATTTTCCGTGTGCCAAAGGACTATCCTATCTTATGATTCAGTCAGTTGTTAAAAAAAAAAGTGGCTAGAATGTAACCATAATTAAGTGATGGCTTGATTGGCATCATGCATGACGGAGATTCATTAAGCACCCTTTTCCCAGAGCATGGCTCATTTGTTTATTTTTTATGCCCTCTATAGCTTTTGTGTGGTGAATTGCTGTATCTGTCAAAGAATTAGAGATGAAGTAAATGCATAAGCAGGATTTTTTTTGTTTTTTTGGAAAAAAACTTGTGGAGGGGAAAAAAAAAAAGATAATGGTTTGAGTTATATGACTTGGAGAAAGATCAACTGTGGTGTCTGATTTTTGTGTTTTTAATCTCTTTAGTGAGTGAGTCCAACCCCAGCATTTGAGTGACATTTGATTTGTTGCCTGCAAATGCTTTTATTTTTTCAACAAGTTCAAAATTTTGTCATGAGGGAAAGAGTTAACTCTTTACCACATAATCCCGACTTTTAACGACCCTGAAGAAGAAGCCTTTTGAAAACATTGTGGGAAAAGGAGAAAATGCTGGTAACCAGCATTTTCTCCTTTTCCCACAATGTTTTCTACTCTTCCAAAAGCAAATTTCAATTTTTGATTCACATTTATTTTGTCGTCTGCAAAAGCTTTCAATAGGGACTGGTCAAACTTTTGTCGTTTGGTAAAGAGTTAAAGGGGCGTTATACCAGAATTTGCGCCAGATTATTTTTAGGGGGAGAAAGTTGGTCTACTGTATAGAAAAACCTCGAAAAGACTCGAACCCATGACTTTTAAAGTCGCAGATATGTAACAAATAGACCTGTTTTCTAAGAACGGCTTTACAGTAAACTGTTACTAACGGATTAAGAAGTTTTACAGTTAAAATACAAAAAAAGGGATGTAATTCCCTTGTTTTCTACAAATGTTTCTATCTAGACTTTAATTTTTTTTCAAAGCCATCTCTTCGTTCGAATGAAAATTGGCATTCTTCTTTAAGATTAAACAAAAAAACGTTTGAGACAAAATCTGGTTTAAAGTCACTTTAATTATCATCTTTTTCTGTTGGCTTTTCTACTTTGTTTCGTTTGGTTGATTTCGCCTTTGTTATGGATACCAGATATAATGTAATTGTTCCTGCGTGGTGTCCACTATATTCAATTGTATTGCACATCAGAAATGTTTATTGTGAATAAATTCAATACTGAAGAAAGTATTGATTGACTGATTGATTGTATAGTGCCTGACGTCGTTTTCAACATTATTTCAGTTATATCACGGCGGCCAGTACACCTGTCCATGCCTTCCTGGAGTTTCTTTTACCAGTACTCCGCACAATATTCTTTCCAAGCCACTGATTGCTTAACCATCGTCGAAACAACGGTCAGCGGTGAGAGAGGAATGAATCCTGTCGCAATGACTATCATCAATCCTCGGATACTGAAAAAAGAGACAGAAATGATACCATTCAGTAAACCTGCCCATGGAATATTGGGAGGGCGTGGAATCCGGAAGCTCGTCTCTCTGTGTCCATGCACATACGTACCATTTGTGCGCTGGCAAATTGGGTTTTAATGTAACTGTAGCGTATTTTACTTTTTGCAGGTGCACTAAAACCCTTTTTCACAGAGGATGACTTTTTGTTGTTGCAGTTGTACTCCTCCGTCAAGTTTGCTGTCATTCTTTTTTTAGGTTGGTTAGTTAAACTTGGCCCGTATTCACCAACCATTCTTAAGAACGTTCTTTGTCCTATTCTCCAGAATTTTCTAAATTTGAAAGTAACGCAACTTCTGATTGGCTAAACCACGTGGTTTAGCCAATCAGAAGTTGTGTTACTTTCAAATTTAGAAAATCTTGGAAAATAAGACATAGAATGTTCTTAAGATCGGTTTGTGAATACGGACACAGCTCCCTAGAAAACCCGAAGTGCAAGAAGCAAGGTCCGGATTTAATTTGTTCAGTGTGGAAGTAGTGGTCTCCCTTCGAACGTAGACATTACGCATGTGTTTGGCTATTGCAGTTCTTGACAGCACTGATTATATTTCAGATGAGTTTAGAAAAAGGTTACTTCAGTAGGTCATTCAGTCAAATATTAGAAGACCTTGTATGAAAGTCCTTGCTTAATCCTTTGGCTGCTAAGCGCGAATCACGGACCTTTTGCGGACAGTGCAGATCAAGATCAGACTGCACAGAACGTGCAGTCTGATCTTGGATCTACACTGTCCGATAAGGAGGTATTTCCCCAACCTCCATAACCATGAAATACCTAACATTTTGGTTTTTACCAACGGCTTGAAAGTTTCATTTAAATTATTCAGCAGGACAGGGGTTAACATTTTCTTCTCAGTGTAATGATAATTTCACACATGAGCAGTGCTTTGACAAAAGGGGGTTTATGCAACTCCGTAATACATTGTACAAAGTAAATGATCACGAAATTACATATCCACAAAAACCATTTTGTCTAACAAACGACTGAACCGTGAAGTAGATTGTTCCTTAAACATGCAAAATATTGACCTATAGCAAAAAGTATCGACCCTTGTCAGCCAGCGCTGACTGACTGCGCGGGGTGATGTGGAGCCACTGTTCACAGGGCATGGCTCGATTATCTTTGTTATGTGGATATCATTGAATACTCTCCGGCCTGCCTGCCTATCTCTCTCTCTCTTCCCATTCTGTCTCTGTTTCTTACTTATGTCTTTCTGTCTGTCTTTTCTCTCTCTCTCCGCCCTTGTTCCTGTTTCAATCAGTTATGAACAGAGTTTGAAACCCAGGGATCGCTCGTTCCTTTTTTATGTCTAGAAATGCGAATACCAATAGAAAATCCAGGAAAGCATGAATGAATGAATGTATGGTGGTTCATGGCGCATCGACATTTAGAGACATTTAGCGCGCAAATAGAAAAAGGGTAATGAAAGGAAAAAATACAATGTAAAAATGTATAAGTAATGAGTCTATGATGAAATATGTGTCATGAAATGATTCTGTAATGGAAATAAAATGAAAGCATGAATAGGTGCACTGAAATAATGTTGAAAACGGCGTTACACACCAAATAGACAAAAATATCTCTCCTAGACTTGTTTTGTATCTATTATCTACCGGAGAGTAGGATTTTATGGATCAAAACGAATTCAAGGAATAGACAATGCAGACCTGGTTATTAACGAAGCATAGAATTCTTATGGGTTCATTGAAATAAAGAACTAAGCACACATGTAGTGCGGTATGAAATTTATTCCGGTTGCTCCCTTACAATCCTTTGTATTGTAATTGCCAACCCCTAGAAAGACAAATTAATGACACGGGACCTCTTCAGTTCCGAAAAACAGCCAAAATACTGCAATTTCAGGGTCGTTTAGTCAGAATATGTTACAAAATAGCGGACAGTGTAGATCCAAGATCAGACTGCACGTTCTGTGCAGTCTGATCTTGATCTACACTGTCCGCAAAAGCGAACAGAGTTATGCTTAACACTATAAGGGTTCATGGCTTGCAATCACTGAAGGATGGAAAATAAAACGATTGTGTAAAAACAGACCATGTAAGTGTAATTTCGGTTGCGCAACCTGTTTGATCATGATTTCATGCTGTGTTAAAGATTAATTTCATGATACGAGACAAACAAAACATGCTCTTTAATACAAAAAAAGTAAGCAAAATATTACGTTTCACCTCATTACCCACTAAAATAAATTTTCAGCTGGCAACTTGGAAAAACACATGGGCATATTAGCAAGGGGGTGTTGGGTGGAGGGGGAGGGGAGGAGAATCCAGCGGGGTCCTCCTCCCTTTCCACCTCCCCCTCCCACACCGAATTTGAACTGATCCCCGTTGTCGTTGGATGATCTTCGTTTCGTTTATCTAAAGTCGCCACCGATTGCCAATTTGGGCGACGTGCGCCCCCCCCCCCCCATTTGGTATCGGGTATCGTGGAGATGCATTAATCCTTTTTCGCCAGAGGATGGCTTATTAATACTTGTTGGTATCATAAGTGGGCCCGCGAATAGGCCTACAGGGGCCCGCAAAGTCAACATGTCAACATTTTTAACCAATCGCAAATTACTACTTATTCATTCATTTTTAACCAATCGCAAATGGCTTATTAATACTTGTTGGTATCATAAGTGGGCCCGCGAATAGGCCTACAGGGGCCCGCAAAGTCAACATGTCAACATTTTTAACCAATCGCAAATTACTACTTATTCATTCATTTTTAACCAATCGCAAATGGCTTATTAATACTTGTTGGTATCATAAGTGGGCCCGCGAATAGGCCTACAGGGGCCCGCAAAGTCAACATGTTAACATTTTTAACCAATCGCAAATTACTACTTATTCATTCATTTTCAACCAATCTCAAATTACTACTTATTCATTCGAGAATATCAATACCGAGCAGTAGGCCAGCTTATAGAGCTACGCCGGAAAAAAAAGTCAGTATCTGATGATGTGTCATTGTAGTATTAGGACAGACAAGAACATAACAGAGGTGTTTGAGAGTTATGGCCCTTTACTTAGAACCCGAGGCTGTATTCACCAAATCTGTATACAGTCAAACCTCTATTCAGAGACCATGCAATGAAAAGAAAAGAAAATGGTCACCGACAACAAGTGGTCTTTTAACACAAGATAGTTGAAATTAATTTGAGACATGTAAAATCACAAACTATGGAAAAAAAGAAACACGCCTTTTCAACGCTTCAAGAAACAGTACAAACGATAAGCGCATTTGAAAATTTGGTAATTATTTTAGGTACGTCATACATTTCTGTATGACACCCTCTTTTCAGTTAACCCTTTCCCAAACGACAAATTTTGGACTGGTCCAAATTGAAAGAGTTTGCAGACAACAATTTTAAATTTGATGAAAATGGGAGAAAGTTCTCAAAAAGGGTAGAAAACACTGGGAAAAGGAGAAATTGCTCGTTACGAGCAATTTCTCCTTTTCCCACAGTGTTTTCAAAAGACTTGTACTGCAGACACGTGAAAACCAGGGCTTGTTTGGGAAAGGGTTAATTCTTAACCAAACGACAAAATTTAAGACCTGTCCAAACTGAAAGCATTTGCAAGCGACATATTAAATGTGTTGCAATGATGCAGTTGTCAGTCGAAAAGTTAGAAAACATTGAGGGAAAAGGAGAAAACGCCTGTTAGCAGCATTTTCTCAATTTCCCACAATGTTCTCAAAAGCCACTTTCGTAAAGGTTGTTAAAACTCAGGATTGTGTGGCAAAGGGTTAAAGGATTTATTCCAAACCTCTTGAAAAAATATTTAACTGCAGATAACTCATAAAACATCGCAATAAAATATGGAAAATCTAGACATATTAAGTTTTAATATGTCCGTGAATACGTAAGAAAATATTGTGACAAAATGAGAAATTTCTCTTTTTTTACCCGACAATTTTTTTTCAAAATTGGTTTGCTGTAAAGCACAAAAGATAGTCTGCAGGAAAGCATAATTATCAAAGGTAAATTTAAATTCTCCATGGAGGAATACATGAAAAAAGATTAAGGCGGAGCACTCAGTTACCCCGACCGCCCTCGCACACTGCTACCTGCTGGAAAAAAGTAGTTCTGAGGTTTTTGAACACCTTTCTACCGTCAGGCGACTTTTATTGCGTCTTGCAGCAAACGAGTTTTGAAAACAGTGTGGCAAAAGGAGAAATTGCTCGGGACGAGCAATTTCTCCTTTCGGCACAATGTTTTCATTGGTATATATATTTGTATGTTTTTGTACCTGTTGATTTTCCTAATTTTTTTGGAGATTTCTTTACAAATCGCCTGCTGCATATTTTGTCCCAGAAGGAAGAAGAATTTATCGTGGTTTTTAGTACAGTTATCTGGTAACGTGCTTAATTAATTATCCCCTTTATCAATTAACATGTCTTAATCAATTTAAATCCGTGATAGACAGCGGAATCCTCATTCTTATCTGACTTGCTACACCCCGATAGACCACTATTTTAGAGTGAGGGCTCTGAAAACAAATCTTTACTGCTCCTTTTCTTTATCTTGCTTCCAATCTCTGTCTCTTTTTGTTTTTCCCGGAACTTCTTTACTTTTACTTTACAACTCTATTTGTATCATTTCCCCATATTGTATTGTATAATACACGGGTGTAATAAAGAGATGTTACGTCACGTTACGTTACGTTACGTTACGTTATGGTTAATTAAGATTGACAGACAAACGAAGGGACGGACAGACAGGCGGGCGGCTGAATGGATAGATGGATGGATGGATGTATGGATGGACGGACGGCTAACTGGCTGGCTGGATGGACGGATTGCTGGATGGATGGATGGATACAGACGGAAGGACTAGTCGACGGACTGATGCTTTGATGGAGACATAGATGGATGGACAGAAAAACACCTGGAGAAATACGCGAAAGTTGAAACTTAAAATTGCCGATAATAGCAATCAGTTGTTTTGTTTCTATTCAGTTTTTTTTTCATCCAAAGCATTTTTTTTGCAAATACCGTTAAAGCTTGTCATGAGTACTGGAAAACAGAAACGACATCTTTTTAAATGAGGAACTGATCAGTTTAATTTTGTATAGATTAATATGCTCTACAGCATTCTTTTACCGTTATATGTCTATCAGTTTTTGTAAAATTACCATTTTTCTGCAGTAGAGATACAAACAGGAGCACTATTTACAGGTCAAACTAGTTTGACGATATTAAATATAAAGACAGCGTCGGCTTGCGTTTTAGTCTAGACTCGAATTCTGCAGGTGCCTGTTTCATCTTTTGATAATTAGTGCGATAATTTGATCGTCTAAATCTTTTAAAAGTTTATTTTGACGGCATGTTGTTATTTTCCTTTGAAGTTTTAATTCGTTCCCGTAAGTTTCCTTCTTCTAAAGTCAGATTTTCCGTCCAAATTTGCGAACATCGATTTATAAACAGATTATAATAGACGTCATCGATTAAATGTGACGTATCCGTTTGATCTTTTTTAACATTTAAAGAGATGCCATATACGCCAGGCGCCTATCATTCTTAGAATTATTCTAAATCTGATTTTAACGATTTGGTAATGTTAACAAATTCAGTCTTCAACTTTATTATCGGCCATGTTGACCAATAAATTTTGGAGAAAATTTGGTCAGTCTCTCCGTGTGTCTGTGTGTCTGTCTCTGTGTCTGTCTGTCTATATGTGTGTGTGTGTCTGTCTATCTGTCTATGTGTGTGTGTCTATGTGTGGGTGTCTGTCTGTCTGTCTGTCTGTGTCTGTCTGTCTGTCTGTCTGTCTGTGTCTGTCTGTCTGTCTATTTGTGTGTGTCTATGTATGGGTGTCTGTCTGTCTGTCTCTTTCTGTCTGTCTGTCTGTCTCTGTCTCTGTCTCTCTCTTTGTCTCTCTGTCTCTCTCTCTCCTTTTCTTTTTGGTCTTTTTCATACGACAAAATATTGGTTTTCCTCATATTGAATGCATTTTCTACCGACAAAAATGTGGGTTGTACGATATAATTTGTCGTTAAAATGGTATAAAACATGCTATAAAACATGGCTGGAAAATGAGAAAGTGCTGGTTACCAGCATTTTCTCCTTTTCCTACCATAATTTCAAAGTTTTTCTTCTTCTTCCTCTGAAACACGAGATCGGTAGATAAATGGGTTAAAGGAAGAGGGAAAACTATGAATGAAAGTTTTGTTTTTTTCAAGTATTGAAGAGGCCAATCATTTTTTGCGTCATTTCAATTGAAAATAAATCAGACAAACGTTTTGATTGACAGGTCTTTAGTCGTTAAATAGATAAGGTAAACGGTACGAACTTGACCCTGCTTTAAAATGAACAAATATCCCGTCATTCCATTCACCTGTAGATGGCGCTGCGATCGATCAGGGAGATAATCTCCTCGCAAAACCAGAAATACTCCCAAATCCTCCGTTCATGCGAGAATCGCTAATTTCTGATCCAAATTTTGATTATCAAGCACGCAACGTTACATTCATGAAATCTTTGGGATTATTTTTTTTTTTTCTCGTTTGTTTTTTTTTTTTAACCCTTTCCCAAACGACAAATTTTGGACTGGTCCAAATTGAAAGAGTTTGCAGACGACAATTTTAAATTTGATGAAAATGGCAGAAAGGCCTCAAAAAGGGTAGAAAACACTGTGGGAAAAGAAGAAATTGCTCGTTACGAGCAATTTCTCCTTTTCCCACAGTGTTTTCAAAAGACTTGTACTGCAAACACGTGAAAACCAGGGCTTGTTTGGGAAAGGGTTAATAGAAAAAAAAAAATGTCATTGTAAAATGTATCTCCGTGAATGCCGATTTTCGCCCCTCTTCATGTCTGCCTGGACAATTCTATATTGCTTTACCACGAGAATCTTGAATATACGAGCGCTACATGATAACTACTACATGTGTTAGAGAGAAAAAGAAGAAGAAGGTGATCAGTTAATTGAAGTTTTAAAAAACAAATGATTTGAACATAAATCGAAACAATTCAGTAACTGCTATAAGGATTGATTAATTGATTGTATGGTGTTTAACGCCGTTTTCAACGTTATTTCAGTTATATCGCGGCGGCCAGTGCACCTATCCATGCTTTCCTGGAGTTTCTTTTACCAGTACTCCGCACAATATTCTTTCCAAGCCACTGGCTGCTTTCCCACATATCCATCGTCGAAACAATGGTCAGTGGTGAGAGAGGAATAAATCCTGTCGCAATGACTATTATCAATCCTCGGAAAGAAATTGGCCAAGCCGAGGATCGAACCAGCGACCTCCTGTTCTCAATTCCTGTACGCTACTGACTGAGCTACTGCTATAAGGAACAGTTCTCCGAAATAACTTCCTCAGAAAAAAAAAATGACAGCAAGCTTGTTTTGTTTCTGAATGGTGTTTTACGTCGTTTCTGAATATTATTTCAGGCTTTTCACGGCCACAACGAATCTATTCACGTTTTTCCTGGATTTCGCCAGTCACAAGACTGGGGCTCTGCTGTGCTTTGCAGAAGGACACTCTCACAAATAGCCAGGCGCCGTGATTGGAGGTTGAACCAAGGACTTTCAGATTATCCAATATAACTTAACCAGTAAGCTTCGTAGGACCTCTTCCTACGAATCTAAGTGCATTTTGTCTCAGCCCTAACGCAGACCACAAAACGTAAGATTTCTCCAAAGTAAAAGCGTTTGCAGACCACAAACAAGATATGGCTCAAATGATTGGATTTATCTCTGAAATGTTGAAAACGTTGTGGGAAAAGGAGAAAATGCTGGTTACCAGCATTTTCTCCTTTTGCCTCAAAGTTTCCAAATGCATTCGTCCCAGGTCATTACAACGCGAGGTTGGGTTGTATGGCAAAGGGTCAATTAACCCTTAACCTGCTGGTCGCGACCCACATGACCTTTTGTGGACAGTGTAGATCAAGATCAGACTGCACAGAACGTGCAGTCTGATCTTTGATCTACACTGTCCGATACGGTTTTTTTTTCTTTCCGGTGAAATCAACCTTTGAAACCGCATATGTTTGGGCTTTTTGTATTGAGTAGAAATTTGCGTTTCATTTACTCAGCAGCCTAACCCTTTCCCAAACAAGCCCTGGTTTTCACGTGTCTGAAGTACAAGTCTTTTGAAAACACTGTGGGAACAGGAGAAATTGCTCGTAACGAGCAATTTCTCCTTTTCCCACAGTGTTTTCTACCCTTTTTGAGAACTTTCTGTCATTTTCATAAAATTTAAAATTGTCGTCTGCAAACTCACTCAATTTGGACCAGTCCAAAATTTGTCGTTTGGGAAAGGGTTAAGTGTTAAAATTATGTCGTAAGTATACTATAGGTGTCACAACTGTGTTATAATTTCGCGGTTAACCAACTGATGGACCACAAATGGGTATATCGCATCTATAGCGTTTTATCTCAATTTACTTTAAGAATCCGAATTATTTACCTGTTTGCTATCAAAAATTAACAAAAATGTTTTTTTTAACCTTTTACCAAAAAATATCCAGGAAGCCTTCTTTCCTTTGGCGTTTAACGTCCCTTTCAGCATTATTACAGTTATATCGCGGCGGCAAGTGCGCCTATCCTTGCTTTTCTGTGGACTTTCTTTTGCCAGTACTTCACAGAATATTCTTCCCAAGCCGCTGGCTGCTGTCTCATATAGCCATCGCCGATCAGCGGTGAGTAAGGAAAGAATTTTATTATCAATCCTCTATATGTAATTGGTCGAACTCGGGATTCGAGCTACCCCCTACCCCCGCCCCCCGTTTCAAGCCCTGTACGTTATTTACTGAGCTACCGGGCTCGGCCAGTAAGATAAGAGATTTGAAAACATTCAGGGGAAAAAGAGAACATGTTGGTAATCAGCATTTTTTCTACTTTTCCCATAACGTATTTTACACTTTCAAAAACAAAATCTCAAAATTATAGTCGCATTTATATGTCATCTGAAAATGTTTCCAATTTGGACAGGTCTAAAATTTTGTCGTCTGCTACATCATTAACCCTTTACCACACAATGCAGACTTTTGACGATTCTCAAAGAACAGGCTTTTGAAAACATTGTGGGAAAAAGAGAAAATGCTGGTAACCAGCATTTTCTCCTTTTTCCACCATGCTTTCTACCCCATCAAAGGACAGAAATCGTCATATTAGCAACAGTTCATTTGTCGCCTGTATATGCTTTGAATTTGATCCTGTCCAAAGTTTGTCGTCTGGTAATCTGTTAAAGTCTACTCTTCTGCAGCAAATTTGTTCGAGACGTCATTGAGTTAAGGTAATCAAGGTGAAAAAGAATTTCTACGTAATATGCCATCACATCAAAGAAAAACGTTGATGATATTTAATAAAACATAAGGTTCACTCCTCATAATTTTGTTTATTGTTATGAGTTGAAAAACCGCGCAGCTGGGATTTTGCGATTGCAAAATTATTTTCTTTACGGGAGAAGTTCAAATCCAGTCATTATCTTACTATCAAAAATTCTGTATTTTTGTTTATCAATGTTTATCGAAGTATATACACATAATTCTTGCAATTAATTGCTCGCTCAAAGTTTAGAAGAAAAGATGAATTTAATTGGTATATGTTTTGGTTTTACGAATTCCCGTTTGCGGTTTAAAAATTTTCCGTCCCCGAATTCGGTCATCGAGTTTAGTCCTTACCAGTAAGTGCAACAACAGCGGAAATGACGCAATAAACGCGTGAACTATGTCGGAAACTGAACACCTGTAGAAAAATCACGCGAACTGTTCTCACTTGGTTAACATCTCTTTGAAGCTAGTACACTAACATCCGTTAAAACCGCGATAATTAATAAAATTGTTCATAAACGTCACTTAAATATTCATTGAAATTGTATAAATAGCGACACAGCGATTTCAAGTTCTTTTCGCTGTTTGCCCAAAAATGCAAATAATTTCATAACGTGAGAATAAGTGATTGTTCGGGTCTGGATCAAAGGAGATGACTTCGTGTATATCATTTCGTTTTAGAATCTGGTAAATAAAATATTTGAATAAACATGGTATCCAAGAAACTAAAAATAAATGAGTTATTTTAACGCGAAATCGTGAAAAAAGTCGTGAACAGACTGCTAAGTGCAGACATCATTTTCCCCCATTTCGCAGTAGACGACTTTTAAGTCTATTTCTACGAAGCTTCTGCGAACGGTGTAGATCAAGATCAGACTGCACAGAGCGTGCAGTCTGATCTTTGATCTAAACCGTCCACTGCTTTTTCCTGTATTATAACGAAAAAATTCTTTATTTGCAATGATAATGTATTTTCCAACATCGAGAAAGGCTTGATACATTTGAGCCATGCTCTGTGAAAAGGGGGCTTAATGCATCTGCGAAAAGTATTCGGTCCAGGTCAGCCTGCGCAGTCCGCGCAGGCTGACCTGGGCCGAAACTTTTCGCTTTTGGTCAATTTTCTGCATGTCAAAGGACCAGTCTGTCTTATGTTACAGTCGATCGTTAGGCATGGTGGATTTTATGGATCCCTAATTATGTCATGTCTTTGCTTGGTAAGATGTATCAAGGAGATGCATTAAGCCCCCTTTTGCCAGAGCATGACTCATTTATTCTGCAACGATACATAGTTGCTACGAAATCGTTCGTCATGAGCACGTTTTTCCCCGTACATGTATCTGTCACAATTTTACTCATGTGTTTAACCATCAAATCTTTATTCAAGCCAATTGTTCACGATAGATAGGTAGAGAGGGAGAGAGAGAGAGGGAGAGAGAGAGAGAGAGAGACATTGACAAATGTTTTGTCGTATACAACATGTAATTTTGACTATGTACACTTGTACTCGTCTAATAAAATATCTGTTCTGTTCTGTTCTATGTTCTATGTCTAGAAAAGAAAAAAAAATGGTGTATTGTTCGGTACCCTCGGGACGTCAATACATGAATTCATACTGTTGTCGAAAAAAAACTACAGCTTAAGAAAATGAAATCCCGAGCTTAATTCTTTTCCAAACAATATCCTTTTCCCTCACTATTTTCTACATTTTCACATACAAATTTCGTCTTTTGAGTCACGTGTAACTTTGTCAGCTACAGATGTTTTCAATTTGGACAAATATGTGTGAATGCGTATACGTGCGCGTGCCCGCGTGCGTGCATGCGTGCGAGAGAGAGAGAGAATTTTGTAGTCTGATCAGTAAAGAGACAGATAGATAATGAGAGACATAGACAGAAGCAGACAGAGAAATAATCGATGACGTTAATATGGAATACTGATTATCATCAAACCTTGAAGAGAAATTGGCCGAGCTGCTGTGGGTTCGAACCAGCGAACACTTGGTTTCAAGTCCTGTGCGCCACCAGGGATCGTATATATGAGCCATGCTGTGGCAGAAGGGGGCCTACTGCATCTCCGTGATCCATTTAACAAAGAAAATCATCACATAATTATGGATCCATAAAATCCATTTTATCTAACAACCGACTGAATCATGAGATAGATTGGTCCTTTGACATGCAGAAAATTGACCAGTAGCGAAAAGTTTCGGCCCAGGTCAACCTGCGCGGACTGCGCAGGCTGACCTGGTTGATACTTTTCGCAGATGCATTAAGCCCCCTTTTTACAGAGCATGACTCATGTATAACATGTAATATACGACCGCTGGCGCCACCGACTCCGCTACCAGGCTTGGCCAGCCAAGATGTTCGAGAATTTGGACAAAAAATAAAACGTGAAGAAGAAGGGATGTAACAGTAGGGAATTCCAACTTCAAAGGAAATAAAAACATAGTGTCAAAATAAACGTATAAGACTATATACGATTTGGATATCGTACTAATGATCAATGGATGAAACGGGCACCTGCAGAATTTGAGTCTAGACTAAAACGCAAGCCGACGCTGACTTTATAGCTACTATCGTCAAACTGGCGTGACCTGTAAATGGTGGTTTCTTTTTTACCTCAACAAGTATACTGGAAGAAGCAAGGCCGAATGAAGTCAGTGATTCTGCAATAGAGGGACCTATGACTTCATGTATCCTATATATGAGCCATGCCCTGGCAAAAGGGGGCTTAATGCACTCCCGTAATGCATTATACTGAGCAAGACATCACATTATCATTGATCCATAAAGTCCATTTTGTCTAACAACCGACTCAATCATGAGGTACACTGGTCCTTTGACATACAGAAAATTGACCAATAGCGAAAAGTCCTCATATATATATGAGCCATGCTCTGTGAAAGGGGGACTTAATGCATCTGCAAAAAAAAGACTCGACCCAGATCAGCCAGCGCAGTTCGCGCATGCTGACCTGGGCCGAAACTTTCTGCTATTGGTAATTTTTTTGAATGTCAAAGGACCATTCTACCTCCGGATTCTGGATTTTATGGATTCGTAATTATATGCTGTCTTGCTTGGTATAATGCATCGCAGAGATTCATTAAGTTCCCTTTTGCTGGAGCATGTCTCATATGTAATGATTGACTTATTCTATCGAAATGTCTTAAGAAATATGAGGTTAAAAAATATCAGGATTTTTTCATACGATTACCGGTATATTTGATGTTGCAGGAGATGTACAAGGGTTGTATCAGAAGTATTTACACTTTTCTCGTAAAACTCAAAATTTGGCGACGTATCATTGGATGTATCATTGACGCGTTCTACAAATTTTACCAAAATACGTGCATTTATTTCATGCTTTTCGGTAGTTTATCGAGAAATAATGATGGATTGTGGTTTGTTATTTCATGGTTACGACCAAAGAAAAAACCGATTTTATATTTTTTAACTCTTCAACCGAAGGCGGAAACAGTAGTTCCCGCGCGCTAGTTACCTAGGTAGACAGCGCATGCCATTCAAATGGAGGGAAATATGACGTAATTTATGCTGTATTTCTTGCGCTTTACGTAATAATGTAATGCGTTGTTATGTGAGGGGGGTACACCACGGGGAATTACCGAAAACAACTGTACTGGATTTTGATGAAAGTTCCAACAAAATAGGGGTTAGAATCATGAAATAAATAGAACTCTTTTTTTCGGTGAAAGATCGAAATTTATTTCATCGAGTGAACATCATCGGTAATATTTTCACGAGTGGCTGCACCACTCGTGAAAATATTACCGATGATGTTCACTCAATGAAATAAATTTCGATCTTTCATGCTGTATGATTCCAAATCAGCAAACATCCTTAATAAAGTAGAGTAAAGCATTAAGTTTTAACTGATTTTGTCAATTTTGTTTATTTTGACTGACTGACCAACCGACCGACCGACCGACTGACTGACTGACTGACTGCCTGACCGAAGAGCCTACCGACGAACCGACCGATTTGATCGGATTGATCGATTTGGTCGGATTGGTTGGTTGGTTGGTTGGTTGAGTCGGTCGGCCGGTCGGTCGGTCGGTCCGTCGGTCGGTTGGTTCGTTGGTTGGTTCGTTGGTTGCTTCGTTGGTTGCTTCGTTGAATGCTTGGTTGGTTGGTTGGTTTGGTTTGGTTTGGTTTATTGATTGATTGATAGATTGATTGATTGATTGATTGGATCGATTAAATGGATCGATCTTTAGACCGACAGATCAACGTATCGATCGATTGACCTGATTCAATAAATTCAATCGATTAATTGATTGATGACGCTTACAACACGAAGCGAAGGAAGACACCGTTCTTAGTTACAACTCGATGTTTTATTCTGCCGTATATCATCGAAAACCGAAAATGTCGACAGATTTGATAGCATTTAAAAAAAAGAAAATGTTCAACTTCATGATGTTGTTTGTTTTTTCCATAATGGGCATTTAAAACACATATAAAAATAGGCCTCGACATATACCCTATATAGATCAACATATGTTGAAAAAAGAATTGTTTAGATTACATCAAAGACAAATAAAATCATTTTGCAAATCACCTTGATGATAGTCATTGCGACAGGACGCATTCCTCTCTCATTGCTAACAATTGTTTCGCCGATGTCTATGTGGGAAAGCTGCCAGTGGCTTGGCAAGAATGTTGTGCAAACTAATGGTTAAAAAAAACCTCCAGGAAAGCACGATACATGTACCGTGATATGACCGAAAATAATGTTGAAAACGGCGTTCAACACCGAACAATAGTGAAAATCATCTTTGCATCGTATGATAAATACACGTATACTAAGCAAAAGTGGCTAAATTGGATATTAGTATTACGTTGTTGCTGTTGTTCTTTTCAGTTCCAAGCATTATGTATAAAATGAGCAACCGCCATGACTATAATATTATTTGTATCTTCTGAAGTCATCAACCATACAAATTTTTTAAAAAAAAGTTTTCGAAACCTGTACAAATAAAATCAGCGGCAGAAGAAGAATGGCGCCATTAACCCTTTCCCAAACAAGCCCTGGTTTTCACGTGTCTGCAGTACAAGTCTTTTGAAAACACTGTGGGAAAAGGAGAAATTGCTCGTAACGAGCAATTTCTCCTTTTCCCACAGTGTTTTCCACCCTTTCTGAGACCTTTCTGCCATTTTCATCAAATTTAAAATTGTCGTCTGCAAACTCTTTCAATTTGGACCGGTCCAAAATTTGTCGTTTGGGAAAGGGTTAAGGGAGAAGGAGTCATCAAAAATGCGTAATTTCCTTTCATTTTATCTCATTTCTTAAATGACCTCATTAACCGCAAGGCGAGGGTCAAACTTTGGTTCAAGGGTCAACTCATCAAAGACCAATTAACATAAAAAAAAAAACTTGAAAAGGTGTATTTTTTTTCTACATTTTCCAGACAAGTACCCCACCCACTTTACTCATTACTTACTGAACGAATTTAAGCTGACAACAAAAAAAAATATTAAAAAGAAAAATGGATTATCATCATTAGTTAAGGTTCAATAGTTAAATACAATTCGAAAACATTGTGTCCAAAGGATAAATTGCTCGTTACGAGCAATTTCTTCTTTTGCCACGATTTTTTTTTTTTTTCGAAAAGGGTCCGCTACAAAACGGAGGGGGGAAAAACGCCTGCCTGTGGTAATGGATCAAATTAATCATATGCGGCTCCTTACTTGGGGGCTTTGCGTGGGTGTCAGTTGAGAAGAACCAGGTTGCATTTTGTGATAAAATAAAATCATTTATTTCAAATTTTCATCAAAGTACTGGAAGTTCGTCTGCCTTTCCCGCCCCCCCCCCCCCCCCCATTAGTCATTGATGATGCTCAGGAAATAGTGATCACGGTTTTCGAGTTTGAATCCAGGTATTTTGTCCCGTTTTTCTCACACAAAAAATCAAAGTACTGTAATTCTCAGTTGATAATTACTAGGATGCATTTTGTGATAAAATGAAATCATAAATTTCAAATCTTTATCAAAGTACTGTAAGTTCGTTCAGTTCAGTTAGTCTGTGTGTGGTGATGCTCAGGGCATAGCAATCTCGAGTTGTGAGCTTGATACCAAATGTTTTGTCCCGTTTTTCTCATACAAAATCTTCATCAAAGCAGTCAGTAGTGGTGCTCTGGGAATAGCAATCACGGTTTGTGAGCTTGAATCCCAACTATTTTGTCCCGTTTTTCTCACAAAATGAAAAATCAAAGTACCGTAAATTCGTCTGCCTAGCCCAATTAGTCAGCAGTGGTGCTCAGGGAAAAGCCATCGCAGATTTTGAGCTTGAATTCAGGTATTTTGTCCCGTTTTTCTCACACAAATCTTTTTCAAAGTACTGTAAGTTTCTCTACTTAGCCCTCCCCTGATACAGCAAGTGTATAGGGAGCGGTGCAGGTTACTCAAAACGGGCAAATTCTCTCTACAGCGGCAGAGGAACTATACTTTTAGTCCCCGAAAAATGTGGAAGAAAAAGTTTATTTGGGCAGTGGAAGTTTTAAATATGGATAATCAATATAAATTGACCCTATACCAAACGACAAAATTTCAGACTTGTCGAAATTGAAAGTATTTGCAGACGACAAATCAAATCTGGCTTGGAAGATGGGATTTGTCTTTGGTAGAGTAGAAGACGTTGTTGGAAAAATTTTTCTCTCACAGGGTCCTTAACCCTTTCCCAAACGACAAATTTTAGACTGGTCCAAACTGAAAGAGTTTGCAGACGACAATTTTGAATTTGATGAAAATGGCGGAAAGTTCTCCAAAAGGTAGAAAACGCTGTGGGAAAAGGAGAAAGTGCTCATTACGAGCAATTTCTCCTTTTCCCACAGTGTTTTCAAAAGACTTGTACTGCAGACACGTGAAAACCAGGGCTTGTTTGGGAAAGGGTTAAAGCACGGGATTGTTTGGTAAAGTGTTAACACTTAAGCTACTGAATAAATGGAACGCAAAATTCTACTCAATACTAAAAGCCCAAACATTGCAGTCTCAAAGTTGATTTCACCGGAAAGAAAATACCGTATCGGACAGTGTAGATCACCGATAAGACTGCACGTTCTGTGTAGTCTGGTCTTGATCTACACTGTCCGCAAAAGGTCAGTGGGTCGCGATTAGCAGCTTAAGGGCTAAAGTATAATACAACAATACACACGAAAACATTTTGACAAATGGAGAAATTGCTCCTAACGAATAATTTCTCATTTTACAACAATCTTATCAAAATTCTGCCACTAGACAACAAGAGTTGTTTGCCGGAAGACATTTGTTATTCCGCCAGATAAATAAAATCGACGATTTTAATAAAAAAAAAAAATCGGGTAGATACCATGTTTAAAGACGCAAGTCGACCAGATATTTTCTTACAGCGGACGGTGTGGATCTAAGATTAGAGTACACGTTTTGTGCTGCCTGATCTTGATCTTCACTGTTTGCAAAATCGAGAAAAGCTGCAGTAAATACTTCAAAGGTTATGAAAATATATTTTAGCCATGCTCTGGCAAAAAGGGGGCTTAATGCATCTCCGTGATGCATGATACCAAGCAAGTCATCACATGATCATGGATCCATAAAGTCCATTTTTTGTCTAACATCCGACTGAATCATGAGGTAGACTGGTCCTCGGACATGCAGAAAAATTGACCGATAGCAAAAAGTTTCGGCCCAGGTCAGCCTGCGCGGACTGCGCAGGCTGACCTGGGTCGATACCCTTTTTTTTTTTTTCCCCCCCCAGATGCATTAAGCCCCCTTTTCACAGAGATGGCTCAATGTTTTCTATCAAACCGATCCCAAACGTTTATGTCTTTATTGATAATAGTTCCTTTCATCTCGGAAATAGTTTTGAAGACTAGCTATTACTAGCGATGTCTGTTTATTTTCAAAAGATTGCGTCCATTTAGGAAACTCAGTTCAATAATGCGCAGTAACATCTTTTTTTTTATTGGCGTTATACGAAAATGATTTTTTTTTTACTTTTTTTTTTGTCAGGTGAAAAGGAAGGTGTGGGGGGTGGGGTTGGCTTCTATCCTGTCGCCGTTTTCAAAGAAAACTCGACGTATCGGTGGTATTGTCATGGCTGTGTCGTCTTGCGTCTGCGTCGTTGTGCGAACAAAATCACATTTTTCTCATATCTCTGTCAGTACTGAAAAAAAATATATATATATGTGTGGGGGTGTGTGGGGGGTGTGTGGGGTGTGTGTAAGTGTGTGTGTGTGTTGATGATAGTCATCGCGACAGGATTCATTCCTCTCTCACCGCTGACCATTGTTTCGACGATGGTTGTGCGGAGTACTGGTAAATGAAACTCAACTCCAGGAAAGCATGGATAGGTGCACTGGCCGCCGCGATATAACTCAAATAATGTTGAAAACGGCGTTAAACACCATACAATCAATCAGTCAATGTGTGTGTGTGTGTGTGTGTGTGTGTGTGAGAGAGAGAATATATGTATGTGCCATGCTCTGGCAAAATGGGGCTTAATGCATCTCCGTGATGCCAGATACCAAGCACGTCATCACAGAATTATGGATCCATAAAATCCGTTTAGTCTAACAACCGAAGGAATCATGAGGTAGACTGATCCTTAGACATGCAGAAAAAAAATTGATCAGAAGCGAAAAGTATCGGTTCAGGTCAGCCTGCGCGGGACTGCGCAGGCTGACCTGGATCGATACTTTTCGCAGATGCGTCAAGCCCTCTTTTCACAGAGCATGTGTACTTCATACATGAATTGGTTGTTAACTATCAAAGGGGCAACCTATACAACAAAGACATGTAACCCTGAAATATTTTTTCATAGTTATGCCCCTTTTTCGACTTAGACTTTTCGCCGAAAAAAAAAAGCAACTGCAGCCGAGTATTAATTTGTTTTTATGTTTTTATTGGAGTTTAACGCCGTTTTAACAGTTTAGGTAATATCACGGCGGACAGCGCGCCTACACATGTGTTTCCCAGTTTTCTCACACCAGTAACACAACTTTCTATCCAAACCACTGACTACTTTTCTACTTGCGTCAGAGGTGAGAGGAGAAAAATTGCCAGCAAGAAGGTTTGCCTCAACCGGGCATTGAACCCGCAACCACCAGGTCATGGGTCAGATACGCTAACCACTGAGCTATCCGACAGGGCTGCGGTCGAGTGTAGGCATCCACATGCATTGATTGATTGTATGGTGATTAACGCCGTTTTCAACATTATTTCAGTTATATCACGGCGACCAGTGCACCTATCCATGCTTTCCTGGAGTTTCTTTTACCAGTACTCCGCACAATATTCTTTCCAAGCCACTGGCTGCTCTCCCACATAACCATCGGTGAGAGAGGAATGAATCCTGTCGCGATGACTATCATCAATCCTCGGAAAGAAATTGGCCAAGCCGGGGATCGAACCAGCGACCTTCTGTTCTCAAGTCCTGTACGCTACCGACTGAGCTAAGGGTGCTTTGCGCATCCACCTGCCGTGCTCTTGTTGAAAGTATCGTTGCAAGTATCAATTATTGGTTTACTCTTTACCAAACGACAAAATTTTGGACTTACCTATTCCAAAGCATTTCCAGACGACAAATTAATTGTGACTCATTTGGTGAAAAAAAAAAGTTCATTAAAGGGAAGAAAATATTGTGGGAAAAAGGAGAAAATGCTGGTTACCAGCATTTTCTCCTTTTTTTCACAATGTTTTCAAAAGCCTTCTTTCACAGGGTCGTCAAAAGTCTGGATTTTTTGGTAAAAGTTTAACGTCTTCACGCCTGCGTAAAAAAAAACGTTTCTTGATAAGCCGTTGAGTCTAGATATTCATATGCCACTGTGACGGCATCAGCCTTCATGTACATGTGTGTAGTTGCCTACACGCCAGTATTTGGATGAATCTACATAATTCTGGCGAAAAAAAAAGCAAAAGTCAACACTGCTTGTATACCTTCCCCTCCTCTGCAGTTGAACTCCTCAGAAATGAAACTGGGGTATTTAGTAGAGCACGCCTGGACCCGTATTCACCAATCATTCCTAAGAACGTTCTAAGTCTCATTCGCCAGAATTTTCTAAATTTGAAAGTAAAGTAACTTCTGATAAAGGCATGGTGTACACAGAAAATAAATAAAGTCATGGTGCACACAAAGTCATGACACACGAGGACGAAAAAGCGATGTCACGCAGAAATGGAGAGGTCATGGGCGACAGGGACAAAAAGTCATGGCGAACACGGAAAAAAAAGTCATGGCACACGGACGAAAAAGTCATGGTGTCATAGTCAATTATGTCATAGCCCACACAGACGATAAAGTCATGGTGTACACACACAATAAAGCCATGGCGCGCGTGAACGAAAAATTGATGTCACACTGAAACGGAGAGGTCATGAGGCACAGGGAAAAAATTGTGGCACACAAAGACGAAAAAAAGAAACATGAGAAAAAGACGAAAAAGCTTGAGCACACAGTCGAGAACGTTATGACGGACACGGACAAAAAATATCATGACGGACACATGCCAGAGACAGCCATTAAACAGGTACGAAACTTTATGGCGCATACATATGAATAGGTGATTGTGCACAAAGGCGAAAAAGTCCTAGCATACTCAGACGGAACGGGAAAGGTACGAACATAGAGACAAAAAAAAAAAACGGTGCACAAAACCGAGAAAATTGGTGGCACGCTGAGGCAAAAACATAGTGATACACACATCGAAAAAGTTATGGCACACATAGACAAAAACTTAATCGCTCATCGAAAAAGTAATGGCACAAAGACACTAAAATGCCTTGGTGACACACACAGACGTAAATAGTCATGGCTAACATAGAGGAAAAGTCATAGCTCTCACAGACGAAAAATTCATGAGAATACACGGACGGAAATTCATTTGTCCACACGACGGAAGGTGATGGTACACACAGACGAAAACGTGATGGCATACACAGCGCAAAAAAAATGACAGCCCAGAGAGACGAAAACGTGATGGCACACACAGACGAAAAAGTGATGGCTCACACAGACGAAAAAGAACTTATTGAGCCCCAGACGAAAAAGAAATCACGGCGAACAAGGACAAAATCTCATGATCCACGAAGAAAGGGAAAAATGCTGTTTCACACAGACAAAAGAGTCATAACATTCAGAGTCTAAAAAGTCGTGGCGTACACAGACGAAAAGAAAAGAGACGAAAAAGTGATGGCGCGGAATTTCTCCCCGCCGCGCCGTATTTATAATAAGAATAGAGGTACATCAGGACTCTTCAGATAGTGTTCAGCGGGAACTTTTACAATACAAATAATCGAAATGCATTACTGGAATATAGACGGGGGCACTGGGTTTGATTTTTATTTATCCTTTACCAAACGGGTCCTATTTTTGCCTAAGAAAAATGGCTTTTGACATCATAAAATTTAAAAAAAAAGAGAAAATGTCAGTAAACATTATCTTCTCCTTCTCGCCTAAATATTATCTACCCCATTCAAAGACAAATCCCATTATGTGAGACCCATTAGATATGTCGTTTGCAAATGCTTTCACTATAGACAAAAATGTCGTCTGATATAGTTACATAGTGCGCCAAATAAACGAAATTGACATTTCAGTCTGCACAAAGACTTCAGTATTGCAACATTTCAAAACAATCTTTGGCAGGACCATTTCAACATTGTAGGACAGGGTAGATCCAAGATCAGACTGCATGTTCTGTGCAGTCTGATCTTGATCTACACTGTCCGCAAAACTGGAACTATTTTCTTGCTCGGTGCTTTAAGGATTAATGCCAAAACACTTTGCGAAGAAGTCTGATGCGCCGTCTCGGCTCTTTGATCCTGTCTAAGATCTTAAACGATTTCTTATGTTCGGCTAGAGTTTTACATCATTTTTGTTTTAAATGTTAAAGTTTAAGACGGTGATTACGGAAGATCAAAGGAAAGTTATCGTTTAGCAGGTATTAGCACTTTACACCTCCTCCGCACCTGTAATTCTAGTGCTTTTGTAGTTTACGCTTTACCAGACGACAAACGTTTCAGACCCGCCGTCCAAAATTGAAAGCATTGGCAGACGACAAACTATGTGTTGCTTTGAAGATAGAATTTAGTTTTTCCACAGGGTTGAAAGCATTTGGGGAAAAAAGGAGAACATGCTCATTTACCAGCATTTTCTCCTTTTCCCTGTAATGTTTTCAAACAATCCTGTGAAAACGCAGTATTGTTTGGCAAGGAGTTGAAAGTCTAGTTTTATATAGAACGCAAATCTACAATTTCTCTGTTGCAGTGCAATGGGTTCCTATGAGAAACAAAGTTTTTACAAAAGTTTTTTGCAGGGAGTCTTTTCCTTGCAGTGTTTTTTGATAGCACGTGACCATAAGTGAGCCATACTCTGTGAAAAGGGGGTTTAATGCATCTGCAAACAGTATCGACCCAGGTCAGCCCACTTTTCACAGAGCATGGCTCATAATGCATACGACAAAATGAAAGAGACTGAATTGATTTGATTTGTCTTTGATAAGGTAGAAAACATTGTGGGAAAAGTAGAAATATTGATTAACAGCATTTCCTTCTTCTCCCACAATGTTTTCAAAAGCCTCTTGCCGAGGACTGTGTGGTTACGGGCTTATTACCTGTAGGAAGAAGGCCTTTGAAAGCACTGTTGAAAAAAAAAAGAAAATAGTGTCAACCCTTTACCGCACAATGCCGCCTTTTGACGCCCCTGGGAAAGAAGCTTTTTGAAAACATTGTGGGAAAAGGAGAAAATGCTGGTAACCAGCATTTTCTCCTTTTCCCACAATGTTTTCTACCCTATCAAAGAAAAATTGCACCATTTGAGCCACACTGAAATTGTCGTCTGCAAATGCTTTCAATTTGGACAAGGCTAAAATTTTGTCGTCTGGTAAAGGGTTAAACAGATTTTTTTGTCCTTTTTCCCCACATTTTTTTCTACCCTTTCACACTCCAAAGTCGAATTTTCGAGCCCTATTAATTTTGTAAGTTAAACTATTTGTCATAGAGCAGTCGGTCAAGGTCCCAATCACTTGAAGAACAATAAATATTAACCCTCAGGCTGCTCAGTCCGACTTAACCCTTTCCCAAACGACAAATTTTGGACTGGTCCAAATTGAAAGAGTTTGCAGACGACAGTTTCAAATTTGATGAAAATGGCAGAAAGTTATCAAAAAGGGTAGAAAACACTGTGGGAAAAGGAGAAATTGCTCGTTACGAGCAATTTCTCCTTTTCCCACAGTGTTTTCAAAAGACTTGTACTGCAGTCCAAATTGAAAGAGTTTGCAGACGACAGTTTCAAATTTGATGAAAATGGCAGAAAGTTCTCAAAAAGGGTAGAAAACACTGTGGGAAAAGGAGAAATTGCTCGTTACGAGCAATTTCTCCTTTTCCCACAGTGCTTTCAAAAGACTTGTACTGCAGACACGTGAAAACCAGGGCTTGTTTGGGAAAGGGTTAAGGACCCTTTGCGGACAGTGAAGGGTCAAGATCAGACTGCATAGAATGTGCAAACAGATCTTTGGTCTACACTGTCCGACAAGGAGATATTTTTTCCCCCAAAAAAATTTGAACTAGCAACAGTCCAACATTTGGACTTTTACTATAGGTTTGATAGTTTCAACTTATTTAAGGTTAAGGTTAATTAGGCATTGTTTCAAAGTGACTGTGCTTGTTTTGCAAGAATATTTTCATTTCGATGTCGTCTGCTTCGAAATTCGTTTCAGGAGATAATAGGTTAATCGAAAGTACATGTATAATGAAATGTTTAAGTCTTGACCAAACGACAAAATTTTAGACTTGTCGAAATTGAAAGCCTTCTGCAGACGAAAAATTAGATACGGTTAAAATCAAACCAAAGGTAGCGGACAGTGTAAATCAATGATCAGACTGCGCGTTTTGCGCAGTCTGATCTTGATCTACACTGTCCGCACAAGCAACTTGGGCCAATTCCAGCACTTTGATCACTAGGTTTAATAAAGAATTGAAACTCTTCCCAGTTCAATACTTGATCAGTAAAAACGTGTGGAAATTTGAGGTGCACAGCATGTTGTTTGTAATATATGGTTTTTCAGGGAATTTCAAGATTACAGGTGGTTTAAAGAAGAGGAATCATCAAAGTACGCTAGGTAATGCAGATATCGAAATCTTCCTTCATTTTTTATCAGGCACTTTTCACAACTGTAGTTTGTGGATTTTTGCGATAAGTGAAGATCAAGATCAGACCGCACAAAAGGTAAAGTCTGATCTTCGTTGATCGACACTGTCTGGTTTGCTCAGATATTCTTAAAAAAAAAATCAACAACAACTTTGAAATAGCATTCAAATGTCGTCAAATTCAAATAGCTGAAAATGTCAGATTTAATCAGCGTCCTTTTGATGGAATAGATAGTCGACTACACTTTTTTCCCCTTTCGCCAAACAATCCCAGATTTAACAACGCTGGAAGAGAAGACGTTTGAAAACATTGCGGAAAAAGGAGAAAATACTGTTAACCAGGATGTTCTCGTTTTTCCACGATGTTTACCATCCTTTTATAGACAAACTTTAACATTTGAGCCACAATTGATGCCTTTTGATGTGGACAAGTCTACAATTTTGTCACCCTTTAGAAAGTTTAGTTTTTACCAAACAACAAAACTTTAGACCGTCAAAATTGAAAGAATTTGCAGACGACATATTAAATGTGACTCAAATACTGAAATTTCTCTTTGAAAGTTCAGAAAAGATTGTGGAAAAAAGGAGAAAAAGATTACTTTCTCGTTTTCGCACATGTTTTCAAGGGGCCTTTTTCTCAAGGTCGTTAAAACTCGGGATCGTTAGGTAAAGGGTTGGCTCATTACCTTCTGCGACTAATTTTCTCCTAAATGACTTTCGAATCAGCCATGTAAATTATCGAAAGTTAGTACGAATACTAAGATTAAGCCTTTACCAGACGACAAAATTTTAGCCTTGTCTAAACTGAAAGCATTTGCAGACGACAATTGCAATGTGGCTCAAATGATGCAACTTTTCTTTGATAGAGTAGAAAACATTGTGGGGAAAGGAGAAAAATGCTGGTTACCAGCATTTTTCCCTTTTCCCACAATGTTTTCAAAAGGCTTCTTTCCCAGGGGTGTCAAAAGGCGGTATTGTGCGGTAAAGGGTTAAAGTTGAGTGAAGAGAAATCACTTCACAACTACTATGAATACCTGTAAATGACTGTACATGAATACCCGTAAGCGACTGTAAAAAACTGTAAACGACTGTAAATACCTGTAAACTACTTTAAATACATACCTGTAAGCGACTATAAATACCTGTAAACTACTTTAAATATATACCTGTAAGCGACTGTAAATACCTGTAAACTACTTTAAATACATACCTGAAAGCGACTATAAGTACCTGTAAACTACTTTAAATACATACCTGTAAGTGACTATAAATACCTGTAAACTACTTTAAATAACCTGCAAGCGACTATAAATACCTGTAAACTACTTTAAATACATACCTGTAAGTGACTATAAATACCTGTAAACTACTTTAAATACATACCTGTAAGTGACCATAAATACCTGTAAACTACTTTAAATACATACCTGTAAGTGACTATAAATACCTGTAAACTACTTTAAATACATACCTGTAAGCGACTATAAATACCTGTAAACTATTTTAAATACATACCTGTAAGCGACTATAAATACCTGTAAACTACTTTAAATAACCTGTAAGCAACTATAAATACCTGTAAACTACTTTAAATACATACCTGTAAGCGACTACAAATACCTGTAAACTACTTTAAATACATACCTGTAAGCGACTACAAATACCTGTAAACTACTTTAAATACATACCTGTAAGTGACTTTAAATACCTGTAAACTACTTTAAATACATTCCTGTAAGCGACTACAAATACCTGTAAACTACTTTAAATACATTCCTGTAAGCGACTACAAATACCTGTAAAAGACTTTAAATACATACCTGTAAGCGACTACAAATACCTGTAAACTGCTTTAAATACATACCTGTAAGCGACTATAAATACCTGTAAACAATTGGAAATACGCTTAATCGAACATTCTCTTTTTTTTTCAATCAAATAAGGATGAGTCGTGCATCTGCAAAAGGTGTTGACCCATGTCAGCCTGCGCAATCCGCGCAGACTGACTTGGGTCGAAACTTTTTGCTATTGGTAAAGTGTCTGTATGTCAAAGAACCGTTTTACCTCATACTTTGGCCGTATTTTTTTTTTTTTTTTAAATACAAAATTGGTCAATACTGTACGACGACTTGCTTAGTGTAGTACATTATGAAGATGGATTAGACACCCTTTTTCTAGAGCGCCATACAAACAATTGAGACGATACGTTCATTCCATACATACAAATAAAAAAGGCTTAGTACTAAAATCAAGTCAACATTTTACAGTTGTCCAAACTGAAAGCATTTGCAGACGACAAATAAAATATGGCTTACAAGGTGGGGTTTGACTACATGCGACATCAGGGTCCGTACTCACCAACCATTCTTAAGAACGTCGTATCCTCCAAAATGTCCGATATTTGAAAGTAACATAACTTCTGATTGGCTAAACCAAATGGTTTAGCCAATCAGAAGTTGTGTTACTTTCAGAGTTAGAAATTCTTGGAGAATAAGACCAAGAATGTTCTCAAGAATGGTTGGTGAGTACGGACCCAGGAGAAAATAGTCTTATCCGTTTGCAGACGACAAAATTTAGACTGAAATAAAAGCGTTTGCAGACGACAAGTAAGATATGGCTCAAATGGTTGAATTTGTCTATGAAAGGGTAGAAAACATTGTGGGGGAGGGGGGTAGAGAAAATGCTGAGTGGTAGCATATTCTCCTTTTCCCAAAATATTCGTTACCAGGGGTCGTTACAACACAATCATGAGTATTTGGCAGAAGGTAAAGACGACCTTATTTATGAACATTCCAAACTTCAAAGTTATTTTACAATTAACTCAGCGAAATAAATCAAAGTTCAATTAAACCCTGTACCAAACAATCCAACCGGGTTTTAACGACCCTGGCGAAGAGACCTTTTGAAAACATTGTGGGAAAAGGAGAAAATGCTGGTAACCAGCATTTTCTCCTTTTCCCACAACGTTTTCAACCATTCCGATGGAGAAATCAATTCTACAATCATTATTATTTTGTAGACTGTAAAAGCTTTCAATTTGGACAAGCCTAATTTTTTGTCTTTTGGTAAATGGTTAAGGCATACTTTAAGTCCCTTTACCGAACAATACCGTGTTTTTTTTATGGTCCTGAGGAAGAGGGGCCTTTGAAAACATTGTGGGATAAGGAGAAAGTGTTTGTTACCAGGATATTCCCCTTTTTTACGTATTTTTACGACCCTGAAAACACGGTGGGAAAAAAAGGAGAAAATATTTATAATCAGGATATGCCACCTTTTTACATTAAGGCATTTTTTTTTAACCGAAGAAGGCATATGAAAATGTGGTGGAAAAAGGAGAAAATGTTTATAATCAGGACATGTTACCTTTTTTACGTGTTTTTTGCGACATTTGAAAACACGGTAGAAAAGGGAGAAAATGTTTGTAATCGGGATATTCACCTTTTCGCACAATGTCTTCTATCCTTTCCAAGACAAGTCTCGATCTTTGATTAACTTAATTTGGTCGTCTGCAAATGTTTCCAATCATGGACACGGGCTAAAAATTTCGTCCGGTCAAGAGTTAACCCATTACCACACATTCCCGAATTTTAACAACCCTTTCAAAAAGGCCTTTTGAAAACATTGTGGGAAAAGGAGAAAATGCTGGAAACAGCATTTTCTCCTTTTCCCACAATGTTTTCTGCTCTTTCAGACACAGATAGCATAATTTGAGCCATATTTCAATTGTCGTCTGCAAATGCTTTGAATTTAGACAAGACTTAACCTAAAATTTTGTCGTTTGGTAAAGAGTTTAAAGATCTTTTGAACTAACCACTGAAAACAGATAGCTCCGCCCACCAGAGATTATCTGACCCCCAGCTTTGGATATCAAACGTTTGGACTACATAAAGACCCGTTATGTCGCCATGATCAGAAATTTGAAAACAATGCTAGAACAGACAGCATGGCAGACGTTTCTTTTCATTCCAGACCTTGTTGTTATTGTGATCGATCCGACTTTGACAGACTAGGAGATATAAACGACTTTCATGGTTTTACCCTTTACCCAAACAATCACTGAGAAAGAGGTTTTTGAAAACGTTGGGTGCAAAAGGAGAAAATGCTGGTTACCAGCATTTTCTACTTTTCCAACAATGCTTTCTTTCCTATCAAAAACAAAATCTCATTCTAGTAGTCACTTTTATTTTGTCGTCTGCAAGTGCTTTGAATTTGAAGGTGTCGAAACTTTTGACGTCTAGTAAAGTGTTAACCCAATGGCTGCTTAGTGCGACTCTTTGCGCTTTAAATAGAGGACAATGTAGATCAAGATCAGACAACACAGAATATCTCATCTTGGATATACACGTTGGGATATTTTTTTTTCTAGATAAAAGTACATTTAAAATCTGACATATCATTGTCGACGAAGCTTTTTAAAAAAAAAAAGCGTCAAACCGGTGTCTACATGAAATCCAGAAATGGTTTCGTATTCCACAAATTGACCAACAGACATAGCGACGAAGTTATTAAGAGCGGGGCAATACTCTCTCTCTCTCTCGCTCTCGCTCTCTCTCTCTCGTTCGTTCGAAAAGGCACAAAATTTGAGCGACTAAGAAAATGAGCTATGCTCTCTGAAAAAGAGGGCTTAATGCATCTTGCTGATGCAATTTACCAAGGAAGACATCACATAATTAGGGATCCATAAAACCCATTTTGTCAAAAAACTGACTAAATCATGAGATAGACTGGGTCCTTTGACCTACAGAAAATTGACCAATAGCGTAAAGTTTCGGCCCAGGTCAGCCTGCGCGGACTGCGCAGGCTGACCTGGGTCGATACTTTTCGCAAATGCATTAAGCCCCTTCGTGACAGAGCATGGCTCAAATTAAATCAAAGAAAAAAGACTTCAAGGGTGGAAAAGACATACAGTGAAAAATGGCGTCCATCACTTTTTACGAAGCAAAGTTCGGGTGGATGACTGGTATCCCAAAATTTTTGAGAGAGTTGATCGATTGATTGATCGATCGATCGATCGGTCGGTCGGTCGGTTGATCACCTCTTTCCAAATTATTTCTGTCATGTCACGGGGACAGCTCACTTATTCATATGCGTACTGGGTTTCACCATAACTGATCCAGGGCTCTGAAGAGTCTTGCCAAAGGACAGTCCCACAAAAAAAGAAAGAAAAAAAAAAAACCCACGCACCTCGGATAGGGATCGAACCTGCGGCTACCAGACTGCTCATGACAGGTAGTCTTATCTGACCTTAAAATGGCGCTATTGGTATTGATGCAATATTGCGAATATATTGCAAAATCTTTAAATCGTACATGGTTTTTATTTCATACTTCTCAGACGATTACAGTCTGTTTCAGGTGTTTGTTTTTCTGCATGTGGTTTTGAATTTTGAAAGTTTTTCACAATTATTGTAAGCTATAAACATGCAAATGCTGTTTTATGCTGAATAAATGTTTTGTTATGTTTCGGATCCTACACCCTCACCGCTGGGCCACGCAGGACCCTTGTATTGACAGGCCAAGACGAATGTCCTCGGTGCAGGATTGAACAGGGATCACTTGCCGACTTCAAAGATAGCGAACTGTCAGTGTTAGATAGCGGATATGTACCTTACCACGTAACCTTCTGCAGACCACTTTTGTCGTAAAACAACAGACGACTTTTGAAAACATCGTGGCACAAGGAGAAATTGCTCGGAACGATGTAGGAGCAATTGCCACAATTTTTGCACCCTTGTTCATCCATTTAGTCTGGATTTAAGTTCGCCATCCGCATTTATGGGAATGATTTTAAATTCGTCTGCTACAAAATAATTTGTTTTAGGAGGAAAAGGGTTAAAGGCCGAATTGCGATACGAAAGTCTACAAGGAACAAATGACTGTCATTATTTGTCTCAGACGACAAATTGTTGTAAAAGGCGCTTTAACCCTTTACCAGACGACAGAATTTTACACTAGTCTAAATTGAAAACAGTTGCAGATGACAAAATCAATTTAACTGAAAAATGGATATTTGTTTTGGGAAGGGTGGAAAACATTGTGGGAAAAGGAGAAAATGCTGGTTACCAGCATTTTCTTCTTTTCCCACAATGTTTCTTTCTCAGGGTCGTTAAAAGTCGGGATGGTGTGGTAAAGGGTTAAGGGTAAACGTATCTCAGGTCGAGAGTCTCTCGCGCAGTCAGGGCAGGCTGATCTGGGTCGAAAGTTTTTGCTATTGGTAAATTTTCTGCGCGTCAAATGACCAGTGTACCCCACGATTTAGTCGGTTGTACGACAAAATGGGTTTTATGGCAAATTGTGGATTCATAATTGTTTGATAGTTTGCCGGCTTGGTATAATCACAGGCCTTTGAAGCTCCATTGGTCTGTTACGGAACACTTTTTTCTTGGTTGATCATCAAATACTTGCGAATTGGTGCATCGCCTGTATACCAGGGAATACTCAAATTTTCATTTACATCGTTACTATAAATAGCACATTGGCGACTGCCTCTATGTTGTATACAATATAGAGGCAGTTGCCAATGTGCTATTTATAGTAACGGTGTCCGATAAGGAAAATTTCGTTGTCCGGAAATAGACCAATGGAATTTCGTTGTCCAGAAATAGACCAATGGAGTTTCAGTGGCCTATGGTATAATGCATAAAGGAGATGCATTAAACCCCTTTTGCCAGAGCACAGCTCATTTATTACTAGTAATAGATGCTTACAGCCGGGCCTGGTAGCTCAGTCAGTAATGTACACTGCTTGAAACCCGGGAGGCGCTGGTTCGATTTCCCGGCTTGGCAAAATTCTCTCTGAGGATAGATGATAGTCATTGCGACAGGGTTTGTTCATCACTCAGGGCTAAACACTGGCGTTAATTAATGATGTTTATGCGAGAAAGCAGCTAGTAGATTGACAAGAATGTTGCATGACAGAGTGCTGGTGAAAGAAACTGGAGGAAAGGGTGGATAGATGCACAAGCCGCTACGATATAAATAACACTGAAAAAATTCTTTACCCACCAAACAAACAGATATTTTTAGGTTGTTAGCTTGTTATCTTGACAAACAGACAGAAAGACATACATACACGAAGACAGACATACAAACGTATACAGACAAGAATGATGTTAGTCCTTTTTCTTGTTTTCGTAACCTATAGACTGTTAATCCAGACATGATGCACTTTTGGGGACAGCACTGACCAAGATCAGGCTACACAAAATGTGCAGTCTGATTTCGATCTGTAGCGTCGAATACATTGGGAAATTCTTCCTACGAACATTCAGTGGATTGATGATAATCACTGTAAACAGCTGATCATCGTTTCGACGATGGTTATGTGGGAAAGCAGTCCGTGACTTGGGAAGAATAGTGTGCGAAGTACTGGTTAAAAAAAAAACCCTAGGAAATCATGGATAGGTGGACCTCCTTCCACGATATGAAAAAAAAAAAATGTTGAAAACGGTATTAAACACCATTAACTCAATTAATCAATCTTCTAAAGAAAAAATTTCGAAATCGCAACATTTTGGGCCCATGCAATTGGCTGGAATTTTTCATTTGATTCACTCAGCTGTTTACGGGTTAAAAAGAAATTTGCTTTTTATGATTCATGGCTGTGTTTGTTTTCAAAATGGATGACTATTGTTTATTGTCTAAGATCGGCCCCGACATATTTCTTGCGTTGAACAATTTCTAAGTGCCGGCGGAATCTTTCACTTTTATCGTGAAAATGATTTTCAAAATTAATCACCCTGTAAGAGATATTAAAACTTCCCTTGTTACATCTCTGTTACAGCTTGAGTCGAGTAAGGCTTTTAGTTTTTATGTTCTAAGTTCTTCCACTGCTAATGGCAAAGCAAATTTACTTTTTCGAATGGTGTAGATTAAGATCAGACTGCACAGAACGTGCAGTCTGATCTTTAGATCTACACCGTCCAAAATATTTTAAACCAAATTGTAAACCGAAATAACCAAAATACTATTCAGGTGCATTGACAATCCCCCCCCCCCCCTTTGTGAGAGGAAAATGTAAATCCATAGAGAATTTAGACTCGAATACGGGCTTAAAACGACATTTAATATCAATTTCATTGCCTCACCGTGTCTGTCTGTCTGCCTTTCTGTCTGTCCGTCCGTCCGCCTGTCTGTCTGTCTACCCTTGCATGCTTTTCTGTCTGTCTTGTCTGTCTGTACGTCCGTCCGTCCGTCCGCCCGCCTGTCTGTCTGTCTGTCTGTCTCTCTCTCTCTCTCTGGTCAAGCGATCTCGTGTTTTAAAGACCCAGAGAAAGAACGCTCCTTGACCCTTTACCGCATAATCTCGAGCTTTAACTGCCATGTAAAAAAAAAAAAAAAACTTTTGAAAACATTGTGGGAAAAGGAGAAAATGCTGGTAACCAGCATTTTCTCCTTTTCCCACAATGTTTTCTACCATTTCAAAGACAAGCTCATAAGAGCTTGACTGAGATTGCCGTCTTCAAATGCTTCGAATTTTGTTGAGTGTAAAAGTTGTCGTTTGCTTAAAGGTCCAAACATGGTTGGAAAAGGGAGAGAATCCTCGTAACCAGCATTTTTCTCTTTTTCCCCATCGTGTTTTCTGCTCCTGTAAAGATAGATCCAATCATTTTAGTTCCGTTTAAATTTGTCGTCTGCAAATACTGTCAATACTGACGAGTCTAAAAATATCGCCGACCGCTGAAGACTTAATCGTTACTAATGTTATATACATAGCTATCGCAGACGGATTGATCAAGATCTACGTCACCCGATAGTTTTTTCAAAGACCAACGCGTCTTTTCATTTGCGGAAGATTACATTTTTACGATTAGAAAAAAGTCCGTTCTATTCATTTTGTCAGTGGAAAGGTTAATTATTCCGAGTGGTGAACAGTGAAAGTTTGTCTAATATTTTATCAAGATAATCCGCGAGGATAATCTTACTGCCACCCCCTGTAATAAATTGTAAACACAAGGGGGTTAATTTTGACTAATTTCACACCAGAGACCGCCTTTGAAGTTGGGCCTATAAAAATGAATATTAAAGCCGACGGATTAACGTTAACTTCATAATCGACGCAACCACTGCGTCCCTAAAATATGATAGCCTAATACGAGCCGTGGCACAATAAAATCTTGTCAGTGTATCTACATTCGGCATACCTCGGGTGATCTGGTGATCAAATCCCTCGGCTGTATCACGTACCTTGATATGCACCTACACGGTACATTTCGCACGTTTCCGGAAGCACACCGCTTTACCCTTATGAAATTGTAAGGCTCCTCTTTAGAAAGAAAATATGAGTAAATTTTCTATTGTTATCTTTCTAAGAGTATTTCAGTCAGCAAACAGTTTGTACGTTCAATTTTTAGCGTGGTTTATCAATTCCGTTAGGAGCTTCCATCGACAGATCGATAGAAGTGAATAACTTCACAGTGGTTGTTCATGTTGTTGCTAAGCGATCTACAGGGGCGCCGCCATGTTTAAGATCATGTGATTGGTAGTTCAAAATGGAAGTCTTCTTTATACGGACGAGGTTAGATGTAGGTACGGAATCGGCCGAGTTGTGACGAGTGAGTGTATCTAGTAAATATGACCACTATATCCACAAAAAAAAAATGATATCCGGGTCCGTATTCACCCACCAGTCTTAAGAATGTTCTTAGTCTTATACTAAATAAATTCCAGAATTTAAAAGTAACACAACTTCTGATTGGCTAAACCATTTGGTTTAGCCAATCAGAAGTTGTGTTACTTTCAAATCTAGAAAATTCTTGAGATTTAGACAAAGAATACTCTTAAGAATGGTTGGTGAATGTTGGGCCCAGGGTCTAAGCTGAACCACAACATTGCTTTCAGAGAGGTTTGTTGACAATACGACTGCATCCACAAAATATAATATCATGATATGAGCTGAACAAAACAAGTGAATCATGCTCTGACAAAAGGGGACTTAATACATCTCCGTAATGGATTGTACCAAGCAGGACATCATCACCTTATTAGGGATCCATAAAATCCATTTTGTCTAACAACCAACTGCATCGTAAGGTAGAATGGTCCTTTGAAATGCATAAAATTGACCGATAGCAAAAAAGTTTCTGCCCAGGCCAGCCTGCGACAAGGAGGTATTTTTCTCCAAAATATAAGTTTGTAATATCATTATTTGGGTTTTTACTATCGGCTTGAAAGTTTCATTTAAGTTATACAGCAGGATAAGGGCTAATTAACTACCATATTATAAAATGACCCTTATCGTCACAGAATTTTGTTCAAAGTGGTATCTTTGCGACACAGCCGTCGAATCTCTTGACGTGATGCCAAGCCCGATAGCGCAGTCGGTAGCGTACAGGACTTGAGAACAGGAGGTTGCTGGTTCGATCCCCGGCTTGGCCAATTTCTTTCCGAGGATTGATGATAGTCATCGTCCCAAAACCAGTTCGTTCCCGAGATTATTCATCCCTGGGCTTGTTCGCCCGTACTTGTTCGTCCCATAGGATTGCACGCTACTCTAACTGGATTGTGCATTACTATATTTTGAAACTTTTTCTATTGTTTATTTTTCAAATTATTAATTCCGTACAATGGCTCCCTTGACAAATGCCACACCAGTGCTTTCAACGCTTTGATTTCCTACAAGATGTTATTTCTTCTCTCAAGGCTTTTTATTCTTGACATACATGTAGTTAATCCATGTATATCTATGTAATTCACAGATGACTGATGAATGTTAAAACTCTGTGGAGGATAGTTCGTTAGTACATTAGGGTAGGTCTATAATTATGTTTCGAACGTTTTTATGTCACTTTTTTTTTTTTTTTTTTTTTTTTTTTTTTTTTTTTTTAATGTCACTTTTTATGTCACGTTTTATGTCACTTTTTTAATCATGATGTATTGTGAGACCGCTTTAACTTGTTACTACATGTACTTTGTTTCCGTCCATAATTATGTTTCGAACGTTTTTATGTCACTTTATGGTCACTTCGATGTCACGTTTTATGTCATTTTATGTCACGTTTTATGTCGTTTTATGTCACGTTTTATGCCACCTTTTTTATGTTTTATGTTCTTATGTCACTTTTTATGTCACGTTTTTATGTCACTTTTTTAATCATGATGTATTCTGAGACCGCTTTGACTTGTCACTACTTTCTTTCCGTGACCGCGTTCGATTTTTTTCCGATATTTGCCGAGGCTCCTACGAAACGAAGTTCAAACGTTAAACCCGTAGGCTGCTAATTGCGACTCGCTGACCTTTTGCGGACGGTGTAGATCAAGATCAGACTGCAAAGAACGTGCAGTCTGATCTTTGATCTACACTGTCCGATAAGAAGGTGTTTTTCTATAAAAAATAAGTTTGGAATAGCATGCTGTTTTTTTACTATCGATATGAAAGTTTCATTTAACTTATTTATCAGGATAAGAGTTAATATGTTTGTATAATAAACTCACCTTGTCGCCGTGTCCATGGTGTAGAGGTAAAATAGATGGACACATTATCCTGGAGTAAAGTGAATTTATCGGAAATCTATAAATAGTGCACGTAAAAAGACGAAATATTCATGAAATGACAATTTAACACGGGTGGGTAGTCTGGTACCCCGCCGTACTACAAGAGTACGTTAGGCAAAGCGCAATAATGGCGACCCCCGTTGGTAATATGCAGAGGAGACGGGATATTGTTATTTCACATGATCAAATCGGATCATGGGCTGAATTCAAAACAGATCGCTTGCAATAAAGTCATGGCAGTGAGTTTTTCTACATGTCGTTCTTATTTAGAGAGAAAAACTACAAATCAGAAATGCTTTAAGTATCCAAAATGTCAATGGACCTATATAACGTCCGAAAACAGGGCTACTTTTAAAATGATTCATAGTCGAATTTATATTTTAATCTTACCCCCAACACTATGTTTTAGATTCGGTAATGTATTTTTTGTACAAAATTGGTCTCATTTTAATAACTGATCAAACTGGATCACATAAAATTGGGGAAAACGGGGAAGCATGTAGGGGTACACTTGAGGACACCGAGGAGGCCGCCATTATTGCGCTTTGCCTGACCCGATAACGTAGTGGTAGGGGCAGGTAATCCAGACTAACGGATAGGAAACTTCATATTCGGAGCCAATGGCTCCGACGAGAAAATGTTGTGTTGGTCTTCCGGTTCTGAAATTGTCGGCTCAAAAAGAACTGAAAAACAGGTGAGCTTGTCATTGTTTGTAATTATGTGTCCTTATGTCTTTGAAATTAAAAAAAAAGGAGAATGTCACGCAAAGCTCAGGTCTTTCAACGTGTTTTCTACACTATGGAAAATTGTAGAATGTGTACAGTACTGTCGTGAATCATCTGTGTCATGGGTTGACCGTAGCCGAAATTATACGTCAAGAACCTAAATGAAGTATGTTGTTGACCTTAAATCAGCAAATGAGAGAGAGTTTTGCCGTCCTAATAACATAACATAACATAACATAACACAACACAACACAACACAACATAACACAACATAACACAACATAACATAACATAACATAGATTTTATTGAAGTAATATAGGCCAGTGGCCCAGTTTACAAAACATCCGGTAACATACATTGTTATGGCAACCTGATTTTATATAGAAATAGATAAATATAGGAATATTAAAACTAAATTTTGTACTTGAACATAATAGCATGAATTGATATCTTGAATTGTTACATTCGCTGCTGGTAAAGAATTGAAAAGAAATAACATAAAAATGATAAAAACAAAGAAGGGCTCCGATTATGTGGACCGGCTCTGATAGAAACAAGAAAGTTGTGTCAATACTGATGTTAGAAAGCCAGAAAAACATGGGCATGTGCACTGATGGCCGTGAAATGACCTAAGCTGTATAATTGATAGATTGACTGAATGGTGTTTTACGCTGCTTTCAACATTATTTCAGTCACATCACGGCGACAGCTCACATATTCATGTTTCCTAGGTTTTACCCGCACTAGGCTAGGGCTCTCAATTGTCTTGCCCAAGGACACACCCACGAAAAACCTAGCGGATCAGGTAGGGCTGGAACCAGGGGCCTCCAGGTTACAAGTCCCACACGTTTCCACTGAGCCACGTAGGACCCCAAAAGCTGTTAAAACGGCGTTTAACTCCATTACAAATTAAAATTTAAAAAATATTTTTTGAGGTGCATGATCCCGTTTTCCAATGCCCTGTCATCTATTTATTATGCTTCACTTAAAAAGTTTATTTGGGGGTTGGATTTAGTTTTATAACATATCCGTTTTTTGTCAAAGAAACCCGCTTCTGTAGATCACACGACGATTAATTCAAATATTTTTTTCGCCCTGTAATGCGGTAGAGAAAGGTAGCTCTGGTTTCACGTTTTCATTGAAATAAGCCATGCTCTGTAAAAAGGGGTCTTAAGACATGTGCAAAAAAATTTCCACCCATGTCAGCCTGCGCGGTTCGCGCAGGCTGACATGGGTCGATATTTTTTGCTATTGGCCAATTTTTCTGCATGTCAAAGGACCAGTGTACCTCTTGATTCATCCGGTTGTAAAACAATACTGATTTTTATGGATCCATAATTATGTGATGACTTGCTTGGTATCATGCATCACGGAGATGCATTAAGACCCCTTTTCCCAGAGCATGGCTCAAAGGTATTTAAACGTACAGGTTACCCAATATGTCTATGGAAATTATACATATTGCAAAATTGCAATCTTGTGATTAGGCTGTGGTTTTTGTAGGATTCTAGATCCTTCAGTACTTATTGCTAACGACATAGACAAGACTTATGTTTCCCCTCCATCCCTGGATTTGACATTTCAGAAAAAACACGTTTGGTTGATTAACCCTTTACCACACAGTCCCGACTTTTAACTGAGGAAGAAGCCTTTTTAAAAGATTGTGGGGAAAAAAGGAGAAAATGCTGGTTACCAGCATTTTCTCTTTTTCCCACAATGTTTTCTACCCTATCAAAGGAAATTTGCATCATTTGAGCCACATGGAAATTGTGGTCTGCAAATGCTTTAAATTTGGACAGGTCTAAAATTTTGTCGTCTGGTAAAGGATTAATTCTTTACCACACGACTATTTAGACTGGTCGAAATTGAAAGCACTTGCTGATCACAAATCTAATGTGGCTTAAATGGTGAAAATTGTCTTTGGAAGGGTAGAAAACACAGCATTTTCTCCTTTTCCCACATTTTTTAAAGACTTTGTTCTTACTGGTCAATAGAATACGGATTGTTTCGTAAAGGGTTAAATATACAGTGCTGTAGGCCACTTTCAACACCATTACTAAACTAGGATTTTGAAGCGTCTTGCCCAAAGACACAACCAAGGAAAAACCTGGTGTCTCGGGTGATGATCAAACCCGGGATCACATGGGTGCGTATTCACCAACCAATCTTAATAACGTTCTTAGTCTTATTCTTCAAAATTTTCTACATTTGAAAGTAACACAACTTCTGATTGGCTAAACCATTTGGTTTAGCCAATCAGAAGTTGTGTTACTTTCAAATGTAGAAAATCTTGGAGAATAAGACTAAGAGTATTCTTAAGAATGGTTGGTGAATACGTACCGAGATTACAAATCTTAAACCTTACCACTGAACTACTCAGGGAAACGTGCAGCCTGATCTTGGATCTACACTGTCCGCTAAGGAGATAATTGTCTTTCCCCAAAACATGCCTTTGAAATAGCAAAATTTGGATTTTTGCTATCGGTTTGAAAGTTTCATTTCACTTATTTAGCAGGACAAGGGTTAACTATTAAAAGGGGTTCCAATAAGGGCAGGTAATTCTTAAAAATCCTTTACACAGTTATGTCCCTTCGGCTTAATATTTCACGTAAAAAAAACAGCTGCAGCAGAGCTTTGCCACCTGCATGCATTCTTCTTTATATTGTCTGTAGTCGGGCCGAGCCCCGGGAGCTCAGCCGGTAGCGTACTGGACGTGAGAACGGGAGGTCGCTGGCTCGATTCCCGGCTCGGCCAATTTGTTTCAGAGGATTGATCATAGTCGTTGCGACAGGATTCATTCCTCTCTCATCGCTGACCATTCTTTCGACGATGGCTATGTGGGAAAGTAGCCAGGGCTTGGAAAGAATATTGTGGGTAGCACTGGTAAAAGAAACTCCAGGAAAGCGTGGATAGGTGCACTGGCCGCCGTGATATAACTGAAATAATGTTGAAAACGGCGTTAAACACCAAACAGTCGATCAATCAATCTTTGTGGTCGGTTAAACTAGCTAGAGATGCGATTTTAAAATGACTCGACTCCCGGTTAAAACGATGAAAGCGAGCTAGATAAAAAGAAAAACAAGATTATCGAATTCGTCTCGGTTGCAATGCGAACCTTGTACGAACAGCGGGTGGGGTAAGACGATTAAAGCGCCATCGTTTAGCGGTCCTAAAGTGCCTTTATCTACGTTAATTGAAAAATGTTTGTGATCTTTTGTTGTTTATTCTCCAGGCGAAGCGATGCATGCTACATTTTAAGGAGATATGCAGTCTTAGATAATACGATAATCGACCTTTGACGAGTTACGACACTTCAGTCGAGATTTCACAATTTAAATAAAGACTCAAAAATGTTTTAGAGACAGTACTGAACGCTTCTTTTGAGCAGTCAGAACTGTGACTGCAATGTTTTTCATGGCAAAAAATCACTTTGGTTGAAGTTTCAATGATTTTTCGGCTTTGAAGCGGAGTTTATTTTTCGTCGTGCAACTATTTTCGCGACGAAGGCCGTTAAAGGTAGTTAAAGATTCCGCTCGTGCTTTTGAAAGAATTAATCCTTATCGCACCAGGCACGATTATAATTACTTTTGCGGACAGTGTAGATCCAAGATCAGACAGTACAGAACGTGCAGTCTGATCTTGGATCTACACTGTTCGATATTTTGTCTTATATTCTGGTGAGAACCGTCTTTAGATTGCAATATTTGTTGTTTTTTTAACCAACTGGAAATATACTGCACTCAAAAGGGGCTAACAACTCGGTTTTTCTTCGTTTTATTTTCAGATTCAGTAGTAAATTGTAACTTAAGAAGATAGATGTTCCTTTTAGAAAGCAATGGGTGAATCTTTTAAAGCTTTTTTTTTTAATTCATTCTAGAGCTACCTTTTTATATGAGCCATGCTCTGTGAAAAGGGGGCTCAATGCATCTGCGAAAAGTATCGACCCAGGTCAGCCTGCGCAGTCCGCGCAGGCTGACCTGGGCCGAAACTTTTCGCTGTTGGCCAATTTTCTGTATTTCCAAGGACCAGTGTACCTCATGATTAAAGTGATCGTTGTAAAAAGAAGTGGCTGGTATAGATCCAGAATTATGTGAATCCTTGGTTGGTATCATGCATTAAGTTCCCTTTTGCCAGAGCATGGCTCATATAAATTGAATCATTTAACTTGTTACCGCCCGAAACAAATTTACAGCAGTCGGCAGACGACTTTGAAACCGGAATTTTACAAGAATTTGGGAGTGTCTTTTTTACGTGTGTAATTATTGTTACAATAGAAAAAGTTGCTGTTTATAAGTAACGTTTCCATTTGCCAGGCTGCTTTCAAAACTTGTCGGCTGCACTTTGTGACGCCGCCTGCAGGGAGTTATAAGACAGCCCTACCAGCAGCAATGGCAAAAACAGGGGCTTTTACATTCGGCAAACCTCTGGCGATCCGTTGATCAAGTCCCTCAGCTGTATCACGTAGCTTGATATGCACCCATTCGGCATACCTCGGGTGATCCGGTGATCAAATCCCTCGGCTGTATCACGTAGCTTGATATGCACCTACACGGTACATTTCGCACATCTCCGGAAGCACACCGCTTTACCGTTATTGAAATTGTAAGGCTCCTCTTTAGAAAGAACGCATGAATAAATTTTCTATCGTTATCTTTCTAAGAGTATTTCAGTCGGCAAACGGTTTGTACATTCAAGTTTTAGCGTGGTTTATCAATTCCGTTAGGAGCTTTCATCGACAGATCGATAGAAGTGAATAACTTCACAGTGGTTGTTCATGTCGTTGCTAAGCGATCTACAGGGGCGCCGCCATGTTTAAGATCATGTGATTGGTAGTTCAAAATGGAAGCCTCCCTTATACAGACGAGGTTAGATGTAGGTACGGAATCGGCCGAGTTGTGACGAGTGCCCTCAGCTGTATCACATAGCTTCATATGCACCTGCACGTTACATTTCTTCGCCGGAAATACACCGCTTTACCCGTTCTTTAATTGTAATGCTCCACTTAGAAAAAGAAAGCACCAGTCACATTTTTCTATCAGAATCTTTCTAAATACATTTCCGTTGACAAACAGTTTGTAGATTTGTTTTCTAAGTTGGTCTATCAATTCCGTAGACATTTTTCAGCAACAGGTTGCTTATCAGTGTGCCTGTTGTTGCCGTTGCTAATCGATTTACTTAGGCGCCGCAATGTTTATGAACCAGGTCAGTCTGCACAGTCCGCGTAGACTGACCTTGATCGATACGTTTTGCTTTTGGTAAATTTTCTGCATGTCAAAGGACCACTCTACCTCATAATTTAGTTGATTGTTAGACAAAATGGATTTTATGGATCCATAATTATATGAGCCGTGCTCTGTGAAAAAGGGGGCTTAATGCATCTGAGAAAAGTATCGACCCAGGTCAGCCTGCGCAGTCCGCGCAGGCTGACCTGGGCAGAAAACTTTCTCTATTGATCAATTTTCTGTAGGTCCAGGGACCAGTCTACGTCATTATTCAATAAGGAATGTATAATACTGTGACTTGCTTGGTCACTCGTCACAACTCGGCCGATTCCGTACCTACATCTAACCTTGTCTGTATAAGGGAGGCTTCCATTTTGAACTACCGATCACATGATCTTAAACATGGCGGCGTCCCTGTAGATCGCGTAGCAACGACATTGAACAACCACTGGGAAGTTATTCATTTCTATCGATCTGTCGATGAAAGCTCCTAACAGAATTGATATACCACGCTAAAAGTTGAATGTACAAACTGTTTGCCGACTGAAATACTCTTAGAAAGATAACGATAGAAAATTTACTCATGCGTTCTTTCTACAGAGGAGCCTTACAATTTCAATAACGGTAAAGCGGTGTGCTTCCGGATGTACCGTGTAGGTGCATATCAAGCTACGTGATACAGCCGAGGCATTCGGCATACCTCGGGTGATCCGGTGATCCGGCGCCGCCATGTTTAAGATCATGTGATTGGTAGTTCAAAATGGAAGCCTCCCTGATACAGACGAGGTTAGATGTAGGTACGGAATCGGCCGAGTTGATCACCGGATCACCCGAGGTATGCCGAATGAGGCCTGGTATCATGCATCACGGAGATGCATTAAATCCCCTTTTGCCAGAGCATGGCTCGTATATATAGTGAAATGTCTCTTTGAAGAACCGATTGCGGGAAAAATTTGAACACCCGAAAATTCTAACAGAAATATGTTAACACGGAGTTTATCATGCGAGGTTAAAATTTGCGAATATCACTTTGATAGTAAACTCGCGAACTTGAAAAATTGATGAAAATAATGGCACAAATCAATAGCAAGCCGACAGAGTTAAAAAAAAAAAACTGAAAGATATCATTGCATTGATGAGTTGATGAGTTCGACTTGGAGCAGACGACTTGATAGATTTTTTTCCCGGGCAACTGCATGCTACTTTTGTCGTATTGTTTTTACATGAATTTATTTATCAAAACTTGGTTGGTTTTGTTTATCGATGTTTTACGATGTCGTCTAGGATCGTCTGCTGGAAATTCGGTTTAATGTCTTAATCTAAAATTTATCTAGACAAGTAAATGCTACCTATCCATGCTTTCCTGGAGTGGCTTTTACCAGTACTACGAACAAGCCACTGGCTGCTTTCCCACATAGCCATCGTCAAAACAATGGTCAGCGGTGAGAGAGGAATGAATCCTGTCGTCTTGACTATCATCAATTCTCGGAAAGAAATTGGCCAAGTGGGGCATCGAACCAGCGACCTCCTGTTCTCAAGTCCTGTACGCTACCGACTGAGCTACAGGGGCTCGGCAACCTCAGTCTGGAAAAGGACTATCACATAGCAAGGTGTCTCAGTTGCTTAAGTCGCTGATTCATAATTTTGAGGTCGTAAGTTCGAGGTCACCCTGTCATGAAATATTTTTTTCGAATTGTTGTACATTTCATTTTTTTTTTTGGACTGAGACGAAAGTCATCTATATCAAATATCAAATTTCTGTAAAAGTCTTTTTTTTCCCAAATTTAGTTTTAATTTGCCTTAAGACCTGAAAACCACGCCTTTGTTTTAATGTCTTTACAATGATGTAAAATGCAAATGATGACAAAAAGAAAGAATAAAAACAAATATTCACGCACAAGATTTGACTCATTCTCGAAACATCTGTCTCACTTGTAACTGTCACGTAAAGAATCCATTACGAGTTAGCTCTTTACAACTTAAGGTGCCTCTCTTCGGACAGTGTAGATCAAGATTAGACTGCACGGAACGTACAGTCTGAACCTATATCTAGAAATATTCTGAAAAAAGTAGCTCTAAAAACTTGCATTTTTTTTTTTGTTTTGTTTATTTTTACAGACTGTAACCCTCTCCATGGGCGAAAAAGGACGACAAAGATCAGGATCAGAGTACAATTAACATGCTTTCTGATCACGTATCCATGCCGTCTGCTTGTTAAGTCAAGCCTATGAAATAAAAAAAAAAGCTTGCTGTCTCAGCTTCGATACACAGGGTCGGTCCAAAGAGGTCGAGTCTATATTTTCAGCTCTGACAGAGTTAAAATATCTTTTATATGAGCCATGCTCTGGCAAAAGGGGACTTAATGCATCTCCGTGATGCATTGTACCAATCAAGCCATCACATAATTATGGATCCATAATAGCCACTTTATTTTTAACAACCGACTTTATCATGAGGTACACTGGTCCTTTGGACGTACAGAAAATTGACCTATAGCGAAAAGTTTCGGCCCAGGTCAGCCTGCGCGGACTGCGCAGGCTGACCTGGGTCGATACTTTTCGCAGATGCATTTAGCCCCCTTTTCATAGAGCCCGGCTCATATTTATTTCTCAGTTAAAAGGTTAACCCTTTCCCAAACAAGCCCTGGTTTTCACGTGTCTGCAGTACAAGTCTTTTGAAAACACTGTGGGAAAAGGAGAAATTGCTCGTGACGAGCAATTTCTCCTTTTCCCACAGTGTTTTCTACCCTTTTTGATAACTTTCTGACACTTTCATCAGATCTAAAATTGTCGTCTGCAAGCTCTTTCAGTTTGGACCAGTCCAGAATTTGTCATTTGGGAAAGGGTTATTTAATTATTTATGGTTTAAAGTGCGGACAGGTACGCGATCTTAGGTCATAGACAGTAATATACTACCTCTTGCAGACGACATTTTTTTTTTTAACATTTTGGATAAAGATTGAAAAAAAGAAAAAGTGTGGCAAAAGGGGAAGTTACTCATCACGAGCAATTTCTGTTTTTATCACAACTTTTCATTTATACTGAAGTATCAATCTTTTGTTCGTATTGATCACTCCAATTTTAACAAGGATGTCTTTCGAGTCCTGTGCTCCGATTTTTGTTACGGAGGAAAATGAGCCATGATCCGGCAAAAGGGGGCTGAATGCATCTGCGTGATCCATGATACGAAGCCAGTCAGCACACGATCATGGATCCATAAAATCTATTTTGTCTCACTAAGGACTGAATTATAAGGTAACCTGGCCCCTGGACATACAGAAAATTGACCAACAGCAAAGAGTTTCGGCCCAGGTCAGCCTGCGCGGACTGCGCGGGCTGACCTGGGTCGATACTTTTTGCAGATGCATTAAGCCCCCTTTTCACAGAGCACGGCTCAAATGAGTTAAACCAATGAAATTTATTGCCTAGATGTATGGCATAACCAGTTCATCGAGAATCAATTTATCGCACAAGCAATCATAACTTGATAAAGTAGACTGGTCCTCTGAGGGGCAGAAAATTGACTAACAGCAAAAAGTATAGGCTCAGGTCAGCCTACGCGGACTGCGCATGGCTGATCTGGGTCGACACTTTTTGTAGATGCATTAAAAACCCCTTTTCATAGAGCATGGCCCATCTATTTTCAATCGCGGAAATACATTTTGGCGGTGACTCGTCATGCACTTCCGGTTACGTACCCTTACAGTTGTAGGTTTGCTCTTCCGCTGCTAAATGGATAAAATTAGATCTTATCTACAGTTGTAAATACTATTCCAAGTTAAGATCGGACTTTCAGATTTTTTTTTCCAAAACTTTGAATTGCAATATTCCAATTCACTTTCATTTTTCGGTGCTGGCGTTTGACCTACTTATTTGGTACTGATAACAAATGAATAAATAAAAATTTGTGATTGGTAAAAAAATTAGACATGTTTATTTTAAGGGTCCCTGCCAATTTGCTGGCTAATTTACGCTGTGTGTCTATTTTTAAAGATATTTATTTTCTTCCATGTATTCAGTTCACACGATTAAAGCTTCTTACATCTTTAACCCTTTCCCAAACAAGCCCTGGTTTTCATGTGTCTGCAGTACAAGTCTTTTGAAAACACTGTGGGAAAAGGAGAAATTGCTCGTAACGAGCAATTTCTCCTTTTCCCACAGTGTTTTCTACCCCTTTAGAGACCTTTCTGCCATTTTCATCAAATTTAAAATTGTCGTCTGCAAACTCTTTCAATTTGGACCAGTCCAAAATTTGTCGTTTGGGAAAGGGTTAAGTAAGAGCTATGTGCTTGCAGAGTTTTATGGTATGATATGGCGTGCAACACACGAAAAGGCGCCTTCGGACATTTGCGTAAAGTGTTGTTCCGGATTAGTCTGCGCGGTCCGCGCAGGCTAATCCGTGACAGCACTTTACGACTACATAAGATTTTTTCATACAGTAGACTTTCGTGAAACAGAAAATCGCGCAAAAACGGGAAGTGTCGTCTCGGATTAGTCACAGACTGCACCGGCTGATCTGGGACGACACACTTTTACGCATATGTGCGAAGGCTCCTTTTCTTGTGTTGCACGCCATAAATGATAAATGTAAAAAATTGTGACGAAAGGAAAAAATGCCCATTGTGTGAAATAAGTTTTGATACAGAATTCGAATTTTATGGTCATTGCGAATGGGGGGAAAAGCTCCCGACGTGCCAATCTAATGTCGCTCTGAAATAAGTAGAGAGCAGATGAATTTGATTTCCTTTTTTTTTCCGTCAAAAGACTGATAATCAACGTAAATTCGGTTTAATTCATGAATAAACATGAAAATACTGTGACAAAAGGAGAATTTTCTCGTTATGATCAACATCGCTGTTTGTCACTCTGTTTCGAGTGACAGAAAAACAACTGAATGACCCATGTTCTGTGAAAACGGGGCTTAATGCCTTTGCAAAAAGTATCGACCCATGTCAGCCTGCGCAGTCCGTGCAGGCTGACATGGGCCGAAACTTTTTGCTATCTTTAAGTTTTTTTACTTGTAAAAAATATATCAGACCTAATGATTCAGTCGGTTTTTACATGTAAAAAATATATCAGACCTAATGATTCAGTCGGTTTTTACATGTAAAAAAATATATCAGACCTAATGATTCAATTGGTTTTTACATGTAAAAAATATATCAGACCTAATGATTCAGTCGGTTTTTACATGTAAAAAAAATATATCAGACCTAATGATTCAGTCGGTTTTTACATGTAAAGAAATATATCAGACCTAATGATTCAATCGGTTTTTACATGTAAAAAATATATCAGACCTAATGATTCAGTCGGTTTTTACATGTAAAAAATATATCAGACCTAATGATTCAGTCGGTTTTTACATGTAAAAAATATATCAGACCTAATGATTCAGTCGGTTTTTACATGTAAAAAATATATCAGACCTAATGATTCAGTCGGTTTTTACATGTAAAAAATATATCAGACCTAATGATTCAGTCGGTTTTTACATGTAAAAAATATATCAGACCTAATGATTCAGTCGGTTTTTACATGTAAAAAAAATATATCAGACCTAATGATTCAGTCGGTTTTTACATGTAAAAAATATATCAGACCTAATGATTCAGTCGGTTTTTACATGTAAAAAATATATCAGACCTAATGATTCAGTCGGTTTTTACATGTAAAAAAAATATATCAGACCTAATGATTCAGTCGGTTTTTACATGTAAAAAATATATCAGACCTAATGATTCAGTCGGTTTTTACATGTAAAAAGATATATCAGACCTAATGATTCAATCGGTTTTTACATGTAAAAAGATATATCAGACCTAATGATTCAGTCGGTTGTTAATCAAAATGGATTGTATGGATCCATAATTATGTAATGACTTGCTCGGTGCAGTGTCTCACGGAGATGCACTAAACCCCCTTTTGCTGGAGTGTTGCTCATATATATTGAGACATTCTCTTTCAAAAGGGGGCTTAATGCATTTCCGTAAAGCATGATACCATGTAGGTCATCAGATAACTATGAATCCATGATGGCCACTTTTTTTAACAACCGACTGAATCATGAGGTAGACTGGTCCTTGGACATATAGAAAACTGACCAATAGCGAAAGGTTTCGACCCAGGTCAGCCTGCGCGAACTGCGCAGGCTGACCTGGGTCGTAACTTTTCGCAGATGCGTTAAGTCCCTTTTTTACGTAGCATGGCTCATTTCAGAACGTAGTCTACTGCAAAACTAACACAGTTGTCGACAGGAAGTTATACGATAAGTGAAACATAAATGATTACATCACAAAGAAAGGCGTTTTGGGTTTTTTTTTTTCTAATTTAATTGTGTTTTGATGTTTTACTTCAAAGTAAAAATGAAGAAATACTCTGACGGATGGCCATTTCGCTTTATGTTCATTTATGAGTAATTTTCGACATTTTACACCCATTAAAAAAAAAACCAAATGTTTAATTATTATTATGATGACTTGAGATCGACAATTACAACGCATTAAACTGACAGTGTTTAATCTCTATACCGCTAAATTTAAGTAATAAAAAGCGTAAGTTTTGTTCTTTCAACTTTCTTCAAGCATTAAAAATCTCAATGTTGCGGACAGAATGGATCAAAGATCATTGAGTATCGCTTGACAGTCTCATCAACATTTACTAACATGCTTACTCATTTACTTTCTTACTTAATCCAACTCACGTAACTATTTATTATTCACTTGCTATTTTTTTCACGTGTTTACTCGTTTTACCGTCTTACACACTTTACTTACTGACGTAACCAACTTAATTACCAAGCTACTTTACTTATTCTCTTTCACCCTTTCCCAAACGACAAATTTTGGACCGGTCCAAATTGAAAGAGCTTGCAGACGACCATTTTAAATTTGATGAAAATGGCAGAAAGGTCAAAAGACTTGTACTGCAGACACCTGAAAACCAGGGCTTGTTTGGGAAAGGGTTAATAACTATATCTGTCTATCTAACAAATTAAAAAACTTACTAACTGCCTAACTCCCTCATTAACTACTTAACTGACTGACAAACAGACTGACTGACTAACGAACGAACGAACAAAGAAAAAACGAACTAAATGAAGAACCTACCTACCTACCTACCCCCCTCTCTACCTCCTTACCTCTCTCCCTCCTAACCTACCTACCTACCTACCTATACCCTCTCTACCTCCCAACCCACTTACCTCCTAACCAACCTACCTACCTACCTACCTACCTATCCCCTCTCTAACTCCCAAACTACTTACCTCCTAACCTACCTACCTACCTACCTACCTACCTACCTATCCCCTCTCTACCTCCCAACCCACTTACCTCCTTACCTACATGTACCTCCTAACCTACCTACCTACCTACCCCTCTCTACCTCCCTACCCCCTTCCCTCCAAACCTGCCTGCCCTGCCCTGCCCTGCCTACCTGTCTGCTCTGCCTGACTGACTGCCTGCCCTGCCCTGCATGGCTTGCCCTGCCCTGCCCTGCCCTGCCCTGCCCTGCCCTGCCCTGCCCTGCCCTGCCCTGCCCTGCCCTGCCCTGCCCTGCCCTGCCCTGCCCTGCCCTGCCCTGCCTGCCCTGCCCTGCCCTGCCCTGCCCTGCCCTGCCCTGCCCTGCCCTGCCCTGCCCTGCCCTGCCCTGCCCTGCCCTGCCCTGGCCTGCCCTGCCCTGCCCTGCCCTGCCCTGCCCTGCCCTGCCCTGCCCTGCCCTGCCCTGCCCTGCCCTGCCCTGCCCTGCCCTGCCCTGCCCTGCCCTGCCCTGCCCTGCCCTGCCCTGCCCTGCCCTGCCCTGCCCTGCCCCGCCTAACAAACAAACAAACAAACAAACAAACAAACAAACTAACTAACTAACTTATCAGTTTCACATGCTGTATTATCGAGTGAATATATTGATGATACGAAATATGGGTACATGTGGATCTTTCCCGAACGATCCCCTTTTATACAACCTGTAGGAAAAAGGCTTATCGGTATTTACCCACTTTCTACAATGCTTGCTACCCTCACAAATCTCATAGTTGTAGCAAAGTCTAGTTTGTGATCTACAAATCCTTTCAATATAAAAATACAAAGCTTAGTAAATGAAACCGATTTTCTCTTATAGAAAATAAAAAAAAAAACATTGCAATTTACTAAAATATATCACAGAATAGTTGTCGTTGTAGATCCAGATCGGACTTGACGTTTTGTGCAGTCTGATCTTGATCGACACTGTCCGCTAAAGGGCAGGTCTGATCTTGACCCAAACTGTCTTAGGTTAAACAACTGAAGTTATTAAATACGGTGTGGATAAAGAGTTCGATTACATCACATCGCAGCAAGTGGAGAAAAATCAATCATTCACGTTCAGCGATACCTACGATAATGGCTGGAGTCCGCCGCTACAGGTGTGTAATATTTCACCAAAATGGCGATAAAAGACGAGGGGAAAAAACAAATATTTTCTGAGCATAAATTATTTATAGGTACTTTTTCATCCGCAGAAGCTTATTTTCTCTTACAACAGGCCGTTTCATGAAACATTGTGGTAAAAGGTAAATTTGCTCGTGGTGAGCAATTTCTTCTTTTGCTACAATGTTTCTGCAGTGTATTCATGCATTAACCCATGATTTGTGTTGATTATATATATTACAGAGATGTATTCATCAAATCTTCTTTCGTTCTAATCTTACTTGTCAGTTTTATCACTTTAGCAGTCGTAGGTAGTTTAACTCTGTACCAAACGACAAAACTTTCGAGTTGTCCAAATTGAAAGCATTTGCAGACGACAAATTAAATCTGACTAAAACATATGAAATTTGAATTTGGCAAGGAAGAAAACATTGCGGGAATGGGAGAAAATGCTGGCTACCAGCATTTTCTCCTTTTCCCACAATGTTTTCGAAAGGCATCTCTCTCAGTCATGATCGTTTAAAAGTCGGGATCGTGTCGTAAAGGGTGAAATATTATTGGTTTTTTAGGACGTAAAATTTTGTATAATAGAGCAAAGGGTAGGAAAGTGTAAAACCGTTTTTTTTTTTTATAAATCTTGATGCGGGTTTTTAAACCGTAGGATCGTGCAGTACACTTACTCATTCGAGTTTTTGAAACTTCTGAAAGATGACTATTTCTGGTCTTTTGGAGCGGTTTGGTTGATTTATCGTATGTGTGTGTTCGTTCGGTTAAGTTTTTTTTTTGTAAATAATCAAACCCACCGCGATTGGAGATATCAAAATCATGTGACTTATGTAGATTTGGAATCTTCTTTTTTTTTACGTTCTTTTTTTTCTACATTAGTAATTTGGTGCATAGACCCTAGGATATAAAAACGCGATGTTCTGCGGTGGTGAATTACTCAGACTTGTGGATGCAAAGAAATCGTATCTGTTTGAAAATATAATGTTTATGGAATTTGTAAAAATAAATGTAACAAAATATTAAATTATAATCACCTTTCTGTTTTTGTATGTTTATTGCTAAATTATACAGGCAACGGTATTAAAACGTAACATTTAACTTGTTACATCCTAATGAAAAAGAAAAATACAGCACACGACTTTCAAAAAATAACATCGTGAAATATGGCGAATCAAAATTCAACTAAGATTTTATAAATGATTGGATATAAAACATTGTGGCAAAAGGAGAAATTGCTCGTCACGAGCAATTTCTCCTTTTGTCACAATGTTTTTCAAAAGTCGTCTGTTTCAAGACGTGAAAAAATACCGTCGTCTGCAGTAGATAGCCTAACGCGTTAAGCGTTTTGTTAGTTTTGTGTTGCGATGACCTATTGCGACGTTTAAAACAAAGTATAAATTTTCTTCAAACGAAAGAGAAAAGTTAAGTAACTGTTTGAAGGCGCACTCTGACACTAAAATTGACGGATCTTGCCTTTGATAATGAGCCTTTGAAAATTAACAAACGGGAAAAAAAATCTTGCGCCCTTGCTTTCAGAATGCGGCGAAAATTGAGAGTGCATGGGTTGGCTGTGATGGGAATATTCCGGAGGAATTATTGTAGAATTTTAGACTCGTGTTTAAACAAGTGCGCACGTGACTATAAATCTATATTATTGTTATTTCCACTTAGCCTTTTAATATTGTCAGTCGACGCAACTTCTCGGCGTAATCGCGGCATAGACATGTGTGAACCGATTGCAATTCCAATGTGCACAAATATGCCATACAATATGACTCGAATGCCGAATCGTTTGCACCATAGCACACAAGAGAACGCTCGTTTGGCGATTGAACCGTACGGCGAGCTTTTAAAACAGAATTGTAGTGCCGATTTGTTGTTTTTTCTCTGTGCAATGTTTGCGCCGATATGTACGCCGCAGTTTCAGAAAGAAGCCATCCCGCCATGCAGGTCGTTGTGCGAGGAATCCAGACGAGGCTGCGAGCCTGTGATGAATCAATACAATTTTTCCTGGCCGGATGATCTGAACTGTGATAAATTGCCGGAGTATGACAAGGGCGTGTGTGTGTCGCCTGATGCTATTGTCTCCTCCATGCCGGAAGGTAAGAGTCATTCGCTTCACTCTCTACGAAACGAAAATTTGTAATTTTAGACCGGTCCAAATTCAAGGAATCTGCAGACGACAAATTAAATGTGGCTCAAATGGTGCAATTTTTATGTGATATTATAGATTGATTGATTGTACGGTGTTTAACGCAGTTTTCAACATTATTTGAGTTAAATCGCGGCGGCCAGTGCACCTATTCATGCTTTCCAGTAATCCGCACAATATTCTTTCCAAGCCACTGGCTGCTTTCCCACTTACCAATCGTCGAAAAACGGTCAGCGCTGAGAGAGGAATGAATCTTGTCGCTATGACTATCATCAGTCCTCGGAAAGAAATTGGCCGAGCCGGGGATCGAACCAGCTACCTCATGATCTCAAGTCCTGTACCGACTGAGCTACCGGGGCTCGGCGTGATATGACAAAAACATTGTAGATAAAAGTAGAAAATGCTGGTTACCAGCATTTTCTCCTTTTTTCCACAATGTTTTGAGAAACCTTCTCAGTCGGGATTGTCAGAACTCAGGATTGTGTAGTAAAGTCTTAATAGAATAGAACAGAACAAAAATTTGTTAACCCTTTCGGCGCCAAATAAACAAACTCCGCCTCGTTTGATGGCTATAAATAGAATCCACTGAGTCTCCGGGAGATTTTTATCATATAGGCTTGACCAAACAAGCGGACGGCATAGATCAAAGATCAGACTGCACGTTCTGTGCAGTCTGATCTTGATCTATGCCGTCCGCAAAAGTCCGTGTTTTCGCCTATAGCGCTGAAAGGGTTAATACTTAACTCTTTCTCTGCCAACTAACCAAACTTGATATTTTCTGAGGTCTTTAAAATATAGGTAGATTCCTAGACGAATTGAAGACGTTGATTTTTATAGTCACGGTTTCGTAGCAGCCAACGGAAGGTGTAGATCCAAGATCGGTCTGCGCATTATGTGCAGTCTGATCTTGATCTACCACGTCTGCAAAAATCGTTCGAGTCACGTTTGACAGTGATAGATTTAAACCTTATATAGATTTTTTTCAACTATTGATTAAAAAAAAAAAGATATATTGCGATCTCAAAACCTTTTTTTCCACCGGAAAAAAAAAATCTTACCGTATCGGAAGTCGTAAAGTCGTAGATCTAAAATCAGACTGCAGGTTCTGTGCAGTCTGATCTTGATCTGTGGCGTCAATGAAAGCCTGCGTTTTCGCCTATGACACCGAAAGAGTTATATCTACGTTTTTCCCTTTCCAGATATACCGCTCGTTCTTCTACTAAAAAAAAGGGTTTGTTTGACAAAATTTATAGCTTGGAAGCAGCGCCAACACTTTTTTTTTACTCGTAATTTCTCTTAATCCTTCACTGCACAATGACGCCATTTGACGCCCCTGGGAAAGAAACCTTTTGAAAACATTGTGGGAAAAGGAGAAAATGCTGGTAACCAGCATTTTCTCCTTTTCCAACAATGTTTTCTACCCTATCAAAGAAGAGTTGCACCATTTGAGCCACATTGAAATTGTCGTCTGCAAATGCTTTCAATTTGGACAAGGCTAAAGTTTTGTCGTCTGGTAAAGGGTTAATCCTTTACCACACAGCAAAAATTTAGACTTGTTCAAATGAAAATCATTTGACGACAACGAAATTTAATCATATTTTCATATCAAAAGATGATTTCTTTCTTGGAAATCGGGTGGAAACATTGTGGGAAAAGGAGAAAATGCTGGTCACCAGCATTTTCTCCTTTTCCCACAATGTTTTCAAAAGGTGTTTTCTTTACGGTCGTTAAAGTCGGAATTGTATGGTAATAGGTTAAATCTATATCATGTTCAGTGTTTCGATAAACGTTCGTACTTTTTGTTTCTTACTGTGAGATTTAAAATGAAGAATATTCTTTCTAAAAGCAGATCTGCATTAGCCGTATTGATAGTAAATAAGTGGTGACAACGTCAGTTTAACTCCTCCAGCGCTTATTATACAAACTCGACCTAGCCCGGCCGGGTAGCTCACTGGTTGCCGTATCTGACTCTTGAACTGCTGGTTGAGGGTCCGATGCCCGGTTGCAGCAAACTTTCTTTCCGGCGATTTTTCGCCTCTCAGCTCTGATACATGTGGGGAAAATAGTCAGTGACTTGGAAAGAAAGTTGTGTCAGTACTGGAGTGGGAAAGCCAGGAGACATGCGTAGGTGAACTGACCGCCGTGATATGACCTAAGCTGTTAAACGGCGTTAAACTCCAATTCAAATAAACGAAACTCGACCTTTATCCACGGCTGAAAATACAACTCGCGGAAACTCAGTGAAAGTTTTATCTAATACGTTTTACTAAAGAAACGGACGGTATAGATCCAAGATCATACTGCACGTTCTGTGCAGTCTGCCCTCGACCTATGCTGTCCACAAAAGCCCGTGTTTTCGCCTGTTGAAGGGTTAACCCTTTACTATACGACAAAATTTTAGACTTGTCCAAATTGAATGCATTTGCAGACGAAAAAAAATAACCCAACCCAAACAATGAAATTTTTTTTTATAGAATACTAGAAAACACTGTTGGAAAAGGAGAAAATGCATTTTCTCCTTTTCCCACAATGTTTTCAAAAGCCTTCTTCTTCAGGGTCGTTAAAAGTCGGGATTGTGCGTTAAAGAATTAGGAGCGTAAATAATATCAATAGTGCTATTTCAATGTCCACGCCTTCCCCTTTCAGCTTTCAAATGACAGCAATTGCTACAAAACTGTCAGTAAAGCGCGGATAAGAACCAGACTGCACACGTTCTGTGCAGTATAACTTTGATCAATACTGTTTGCAATATTCTTCTCTAAAAAGCCATTTTCAAGGTCAGATTTAAGCTTTTTTTTTTTTCATATGAAACATTAACTATATGACTGCTTGGGCTAAGTGAAACAGACGTTTATATATATGAGCCATGCTCTGTGAAAAGGGGGCTTAATGCGTCTGCGAAAAGTATCGCCCCAGGTCAGCCTGCGCAGTCCGCGCAGGCTGACCTGGGCCGAAACTTTTCGCTATCGGTCAATTTCCTGTATGTCCAAAGACCAGTCTACCTCATGATTCAGTCGGTTGTTTAAAAAAAAAAAGGTGGCAATTATGGATCCATCATTATGCCATGGGTTGATTGGTACGGTGCTTCACGGGAAAGCATTAAGCCCCCTTTTGTCAGAGCATGACTCATATATTAGCCATGATCTGTGAAAAGGGGGCTATGTGCATCTGCAAAATAAAGTATCGATCCAGGTCAACCTGGGCTGAAACTTTTTGCTGTTGGTCAATATTTCGCAAGTCCATCTCATCATTCCAGTCGGTTGCGAGACGAAAATGGACTTTATAGATCAATGATCATGTGATGACTTTTTTTGGTGTCATGCATCACGGAGATGCATTAAGCCCCCCTTTGCCAGAGCATTATACTTTTATCATTTTCGTTAATGACTTAATTGCTCTTTGAAAAAATAAATAAATAAATAAATAAATGATAATAATAATAATACGTATATTTGACGGTAGGGATCCCAAAATTAGACTGCATGCACAATAGCGTCTGATCATGACCTATACCGTCCGGAAATGCATATGAGCCTTGCTCTGGCAAAAGAGGGCTTAATGCATCTCCCTGGTGCACCGTATCAATCAATCAAGGCATCATATAATTATGGATCCATGATAGCCACTTTTTTTAACAACAGACCTAGCTAGACATGAGGTAGACTGGTCCTTGTACATGCAGAAATATTGACCAATAGCGAAAAGTTTCGGTCCAGGTCAGCCTGCGCGGACTGCGCAGGCTGACCTGGGTTGATACTTTTTCGCAGATGCATTAGGCCCCCTTTTCACAGAGCATGGCTCATAAATATGTTGTGTTAAGCAACTAAGGACTTTTACATTTAACCCTTTACCACACAATCCCGACTTTTAACGACCCCCCCAAGAAAGAGGCCTTTTGAAAACATTGTGGGAAAAGGAGAAAATACTGGTAACCAGCATTTTCTCCTTTTCCCACAATGTTTTCTACCCTTCCCAAAATAAATTTCAAGTTTTGAGTCACATTTATTTTGTCCTCTGCAAATGCTTTCAATTTGGTTCAGTCTAAAATTTTGTCGTTTGGTAAAGAGTTAAAATCTGGTTTTCCCTTGATTTAATGATGACTATTAGATTACTTATATATAAAGAAGCAAAGATAAAACCCTCCCGTCGGGACAATCAAATAAAAGCAAGAAATATCCTTGAAAAAAAAAAGATAAACGGCGTAAATTTGGCCGCAAATAGGTGTGCAGAGGCCCGCAGAATAACCATGTCATTATTTTCGACCAATCGCAACTCTGTATTTATTCATTCGGATCAAAAAAGTAGGTCAAAAGCCAGCGGATTCAGCTACGCCGAAAAAAAATGTGATAAGTGAGGAATTTGCCCTTTTTATCAAGTTCACCAGTTGTCACGATGATTTTGATAAACGTCTACAGCAAAAGTGCCGAGCGATATTCTGTGTGAAGGGACGGTAAGCTTCACAAATTACGCGTTTTGTTATACATTCTTTTGAACATTTTATTCACCTTAAATCTTTATGTACAACACAATCCCGAATTTTAAAGACCCATAGGAAGAAGCCTTTTGAAAACATTGTGGGAAAAAGGAGAAAATGCTGGTATCCAGCATTTTCTCCTTTTTCCCCACAATGTTTTCCACCCTAACAAAAATGAATTCCATCATTTGAGCTTCATTTAAATTGTCGTCTGCAAATGCTTTCAATTTGGAACTAGTTTATATTTTGCTCGTTTGGTTAAGGAATAAGTGCGCTAAAGATTATTTTCATCTTGGAAGAAAAAAAAGTATTGCAGTTTCAAGGTTGGTTTTTGGCTGGAATATGAGACGAAGTAACGGACAGTGTAGATCCAAGATCAGCTTGCAGTATGATCTTGGGTCTACACTGTCCGCAAAAAGCGGCACTATTTTTTTTTTGTCAGCACTCGAGATGTTAAGCGTTCGCAATACATTAGTGGCTTGTTTGAAGTTAGCTTTTCATTCTTACCTTGCTACGTAAACCCTCTACCAAGCAATCCCGTGAGTTAAGAGATCTCAGGTATAAGGCTTTTGAAAACATTGTGAGAAAAGGAGAAAATGCTGGTAACCAGCATTTTCTCCTTTTCCAACAACGTTTTCTACCCTTTCACAGACAAATCCCATCATTTGAACCATTTTTATTTATTGTCTGCAAATGCTTTCAATCTTGATATGTCCAAAATTTTGTCGTCTGGTTAAAGAATTGACAGATTACTACATGCAGATGACTTTTAATTTATTCCCCCCACCTCTCCTCCCAGCGCGCAGAAAGGCAGAGGGATATTGTTTTGTGGTGTCTGCCCGTCCGCTCGCTCGTCCTTCTGCTCGTCCTCACCTTCCTTCTGCCCTTTATTATTATTATTATTATTATTATTTTTATTATTATTATCGTCATCGTCGTTATTGTTGTTGTTGTCGAAATACATTAATTCGTCATCTGTCGCCGTGATATTACAGAAATACTACTGAAAAAGGCTTAAAACACCCCTCACTCTTTTCCAGACTACATCGAATCCTCCGTGGCTCAAATGATGAAATTCGTCGTTCAATGAGTAAAAAACATTGTTGAAAAAAGATAAACTACCGTCTACCAGCATTTTCTCTCTCACAACTGGACATTTTCTCAATGATGCTTATGTGGGACGGCAACCGTGGCTTGGAAAGAATGTTTTGCGAGGTACCAGTAAAAAGTAACTCAAGGAAAGTACACGTAGGTGCACTGGTCGCTGCACCATAAAACAGAACTTTTATTATCGATAAGATTAAACTATATAGAAGTTCAACATTACGGTACAAAATAACATGCATGCAACAAGTTAAACCTGAGAAAAATAACTAAAACACTAAAAAACAGTATTTACCATCAAATAAACAATTATACCTAGACAGGCGCACGGGGGGGGGGGGGGGGGGGGGGGGGAATAGAGAATATTTAACAGTCACTTTCTTAAACAGACAATAGCTTCCTTTGATCTCGAGGGTCGTAATATTCGCCAGGAATTTATTTGATTGGGTTTTAATCAATAAGTTATTATTATCGCGCCGATTAGGGTACAATCACCCGCAGACGTATTTCCTAGCCTGGCATTCAGGCCCTGCATTTGAGTCATTCTAATAAACAAGGTACACAACTATTGTAAACCCTCAGGAATATATGTTGTTACTTGCTCTTTATCTAAAGTACAGCGTTAAATCAGACCTTGAGAACATTATATGAGTGTATTTGTTCTGCTGTTTGATTTTATGATTTTTTTTTTAATGAAAATGCTCTATTTAACCCGTTCCCAAACGACAAATTTTGGACTGGTCCAAATTGAAAGAGTTTGCAGATGACAATTTTAAATTTGATGAAAATGGCAGAAAGGTCTCAAAAAGGATAGAAAACACTGTGGGAAAAGGAGAAATTGCTCGTTACGAGCAATTTCTCCTTTTCCCACAGTGTTTTCAAAAGACTTGTACTGCAGACACGTGAAAACCAGGGCTTGTTTGGGAAAGGGTTAAGGGATTGATACCAGTCTAACGCAACTCCGTGAAGCATTATATCATGTTATCAGACATTGAATATCCCATGATGCATTATATACCAAGCAAGTCTTTATCATGGAGCCCTAATTCTTAAAATCTATATTGCCTAACAATTGGCTGAATCGTCAGGTAGGCTGGTGCAGACTAGCAGACTAGTTGCAAACAGCATCGACTCAGGTCAGCCTGCGCGGACTGCGCAGGCTGACCTGGGTCGATACTTTTTGCAGATGCATTTAGCCCACTTTTCACAGACCATTACTCATGTATATATATATATATATGTGTGTGTGTGTGTGTGTCTGTCTGTCTGTCTGTCTGTCTGTCTGTTATTTGGTTGAGTTTTATTCATAATCGTGCGATTAACTTCATACTTTCACCTCCGAACGCCTTTCTTTTTTCCTTGCCACTGACGACTGTTGAAAAAATCGTGGAAAAAGGAGCCATGCTCTGTGAAAATGAGGCTTAATTCATGTGAAAAAGTATCGACCCTCGTCCGCGCCGGCTGACATGAATCAAAACTTTTTGCTCTTTGAAAATTTTCTGCTTGTCAAAGGACCATCGTAAACCCCTTTCCTACTTTTGACCTACTTCTTGGTATCGATATACCCGAATGAATAAATACTAATTTGTGATTGGTCAAAAATGTAGACTTGTTTATCCTGCGGGCCACTGCATGCCCATATGCGGGCAAAGTTATGACACTAATATACAAGTGTTGCTCCTTCTTTTTAAAAAGATATTTCTTGTTTTTCATTGAAGTTTTCAAAATCGTGTGCTGCGAATTTATTTCAGATGAAAAGGGATTAATATGTGCACTCTGTACACTTTTGGCATTCTTTCACAATTTTTTTTTTTTCTCTTTTTTATTTTTACTGTCAAAAGTCAGACATTTTCCCCCTATAAGAAATATTTCCCTTAATAATGTAAGAAGCATAAAAACAGCAGGGAACAAGCCATATAATCTATTTAAAACCTTTATTTCACAATCGATCACGTGGTTTTACGACCCTGAAGAAGAAGGCTTTCGAAAACAATTTAACGATTTACCACAAAAGCACGACTAGAAACGACCCTTAGGAAGGACAGCTTTTGAAAACATTGTGGGAAAAGGAGAAAATGCGGGTAACCAGCATTTTCTCCTTTTCCCACAATGTTTTCTATCCTTCCAAAAACCGAATTTCAATTTCTTCCTTTCATTCTGGAATAGTGTAGACAAGAAACGACCCTTAGGAAGGACAGCTTTTGAAAACATTGTGGGAAAAGGAGAAAATGCTGGTAACCAGCATTTTCTCCTTTTCCCACAATGTTTTCTACCCTTCCAAAAAACAAATTTCAATTTCTTGCTTTCATTCTGGAATAGTGTAGACTAGAAACGACCCTTAGGAAGGACAGCTTTTGAAAACATTGTGGGAAAAGGAGAAAATGCTGGTAACCAGCATTTTCTCCTTTTCCCACAATGTTTTCTACCCTTCCAAAAAACAAATTTCGATTTCTTGCTTTCATTCTGGAATAGTGTAGACTAGAAACGACCCTTAGGAAGGACAGCTTTTGAAAACATTGTGGGAAAAAGGAGAAAATGCTGGTAACCAGCATTTTCTCCTTTTCCCACAATGTTTTCTACCCTTCCAAAAAACAAATTTCGATTTCTTGCTTTCATTCTGGAATAGTGCAGAAATTTGGTTATCTGGTAAGCACTGTATAGTTAATTGAAAAAAATGTAACAAGAATTTTCTGCTTTTCCCACCATTTTTTAACCTCTTTCAAAGAAAAATCCTATCATTTGGACTACACTGAATTTGTCGCCTGCAAATGTCTTCTTTTTTGAAGGGTGTAAAGTTCGGCGCGACAACTGGTTCGCTTTTCAAGAAAGCAACCATTAACAGTGCTTGAACAAAATTATAAGACCCCTATTTCACAACGGATGTAAAATAAATGAACCACGCTCTGACAAAGGGGGCTTAATGCATCTCCGTGATGCATGATACCAAGCAAGTCATCACATAATTATGGATCCATAATAGCAACTTTTTTTTTTAACAGCTGACTTAACCCTTTCCCATACAAGCCCTGGTTTTCACGTGTCTGCAGTACAAGTCTTTTGAAAACACTGTGGGAAAAGGAGAAATTGCTCGTAACGAGCAATTTCTCCTTTTCCCACAGTGTTTTCTACCCTTTTTGAGACCTTTCTACCATTTTCATCAAATTTAAAATTGTCGTCTGCAAACTCTTTGAATTTGGACCAGTCCAAAACTTGTCGTTTGGGAAAGGGTTAATCATGAGGTAGAATGATCATTGGACATACAGAAAATCTACCAGTAGCGAAAAATTTCGGCCCAAGCCAGCCTGCGCGGACTGCGCTGGCTGACCTGGGTCGATACTTTTTGCAGATGCATTAAGCCCCCTTTTCACAGAGAATGGCTCTTTACCAAACAATAACGTTTTAGACTTGTCCAAATCCAAAGCAATAGCAGACGACAAATCAAGTGTAGGTCAAATAGTTGGAAAACTCTCTCCCGGGTGGAAAACATTGTGTGGAGAGGAGAAAATGCTGGTAACCAACATTTTCTCCTTTCTCCACAATGTTTAATAGGCTGGAACCTCAACGTCGTTACAAATCAGGATTTTGTGGTAAAGCATTAAACAAAACTAGATCATCTGCTTCTTTTCTTTTTTTTTTTAATGAAAACATGTTTATCCTTTCCGAAAAATTCTTCTCCTTTTGGATCATTTCTACGAGATTTTCCTTGATCTAAAAATCGCCTGTTTGGGAAATGGATAAAAACCCGTCTGCCAAAGTACCCACCGGTAAGTCCCGTCTGCTGCTCTAAAATGAAGGGTGAAACCCGATCAATTGCCGAAAATATTTCACCGAAAAGTCACTGAGTACTAAAGTTCGTCTGCTACGTGAGAAAATTTTCTATAGAAAATCTGATTGGTTCGAAATAATCGTTTGAATGAGGTTTCAAAATAATGGGCAAAATTCGAACCTATACACGCGATCTGATATTCTATGAAAGACTTTTTTTTTTTTCCCTACTTTTTTTTTTCAAGGTATGTTTTAAGAATTCATTCATAAACCTTTTACCAAACAATCACGTAGTTTAAAAAAAAAAAAACCGAGAAAGTAGTCTTTTGAAAACACTGAAAGAAAAAGAGAAAATGCTGGTAACCAGCATTTTCTCTTTCCTTATGGATCTAAGTTTTTCTGCCCTTTCAAAGAAAAATCTCTATCAAGTGAATCACTTTAGATTTTCATAGAATTGCTTTCGATTTGGGCACGTCTGAAATTTTGTCGTCTGATAAAGGGTTAAAGTATTTCGGGTTAAAATTAGATTAGGCTATGTGAGCGCAACTTGTGATTTCTTAGCCGGATTTTTCTCGGTATATTCCGTATATTCGGTATATTCCGTACATCTTCGTCAGTTCTTACGATCGTTTACGGAATATACCGCGAAAGGAGACATTGTTCAATACGAGTACTTTCTTCTATTCTAAACCTTTTTACTAAAGTGGTCTGCGGGAAGACGTCTGCATGTGTTGATTGTAAATGAGCCATGCTCCGGCAAAAGGGGGCTTAAAGCGTCTCCGTGACGCACTGCACCATGCAAGTCAACACACGACTATGAATTCATAAAATAATGTTGTCATACAACCGGCGTAGACTGGTCCTTGGACATACAGAAAATTCACCAATTGCTAAAAGTTTCGGCCCAGGTCAGCCTGCGCGGACTGCGCAGGCTGACGTGGGTCGATACTTTTCGCAGATACATTAAGCCCCCCTTTTCACAGAGCGTGACTCGGATGTTAACTGCCGATAATTTAAACATCTTCGATAAAATTTGAATCATGCAGAAATTACTAAAATTCTTAGACAGCGTCAGAAAGTACAAAAAAACTGTTGTTTGATACACCTGTAGGAAAGTTCATTTCCCTGTAAGTGCCTCGATTAACTCTTCACCAGACGACAAAAATTCTAGACTTGCAATTGCAGACGACAAAATATATGTTGCTGAAAGGGTGGGATTTGTCTTTGAAAAGTTGGAAAATTATTTTAGGAAAAGGAGAAAATGCTGGTAACCAGCAGTTTTTTCCTTTTCAAACAATGTTCTTTTTTTTTTAAAGCCTTCTTCTTTAAGGTCGTTAAAACGCGAGACTTTTTTTTTTGGTAAAGGGTTTCAAAAAATGAAAACTTATAAAATTCTTTCACCACTAGTTGTCTTGTGCGTCGAGCATACGAACAACAAACTTCTGATAACAATTTCTTATTCGTACATTTTGCAAACAACTTCAGACCGACGTCACTAGCTGACTGATGGACCGACGGACGAACTGACTAACCGACCAACTTGTCTGACCGACAGACTTATTGATTGATTGATTGATTGATTGGTTGGTTGGCTGGCTGGCTGGCTGGCGTGCTGGCTGGCTGGTCGGTCGGTCGGTCCGCAGTGGTTGGTTGGTTGGTTGATTGATTGATTAATTGATTGATTGATTGATTCACCGACTGTTTGATTCATTGATTATTTGATTTATGGGTCGGTCGATCGTTTCATTATACGAACTATCGTTTGATTCGTCATTGGCTCGTCCATTAGTTCCTTTTTCCAATCGATCGATCGATAAGATTGATGTAAATGGATGGCTTATTGGATGGATGGCTAGATGGTTGGGTTGCCTGATGGTTGGATGGATGGATGGATGGATGGGTAGATGGATGGATGGATGGATAGATGGGTGGATGGGTGGGTGGATGAACAGATGGATGGATGGATGGATGGATGGGTGGATGGATGGAAGAATTGGTTGATAGGCGGACTGAACCCCGGATCGCTTAGCCATTGACATATAATTGGCATCGGGGATACATTTAAACACATTTTGGGTAATTACAGGAAATAAACTCTAAATGTTATTTTATGAACGTATTACCGGTGTGCTTTGATGTCCTTTGAACTGTTCATCCTTTAATATAGATCTGTAATTAACATCTTTGACTACAGAACATTTATGATCGTAAAATCCCTTACCGTGCCAAATAAATAAAATGGCCATTTGCAATTTTTATATAATTCAAAAAGAAAAAAAACAGATTTCAAAACATAAAAATTGTTTTGGTCAATTTATCTCCCAAAATGAAGGAAAGTGTAGATTCAAGATCAGACTGCACATTCTGTGCGGTCTGATCTTGATCTACACTATCCGAAAATGCAATTAAAAGTTATGATCAGTACCTTCAGGGTTGATACTCCAAATCTTTCTAATTAATCAATAGTTGCCAATAGTTTCCCTATCCATCAGGCAATATCACAGGCACTTGTTTCTGACAAATTTCCATCAGGCAATATCACAGGCACTTGTTTCTGACAAATTTCGCCCCCATAACCTGGTAAACATGTCTTATCACTTCACAAACGACAAATTTTTAGACGCGTTCAAATTCAAAGCATTTCAAGACGACAATTCAAATGTGGCTCAAATGCATTGATTTGTTTTTTTGGCAGGGTAGTGAACATTGTTGAAAAAGAAAAAAATGCCGGTTACAAGATTTTTTTTCCTTTGTCCACAATGTTTTCAAAGACTCCTAACACTAGGTCGCCAAAACTCTTGGTCCGTATTCACCAACCATTCTTAAGAACGTTCTTAAGTCTTATTCTCTAAAATTTTCTACATTTGAAAGTAACACAACTTCTGATTGGCTAAACCATTTGGTTTAGCCAATCAGAAGTTGTGTTACTTTCAAATTTTCAAAATCTTGAAGAACAAGACTAAGAATATTCTCAAGAATGGTTGCTGAATACGGACTGGATTATTAAGTGAAGGGTTATATATAACGATGAACAAAGACAGCGAAGTCTGTCAAAAATCGAGTGCTTGTGTGCATTACAGATAACCGAGCCAGCCAGTGTCTCCTATCATGGGACATTCACTGTCTGTTATCTTTGTACATTCAATGTCTGATATCATGTTACATTCAATGTCTGATATAATGTTACATTCAATGTCTGATATCATGGTACATTCAATGTCTGATATCATGGTACATTCACTGTCTGATATCTTGTTACATTCAGTGTCTGATATCATGTTACATTCAGTGTCTGATATCATGTTACATTCAATGTCTGATATCATGTTACATTCAATGTCTGATATCATGGTACATTCATTGTCTGATATCATGGTACATTCAATGTCTGATATCATGGTACATTCAATGTCTGATATGTTGAAACATTCATGTCTGATATAATGTTATATTCAATGTCTGATATCATGGTACATTCAATGTCTGATATCTTGGTACATTCAGTGTCTGATATCATGTTACATTCACTGTCTGATATCATGTTACATTCACTGTCTGTTACCTTGGTACATTCAATGTCTGATATGTTGAAACATTCATGTCTGATATAATGTTATATTCAATGTCTGATATCATGTTACATTCAATGTCTGATATCATGGTACATTCACTGTCTGATATCATGGTACATTCAGTGTCTGATATGTTGAAACATTCATGTCTGATATAATGTTATATTCAATGTCTGATATCATGGTACATTCAATGTCTGATATCTTGGTACATTCAGTGTCTGATATCATGTTACATTCACTGTCTGATATCATGGTACATTCAAAGTCTGATATGTTGAAACATTCATGTCTGATATAATGTTATATTCAATGTCTGATATCATGGTACATTCACTGTCTGTTACCTTGGTACATTCAATGTCTGATATCATGTTACATTCAATGTCTGATATCATGGTACATTCAGTGGCTGTTATCTCGGTACATTCAATGTCTGATATCATGGGACATTCAATGTCTGATATCATGGGACATTCAATGTCTGTTATCTTGGTACATTCACTGTCTGATATCATGTTACATTCAATGTCTGATATCATGTTACATTCACTGTCTGTTATCTTGGTACATTCAATGTCTGTTATCATGTTACATTCACTGTCTGATATGTTGAAACATTCATGTCTGATATAATGTCATATTCAATGTATGTTATCACAGGACATTCGAGGTCTGTTATAATTGTATAACCAGTGTCTGTTATCATGGCTGACATTATTTAATGTATATTTAATGTCTGACATTATTGCATATTCTATGTCTGACATCATGGAATATTCAGTGGATAGTATCAGGGGACATTCAATGTATTATATCAGGGAATATTCAATGTCTGGTATCATTGGACATTAAATGCCTAATTTCATGGGATATACAATAACTACTATTATGGGATATTAGTGGCTCATATCATGGGACATTCAGTCTGATATCAAGGATCATTCAATGTCTGATATCATAGGACATTCGATATCTGATATCGTGGGACGTTTAATGTATGACATCATGGGATACTCAATGTGTTATATATCATGGGCTATTCAGTCGCTGATGTCATGGGACATTCAATATCTTATATTATTATATGGGGACATCTAGTGGCTGATGTAATCGGATTTTCAGTATCTGATATCATGGGAAATTTAATGCTGATATCATGGGATATTCAATGTCTGATAACATGGTATATTTAGTGGCTGATATCATGTGGAATTTCAATGGCTGATATCATCTGATTTTCAATGGCTGATATTATGGGACATTCAGTGGCTAATATAATGGGAAAATCAATGTCAGATATCGTGGGCCATTCATGTGCTGATATCATCAAATGTTCAGTGGCTGATATAATGAGACATTCAGTGGCGGATATCATCGGGCATTCAATATCTTATAACGTGGGATATTAAGCGGCCGAAATCATGAAATATCCAATATTTGATTTCACGGGCCATTCAGTGCCTGATATCATGGGACATTCATTTGGTGACATCATGGAACATTCAATATCTGATATCATGGGACATTCAGTGGCCAATATCATGGGATATTCAATGTCTGATATCATCGGACATTAATTTGCAGTGTCTGATATTATGGGACATTCAGTGGCTAATATGGCATATTCAATGTATGATATCATGGGACAATTAATATCTGATATCATTTGAGGTATTCTACCAAAAATACATTAGGAATATCTGTTATATCGGTAAGGTCGTTTCCTTTTTACGAGGCTTAACTCTCTACCAAACAACAAAATTTTACACGAGTCCAAATTGAAAGCATTTGCAGATGACAAAATAAATGTGACTCAAAAATTTAAATTTGTTTTGGAAAGGGTAGAAAACTTTGTGGAAAAAAGGAGAAAGTGCTGGTTACTAGCATTTTCTCCTTTTCTCACAATGTTTTCAAAAGGCTTCTTTCCCAGGGTCGTTAAAAGTCGGGATTGTGTGATAACAGATTAACTGTTTCCCAGACGACAACATGTTTTACAAGGCAAATTTGGGTATTGACAAACAAAGAATTAGGTTGAGTGAGTCTCAAATAATGGGGCAAAGATAATCAGCATTTTATCCTTTTTCCATGTTGAGTGCAATATCTACAAAGCTAATTTTCCTTTAGGGTTATCGGGTTGTTTGGTAAAGGGTTAAGAATTTGCGTATTTGTGCGCCAGCTTGGAATGAATGTGCCTACATTGCCCGTCTAGAATGGATCCTCAGCAGATATTTTTTGTTCATTTCGCATTTACGTGTAAATGTAAAGACTAAGTCCAGTAAAACCCACCTGCTTCGTATCTTCTTAAAAGATCATGTTCATGTTTGGCAGGAAACAGGGAGAGAAAAGTGTAAAAGAGGCGACCAAATTATGTACTCACCTAGTCTGCGTTTGATGTGGAGGTTTTATTTATCTTCTATAAGTAGAATCGAGTATTTATTATTGGCAATCTCAAAACTTCTAAAACTCGAAACGGATGGATTTCGATTTTGGACAGAGCTCAAAGGAAACTTACTACCTTTGATATAAAAACATCACACTTGAAAATTCACATTGCGTACCATTTGAAGGCCCCTATTTATCCAAAATACCGCATGATACGATTTTTTACGCGCCTGTCGTGGACATTCTTGTCACAAGCAAGTGCTCTTTTTTCCACAGTATTTTCTACAGCTTTTGGAAATTGTATCTCAAATATTGGTTTTTTGTGTCACAGGTTAGCTAAATCCGTAGAAAGATGTCCAGAAATAATTTAAAAACTGGTTAATGGTGAATCTGGTTAATCTGTTTTAAGATTCTAAGATTTGTTCGGATTGGGAGACATCTGAACATACGAAAGGGTCGCCTATGACTTAGTAATGTTTATTTGCAGTTTTTTACCATCTGATCTGGATCTAGATTTTCCAAAATATATCGATAATAGTGATAAATAAATAAATAATGATGAGAAGAAGAAGAAAAAAAAAGAAGACTTGTAGTACTAGTATATAATGATACTAACAATAGTAAATAGAGTTATACTGCCACTACTTCTAATAATGATAAGTGTTAACGCAAGTTAGGAGAGATAGCGACAAAAAAAAAATACCAGGCTAGTTTAACCCTCTACAAAACAGCAAAATTTTGGACTTGTCGAAATCAAAAGCTATTGCGGGAAATAAATTCAGTGTGACTCAAATGCTGGATTTGTATTTGTTGGTTAGAAAACATTGTGGGAAAAGGAGAAAATGCTGGTTACCAGCATTTTCTCCTTTTCCCACACTGTTTTCAAAAGCTTTTATCCTTCAGGGACTTGAAAACTCGGGATTGTGTGGTAAAGGGTGTAAACGGCCAACCACTTTTGTTCTTGTCTGTCTCAAAAGATCGCTCCTTTTTCAAGTGATTGCTTTGTTAAAGTACAAAGAATTTTTATTTATGAAACACTCCTGTTTCCTCTTATGCTGGGTTTCCGTTGGTTCACTTGGCAACCCTCAGATCTTGTAATTTGGAGGTAGTGGGTTCAAATCTCGGCACGGAAAATTTGTCAAAAGCTCCAGGGATTCATTCCTTTTGTCACTGCTGAAAATTGTTTAAATCTTTACCAAACGACACAATTTTAATGTTGCCCAATTTGAAAGAATTTGCAGACGACAATTTGAGTGTGGCTAAAATGACGGAGTTTTGTCTTTGAATGGGTAGAAAACATTGTTGTAATAGGAGAAAATGCTGGTTACCTGCATTTTCTCCTTTTTCCACAATGTGTTCAAAATGCTTCTTTCCCCGGGGTCGTGAAAACATGGGATTGTTTGATAAAAAGTTTAACGCTTTAACCCTTTACCAAACGACAAAATTTTCGACTGGTCCAAATTGAGAGCATTTGCAGACAACAAAATAAATGTGATTGAAAAATTGAAATTTGTTTTGGGAAGGGTAGAAAACATTGTGGGAAAAGAAGAAAATGCTGTTACCAGCATTTTCTCCTTTTCCCACAATGTTTTCAAAAGGCTTCTTTCTCAGGGTCGTTAAAAGTCGGGATTGTGTGGTAAAGAGTTAACCCTTTCCCAAACGACAAATTTTGGACTGGTCCAAATTGAAAGAGTTTGCAGACGACACTTTTAACTTTGATGAAAATGGCAGAAAGTTCTGAAAAAGGGTAGAAAACACTGTGGGAAAAGGAGAAATTGCTCGTTACGAGCAATTTCTCCTTTTCCCACAGTGTTTTCAAAAGACTTGTACTACAGACACGTGAAAACCAGGGCTTGTTTGGGAAAGGGTTAAATAGTAAATAGATTCTATGAACTTTTCACGCCGATTGTACAGCCCGAAATATTAAGATTTCCAGGCCGTCTTCACATTATGAAATCATGACAGTAAAGTATAGTATAGATCCAAGATCAGAATGCAGTCTGATTGTACACTGTCCGCAAAGGTCTTAAAGTCGCGTTAATCAGTCCAAAGATTAAGTCGAAAAGCAAACAGTGGCGTTGGGAAAAGGGCATTATAGGTGGTACTGGTTAGACAATAACACGGATAAAGCATAGGAAGGAGTGACCGCCGTGATGTAACAGAAATATTGTGGAAAACGGCGTTTAACTCTATCAGTACCGACTCAAGAAAAGGCCATGGTTAGCTAGCATATAACCTATGCACCAGACATTTATAAACATAGCCCGTATAAGCTTGGAAAAGAAAGCCCCAGTATAAGCCTAGCGAGGTGGGGACGTTATTTTTGTTGTCAGTCTGTTGCACAAATTCCAGTCTTCCCCATGTCTATATTTAGAAACTGTCTACAGAGATTTGCAGTAGACAATTGATATTTAAAAAAAAAAACATTTTCCCCTTCTGAAATCATTTTGTTTTTTTAAGAAATTTGTAGCGAAAAACAGGCTTGATTTTTCCACAGACGTATTATTTACTGCTATTTTCCGCCTGCACTTTTTAAGCAGCAATTTACGTACCGCGTATTAATATTTATCCTGTACAGGATATTTATGCGTCATAGCAGACAGGTCAAATCTTCGAAGAATATTGACATGCAAAGAAAACGCCTCTTTCAGTAAATTTCAAATTCGCGATCCAAGTGCTTTCCTCTCATTGGTGATCTATAAGAGATCCTACAACTTGATAAAATCAAAGCGTTGAAAGCTCTGGTGTGGCATTTGCCAAGGGAGCCATTGTGTGGAATTAGTAATTTGAAGAATAAACAATAGAAATAGTTTCAAAATATTCGCTTAAAAGTCAACCTACTATATAGTCATGCACATCCGATAGAGTAGCGTGCAATCTTGTGGGACGAACAAGTCAAGGCGAACAAGCCCAGGGACGAATAAACCCAAGAACGAACTTGTTTTAGGGCGAACAAGCACGGAATAGGGCTGTCAGGAGACAAAGATAGTGTGTATCATTACGCCAATAGAAGGCCATAGCGGATCACCTTATTTTCGATAAAAAAAAAGAAGTATTTCCACGATCGGTGGCCTAATCCAATTTCTTTTAATTCGCCATTTTCAATTTCATATCTGAGTGCAATCGAAACACTTATTTGTCTTAGAAAAATTGAGATTAATTGGGTTTACTTCCTTCGGTTTTGCAGCAACTACGATACATGATTTTCACAATGCCGTATTGAACTCATAGTGGCATTGTCTTCGACAAATGCCACAAATACTCTTAATCTATTACGCAATCAGCATTCTTGCCTGTCTAACTCTATCTTTTTGCCCATTTCTCGTTGCGAGCATTATCTCCTTTTGTCACGATTTCCTCACGTGTATTTGTGTTAAAAAAAAAACAACTTAGTTTATGTTATCCTTCAAGTTTAACAAGTATTTTTTTTTTCCAAAATTATCTGCAGCGTGTTTGTTCCTGGAAATATTCAGGCTTCTAAGCGCGACTTTTAGACCGTCTGTTTGTCTGTCTGTCGGCAGTGTAGATCAAGGTAAGAGATAAGACTGGTCAGAAAGTGCTGTCTGATCTTGAATCAACAATTCCCGAGACGGTGAGATTTTTCCGGTCAAAGGAACAAAAATTTGATTTGTGCAGCAGTTGAAGTATACCTTTCAAAAATTGACTTTATTTGTAATTTTTGATATGAACGACGCTCTGGGAAAAGGGATCTAATGTGATACATTAACCCTTTACCACACAATGCCGCCTTTTATCGACCCTGGGAAAGAAGCCTGTCGAAAACATTGTGGGAAAAGGAGAAAATGCTGGTAACCACAATCTTTTCTACCCTATAGAGAGAAAATTGCACCATTTGAGCCACTCTGAAAATGTCGTCTGCAAATGCTTTGAATTTGGACAAGGCTAAAATTTTGTCGTCTGGTAAAGGGTTAAAGCAAACATGTTATCACATGATTGAGTACCCATGAACTCCATTTTGTCTAACAACCGACTGAATCGACATGCAGAAAATTGGCCCGTAGCAAACAGCATCGACTCAGGTCAGCCTGCGCGGACTGCGATACTTTCTGCAGATGCATTAAACGCCCTTTTCATAAACCATAACTAAATTTTGTATTTTACATTTCATTTCAGAAGTGAAACCAAAGCCTGACGATGTGCACAAAGAAACGAAGCAAGGTATAAGGAATTGCTTTTCTTGGCTTTTAAGATCGCCGAGCAGGATACCTGCAGCTTAGTGGTGGGGTGCAGGTCTAGATGTCGAGGAGTTGCCAGTTTGAATCACTTGTTCGACGAAAATAGTTTCGGAGGATTGACGACAGTCATTGCAACATGATTAATTCCTCTTTGAGAGCTCAACATTAATTCGACTTTATGTTTGGGGGGAAGCTGCCAGTGGTTTAGAAAGAATCTTGTAAAATACCCAGTGCGCCCCTCCTGATATAACTGATTTACTGTTAAAAACGTTAATTCCATGTAAAAAAAAAATAAAATTCCTTTCATTCAATCCTGAAATATAATGAAAACTTGAAAACTCTGTCTTCTTTTAATTATATGAGCCTATGCTCTGTGAAAAGGGGATTTAATGCGTCCTCAATCAAAGGACCAGTCTACCTCATGATTCATTCGGTTGTTAGATAAAATGGATTATAAATAGAGGATCTTACATGAGTGTTTATGTATTATCATTTTTATCAAACGAGTTAACTAAAAAGTGTATGACGCGAGCCTTGGCGAGCGTCAACGAGTTTGATAAAAAATGATAATACATAAACACGAATGTGAGATTCTATTTATCACATAAAACGAATGACAGGCAGAAAATATCCTGTATCATCACCTTTAGCCTATACACCATTCACGGGTCCATAGTTACAGTTGTAGTTTGGTTTCAAATGTGTACATACACAAGTAGATAGTTCTTTGATATTTACACCGAAAGTAGAATGAACCAGTTTCTAGAGGGGATAAGTCCACCTATTTCCGCAATTTTGCTGATTTAAAAGACTTTCGCTGCATTTCTTTGTTTTTATTAAACATGAAAATCAAAAACTTTCCGAGCATATACGCCTTAGTAACAATGACGTCATTTTTCCGCGAAACGGCGTAGTCGCACAAATTCCGGCACGTGCTGTGGCTGGTTTCTCCGGCTTCACGCGCTCACGACTAAAAACTGCTGATCAGAACCGGGACTCAAAAAACGATAATACACTAGTGTATTATCAAAAATAAGTCATGGGTTTAATACACTGCCGGAGGAGGTTTTATGTGATAAAATCCATATTAACCCTTTCCAAAACGACAAATTTTGGACTGGTCCAAATTGAAAGAGTTTGCAGACGACAATTTTAAATTTGATGAAAATGGCAGAAAGTTATCAAAAAGGGTAGAAAACACTGTGGGAAAAGGAGAAATTGCTCGTTACGAGCAATTTCTCCTTTTCCCACAGCGTTTTCAAAAGACTTGTACTGCAGACACGTGAAAACCAGGGCTTGTTTGGGAAAGGGTTAATGTGATGTCTTGCTTGGTACATTGCATAAAGGAAATGCATTAAAAAAAAAACATTTTTCCAGACCGCCGCTTATATGTATTGGTTCTCATATTTTTCTACTTAACCTATTATTGTGAAAATAAGATTTTTACCCTCCTGAAAATTGCAGCTATAGAAAACATTGTGGGAAAGAAATGCTCCTTTTCCCATAATGCTGAAATACGATTTTTGTTTTACGAGGAGTGTTTATCTTACGTATGATTTACTTCAGCCCTTTGTCAGTCTGATTCTAATTTACAATAGTATTATGACACAGGATCTTTCTCTTCAACTCTATTTTCTTGGCGATGATTGTTAACTCTCTCTCTCTCTCTCTCTCTCTCTCTCTCTCTTCAAATTAATATTTTTCTTCTTTTTTCTATTTAACTCTTTACCAAACGAAAAAAAAAAAACTAGACTTGCCCAAATTGGAAGCATTTGCAGACGACAAAATAAATTTGACTCAAAAATTGACATTTGTTTTTGGGGGAAGGGTAGAAAACATTGTGGGAAAAGGAGAAAATGCTGGTTACCAGCATTTTCTCCTTTTCCCACAATGTTTTCAAAATCCCTCTTACTCAGGGTTGTTAAAAGTTGGGATTGTGTGGTAAAGGGTTATTTCTTTTTTTTTTACACTTTTTCCAGCAGTATTCCTGTTTCACTTTTCTTAATACATTTAATCAAATATAGCTTCAGATTGTGCCTGCAGTAGAACCAAACGAAATAAACCGTCCAGAAAATTATTCAAGAATGGCAAATTTGATTTTGGTAAGTATACCTACCTTACAAGTCTCGTTCAGTTAATGTAGTCGAGCCCAGCCAAGTCGGTAGCGTACAGGACTTGAAAAAAAAGGGGGTCGCTGGTTCGATCCCCTACTCTGGCAATTTCTTTCCCAGGATTGATGATAAGTCATTGCGACAGGATTCATTCTTCCCTCACCGCTGATCACTGGTTTCGACGATGGTTACGTAGGAAAGTAGCCAGTGGCTTGGAAAGAATATTTCACGCAGTGCTGGTAAAAGAAACTCTAGGAAAGCATGGACAGGTGCACTGACCGCCGCGATATAACTGAAATGATGTTAAAAACGGCAGAATCGTTCATATCTAAAGCTTGTTCAGAGGACTAATAAAACGAGGCTCAAACGATGGGATTTGTCTTTGATGTTAAGACTGAAAACATTGTGGGAAAGGAAACACTGCTGGGTTTCTCTTTCACCAAGATGTTTTCAAAAAAGTTGTACTTTAAAGTCGTCAAAAAACTCGGGGTCGTGTGGTAAAGTGTTGAACCTTTAGAACACAGTCCCGTGTTTTAACGCTTAGGCTGCTAAGCGCGACTCACTGACCTTTTGCGGACAGCGTAGATTAAGATCAGACTGCACAGAACGTGCAGTCTGATCTTGGATCTAAACTGTCCGATAAGGAGATATATTTTCCTCCTATTTTAGACCACAATCCCGTGTTTTAACCCTAAGGCTGCTAAACGCGACTCATTGACCTTTTGAGGACAGCGTAGATCAAGATCAGACTGCACAGAACGTGCAGTCTGATCTTGGATCTACACTGTCCGATAAGGAGATATATTTTCCTCCGAAAATACCTTTGAATAGGAAAAAATGGGTTTTTACTATCGACTTGAAAGTTTGACTTTCTTTATTTAGCAGGATAAAGATTAATGACCTTGAAGAGGAAGCCTTTTGAAAATATTGTGGGAAAAGGAAAAATCTCTGGTAACCACGATGTTTTCTACCACTTCAAAGGCAAATCCCATTACTTTAGTCACAATCAATACGTCGTCTGCAGGCGCTTTCAATTTTGATAAATATATAGAGGATATTTTTTTTCCGCTGAAAGAGTGAAATTTATGTCATAGTGTGAACATCATCGGTAATATTTTCACGAGTTGCGTAGCCACGAGTGAAAATATTACCGATGATGTTCACGAGATGGAATAAATTTCGATCTTTCACCGAAAAAAACAACAACAAATATTCTATTTATTTCATGCTTCTAACCCCTTTTTTGTTGGACTTTCATCAAAATCCAGTGCAGTTGTTTTTCGATAATTCCCCCCGTGGCGTACCCCATCGGTATTTTCACTGGTCGTAACCATGAAATATCAAACCATAATCCACCATTATTTCTCGATAAACTACCGAAAAGCATGAAATGAAAATTTTTTCTTTTGGCAAAGGGTTAAAGCGACTTCCAAACAAGTAGATTTCAGCTCTGGCATTTTGTTTATGACACACTGAAAATCGATAAGGCGATGTCATTCATGTGATATGGTCATATCATCAAGTGTGTATGAAGTGGGTTTTTTATACTTATCATATCGAGAACACCCCGTGACAAACGGGGTAAGAAATTTCACGGAAAAGATATATATATGTGACATATGGTGTGTTTTCAAACTGTATTTTCTGTGCCTACTTTGATTTAAAGGTCATCTTCGCAGGAGAATATAGTCAGTTTTTTTTTTATTTTGTAAAAATCGGAAATATCTTTGGTACTCGACGAAATGAAATCTAGTTTCAAGTCGCTTTAAGGGGGTGATATTTAACGAAATATTGATTTATGTCCTCATCGATAGATTCCTTGTAATTATATCTAAGGTTAGCCTATCATTAACACTTTTATCACTCACTGCTGGTGGTTTATTGGAAGATTACAAATTTACTTTAACACTTTTGCCACTAAGCGCGAGTCCAGGACCTTTTACGGACAGTATAGGTCAAGATCAGACTGCACAGAACGTGCAGTCTGATCTTGAATCTGCACTGTTCGATAAGGAGATATTCCTCCCACAAGGATAACTTTGAAATAGCAAAATTCAGGTGTTTACAATCGACTTAAAAGTAACATTTGGTTTATTCAGCCGGATAAGGGTTAAATGGGAAGGAAAGAAGAGGAAACCAATATCGGTACATTCCATGTTATTCCTTTGACTTTTTCAGTGCGAAAACGTGTGAGATATGCTTTGGCAAAAACTCAAAAGTTTAGACTAGTCCAAAGTGAAAACAATTACAGACGACAAATCATAGGTGGCTTATGTTCTTGATAGGTTAGAAAACATTGCGGGAAAAGGAGAAAATGCTGGTTTTTTTAACCAGCATTTTCTCCTTTTCCCGCGATGTTTTCAAAGGGTTCCTTTTCTCACGGCCGTTAAACATCGGGCTTGTGTGGTGAAGAGTGATACATCTCCGTAATGCATGATACCAAGCAAGACATCACATAATTAGGGATCCATAAAATCCATTTTGTCTTAAACAACCGACTGTATCATAAGGTAGACTGGTCCTTTGACATACAGAAAATTGACCAGTAGCGAAAAGTTTCGGCCCAGGTCAGCCTGCGCGGACTGCGCAGGCTGACCTGGGTCGACACTTTTCGCAGATGCATTAAGCCCCCTCTTCACAGAGCATAGCTCATTCAAAATCGATATCTCTCGACGGCGGAAAATACATGTACAATGATCTGAAATGCAGGGCGATCTTTGTGTATGCTTGACCAAACAAGATGGAACGTTCTGTGCAGCCTGATCTTGATATTTGCCGTTCGCAAATTAATCTTCTTTCATTTATGAGTTAAGGCCAAAACAGACCGGTTAAATGCCTACAATGTGAGATGCTATGTCTAAAGAGACATCCTTACAGCCAGAGAGAAAAATTGCTGTTAAAATTTGATAGACTGTAGAATGGTTAAAATTTAGTCAGCTGTGTAAACATAGATAAATTCATGAATTATGTTGTGTAAGGGATAAATAATATATCGAAAATCTTTGATTTTAAACGCCACAACAGTAATTTCTTTGATGGCCCCCAGAAAATAAAAGAAGGGATTTTGTATCGGTCGTAATCTATACATTTTGCAACCGTCAAGGGCAACATTTGCCATGAAGATACAAAAATTATTATCGTTAGATAAGATAAGGATGAAATGGGTTAAAAAATGGCTGAAAAACGAGTAATAGTGTATCTTTAATCGACCCCAAAAAAGCTGTTTTATTAGTCTGGATTACCTGGCCCTACCACTACGTTATCGGGTCAGGCAAAGCGCAATAATGGCGGCCTCCATGGCTACCTCAAGCTTAGCCCTATGTGCTTTCCTGTTTTTCTCAATTTAATGTGATCCAGTTTGATCAGTGAATAAAACAAGATCAATTTTGTACAAAATATACATTACTGAATCTAAAACGTGCTTTTGGGATATGGTTTAAATGTAAAGTGGGATATGAGTCATTTTAAAAGTAGCCCTGTTTTCGGACGTTATATCGTTCCATTGACATTTCGGATACTTACAGCATTTCTGATATGTAGTTTTTCTCGATAAATTAGGACCACAATTAAAAAGACTAACTGCCATTACTTTTTGCAACCGATCTGTTTTCAGTTCAGTCTATGGTAGGATTTGATCAAGTAAAATAACAATAATCCGTTACTTCTGCATAATACAAATGGGGGACTTCCATTATTGCTCTTTGCCTGACGTACTCTTGAAGTACGGCGGGGTACCAGACTAATTTTTTATGCCAGTGGTATCTCTGACCAGTTGTACAACCATCCAGGCGTTTTGGGATAGGCCAATAGCTTGTATAAGTGACATATAGTAGAAATATTTGACTGCATGTATTTTGATCAATACGGAAAACACTGTGGGAACGGAGCGACTTCTTATAACAAGCAATTGCTCATTTCCACGCATTGTTTCAAAATCGGTTCACAAGACAATGGGAGTGTTAAACTATCGTATTTGATAAAATCAATTAAGTGTATACGTCTTTAGTTGAAATCTTTTACTCGTAACCGTGAGGCAAATGTATAAGGTTATGTGATAGTGTTGATGCGGTCTCTTGGGGGCTTCTTAACCCTTGTCCTGTTAAATTAGTGAAATGAAACTTTCAAGCCTATAGTAAAAAACGATTTTTTTCTAATTCAATGGTATTTTTGACAGAAAAAAAATCTCATCGGACAGATTAGGTCCAAGATCAGACTGCACGTTCTGTGATATTGATATTGATATACACTGTCCGCAAAAGGTCTTTGAGTTGACCTTAGCAGCCTACGGGTTAAATGAGTTAGCAAGAAAAGTTGATTTACGACTTGTCCTGTCTACTGGATACGTGTGCGTTTACTTATCTATATAGTATTAGTGTTTTGTGTTGGCCATTATAGTGTTTTTTCTAAGATAACTAAACTACTTTTTGTGGCATTTGTCGAACACAATGCCACTATCAGTTCATTACGGTATTTTGAAAATCATGTATCGTAGTTTGTGCAAAACCGAAGAAAGTAAATCCAATTAAACTCAATTTTCCTAAGACAAATAAGTGTCTCGATTGCACTCAGATATATAATTAACAACGACATATTAAAATAAACTGGATTAGGCCATCGATCATGGGAATACTTCTTTTTTTTTCATTGAAAATATCTATACCTGCTATGGCCTTCTATTGGCGCAATAATACACACAACCTGACCGTGTTCGTCCAAAAACCAGTTCGTCACTGGGCTTGTTCGTCCCTTGGCTTGTTCGTCCTACATCTTTGTTTGTTTATTTTTCAAATTATCAATTTCACACAATAGCTCCCTTGACAAATGCCACACCAATGCTTTCAAGGCTTTAATTGATTAACTACTTTTTGACTTTTGCCTTGGTCCTTAAAATGCTTTGATTTTTTAATGTTTCTAATCTGACCCCCTAAACGCATTTTCTTGACCTTTGATACACTTTTGTCTTGGTTTTAGGTTCTATAAGCATTTCTTGTATTGCAATTTAACGCCGTTTCAACAGCTTAGATCATATCACAGCCGTCAGTGCACCTACGCATGTGTTTCCTGGCTTTCTCATACCAGTACTGACACAGCTTTCTTTTCAAGTCACTGACTACTTTTCTCACATGCATCAGAGGTGAGAGGCGAAAATTCGTCGGAAAGAAAGTTTGCCTCAACTGGGTATCAAACCTTTAACCACCAAGTCACGAGTCAGATACGTTAACCACTCAGCTAACTAGCCGGGCTATGCGCACTTCACTTGACCCCTACAATGAATTTGTCTTTAAATGCTTAGCAAAACACTGAATAACCTCAGCTAAGTACTCGTGAAAACTATAGGGTACCAAAGTATAGTCCAAACTGCCTATGCCAAGCCCCCGTTGCTCAGTCGGTAGCGTACAGGACTTGAGAACAGGAGGTCGCTGATTCGATCCCCGGCTTGGCCAATTTCTTTCCGAGGATTGATGATAGTCATCGCGACAGGATTCATTCCTTTCTCACCGCTGACCATTGTTTCGACGATGGTTATGTGGGAAAGCAGCCAGTGGCTTGGAAAGAATATTGTGCGGAGTACTGGTAAAAGGAAAGTCAAGGACAGCATGGATAGGTGCACTGGCCGCCGTGATATAACTGAATTAATGTTGAAAACGGCGTTAAACACCATACAATCAATCAAACCAAACTGCCTATATATAGGGATAAAATATTATCTATACATTGGCAGTTTGGACTATGCTTCGATACCCTGTGGTTAAAGCTAGGAGGAAAAAGACGAAAAGAGAGCTGTGGTCCTGGGCCCGTATTTACCAGCCATTCTTAAGAACATTCTTAGTCTTAGTCTCCGGAATTTTCTAAATTTGAAAGTAACACAATTTCTGATTTGCTAAACCATTTGAGCCATGCTCTGTGAAAAGGGAGCTTAATGCATTTGCGAAAAGTATCGGCCCAGACATCAACCCTTCTCGGCTTGCCCAAGTCAAATTCATTTGTAGACGAAAAATCAAATGTGGGCCAAACGATGGGCTTAGTCTGTGAAGAGGTAGAAAACATTGTGGGGAAAAGGAGAAAATGCTGGTTACCAGCATTTTCTCCGTTTTTCCATTAACGTTTTTTAAGGCCTTTTTCTTCGGAGTCGTACAAACTCGGGATTGTGTGGTAAAGGGTTAAAGAACAAGATCAGACTGATGAAAAGGGTTTTAGTCTGGTCTTGAATCAATACTATACCAGTAATTGGCAAGACATTCTGAACTAAGAGACATTGTAACAGGCAATATCTCCCTTCGCCACAATGTTTTCAAAAGTGGTCTGCAAAGGTGACGAAAAAGATAAATCGGCATGTACTGATACTTTAAAAAGTAAATTTAAAATGACTGTAAAAGCTTGCTATCATCATCAAACAAACCTGTATTTGAACCATGCTCTGGAGAAAAGGGGGTTTAATGCATCTCCGTGATGCATGATACATAGCAAGTCATCACATAATTATGGATCCATAAAATCCATTTTGTCTAACAACCGGCTGAATTATGAGGTACTCTGGTCCTTGGACATGCAGAAAAATTAGCAAAAAGTTTCAACCCAGGTCAGCCTGCGCGTACTGCGCAGGCTGACAGGGGTCGATACTTTGTTGCAGATCCATTAAACCCCCTTTTCATAGATCATAGCTCATTTGTTTTAGTTTTGTTTTAAATTAGGTTTTTTCCCCCCATGAAATGCTTAAGGCTTTCTTCTCCTCATAGTTTTTGTTTTTTTACCCAGAGGTGTGATTTTAGCATTACCCTGGGTTCGTTGACTTCGATTGAAGCTGTAATTAAACAAGATACGAGTTAAGATTGTAACACTCACTTCAAACGTTTTAGGTTTTTTTGTTCGCACAGATTTACAATTAAAACATGTACGCTCAATATAACGTAATCATCCCCGCCTTTTATTTCAAACATTTTTTTTTTATTAGATTTGTGCACTTTATTTTCCTTTCTACATATCTACGTGATGTTCGTTTATTATACGAATCTTTGGCTCTCAGCGTATTTTTTGTTCGTCTGTTTGTTTGTCTGTCTGTGTATTTGTCTGTGTATAGAATGACAGTCGTTGTTCTTGTCTGTCTGTTTTGTTTGTCTGTCCTTTGTTGTTTTAATTGACACAGGCCTACCATTTATCCTTGCCAATTTGTTATATTTTCGTTTGGATCTTTCGCTTAGGAACACAAACGTTGTTTGTCAATATACTTGGATGTGTGTGTGTGTGTGTGTGTGTGTGTCTGTTATCAGAGAGAGACAGAGACAAAGGCACAGACAGACAGACAGACAGACAGACGGACGGACGAACGGACGGACGGACAGAGGGGTAAAGAGGTAGAAAGCACACAGACAGACAGACAAACAGACAGACAACCAGACAGAACATTAAGAGAAACCAGGTCAATGAACACGTATCTTTCACGAAAGTGTCTCAGTGCCTCAAACCTTTGTCCCTATATGTATTTTTTCTCACCAAACTGTTTGTTTGGGCGAGGCAGTTACAAGCCCACATATGGCCCGCAACATGCGAAATGAGACCTGATGACATTTGCGTAAAGTGTCGTCTCGGATTAGCCTGCGCGAATCCGAGACGGTACTTTACGACTACATAAGATTTTGTCATACAGTAGACTCTGTAAACAGAAAATCACATAAGAACGGAAAGTGTCGTCTCGGATTAGTCAATACGGACTGCACAGGCTGATCTGGGACGACACACTTACGCATATGTCCGAAGGCCCCTTTTCGTGTGTTGCACGCCATATATTGTTCGCCCATCTTTGAAATATGATACAGTTATACACAATATTTCGTGGTATCCTATAAGCCTTTAACCCTTTCCCAAACGACAAATTTTGGACTGGTCCAAATTGAAAGAGTTTGCAGATGACAATTTTAAATTTGATGAAAATGGCAGAAAGTTCTCAAAAAGGGTAGAAAACACTGTGGGAAAAGGAGAAATTGCTCGTTACGAGCAATTTCTCCTTTTCCCACAGTGTTTTCAAAAGACTTGTACTGCAGACACGTGAAAACCAGGGCTTGTTTGGGAAAGGGTTACAGACCAAACCCGTGTTTCAGTATTTCAACTAACCTGGTTGGAGGGAGGGGGGGGGGGGGCGGGATGTAATTTTTGGTAAAAGGAGAAAATACTGATCACCAGCATTTTCTACTTTTCCCATAATGTTGTCTGTCCTTTCAAACACAATTCCTATCATTTAAACCGCATTTCATCTGCCGTCTGCACATGGTTTAAATTTCGAAAAGTTCTAAATTTTGTCGCCTTTTGGAATTTTATGTGGCTAAGTGGTAAAGTGTAGGACTTGTGACCTGGAGGCCCTGGGTTCGAGCCTCACTGGATCCATTGGGATTTTCGTGGGAGTGTCCTTGGGCAAGACACTTTAGAGCCCTAGGCTAGTACTGGGGGATCCAGGAAATACACGAATACGTGAGCTCTGGCCGTGATATAACTGAAATAATGTTGAAAGCGGCGTAAAACACCATTCAATCAATCGATCGACCGAACAATCAATCAATCAATCAATCAATCAATCGGTCGGTCGGTCGGTCGGTCGGTCAGTCAGTCAGTCAGTCAGTCAATCAATCAATCAATCAATCAATTGTCGCCATGTAAAGAATTAAACTACTAACTGAATTAGATGAAAAGTTCCAATCAATGGTAAAACCCCTAATATTCCGGGTCTCTTCTTTTTTTTAGTTTTTGCCAGCTTAAATTTCACCGTATATTCAATATCAGACTGCATGTTCTGTGCAGTCGGATCTCGGTCTGTACTGTCCGCTAAATAATGCGCATCGAGTCCGGCCTCACAGTCTTAGAGTTAGTGGGTGTACCTACAAACGATAATAAGATTAGATTATGCCTAGGTGCGAAACATGGGTGGCGTTCTAGTCCCTATTAATTTCTTTTTTTTAAGTTCTCTGCATTTTCGCAGAAATCCTTTGACATTTACCCTTTCAATACTATGGACGAAAATAGGGGCTTTTGCGGACGGCATAGATCAAGATCAGACTGCACAAAACGTGCAGTCTGATCTTGGATCTATACCGTCCGCTTCTTTTATTCAAGCCCATAAGATAAAAACCCTTATGAGATCCAGTCGGTTTTCTTTTCATCGGTCAAATTAGGCTGGATTAGTGACATCTGCGATACAAAGGTTCAGAATAATAGAAAAAAAAAATAACGATCTGTTTGTGTAAAACGTGTTTCATACCACTTTCGGCTGTATTTCAGGCATATCCATGTTAAATCCTGGGATTAGGTCCATGGGCGGGACACTTCAAAGCTCTAGCCTAGTGCCGTTAAAAATGATCAGAAAATGCATCGTTAGCTAAAAGTTCTTGTTCATATTTATCATTAGTCATGTGTTGGGATAACTCTAGATTAGCACGTGCCGTACGAGGCTTGAAACCCAGCCCAGGGGTCACTGGTTTGATTCCCCACAAGACCCAATTCTTTCCGAGGATTAATGTTAGTCGTTGTGCGACAGGATTCCTCTGTTACCGTTGAAAATGTTTCTTTCAAGCATTTCCCCTCTTCCCGTTTCAAAAGCCTTCTCCGCCGGGGTCGTTAAAACCTGGTATTATGTGGTAAAGGGTTAATTTGTTCAGGTCGTCGTCATCACGTGATAATTCTCTCAACATCAAAGTGTGCATCTTAAATCATACAAGAGACCCGATCGATACGTTTTGATAAGAGCTCTTGTTTTATTGCAAGGGAGATAAATAGTCTGTTACATATAGATACTCATTACACGGTTAACTCCCTTGTTCGCTTCACGTGTGGGAAAAGGGGGGGGGGGGCGTATTCACCAACCGCAATTGATAGCATTCTAAGGCTAATTCTCAAGAATTTTCTGAATTTGAAATGTAACACACTTTCTGATTGGCTAAACCAAATGGCTTATCAGAAGTTTGGATACTTTCTAAATCTTAAATCAGACTTAGAATGAAATTAAGAATGGTTGGTGAATACGGACCCTCAGGTTTTTGTGTCGAAGTTTTCGTAATTTTATGAAGACATAACCCACCATTAAAACAGCTATTATAATAGTTAACCCTTTACCACACAATCCCGACTTTCAACGACCCTGTGAAATAAACCTTTTGAAAACCTTGTGGGAAAAGGAGAAAATGCTGGTAACCAGCATTTTTTCCTTTTCCCACAATGTTTTCTACCCTTTCCAACACAAATTTCAATTTTTCAGCCACATTTATTTTGTCGTCTGCAAACGCTTTCAATTTGGGCCAGTCTAAAATCTTGTCGTTTGGTAAAGAGTTAAAAACAGCACTTACTTTAGATGACAAAAAAAAAAAGATAGAAACAAGAAGAAAACATCGAGTCGAATGAACTTCATCTTTTACTCTACATACTATTTTATATACAATATAATATGCTTCGTCACATAAGATAAATTCTTAAAAGCCGAACCTTTGTAATGAGAACGCATATGGACGTTTAATTAACCAAAATCTTTTCAAGCCTTTGTCTTGATATTACATGCATTTTAGGGCTATCATTTATATCTTATAATGTGGTTGTAAAAGACTAAAAGTTCTATCATGCCGTTACCTGATTGGCTATATAGGAAACAACCTTCTTTATTGGCACAATTTAGAGTCTTGCTGCTAACGAATTGTGCATGGAGTTGATTGTACAGTAAATTTTGTAATTTATTCTTCTTTTTATCTTATTCTCCAGCCATTGGTATACTGGTGCGAAGAATAACGGCGATTGATGACACTCACCGTATTATCCGAGTTGCCATCAACCACATCTTAGACAGAGGTAAAGTCTACATACAAGATGGGAGAGACTTTGACCTGTGGACTAACTCGAACTGTGTCTGTCCGGTATTGAAGTTGAACAGAGAATATCTTGTAATTGGGAAGGAAGACGTGCTCTATAACAGACTGATGTATACCAACGACAGCTTGGTGACCCGCTGGAGTACCAGGTGGGAGGTCAAGGTCAAGGTCAGTGATCATGTGACAGGAAAAAAGCTACTTTAACTCCTTACCAAACGACTCAACGCTGATCATTGTTCTGACCATGGTTATGTGGGAAAGCAGCCAGCGGCTTGGGAAGACTATTGCGCGAAGTACTGGTAATAGAAACTGCTGTTCTAATTGCACAGATAGGTGCACTGACTGCCGCGATATACCTGAAATAATATTGAAAACGGCGTTAACTACAATATAAACAAGCAATTTTTTTCAAACGACAATATTAACTCTTAAGCTTCTAAGCGCGACCCACTGACCTTTTGCGGACAGTGTAGATCAAGATCAGACTGCACAGAACGTGCAGTCTGATCTTTGATCTACACTGTCCGATAAGGTATTTTATTTCCGGTGAAATCAACTTTGAAACCGCAATGTTTGGCCTTTTAGTATTGAGTAGAAATTTGTGTTTCATTTATTCAGCAGCTTAAGTGTTAAAAGCAGGTCTATATCGTAAACAGTTGAAGACGATGAATTAAATTTGACTCAAAAGACGGAACTGTTGTTTGAACAGGGTACAAGCATTTTCTCCCACAATGCTTCAATTCTTTTTTTGTCAGGGTCATGATTTTATGAAAATGTTTGCTTGATTTAGGACGGGTAGAATGCATTTTTTTGGCATTGAATCACTGTCCCTATCTATTTGAGCAAAGCCCCCGTAGCTCAGTCGGTAGCGTCCAGGACTTGAGAACAGCAGGTCGCTGGTTCGATCCCCGGCTTGGCCAACTTCTTTCCGAGGATTGATGATAGTCATCACGACAGGATTAATTCCTCTCTCACCGCTGACCATTGTTTCGACAATGGCTATGTGGGAAAGCAGCCAGTGGCTTGGAAAGAATATTGTGCGGAGTACTGGTAAAAGAAACTCCAGGAAAGCATGGATAGGTGCACTGGCCGCCGTGATATAACTGAAATAATGTTGAAAACGGCGTTAAAGACCATACAATCAATCAATCAACCTATCTATTTGATGCGTGTAACATAATGTTTTCAACCGTTATTCTAAATTGATTAGTCATATGAACCATGCTCTGTAAAAAGGAGGCTTAATGCATCTCCGTAATGCGTTATCCCAAGCAAAGTCATCACGTAAATATGTATCAATAATATGAGCCATGCTGTGTAAAAAGGGGGCTTGATGCATCTGCAAAAAAAGTGTCGATCCAGGTCAGCCTGCGCAGTCCTCGCAGGCTGACCTTGACCGGAACTTTTCGCTAATGGTCAATCTCCTGCGTGTCAAAGGACCAGTCTACCTTATGATACAGTCGGTTCTTAGACAAAATGGTTTTTTTATGGATCCATAATTATAAATTATGATGACCTGCTTGGTATAATGCATGAGGAGATGCATTTAGCTCCCTTTTGCCAGAGTATGGCTCATATCTTTTTTTTTTTTTTTTTTCAACCGACTGAACCGTAGGGTAAATGATTCGTGGAAATGCAAAAAGTTTACCAAAAGCAAAAGTTTTGATCCATGTCAGCCTGCGCAGACTGCGCAGGCTGACATGGGTCGATACTTTTTGCAGATACATTAAACCACCTTTTTCACAGATCGTGACACTTTCATATTTTCAGAAATGGGTCGAAAGAAGTAAGAAAAGAAAGAGGAAAAACAGAAAGAAGTTGTGCAAACGGAAAAACTGTAAAGGAAGGAAGAAAAAGAAGAACAACAGGAAACAAAATAAAAACAAATGTAAAAAACAAGATGGCGGCTCACAGCAGACGAAAAAATGCCAACGGAGACGTAAGGACAGTAAATCGAAAAAAGGCAATCTTATCAAAATGAAATCTGACCAGCGACGGCAGAAAAATAAAATGTGAGTTGTTTTTGTGGCATTTGACAATGCCAATATGAGTTCAAGACGGTATTTTGAAAATCATGTATCGTAGTTTGTGCAAAACCGAAGATAGTAACCCAATTAAACTCAATTTTTCTAAGACAAATAAGTGTTTCGATAGCACCAAGATATATAATTAACAACGGAGTAGTAAAATAAAGTGAATTAGGCCATCGGTCATGGGAGTACTTTTTTTTTGTTGAAAATATCTATACCCGTTATGGTCTTCTATTGGCGCAATGATACACACAACCTTTGTTTCCTGACCGTGTTCGTCCCAAAACCAGTCCGTCCATGGGCTTCTTCGTCTCTTCGCTTGTTCGTCCGAGATTGTTCGTCCCACATTTATTTTTCAAATTATTAATTCCACACAATGGCTCCCTTGACAAATGCCACACCAGTGCTTTCAACGCTTTGATTATTTCAGTAATCGCCATAATTAGCAACGGTGTCGCGGCAATGATTAAATAGGCGCCCTAAAAACTGCAATATATTTTTGGTATTTTTCTGACCAAATATTTTATTTAACTGACTGACTGACTGACTGACTAACTGACTTGATGGCCTGGCTGACTAACCGATCGATCGGCTAGCCCGCTGCTTGATCGGTTGGCTGGCTGGCCAGTTGATCGATTGTTTGATTCATCCATACTTGATTGCTCTATCCATTGATTGATTAAATACTTTTTCCTTTCCTGTCATTTTTTCAATACCATATATATATAAACGTCGTTAGGAATCATACGAGCATCGTATCATTGTCGTATTTTACGGGATTTCTGTCATGAAACTTTTCGTTTATTCGTTCGTTTGTTCCAGTGTTCGTACCTTTCTTTCTTTGTGCATTCTTTTCTTTGTTCATTCATTCGTTCCTTCCTTCCTTCCTTCGTCGTTCGTTCGTTCGTTCGTTGGTTCCTTCCGTCCGTCCGTCCATCCGTCCGTCCGTCCGTCCGTCATTCATTCATTCAACTATATATTCGTAATTCTTGCTTTCATCATTTATCATTTCATATTAATCTTTTTTATTAATTTCAGCAGAAAATCCAATTCAAATGCAACGTAAAACAGAGTCAGCTGAAACCTACAGAAGCACAGTTAATCCATTGTCAACGATCGAAAGTGAAAGTTCGATTTTGGTACTTTGCATGGCTCGCACGGACGCCTTCGTAAATTCTTAACTCTTTACCAGACGACAACATTTCAGACTGGTCCAAATTGAAAGCATTTGCAGACGACAAATTAAATGCTGCATAAATTATGAAATTAGTCTTTGAAAGGGTAGAAAACATTGTGGGAAAAGGAGAAAATGCTGGTTACCAGCATTTTCTCCTTTTCCTATGATGTTTTCAAAAGACTTCTATCTTAGAGTTGTTAACAGTCGGGATTGTGTGGTAAAGGATTAAACACGGACGCTGTGTTGACACTTAAACAAAGCAAGCGAGAAAATGGCTGTATTTTAACTCTTAACCAAACCACAACATTTTGGACTTATCCAAATTAAAAGCAACTGCAGACCAGAAATTAAGTGTGACTCAAAAACAATGAAATTTGTTTTTCGAAGAGTTGAGAACGTTGTGGGAAATGGAGAAAATGCTGGTCACCAGCATTTTCTCCATTTCTCACAATTTTTTCAAAAGGCTTCTTCTGCAGGGCCGTTAAATCTCGGGATTGTGTGGTAAAAGGAAATTAGGTCATATCGTTACTGTATTAACCAACGATTATCTTGTTCCTGTCCTCACTATGTCTCGACAACTGCCATCTGCAAGTGCATTTATAATCTATAATCCTCTGAACTACATTTGCCGCAGACGGTTTATTTTCCTGTCTGAGAATAGTACATTTCCGTCGAGTTGACACTGGCTGGGGGGGGAGGGGGGGCTTGCTTTCAAAAGAGGGCTGAATTTAGAGGACTGACCCAAGTAGACTGGATTTAGATGAATGAATATTTAGGGCCGACTTTCAGGGACCGACTTTAGAGGATTTAAGTTAGAAGGTTCGGACTGAATTTAGAGGACCGACTTAAGAGAACTGAATTTAGAGACAGAAGACACAGAGGACTGAATTCAGAGTACAAAATTTAAAGCCCAAGGCGCTTGATTTTTGAGAATCTTCGCCCTCTTAACCTAATATCACAATATGTCCAACTCCATGTTATCTGCCGAACACCGCCTAGAGTCGACTGTTAGTATTTTTCACATATTTTTAAACTGGAATGGAAAAAAGGTCCTCACTTTTATCGTGTCCTGTGATAATTTATCTCCAATCTGGTATACAGAGCGAAACGAATGGACTAGTTCAAAGGGGGTAATAAAGTTTAAAACTTTAGAATAGGACATTTTTTCTTCCCACCGTGAGATGTAAATTTCAATACCGCAGTGAATACATTGTCGAATCTGATTGGTCATTAAAATATTATATATGCTTTGAAATAACGGCGTGATGCGTCAGCATCATGGCAAATCGGACGAATCTGATTGGACAAAGCCGTATTTGGCATCGATCCGTTATTTTCAAACCTGAGTATTCCATTGACCAATTAATTTCGTTTAATATATTCAGCTTATTCAAGGTATGAATATATTCAAATTATCAAACCTATCGTGTCGCTATGAGAAGAGAAAAAAATTGTCCCACTCCAACGTTTCGACCTTAAGCACTCGCTTAATATTTAGGTATATCGGTTTGTTCTATTCTGTGTATTAGATCGAAGATAAATTACTGTGGAGCACGAGAGAGAGAGATGACAGCCTGTTCCATCCCTGACAAATGACAGGGGGTTCATGTAAGGCAGGTAGTTCAGTTACACATCTTGTTATATATATAATGTTATAGAAGATGAAGTTTGTCAGAATCAAAGTTCCTTTGATTTTTAGAGGACTGTAAGAGAACACAATTTACAGGACTGACTTAAGTGATTAACGACAATGTTTTCAAAATCCTTCTAACTCCAGGCGTTGAAACTGGGGACGGTGTGGTACAAGGTTAAATTTGGACAAGTCTCCGATTTTCTTACTTGGAAAAAGATTAGTAGTGTGCACGATCCTCTTCGTCCACCTCTCGTTTTGGTGTCACTTACAGTAGATCCAGTGTGGGTGGGGGTATTTCTAAAAAAAACAAATAGTCATGACGTGTGGTAAAGGATTAAACTTGACTTGCCGCCTGATCTTGGTTTTACAGAAGCCCAAGAGGACATAATTGTTTTTCAGTTGTGCTATTTTATGATTGTTTGTAAATAGATGAGTGCATAAGGCACAATCTGTGATTTTTTTTCCTTTTTTTTTTCACACTGTAAATGTCGGTGTTCATTCTTTGTTAATAGCTTTCTTTTACAAATGATCCATGCTCGGTGAAAAGGGTGCTCAATGCATCTGCGAAAAGTATCGACCCAGGTCTGCCTGCGCAGTCCGCGCAGGCTGACCCGGGCCGAAACTTCTCGCTATTGGTCAATTTTCTGTATGTCAAAGGACCAGTCCACCTTATGATACAGTCGGTTGTTAGACATAACGGATTTTATAGATCACTAATTCTGTGATTACTCATTTGCTATCATGCATTACGGAGATAAATTAAGCCCCCTTTTGCCAGAGCATGGCTCAAATTGAAAAAAACAAGTATTCCTACGGGTTTTTCAACGTGTAAATAATACATGTACTCGTCAACTATAAATAAAATAATTTGACAAAACTTTTGGTTTTATAATTTACTTGACATGTTACTTGTAGCTTATTTGTTTCATGTTCAGACCGTTTTCAGTAATATTCTAGTATTATCACGGCGACAACTGCACCTAGCGATGTATCCCTAGCGTTTCTTTAACCTTTTTATCATGCTAAATAAGTGAAATGAAACTACCAAGCCGATAGTAAAAACCCAAATTTTGCTGTTTCAAAGGCCTTGGGGGGGCAAAAGATATCTCTTCATCGGACAGTGTAGATACAAGATCAGACTGCACAGAACGTGCAGTCTGATCTTGATCTAGACTGTCCGCAAAACGTCCTTGAATCGCGCTCATCATTCTTAGGGTTATCGAGTGTTGTACGCCGCTTTCCAAATTGTTTCAGTGAATATCTCGGCCACAACTCACTGCGTGTATGCTGAGGCTAGTGCTCTACTGCACGTTCTATGCAGTCTGATCTTGATCTATGTCGGCCAAAAAAACTACTATTTTCGCCTGTGGTGCTGAAATGGATAAACGCGCACATTCACTCCCTCTCGAGACATTACCCTTTTAAAAAAAAAGTGTTTCAATATTTTTGCTATGAAGCAGACAATTTTTACAATTTTTACTAAACTATGAAATTTGTCAAGCCAAATATTTTTACTTCTGCCACAATATTTTCACACGTATTCATATATGTTGATTTCATAAGTTATTGAGATCCTGCTGACTCAAGTTTGAAGACTGAAAATTTTACTTACTCGAAGCACAAGAATCTTTCGTCAAGGTGAGTGTCCCTGGGCAAGACACCTCAAGCCCGAGAGTCGTACCGGTGAAACCGAGATCATACAATGGATGATTGAGATGTCGCCGTACCATGACCGCATTAATGTTGAAAGCGGGGCGTGAAACACTATTCAGTAAAACAATAATTCAAATATTCACCTTTTTCAGTCGTCTTCTGGGGTCTTGCATGGCTCAGTGGTAAAGTGTAGGACTGACAACCTGGAGGCCCTGTGTTCGATCCTCACTGGAAGTACCGGGTTCTTGTTGGGGCTATCTCTGGCAACGCACTTCAGAGCCCCGGGTTCGTATTCACCAATCATTCTTAAGAATGTTCTTAGACTTATTCTCCAAGATTTTCTGAATTTGAAAGTAACACAACTTCTGATTGGCTAAACCAAATGGTTTAGCCAATCAGAAGTTGTGTTACTTTCAAATGTAGAAAATTCTGCAGAACAAGACAAAGAACGTTCTTATGAATGGTTGGTGAATACGGACCCTCATCATGTTCTGGTGAAACCCAGGACATACCTACGTGAATATGTGAGCTGTCGCCGTCATATGACTGAAAGAATGTTGGAAGCGGCGTAAAACACCATTCAATTAATTAAGTCGTCTGCTGCAAACTTGTTTCCGGTGGTAATGATTCATTTATTTGTTTTTGCCAGAGGACAAAATTATACACGTGTCCAAATTGAAGGCATTTGCAGACGACAAAATAGATGTGTCTAAAAACATGATTTTGATTTAAAAAAAAAATGGAAACATTACAGGGGAAAAAGTGAAAATGGTGGTTGCCAGCCACGATTCTCTCCTTTTCTCACAATGCTTTAAAGAAAGTTGGAAACATTGTAGGGGTAAAGGAGAAAATGATGCGATTCTTTCCTTTTCTCGCAATGTTTTCAAAAGGCTTTTTCCTCGGGATTCTTTAAAACAGGGGAGTGTTTGACAATGGATCAACCCTTTACCACAGCTTATATTGTGTTTATATTCAGCTTATTCAAGGTATGAATATATTTTTATGTTATATGTTTATATTCAGCTTATTCAAGGTATGAATATATTCAAATTATCAAACCTATCGTGTCGCTATGAGAAGAGAAAAAAATTGTCCCACTCCAAGCTTATACCACACAATCCCGACTTTTAACGACCCTGAGAAAGAGGCCTTTTGAAAACACTGTGGGAAAAGGAGAAAATGCTGGTAACCAGCATTTTCTCCTTTCCCCACAATGTTTTCTACCCTTCCAAAAACAAATTTCAATTTTTCAGTTACATTTATTTCGTCGTCTGCAAAAGCTTTCAATTTGGACTTGTCTAAAATTTTGTCGTTTGGTAAAGAGTTAAAGACCCGAAAGAGGAAGGTTTCTGAAAAGATAGTGAAAAAAAAAAAAGAGAAAAAAGAATGGCATTTTTTTTTCTTCCGACAATAGTTTCCATTCCAGAAAAGTCCCAGCATTTAACAAAATTTAATTTTCGTTTGCAAATGTTTAAATTAATCCTTTACTACACAAACCCGAGTTTTAACGACCCTGAGAAAGAAGCCTCTTTGAAATCAATTGTGGGAAGAGAAAAAGCTGGTTTGCAGCATTTTCTCCTTTTCCTACAACGTTTTCTATCGCATCAAAGACACATTTCTTCATTTGAGCCACATTTAAACTATCGTCTGCAAATAATTTCAATTTAGAAAAGTCTACATTCTTTTGGTAAAGAGTAAAATTAGGAAAAAGTTTATTTTATTGTCGTCTAGTAAAGATTAAATAGCATTTTCCATCGCGTTGCTAAACAAACAGCTGACCTCGATCCCATAGAGACAATAAATCAAATAAGTGTGCCACGGTAGAACACTCTGGAAAATTCTGCCTGCAAGCAATAAATGTTCCACGTATACCAACCTGATGAAACCTTACATCAGAGATCTGTTCTACTGATAAGCCCCCTTAGGCTTTACAGTTTCATCAGCCTGATTCGTATACTCTACTTTCTCAGTGACCCAGTAATGAACCAAAACGGGTCGTTTACGCGATCTAAGTACGGTGGTACTTGTGTGGGAAATGATAGAACGGCTGTCTTTCAGACTCACGAAGAGCTTCTGGTTCGAATCTGATTGTAAGTGGGAGTCAAATCGAATACTACTAGAACTATCAAAAGCTTTTTTTCCAGAAATTCTAATCGTATAATATTAGATTAACCCTTTACCAAATAGTCGTGATTCTAAGGAAAAAGACTTTTGAAAATATTGTGGGAAAAGGAAAAAAATACTGGTAACCAGCATTTTTTTCCTTTTCCCGCAATGATTTCTCTTAAAAAAGAAAATCCATCATTTGAGCCACAATTAATCTGACGCCTGTAATGCTTTCAATCTGAAAAAAAAAAAAGTTTTTTTTTTATTTTAAACGATTGCCTGATAAAGAATTAAAGACTACTGTTTAGATGGAGTCCTAAGTACTATCCCTTCTTTCATTAGATCTAACTGAATCAAACTTCAACTGTAGGTAAGAGACCACATCTCTTATTTCCTCAGGGTGGTCTCTGTATAAAGGTTTGACTGTATCTTGATATTCTACATGACTGAAAATTAACTAGATATTGATAGTTGAAGCCTTGTTTGGAGAAGAAAAAACGAAAATTGAAGATCTAAGATCAGATGGCACGTTCTATGCGGTCTGGTAATTGATCTAAACTGTCAACTCGCAATGACAACAGTGAACTTTTAGTAGGCTAAACCAAAAAAGTTCCAGGAAATTCTTTCTCACAGGTAGATCTAGATCTATAGACTTGTCAATTGAAATATTTCGTGGGCCTATCCAGGCAATTTTTTGTTCTTTTAATTTTTGGTGGGCCTCTTGATCGAGAATCCACCAGTTTGACTCTTCCAAAGCCATAAAATCTGGTCTAGACCTATTAGCTATGTAAATGCTCATGGTAGGTTTAGTGCAAAGTTTCATGCTTTATTCGTTAAGAATAATTACAGATCTGCATATATAAATAAATCTAGATCTATTTCTAAAATTCTGTTCTAGATAAATCCATAACTAGATCTAATGTGTTAATCTTTCAAAGAGAAAAATAGCCCAAACTATAGATAGTTTAACTCTGCCATCGAAGTAGATCCATTTCTACTTTTTTCTCAATTACTTCTCATGGAGAACAAAGACTTCGCTGTTTTCATCATCCAAGTATCAAGTTACATTTGCCACGCTGCACATTCCTTTTTTCCATTGGGATACCTATCGGACTTTTCCCGCAAAAAAATCTTCCAACTCATTTCCGCTTCCACGTTGACAAAATTTGATTGGCTCTTAAAACTATGTGGAACAAAGTCGATATTTTGATTGGTTAGTTACCGGCCTGAACGCTTCAAGACCTAGATGTTGATGCAGAGGTAATAATCATAACCAAATCGACTCTCTAGCGATCAATACTGAAGAATCTGTCTCCAAAACCTCAACATTTTGAGTATTACTTACATATTACAAGAACTGTGATACAACTGCAGCTACAGTAAGTAAAATATTTTCGTACTTGTTTCTTGAAAGTGGATTGAAACTCGGTATATGATCTCAATCAGTAGACGCTTATGGAAATACAGTTGCTGTCAAAGTCGAAAATATCGTTCTCTACTTTCGCGTTATAAATCTTAGCATAAATTTGAAAATGAAAATTTTTTACATTCTAAAAGTAGTGATTTAGTTGCCTGGGATGATGTATATTAGATAACGTTTTGATTGTTTTCATTTTATTTTTCTTAGTGGTGTAATTTCGTGGAAACGATTTCCGAAACGAAGAACTGTCTCAAAAAGAAACAATAAGGAATAAGGACGTTAGGGTGTTTTGTTGGTTTTAGTGATATTTTGGGGTAGAAAAATGTTTTTTCTCTACAATCCTACCAAAATTCATACTGTTACATTAAGCTTTAATGTAGCCTGTGGACCCATACATTCGTTACTTTAACATCGTATTTTTGCACATGCACATTATGGCTTCATAGATGATTTTATAAGACTTTGGAAAAATAAGAGATTGGGCATATTTACAGATCATTAACACTTAAAAACTCGCAAAAAAACAACATAATAACAATTTTAAGTTTATTCTTACTTGTGTATGTTTTGATCTGAATCACTCTTGTGCGGGACCCATACATTCGTTCCCTGTGATTGGTCAGTGTATAACATCAAATTGACGTCATTTCCCGACAGCTACTTTCAATATACAGTTAGATTTATCAAATATCTTCCACTTAATCCACATGGAAAAGTTACTGCAATCTTGGTACAATATTATTTATACTGTTTTTCCGGAGTAGGTACGAAAAATAAGCAAGCTCGATCAGATCAAATTTTAATGGTTATTGAAACAGATATCACTTCCCATAAAACGAAACGCCAGTCGGACATGTACACAAGCCAAATTGAATGTAGCGTGGTGGATAAAAACCGGTGAACTTAAGTGTATTTTTTTCAGTATCTTTGGCCCGTGTGCAAAACAACAACGACGAAAGCACCTGAAATGGCTACGTCATATTTTCGTCTATGCAAATTAGGCCATTTAAACATGAAATAGTGTATTTTACATTAAAAAGGGAAATTTAGGCACGAGGTAAGACTTTAAACACACTTTTTAACTGTTTTTACGCATTTTTCACAATTTTTCTTTGATATGGATACAGATTTCATCAACTCGAAAAATGTTTACTGATGCTCGGATGGAATGTAAGTCGGGCGCGTGAGAAAATTCTATAAATATATGGGGTAACGAATGTATGGGACATAACGAATGTATGAGTCTTAGGGATAGTTAGTGACTGGTTCCAGGGTTCACGCTGCCGATCGCCATTGTCGCCAATTGCGACAAAAATAAAAATTTGGCGCAAGATTTTTTCATTTGGCGAAAATGCGTGGCGACAACTTTTTTTCAAGCTGGCCCCAAAAAGAAATTCTTTTGAAATTCATTGTCGTAAGCGTTTGCGAGCTAAGCGAGTTCAATGACATTGTTTATTCGAGTCGCCAGCACATCATGTGAATGTCACGCGTCATGACAACGCCTCCGATAAGAACCAAAGGAGATTTGACGTACGCTGATTGGTTGATAGGTTTGACTAACTGTCGATGGTGTTTACACGCTTGCTGCAATATTGATTGTTGTAAGTTTATGACACATTTTGCATCGATAGCGGTGTTTCTTAGCGATAAGGACAATTTCAACACTTTGACAAATTGGTCTATTATCACATCGATTAATGGCCGTAGATTGTATAATTGTTAACTGAACACCGCATGGCATGAAAGTCCGAAAAGGTAAGTAATCGTTGTTTAATACGACAGATTAATGTGGTAATTAGATGCCGGCTTTTAATTAAAGGACGCTACTCAATAAGTCCAAAAAACAATCACGAGTCAATTATTTCCAGATTTTGTATAAATAGGTAACTTTTTAGCTCTTTCTTTCTGTGTAAAAATGGATCGCTATGTGACTATGTCTGTGAGAAAACGTAAAGTCGATGACTCAGATAATGAAAGTGAATTTAGCCAACTCGGCACGCCTTCAAAAGTTGCAAAACGATTATTTAAGGACTATTGGCTTTCTGACCCTGAATTTTTGGCCCCAACTGTCCCCAGATTGGCCCCAACTTTTTTCATTTGGCGAAAGAGCTGGCGACAACTTTTTTAGACCCAGAGCGAACCCTGGGTTCATTGTTAAGGAGAAAATGTGTACCTAGACCTTGGGTATATAAGTTAAAGATGCATTAGCACTTATTTACAGAATTGAAAGATTATTTTAGAATATATTAGACATTGCACGATTCAGTTTTGCATCATATATATATATCCTCTTTGTATTGAATTGGTTAACCCCTTACCACACAATCCCGACTTTCAATGACCCTGAGAAAGAAGCCTTTTGAAAACATTGTAGGAAGAGGGGAAAATGCTGGTAACCAGCATTTTCTCCTTTTCCCACAATGTTTTCTTCCCTTTCCAAAAGAAACTTCAGTTTTTCAGTCGGATTTAGTTTGTCGTCTGCAGATGCTTTCAATTTAGACTACTCTAAAATTTTCTCATCTGGTAAAGAGTTAAAGTGTAATAATTGCAAACATCAAGAGAACCCACTGAAACTACCATACATAAATTCAAACAATTTATCTGTATGTTTTGATCAATTCTGATATGCTTTTTATGTTAAAGGTCGAAATGTCACCTTGCCTGTTTGTTGCTTGCATTTTTTGTGACTGAATTCCAGGAACGTTATGATATGAACTCTCATCTGGCAATATTTGTACATGTTTGAAATTATTTGATTATCTAGTTAAAGTTACCAATAATGTATTTGAAGCTTTACTGTCAATTGTACAAGACATATCGATGATATGAAATTGTCAAGGGAAGGAATGCATATTGTACTTCACCAAGAATTTACAAAAGATCTATAGGCTTGTGTGTAGCAAATGCTGCTTAAGAAGTTTTATGACACATTTTGTTTCTCTTTGATTTATTGACAGAACGTAAAGATGAAGTTGGGAACTGCAGGTTTGACAGTAGCTTTGCTGACATCATGCTGGTGTTCTGCGCTACCACCAAAAGAACATAAAAACAGAGGAGTTGATCCAGTATGTCAAATTTTGTAACAATTTAGACCTCAGAGTTCCAAGTAAATTAACCCTTTCCCAAACGACAAATTTTGGACTAGTCCAAATTGAAAGAGTTTGCAGACGACAATTTTAAATTTGATGAAAATGGCAGAAAGGTCTCAAAATGGGTAGAAAATACTATGGGAAAAGGAGAAATTGCTCGTTGTGAGCAATTTCTCCTTTTCCCACAGTGTTTTCAAAAGACTTGTACTGCAGACATGTGAAAACCAGGGCTTGTTTGGAAAGGGTTAACTCTTTACCACACAGTCTCAATTTTTAATGACCCTGAGTGAGAAGCATTTTGACAACATTGTAGAAAAAGGAGAAAATGCTGGTAAGTAGCATTTTCTCCTTTTTCCACAATGTTTCCTACCTTTTGAATAACAAATTTCATGTTTTAACACTTTACCACACAATCCCGACTTTTAACGACCCTGAAGAAAAGGCTTTTGAAGACATTGTCGGAAAAGGAGAAAATGCTGGTAACCAGCATTTTCTCCTTTTCCCACAATGTTTTCTACCCTATCAAAAAGAGAAATCATCATTTTAGCAACATTTCATTTGTCATCTGCAAGTGCTTTCAATTTGGTCCATTCCAAAATTTTGTCGTTTGGTAAAGGGTTAAGTAATATTTAGTTTTTCATCTGCAAATGCTTTTAATTAGGTAGAGTCCAAACTTTTGTTATTTGGTAAAGAGTTAAATTGATATTTTCCGGTCAGTAAAAAAGTTCTATACACATATTTTAGAATTTCAAGACAGCTTTTGTCAGGATCTTGTACAAAATATTTGATAGCGTTGATCCATGATTAGACTGTACAATCTGTGCAGTTTTATCTTGAATGTAGGCTGTTAGCAAAATCAAACTATTGTTCTGGTTAATCTGAAGGTAAAGTGAAGTTTACCGCATGTCTTTTTCGAAGCATGGTTAGATTCAAAGTAGCTATTTATGCAATAAATCTATTTATTATAAATAGAAGAGGGCACATATATTTAAATTCTTGTGGTTTTTCTTCTAGTCCATTTATTAGGTGAATTAGGTAAGAGCCATACTCTGTGAAAAGGGGTCTTAATGCATCTGCTAAAAGTATCGACCCAGGTCAGCCTGCGCGGACTGGACTGACCCAGCCAGAAACTTTTTGCTATCCGTCAATTTCTGTATGTCAAAGGATCAGTTTACCTCATGATACTGTAGGTTGGTTTTTATGAATTCATAATTATGTGATGACTTGCTTGGTGTCATGCATCACAGAGATGCATTAAGCCCCCTTTTGCCAGAGCATGGCTCATATTATTTGTGTTGAACATTAGGGAGGTAAGAAAATGGCTTTGGTAAAGCAACTGTCATTTTAAAAACAGTCATGCAGTGTTTTCTCCAGAGTTCATTTTTGACATGTTTTGAACTTTTTTTGTCCCACTGTAATTCTTCACATTTTTTTCTGACAGGCTTCAATTGAAATCTATATTTTGGGTATTTAATTAAAGAATAACTGATGAATCTGAACGGTGAATGTAACTTTTTTCTTAACTCTTTACCAAACGACAAAAATGTTTAACTTGACCAAATTGAAAGCATTCGCAGACGACAAAATAAATGTAGCTCAAATGATGATTTGATTTTGATATGGAAGAAAACATTGTAGGAAAAGGAGAAAATGCTGGTTACCAGCATTTTCTCCTTTTCCTACAAAGTTTTCAAAAGGCTTCTTTTTCAGGGTCATTAAAACTCGGGAGTGTGTGGTAAAGAGTTAATGTGATCGCAGCTATGCCCTACAGTCTACTGCAAATGTGGAGACCAGTTATATTGGTATCTGACTTTAGACCCAAATGCTTTACAACAGGCAATCAACTGGGAACCAGTTTAGTCTCACTTCAAGTGTCGAACAAACCTTGACTTTTTTTTTTTAGTATAAAATGTTTGTCCACACCAAAGAAACAGTGGCTCTTAACAGCAGTTTAAGCACCAGAAAGCAAACAAGCTTATCGCGATAGTAAATCTAATAAAAAATCATGTCATGTGAACATTCCCAAGTTCCGAACCTTGACTTTTACAAGGCATAAAATGTCTTTGGCACTAAACAAACAACTTTTGACAGACATTTTTCATGAAGACTGTCATTTTCCACCGTAAGTTACAAAGTTCATTATTTGTATGACGAAACATACTGCCATTTGCTGATGTCAATAAAACACACAAAAAAAACTGAAAATTTGTTCCTTCATTATTTGTTTGAAAATCACATAAAAAATAGGTGGCCCGGAGTTTTGATTTTTGACTCCTTTATTTCTGGTAATTGGGTCTACTCTTTAATGACCCGCAGAATTTTACATCTGGAGGAGACACTGGACCTGGTCATGTGTAAAAAAGTCAAATCCATTACTGTACAATCAGGACTTTTTAGGCCATGAATATATGGGCCATGCTCTTTGAAAAGGGGGTTTAATGCATCTGCGAAACGTATCAACCCAGGTCAGCCTACGCAGTCCGCACAGGCTGACCTGGGCCAAAACTTTTCGCTATTGGTCAATTTTCTGCAAGTCCTAGGACCAGGCTACCTCATGATTAAGTCGGTTGTTAAAAAATGTGGCTATGGATTCATAATTATGTGAAGGCTTGACAGGTATTATGCATCATGGAGATGTATTAGGCCCCTTTTCACAGAGCATGGCTCATATCTTTTTGCACCATTGTAGTAAACAGCTTCTGAAAATACATGTATATAGATCAAAGAAGCAATTGCTTGTAAGAAGCATTTGCTCCATTTCTCACAGTCGTTTTTAACCCTTTACCACACAATCCCGACTTCTAACGACCCCGAGGAAGAAAGCTTTTGAAAAGATTGTGGGAAAAGGCGAAAATGCAGGTAACCAGGTTATCTTTCCTTCCCAAATCAAATTTCAAATTTTGAGTTGCATTTATTTTGTTGTCTGCAAATGCTTTCAATTTAGACTAGTCTAAAATTTTGTCGTTTGGTAAAGAGTTAAACTGTTTAGAAATAATATTTACCATCTGTTCAAATTTTGTCTCTTGTCTAATTTATGATAGCTTTTTGTATGCCAATAAAAGTGATTTGGTTTTCTCAATTAACCTGTAAAGTAATCGGTTTACTCTCACTTCACACACCACATTTTTTTTATTCACAATAGTGAGTGACAAATTTTGCTATTTTTAAAACAGAGATTGAGCGATAAAGAGCATGGCATGGACGGAGAACACAACAATGATTACGACCATGATGCGTTTCTCGGAGAACATGATGCGAAAGAATTTGATGAACTCTCACCTGAGGAAAGTAAACGAAGACTTGGGTAAGCTTCCTGCTTGCTATACCCTAAACAGTTTTGGACATATAATGGAATCTCCTGTTTGTCCGTTCATCTGTTAGTCACATATATATGTATATTTGCGTCACAAATGTGGTAGACATTGGTGTAAAGGTAGAGCGTCACCTTCTCACATCAAAGGTTCTAGGTTTGAATCTCATCACTGGGATCAACCTTTGGAACTACTCACATTATGGCGCAAATATTAGTTAGGGTTTCTGTACATCTTGAAACAAAATTTGCCACAGATGACTTCTGAAAACATCATCATGATATAAGAATATTCAACAAGAATTAACCCTGTACCAAGCGACAGAATTTTAGACTTGTTTTGTATGAATACAAGTGGTTACTCCCCTACAGTTTACAGCTTTGAAAAACATTGTGGAGACAGGACCAAGCATTTTGTTCATTTTTCCATTCCTGAAAAAATCTTGCATGGGAAGATAGACAGCTTGTACAGTAAATTGGTTAAAGAAGATAAACCTTACTTCCTAATTTGAAAAAAAATGTTTAAACTCTTGATCCCAAGTTTTAATGACTCTGAGGAAGAAGGCTTCTCCTTTTCCCACAATGTTTTGTGTCCATTCAGAGACAAATTTCACCATTTGAGCCACACTTAATTTATTGTCTGCAATTGCTTTCACTTTGGACCAGTCTACACTTTTGTTGTTTGGTAAAGCAGTCTTGAAGTAACTCTGCAAATTACAATTGTCACATGTCTGTTTTTGAATGTTAAAGAAACAGCTTTCGTCAAAGTTGAACTTGGACTAATTTGTGTGTGATGTTTGTTAGTATCAAAAATTTTCCTTCTCTGTCAAAGCAGTTTGCTGGGTATTAACTCTTATCCCGCAAAATAAGTGAAATGAAATTTTCAAGCCGATAGTAAAAAGCCAAATTTTTCCATTTTACAGGTTTTTTTGGGGGGGAAAGATATCTCTGTATGGGACAGTGTTGATTAAAGGTCAGACTGCACATTCTGTGTAGCCTGATACTTAGATCTACACTGTCTGCAAAAGGTCAGTGAGTTGCTCATAGCAGCCTAAGGGTTAACCCTTTACCAAACAAAAAAATTTTAGACTGGTCCAAATTGAAGGCATTTGCAGACAACAAAATAAATGTGACTCAAAAATTGAAATTTGATTTGGGCAGGATAGAAAACATTGTGGGAAAAGGAGAAAATGCTGGTTTTCCAGCATTTTCTCCTTTTCCCACAATGTTTTCAAAAGGCTTCTTACTCAGCGTCGTTAAAAGTCGGGACTGTGTGGTAAAAGGGTTAAGACACTCTTTGTGTCATCTCTAATTCACATTTCTACTCATTTTACGTACATTGAAATATTGTTTATGTTCTAATTAACCCTTTACCAAATGACAAAATTTTAGGCTTTTCCAAATTGAAAGCATTTGCAGACGACAATTAAAACGTGACTCAAATAATGGAATTTGTCTTGGATAGAGTAGAAAACATTGTGGGAAAAGGAGAAAATGCTGGTTACCAGCATTTTCTCCTTTTCCAACAATGTTTCTAAAAGCTTCTTTCCGAGGGTCGTTAAAAGTCAGGATTGTGTGGTAAAGAGTTAAGTCATCTAAGGAGAGATAAAATAACTGCAGCTGCATACCTTTAACCATTTACCAGGCAACAAAAATGTAGACTTGTTCAATTTCAAAGCATTTGCAGACAGCAAATGAAATGTAGTTCAGATTTAGTTAAAAAGTGGGAATATCTGCCCGAAAAATGTATAGAAAACATTGTGCGGGTATGAGGAAATACTGGTTACCAGCATTTTATTCTTTTCCCACAATATTCTCAATTGTCATGCGCTGCCAGGGTTGTTAAAACTCAAGACTGTGTAAAGGGTTTATCAGGACAGGAAGAACAAATTTCAGTTGTTCGCAGTATAGATTAACCAGTTTCTCCTTTTCTCAAAATGTTTTTTTTTCACCCCTTTAACAACAAATTCCAATGTTTGAGCCACATTTAATTTATTGTCTCAAATACTTTCAATTTGGAAAAGTCTAAAATTTTGCTGTGTGGTAAAAAGGAAAAAATTACACTACACAAAAAATGTGAGGTAAGATCTTGTAAAGGGGCCTTTAAACTGTAACAAATTGAAAGAAAGTACCATAACTTGTCGAAATGGATTGCAAGAATTTGACAACGCTGGTAACCAACATTTTTTTCTTTTATCACAGTGTTTACAATCTTTTCAGCGATCAGTGACAGAAATTATTTTTTGAGCTACGCTAAGTTTGATTTTGACCCTTGCAAGTGCTTTCAATTTTAGAGTCTAAATATTTGTCTTTAAATTGCTCTTAAGTCTTTACCGTACTCTTGGTTCATTCTTTAACAAATGGGATATTTTAAACCTGTTCAACTTCAAAGCCTGTGCAGATGACAAATTAAATCTGGCTCACATAATGGCTTGTGTCCTCAAAAGGGTAGAAAACATTGCAGGAAAAGAAGAAAATGCTGGTTACCAGCATTTTCTTCTTTTCCCACAATGTTTTCAAAAGCCTTCGTCCTAGGGTTTGTTAAAACTTGGGATTGTATGGTAAAGGGTTAAATGGTATCAGTTTGTTAATTCATTGGATGTTTAATGGGAGACAAAATACAGTAACTTCCCTTGATAGTTCTCTACAACTTCATAGGTCCTGAATAAGGTATTACTTGGTTTTTATCCTTGATATCCTTTGCACTATTCAGGGATATTCAGGTTTAAATATCTCCTTTAAAGTCCATCAAACAACAAATTTGATCTACTTGATGCATTTTGATGTTAATAGTGTGAAATTTGATTTGCAAATATTATGAAGACCTCACTTATATAATATATTACAAGTCAAATTATATTAATCGCAACATCTCTTAGTAAAGCAAGGATAAAAACAAAGGAAATTGAATAAAAGGACCTAGTTGCACTTTGGCTACCTTGGTTTTTATCTTACAAAGGAGATAATTTGGATATCAATTTTTTCTTCCATTGCAGGATTATTGTTGATAAGATTGACAAAGACGGCGATGGTTTTGTGACGGAGGATGAACTGAAGCACTGGATACAGTATGTACAGAAAAAATACGTAATGGACGATACAGACCGCATGTGGAAAAACCACGAAAATGATTTACAGGGAGACAGGTTGACTTGGGACTCGTACAGAAACCATACTTATGGATATCAATATGGTAAATATGATTTTGCTCCTATCACATCATTAACCCTTTACTACAAAATGCCGCCTTTTGACGCCCTTGGGAAAGAAGCCTTTTGAAAACAGTGTGGGAAAAGAAGAAAATGCTGGTAACCAGCATTTTCTTCTTTTCCCACAATGTTTTTTACCCTATCAAACAAAAGTTGCACCATTTCATCCACACTGAAATTGTTGTCTGCAAATGCTTTCAATTTGGACAGGTCTAAAATTTTGTCGTGTGGTAAAGGGTTAAACTAAGTGTCAGAGAGCTAAGTAACTGGGCCGGGTTTCATGGAAAAACTTAAGTCACTTATTTTACTTGAAACTGCTAATGGTCCCAGGTTCAGGCTTAAGTTGATTTCGTTATTTCACATTTCAGCAATTCTGACAGACCGAGTAACATTCTAAAATCCTGAATTGACACTACGTTTCAGACTCAACAAAGCAAATTAACAGACTCGGTTAACAGACTTAAGTCCATTACTTTGCTGAGTTGAGTGGGAAAGGTTGTGTCAATACAGGGCACGAGAATGTTTCATTAGTCTGTTAGTGTTCGTGGAATGCATCTGGAATAACAAACTCAACTTAACCCTTTCCCAAACAAGCCCTGGTTTTCACGTGTCTGCAGTACAAGTCTTTTGAAAACACTGTGGGAAAAGGAGAAATTGCTCATAACGAGCAATTTCTCCTTTTCCCTCAGTGTTTTCTACCCTTTTTGATAACTTTCTGCCATTTTCATCAAATTTAAAATTGTCGTCTGCAAACTCTTTCAATTTGGACCAGCCTAAAATTTATCGTTTGGGAAAGGGTTAAATTGGAAAATAAGTCTGTTTGCAGATTTGAGTAAAATAACAGACTTAGGTTTTTTTTGTAAAACCAGGCCCAAGTCTGGATGCTCTGTACATCTTGAAACAAAATTTGCCGTAGATGACTTCCGAAAACATCATCATGATATAAGAATATTCAACTAGTAGAATTAACCCTGTACCAAGCGACAGAATTTTAGACTTGTTTTGTATGAATACAAGTGGTTACTCCCCTACAATTTACAGCTTTGAAAAACATTGTGGAGACAGGACCAAGCATTTTGTTCATTTTTCCATTCCTGAAAAAATCTTGCATGGGAAGATAGACAGCTTGTACAGTAAATTGGTTAAAGAAGATAAACCTTACTTCCTAATTTGAAAAAAAAATGTTTAAACTCTTGATCCCAAGTTTTAATGACTCTGAGGAAGAAGGCTTCTCCTTTTCCCACAATGTTTTGTGTCCATTCAGAGACAAATTTCACCATTTGAGCCACACATAATTGTCTGCAATTGCTTTCACTTTGGACCAGTCTACACTTTTGTTGATTGGTAAAGAGTTATCTCTTTTCTAAATGACAAGCTTTTATACACATTTATATTCAAGGCATTTGCAGACAACAAATTACAGACTTCCAGAGAGTATTCTAAATCCATTATTTCTCTTCCAAACCATATGTTGTGGGTACTCATTAGAATCGTCTCGATGAGACAATTCTAATGAGTACCCATAACATAGGGTTTATTGGAGAGTGATTAATATTTTCAATTTGGAAATCAAAATCACTCCTTCTATCTGGAGCTCTGAAATTATATGTGACACATATGATGGGATTTCCCTCTTGTTCAGTGGAAAGTCTAATGTAAATGTAGAAAATGCTGGATACAAACATTTTTTCTTTTTCCTCTGAATGCTTTCAGAAGCCTTCTTCATCAGGTTTGTTTAACCCTCTATCAGATACTCCCGAGTTTTAACAACCCTGATGGAGAAGGCTTTGGAAAACAATTTGGGTTAAGGAGAAAATGCTTGTAACCAGCATTTTCTCCTTTTAACCACAATTTTTCCTGTTATTTCACTCACAGATTCTGTCACTTGAGGCACATTTAATTTATGGTAGACACAAATATTTTGAACAAATAAAAAATTTTGTCGTTTGGTAAAAGGGTTAAAATCAGGGGTGTTTAGGGAAGGGTTATTGTGATATAAATGGGCCACACTCTGACAAAAGGGGGCCTATTGAATCTCTTTGGTACATTAGACCAAGCAATTCATCACATGATTTTTGGATCCCTAAAATCCATTTTGTCTGACAAACAACTGAATCATGAGGTGGACTGGTCCTTTGACATGCAAAAAATTGACCAATAGCAAAAAGTTTGGGCCCAGGTCAGCCTGCGCGGAATGCGCAGATGCATTAAATACTTTTTGCAGATGCATTAAACCCCTTTTTCACAGAGCATGGCTCAAACAAAAGGTTATCTTTTTGACTGGGAGAAAAATGGTGGGATGATTTTTAAGGATTAGTACCTGTAGGCATGGTATGGGCAACAGTAGGGTTGGCAGTTTAGATCAAGATCAGACTACAGAATTTGCAGTCTTATCTTGGACTGATATTGTCTAGATTGTGTGAAATTGCAAAGAAAAAACCCATTGTTGAATTGACAGTATGTGTATTTTTTGTTCAAAATGACAGAAAATGTTTAGTTTCGTATACTCAGCTTGTTGAAGGCTTAGCGAGGAATTTTTATATGATACGAAATTTTGATGTTTCTCTAAGTTGTTTGCTTGCTTAGATTGTGTAGCTTTGAAGATGCTTGTGTGCATGTTTAACAATCACAGTTTTTAGATGTGTGTACGCTTCCAGTAATTGATGTTGATGAATGCTGTTGCACTGTTTAGGTCCCATCACCCACCAGAGATTGACAAAGTAATTTTGGTAGATGTAGCGAAAGAGCACCAATATTTTACAGTTAACTGTTAGGTTGAGTGGTGCCCTTGCAAAAAGGGGTTTAGTGCCTCTTCGTAAGGTATTCTCTCGTCACATGATATTAATTCAGATTTGTCTTAACTCTTTACCACACAATCACGGGTTTTAATGACCCTGAACAAAAAAGCATTTTGAAAAGATTGTGGGAAAAGGAGAAAATGCTAGTAACCAGCATTTTCTCCATTTCCCACAAATGTTTTCTACCCATCCCAACACAAATTTCAATTTCTGAGTCACTTATTTTGTCGTCTGAAATGCTTTCAATTTGGCGAAGTCTAAAATTTTGTTGTGTGGTTAAAAGAGACTCAATCTTGGGGTATTACAGGCCCTTGACAGCAAGAAACTTGACCAGTAGCAGAAACTTTTGACCCACGTCAGCTTGCATGGACTGCACAGGCTGACATGGGGCAATACTATTTTCAGATGCACTTAACTTTCTTTTCTTAGAGCGTGACTCATATGTTTTGGCCTGAGTAACACATTCTGTGCAATCTGATCTTGAGTTACACTGCAACACAAACTAGTAGTGCACTGTCCACTGCGCATTAACTCTATCACACAATCCCGACTTTTGACAACCCTGAGAAAGAAGCCTTTTGAAAACATTGGAAAAAGGAGAAAATGCTGGTAACCAGATGTTTTCTACAATGTTTTCTAGCCTTCCCAAAAGGAATTTCAGTTTTTGGGTTGCATTTATTTTGTTGTCTGCAGATGCTTTCAATGTGGACTTGTCTAAAAATTTGTCGTTTGGTAATGAGTTAATCATTCTCAAGTGATCTGAGAATAATTTTACTTCTTTATCGTAGCCAAGATTTTTGTTCTGCTTTGTTCCATTTCTGGCCTGCATTAATTTAGATATCTAGAGCTGGACCGGGTATTTCCAAACAGTTTGGCAGTAACCATTGTTGTTCGGTAATAAGCACAGATAGACATATGTTTGACATACCATTTTATACATCTCGAGGTACTCTTTCTTTTACAAACACATTATCTATGTATGTAATATAAACTGCAGTGATTACCTAGTGACAATCAAAGGTGAAGGTTGCGTGATTAAAGAAATTGTAATCTGTGTTTCTAAATATAGAAAGGTATACAGCTCCGCACAACGAACTACCTGGGGTCAGTCAATTTACATGACAATACTACCACAAAACATATAAAAGTCCTATAACTACATGTTTTGTCATTGATACCTATATTTTTCCTTAAAACCTACATACACACATAAGCACAACTACGCTGACTTATCTAAATGTTCCACATCTGAAAGTAACACAACTTCTGATTGGCTAAACCATTTGGTTTAGCCAATCAGAAGTTGTGTTACTTTCAATTGTAGAATATCTTGGAGAACAAGACTAAGAATATTCTTAAGAATGGTTGGTGAATACAGACCCCGATTTTTCTTTGGATAATTTCTGTATCCTTCAAAACTTCAAAACTTAAGAAAATGGCAAAGAAGAGAGATATGGGGTAAAGTTTATGATGTCAGATGATATCATTGTTGCCTCCAGGAGGGATTAGAGAGTTCTTAAATTCTCACTCGTTAATTGCCGATAGTTCGGAAATACCTGGTCCTGCTCTATAGTTTAGTGTGGTGATGGGCCTTATTGTCTTTTTAACTCTGTTTTATCCTAAACACTGCTTTACTATAGCTTTTAAACTTGCCTCTTAACTCTTTACCAAACAACAAAATAGACTTGCCCAATTTGAAAGTATTTGCAGACAACAAATCGAATGTGGCTCAAAAGTTGAAATTTGTTTTGTGAGGGGTTGAAAACATTGTGGGAAAATAAGAAAATGCTGGTTACCAGTATTCCCTTCTTTTTCCCACAATGTTATCAAAATCCATCTTCTTCAGGGTTGTTGAAACCGGTACATGACATTTTGTCAAAAGACAGTCAATTGAAAGACGGTAGAGATAGATAACAAGACTATCTCGCATTGTCAGTGAATATATTGAACCCCTAGTCTTAGAGTTTTTGCAAGGCATAGCCAGGAATGTAAATTATTGACCTTCAGTGAGCTTTCATTGGACGTCTGAAGGAACGTTCTTTTCAGTGAAACCTGTTTTCTATTCTGTTCCTTTTCAATAACTTCTTTACTATTGTGTGAATAATTACTTAATCTCAAGTGTTAAAAATTTGGACTTGCATTTAACTTCGTCGAAAAGCGTCGACCAAAATTCCACTAAATAATGAATAGTCTAAGTGGCATACCGACGATTTGTCCGTGTCGACCATATGTAGTGTCGATTAAAATGCGTTTCGACCAAACGGCTCTCGACGAAATGTTGTACACCCGTTAAAACTTGGGATTCTATGGTAAAGAGTTAAGATGATACAGGCTATTTTAAAGGCATAATCAATACATGTACTTGTGCAGGTAAAACTTTGGAGAGGTATTTGTTAGAGAAGATTCTCCCAGAAAAATTGTGGAAACCCAGATAACCAAAATTGTCTGCAATAGGGTAGAAAACATTGTGAGAAAAGGAGAAAATGCTGGTTACCCACAATTTTTTCAAAAGCTATCTTCCTCAGGTTCATTAAAAGTCAGGATTATGTGGTAAAGGGTGAAAAATGTCATATATTTGAAGTACATATACTTCACTAAAACCAGTTTGGTACTGATAAGAAATTCTCCGTTTCTCCCTCCCCCACAACTTAACTGGATCTCAACAGCTTTGACTTGTAACCTAGTTAAAACAAAAACCATTTCTAGATCCTGATCCGGGTGATGATTTTGAAGCCATGGTGAGGAGAGATGCACGTAAATTTGAGGCCGCTGATCTCGACAAAGACGGTAAACTTGATAAAGATGAATATAGCAGTTTTTTACACCCAGAAGAAACACCACACATGCAAGATATTGTTGTGCAAGTAAGTAGGTCTAACCTGCATCGTGTTGCATGCTGTCATGCGTAGATTTGCAGTGAAACTAACACACGTGTAGATTACTAGATAGGCACTCGAAGCACAGAATTGCATATTGAGGATTAAAGGAACACTATATGAGGTGGAAACAAAAGAGGAAACTAGCTGATGATAGCAATCAGATTACAAAAATAATACAGTTGTGAGATGATAAATGAATGAGCCATGCTCTGGCAAAAGGGGGCTTAATGCATCTCAGTGATCCATGATACCAGGCAAGTTAACACATATTTATGGATCAGTAAAATACATTTTGTATAACAACCAACTGATATCATGAGGTTCACTGGTCCTTTGATATGCAGAAAATTGACCAATAGCGAAAAGTTTCGGCCCAGGTCAGCCTGCGCGGACTGCGCAGGCTGACCTGGGTCGAAACTTTTCGCAGATGCATTAAGCCCCCTTTTCACAGAGTACAGCTCAAATATTTGAGCAGCGCTAGGGCAATCGTTGGGTTTAACCCTTTACCAAATGACAAAATTTTAGACTTGTCCAAATTGAAAGCTTTTGCAGACAATAAATCAATTGTTACTAAAACATAGAAATTTGCCTTTGGAAGGGTAGAAAACATTGTAGGAAAAGGAGAAAATGCTGGTTACCAGCATTTTCTCCTTTTCCTACAATGTTTTCCAAAGGCTTCTTTCTCAGAGCTGTTAAAAGACAGGATTGTTTGGTAAAGAGTTAATGTATCTTCCCGGTGCATGATACCAAGAAAGTCATCACATGATGATGGATCTGTAACATCTATTTTGTCTAACGGCCGACTAAATCATGAGGTAGACTGGTCCTTGATCATGGAGAGAATTGACTAACAGCAAAAAAGTATTGACCCAGGTCAGCCTGCACTGGCTGGTTCGATTATTTCTGCAGATGAATTAAGCCCCCTTTTCAAACAGCATGACTCATTAATCTTATTTTTCAAAATTGACCGACAGCAGATGAAGTAAAATGGCTCAAGTGTCTTTGAGGAAGGATATGCCGAGCCTTGGTAGCTCAGTCGGTAGCGTAGAGGACTTGAAAACAGGGCTTGGCCAATTTCTTTCTGGGGATTGATGATAGTCATTGCGATATTATTCATTCCTCTCTCACTGCTGACCATTGTTTCGAGAATGGTTATGTGGGAAAGCAGCCAGTGGCTTGGAAAGAATATTGTACAGAGTACCAGTATAAAAAAACTCAAGGATTGCATGGATAGGTAGGCTGGCCACCGCAACACAACTGAAATAATGTTGAAAACAGTGTTAAACACCGTACACTCAATCTTTAAAACGGATATTGGGACTATTTCAACTTCTCAACTTGCTTTTGAAAATATCATTCACATATGAGTCATGTTGTGTGAAAACAGGATTTAACTCTTTACCACACAGCAAAATTTTAGACTAGTCCAAATTGAAAGCATTTGCAGACGACAAAATAAATGTGACTGAAAATTTGAAATTTGTTTTGGGAAAGGTAGAAAACATTGTGGGAAAAAGGAGAAAATGCTGGTTACCACCATTTTCTCCTTTTTCCCAAAATGTTTTCAAAAGGCTTCTTTCTCAGGGTCGTTAAAAGTCGGGATTGTGTGGTAAAGAGTTAATGCATCTGGAAAAAGTATCAACTAATGTCAGCCTGTGCAATTCACACAGGCTGACCTGGGTCAAAACTGTTTGGTATTTGTAAATTTTCCTGTATATCCAGGGACCATTCTGCCAAGCCCCCGTAGCTCAGTCGGTAGCGTACAGGACTTGAGAACAGGAGGTCGCAGGTTCGCTCCCCGGCTTGGCCAATTTCTTTCCAAGGATTGATGATAGTCATCGCGACAGGATTCATTCCTCTCTCACCGCTGACCGTTGTTTCGACGATGGTTATGTGGGAAAGCAGCCAGTGGCTTGGAAAGAATATTGTGCAGAGTACTGGTAACAGAAACTCCAGGAAAGCATGGATAGAAGCACTGGCCGCCGTGATATAATTAAAATAATGTTGAAAATGGCATTAAACACCATACAATCAATCAATCAACCAGGGACCATTCGTACGCCATGATTCAGTCAGTTGTTTGACGAAATGGATTTTATGGATCCGTAATTATGTGATGACTTGCTTGGTATAATATACCACTAAGATACATTAACTTTTTACCAGACGACAAAAATTTAGACTTGTCCAAATTTAAAGCATTTGCAGACGACTATTTTAGTGTGGCTGAAATGGAAGAATCTGTATTGGATATGGTAGAAGACATTGTGGGAAAAGGAGAAAATGCTGGTTACCAGCATTTTCTCCTTTTCCCATAATGTTTTCGGAAGGCTTTTTGGTCAGAGTCGTTAAACTCAGGATTGTATGGTAAAGTGTTAAATCCCCTTTTGTCAGAGGGTAGCTCAAATACTTTGCATGTTTGCTGTTTTAGAGAAGAGACCGTGTTTCCTGAAAATCTTCAATATGCAAGTTGTTTCCCGAGTTACAGTCATTCTCCCTTACCTTGTTCTCTCTTCAGTTCTTTTTCTTCTATGCCAATGTTGAATCAGAGGAGGATTGATGTAACCTATATCTTCCTTCTCATGAAGGTAGAGATTGTTGGGTTAAGATAAATTTCCTGTCTCATACATCAGGGTTTGTATTCACCAACTAGTCTGAAAACAAAGGAACATAATGTCTGATTGAGTAAACCAAATAGGTATGTATACCCAGTCAGAAATTGTGTTACTTTGAAATTTTGAAAATCCTTGAGAATTACCCTAAGAATGTTATTAAGAATGGTTGGTGAAAGGCTAAAATGGTCCGTCTCTACTAATTCAGAAAGCTTGTCTCCAAAAACAAGATTGCCTAATGATTTGTTTTGACCTTAGGGTCTATGAACAACATTGTAGGGGAGAAGTGATTGTAAGTTAAGGTTAAGGTCAGAGGTTACTCAAGCTCTAGCTGATGTCGTTTTATCATTGATACTTTCCCCAGAGATGAACGACGATAGTAAAGAGTTTCACAATATGCTTGCCCGAGATGAGAGAAGGTTTAAAGAGGCAGATAAAGACACCGACGGAAAATTGACCTATGATGAATTCACAGCTTTCGTTCATCCGGAGGAGTATAAACACATGGAGGAAGTTGTTGTTTTAGTACGTGTTTGCCTAACACTGACCCATAGCCAAGTATTAGGCGTTTCTAGTCTGTTAACCCTTTACCACACAATCCTAAGTTTTAACAACCCTGGGCCAAGCCCCCGTAGCTCAGTCGGTAGCGTACAGGACTTGAGAACAGGGGGTCGCTGGTTCGATCCTCGGCTTGGTCAACTTCTGTCTGAGGATTGATGATAGTCATCGCGTCAGGATTCATTCCTCTCTCACTGCTGACCATTGTTTTGATGATGGTTATGTGGGAAAGCAGCCCGTGGCTTGGAGAGAATATTGTGCGGAGTAGTGGTAAAAGAAACTCCAGGAAAGCATGGATAGGTGCACTGGCCGCCATGATATAACTGAAATAATGTTGAAAACAGTGTTAAACACCATACAATCAATCATTTAACAACCCTGGAGACGAAACCTTTTGAAAACTTTGTAGGCAAAGCCCTTTCCAACAATGTTTTTTACCACGAAGACAGATGTAATTATTTGTGCTGCATTTAATTTGTTGTCTGCAAATGCTTTCAATTTGGAACATTCTTGAATTTTTGTCGTTTGGCAAAGAGTTAACTCTTTACCAAACAGCAAAAGTTTAGACCTGACCCAATTGAAAGCATTTGAATGTTGCTCACAAGATGATGTACACTGTATATCTTTGAAAAGTTAACAAAAGGCTGTGGGAAAAGGAGAAAATGCTGGCTACCAGCATTTTCTCCTTTTCCCACAATAGTTTGGAAAGCCCTCCTCTTCAATGTCAGTAAAAGACAGGATTATTTGGAAAGAAGTTTGAAGAGACCCTGCCTTTGTAATTTTAAGGCTACAAACAAAGTGGAAAAAAAACCCTTAAAATCAAAGATCAGACTGCTTATCCTATATTGATGTACACTTTCTTCGAAAATGGTTGAAAATCAAAGCATATTGGTGGGTGTACCGCAGAACCTAGCTAAGTGGACACCTTTATGATGCAAGCAACCTGTATGAACTCTTTACCAAACGACAAAATTTAAGAAAAGTCCAACTTGAAAGCATTTGCAGACAATAAAATAAATGTGACTGAGAAATTGGAATATGTTTTTGGGATGGTAAAAAACATGGTGGAAAAAGGAGAAAATGCTGGTTACCAGCATTTTCTCCTTTTCCCACTATGGTTTCAAAAGAATTCTTTCTCAGGATCGTTAAAAGTCGGGATTGTGTGGTAAAGGGTTAAGCAAACATATATCATGTTCCCTTAGAAGGCAAATACATTGAATTACACTAAGCAAGCACCTGCTTTATGGTCCGCAACATGCGAAATGAGACCTTCGGACATTTGCATAACGTGTCATCCCAGATTAGCCTATGCAGTCCGTGCAGGCTAATCCAAGATGGCACTTTACGACTACATAAGATTTTTTCATACAGTAGACTTTCATGAAACAGAAAATCACACCAAAACGGGAAGTGTCGTCTCAGATTAGTCACAGACTGCATAGGCTGATCTGGGACGACACACTTTTACGCATATGTCCGAAGGCCCCTTTTCGTGTGTTGCACGCCATATGCAAGCACATTTAGAGCGTCCCATGGGTATTTGTTTCATACGTGTTGGACTGTATGATATATGAATGAAATCTGTATAAATCTAGTGTGTCACATAAATGAAACCTGTATAAATCTAGTGTGTCACATGAATGAAATCTGTATAAATCTAGTGTGTCACATAGATGAAATCTGTATAAATCTAGTGTGTCACATAAATGAAATCTGTATAAATCTAGTGTGTCACATGAATGAAATCTGTATAAATCTAGTGTGTCACATAAATGAAATCTGTATAAAACTGTAGTGTCAGTTAAATGAGCCATGCTCTGGCAAAAGGGGATTAATGCATCTCAGTGATGAATTATACCAAGTAGGTCATCACATACCTATGGATCCATAAAATTCTCTCCATCTAACATCTGTCTGAATCATGAGGTAAACTGGTCCTTTGATATACAGAGAATTGACCAATTGCAAACAGCTTCAGTCAAGGTCAGCCTGTGCAGATTGCACAGGCTTGCCTTGGTCGATCCTTTTTAAACCCTTTCCCAAACAAGCCCTGGTTTTCACGTGTCTGCAGTACAAGTCTTTTGAAAACACTGTGCAAAAAGGAGAAATTGCTCGTGATGAGCAATTTCTCCTTTTCCCACAGTGTTTTCTACCCTTTTTTGAGAACTTTCTGCCATTTTCATCAAATTTAAAATTGTCATCTGCAAACTCTTTCAATTTGGACCAGTCCAAAATTTGTCGTTTGGGAGAGGGTTAAACACCCTTTTATAGAGCATGGCTCGAACGAAATGGACAAGTTCAGTAAATTCTTTTCCAGACAATAGTTGGTCCACATTGAAAGCATTTATATGTGGCAAATTAACCCTTTCCCAAACAACAAATTTTAGAATGGTCCAAATTGAAAAACTTTGCAGACGACAATTTTAAATTTGATGAAAATGGCAGAAAGTTCTCCAAAAGGGTAGAAAACACTGTGGGAAAAGGAGAAATTGCTCATTATGAGCAATTTCTCCTTTCCCACTGTGTTTTCAAAAGGCTTGCACTGCAGACACGTAAAAACCAGGGCTTGTTTGGGAAAGGGTTAAAAGTTGCTTAACTCTTTACCACACAATCCCGACTTTTAACAACCCTTAGGAGGAAAGCTTTTGAAAACATGGTGGGAAAAGGAGAAAATGCTGGTAACCAGCATTTTCTGCTTTTCCCACAATGTTTTCTACTCTACCAAAGAGAGAAATCATCATTTTAGCAACATGTAATTTGTCGTCTGCAAACGCTTTCAATTTGGAGTAGTCCTAAATTTTATCGTTTGGTAAAGAGTTATATGATGTGAATTATCATTGACAGGGGTTGAAAATGCATGTGTTGTGGGAAAAGGAGAAAATATTTGTTTAAAGTATTCTCTGGTTTTCCCACAATGTTTTCGAAAGCTTTCTTTCCCAAATAACAAAATTTTGGACAAGTCCAAATTCAAATCATTTGCAGACAAGAAAATAAATGTACTTAAAAATTAAAATTCGTTGCGGGCAGGATGGAAAAGATTGTTGGAAATGGAGAAAATGCTGGTTACCAGCATTTTGCTCCTTTTCCCACAGTGTTTTCAAAAGGCCTTTTTCTCAGGGTCGTTAAAACTTGGGATTGTGTGGTTAAGGATTAAGCTGAAGGTGATCAATGGAAAAAGTATCATTAGCATGGTTTATCGTTCACATAAGGATTACCTTTCAATGTTGTTATGTCTTTGGGTATTGATTGTTTTTCATTGTAACAGATTTGATTGAAACTGTTTGCTCTTTGAAATGTTGTATATGAGGATATAACTTTCAAAATGTACGTGTGATAGCACTTGTTTGTTTGACCGGGAAATATTGTTTACCTAACTCTTTACCAAACGACAAAATTTCAGACTAGTCTAATTTGAAAGCATTTGTACATGACAAAATAATTGTGACTGAAAAATTGAAATTTGTTTTGGGAAAGGTAGAAAACATGGTGGGGAAAAGGAGAAATTGCTGGTTACCAGCATTTTTTGCTTTGCCCACAATGTTTTCAAACATAGATAACTCTTTACCTCACAATCCCGACTTTTAACGACCCTAGAAAGAAAACCTTTTGAAAACATTGTGGCAAAAGGAGAAAGTGCTGGTAATCAGCATATTCTATTTTTCCCACAATGTTTTCTCTCCGTCCCATAACAAAGTTTAATTTTTAAGTCCCATTTAATTTGTCGTCTGCAAATGCTTTTAGTTTGGACTAGTCTGACATTTTGTCGTGTAGCAAAGAGTTAACCCTTTACCACACGATCCCGACTTTTAACGACCCGGAGAAAGGAGCCTATTGAAAGAATTGTGGGAAAAGGAGAAAATGCTGGTTGCCAGCATTTTCTCCTTTTCCCACAATGTTTTCTATCCTTCTCAAAACGAATTTCAATTTTAAAGTCACTTTTATTTTGTCGTCTGCAAATGCTTTCAATTTCAGCCAGTCTAAAATTTTGTCGTTTGGTAAAGATTTAAACATAGTTTCCTGTGGTCAGGAGCATGCCTAAGGAAGTATCAAGAAAATGCGTTACTACCGGGGAGGAAGGTTTTCCCGGACTTTGTTAACCCTTTCCCAAACGACAAAATTTGGACTGGTCCAAATTGAAAGAGTTTGCAGACGACAATTTGAAATTTGATGAAAATGGCAGAAAGGTCTCGAAAAGGGTAGAAAACACTGTGGGAAAAGGAGAAATTGCTCGTTACGAGCAGTTTCTACTTTTCCCATAGTGTTTTCAAAAGACTTGTAATGCAAACACATGAAAACCAGGGCTTGTTTGGGAAAGGGTTAAATGGGTGTCATTTGACCCCCTTCAAATGAATTTAAAAAGGCAAACATATAATTGAGCTATGCTGTGTGAAAAGGGGGCTTAATGCATCTGCATAAAGTATCGACTCAGGTCAGGCTGCGCATTCCATGCAGGCTGACCTGGGCCAAAACTTTTTGCTATTGGTCAATTTTCTGCAGGTCCACGGACCAGAATACCTCATGATACACTCGGTTTTTAGACAGAATGGATTTTATGGATCCATGATCAAGCGATGACTTGATTGGTATCATGCATCACCGAGATGCATTAAGCCCCCTTTTGCCAGAGCATGGATCAAATTTTGGGGGACATCCAGAAAATTTAGGGGTCTAAATTCAAAGAATAAGGGTGTCAGGGAAAGCCCAGGGGGAGTCCTGTGGTGTGCTGCCACCTTCAGAAAGTTTTTTCCAAATATGTCATATCCCTGTACCAAAGCACAAAATTTTAGACTTGCCCAAATTGAAAGCATTTGCGGACAACAAAATAGTTGTGACTCTAAAATAGAAATTCACTGTTGGAAGGGTACCAAACATTGTGGGAAAAGGAGGAAATGCTGGTTACCAGCGTTTTCTGCTTTTCCCACAATATTTTCAAAAGTCTATCTCCAGGGGTCGTATTGCGTGGTAAAGAGATAGATGGCCAGTTCTTGGTACTCTGTCTTGGAAAAGGTGATTCATTTAGTAGTCTGAAGTCATGAAAAAGTATTTTCAGACAATTTTTGAATTGTTTATTGTGCTTTTTGTCTCTTTCAAATTTCTTATCTTTCACATAAACTGTATCCCTGTGAGCATGCCAAGGCTTGGTTGTTAACTCTTTACCAAACAACAAATTTGGAGACTAGTCAAAATTGAAAGCACTTCCAGACGATAAATATACTGTGGCACAAAGGATGAGACTTTTAACAGAAAGAGTAGAAAACATTGTGGGAAAAGGAGAAAATGCTGGTTATCAGCACTTTCTCCTTTTCTCACAATGTTTTCAAGAGGCCTCTTTCTTAAGGTCATTAAAACTTGGGATTGTGTGGTAAAGGGTTAACTTATGCTATTCTTAAGTCTGAAAATGAAAGAAAAATGTATTTTCCTATGTTTGTCTCTTCAATTCAGGTCTATTTGTTAGCTTTTGGATGCTAACTAACAGTGTCTTTGTAAAAGTGAAGAGAAAAGAATGTGACTTGTCTTTACATTTACAGATTGTTTTGTGTAGATCCAAGATCAGGCTGTCTGTTATGGGCAGTTTGATCTTGACCTACAGAGTCTGCAAAAAAACCTGAGGTTGATTGTAACAATATAGAATTGAATGAATTTTCCTGCTTTAAGATCTTTTCATTCTTGCAGCAGACAACTGAACTTAAAGTTTAAAAAAAAATTGAATCGAAATGCAAATGAGAGGATCTGATCCGGAGGAAAAAGGCTTTTGGAAACATGATGGGAAAAAGAAAAGAAGTCGGATACCAGCATTTTCTCCTTTTTCCACAATGTTTTCTAATCTTTAAAGGACAAATTCTATGCTATGAGCCACATTCAATCTGCTATCTGCAAATATTTTCAATATTGAACAATCTAGAAATTTTCAAAATCCATTTTACCTTCAGTGATCAAAACGAAGGATTGTGCGGTAAAGGGAGAGAGCTATTGAAAACATCGTGGGAAAAGGAGAAAATGCTGGTAACCAGTATTTTCTCCTTTTTCCACAATGTTTTCTACACTATCAAAGAGAGAAATCATCATTTAAGCAACATTTGATTTGTCGTCGCATATGCTTTTAATTTGGTCCAGTCCAAAATTTTGTTGTTTGGTAAAGGGTTAATTGAGTAGACAGACTACATAATAATAATTTCATTTCATTGTTTTGCAGGAAACTATAGAAGATATTGATAAAGACAATGATGGTTTAATTAGTCTTGAAGAATATATAGGTAAGTCAGGATTACACATCTTGAAGCAGACCTCCAGATAAAAGGGAGTGATAGTGTTCTAAATCTGTTACTTCTCTTCCAAACCCTATGTTGTTGGTACTCATTAGAATCGTCTCGATGAGATGTTTCTAACAAGTACCCATAACATAGGGTTTAGTGGAGAGTGAGTAATATTTTCAATTTTTAAATCAGTTCCTCTCCCTCTATCTATAGCTCTTTTGAAGCATTGGGAATTCCAAGTGACAGTGGGCACAAGCCTGTTACTGAGTGTAAACCGGGTTAACTCTTTACCACACAATCCCGACTTTTAATGACCCTGATGTAGAAGCCTTTTGAAAACATTGTGGGAAAAGGAGAAAATGCTGGTTACCAGCATTTTCTCCTTTTCCCACAATGTTTTCTACCCTTCCCAAAACAAATTTCAATTTTTCAGTCACATTTATTTTGTCGTCTGCAAATGCTTTCAATTTGGGCTCGTCTAAAATTTTGTCGTTTGGTAAAGAGTTAAGAATTTGTTTCATAATTAGCAGTTTCAAAGTGTCATTTGTTTGCTTTTGTTCACTCCTTACAAGGCAACAATATTTGACGCTTGTCCAAAATGAAAGCATTTTGCAGACAACAAGTTAAATGTAACTAAACATCTGAGATTTGTCTCGAAAAGGGTGGAAAATCTGCATGAAAAAAGGAGAAAATGCTGTTTACCAGCACTTTCTGTTTTTCCCCCACAAGGTTTTCAAAAGCCTCCCACCTTAGGGTTGCTAAAACTTGGGATTACAGCATAATGGAGTTAGATTCATCCAAATAGAAAGCACTTGCAGATGACAAATTGGATGCAGCTTAATTTGCTCGGATTTGTCTTTCAGAGGGTAGAAAACCTAGGGAAAATGATGCTAAGATGCTAAAGAAAATCTATACACCTTTGTTCATTGAAAAATATTGTTTTATACTAAAATTTATGGCTACAGGTCTGATTTTACATGGCTTTTCTCATAATGCTTTCTAATGCCTTCCTCAGGGGTTATGAAAAACATGATCTTGTTTGCTTAACCCTTTCCCAAACGACAAATTTTGGACTGGTCCAAATTGAAAGAGTTTGCAGACGACAATTTTAAATTTGATGAAAATGGCAGAAAGGTCTCAAAAAGGGTAGAAAACACTGTGGGAAAGGGAGAAATTGCTCGTTACGAGCAATTTCTCCTTTTCCCACAGTGTTTTCAAACGACTTGTACTGCAGACACGTGAAAACCAGGGCTTGTTTGGGAAAGGGTTAATGTTTTCAGAATCAATTAATTTAAATGAAGTTGATAAAAAATAATAGAACTGACTTGACTCTTTTACATCCAAAACAAATAAATAACATACAGTTTTACTGCAAGATGAAGAGATGGTTTGGTTATAATCTATCATAAAGTAATCTGATCTTGATCTACACTGTCCACAAAAACTGCTTATGTCATCTATGGGAAAGAAAGAGTTAACTTTGTATCAGACTTTTCCATATTAAAAGTTAGAGTAGATGGCATATTAATTGTAGGTTTATTGATGGAATTTGTCTTTAACCCTTTCCCAAACGACAACTTTTGGACTGGTCCAAATTGAAAAAGTTTGCAGACGACAATTTCATATTTGATGAAAATAGCAGAAAGTTACCAAAAAGGGAAGAAAACACTGTGGGAAAAGGAGAAATTGCTCATTACGAGCAATTTCTCCTTTTCCCACAGTGTTTTCAAAAGACTTGTACTGCAGACATGTGAAAACCAGGACTTGTTTGGGAAAGGGTTAAATGAGGTACAAAATTTGGAGGAAGTAGGCACTGGAAGACATGGTGGAAAAAGAGAAATTGTGGTTCCAGCATTATCTCCTTTTCCCACATTGTTTTCAAGTGGGTCATTACAACACAGGATTGTTCATGATAGTGTCAAATAATCCTTAATTCCACAGTTGTGAGCCATTATTTATTTTAATTACTAATCACATGACTCTATAAGCTGACATTTATGACGAGGATGATGAGGATGAAGATGAAGAAGATCAGGATGAAATGCGGGATGGGTACCCGGAGTGGGTCCATACAGAAATAGAACAATTTAAAAACTTCCGTGACCGCAATCAGGATGGTCACCTAGACGTGAGCGAGGTTAAGGAATGGGTGATACCTGAAGATTACGACAGCAGTAATGCTGAATCCCGACATCTCATGAATGTTGCTGATGTTGATAGGGTAAAACACATATCTGAGATTAGGAATAGTTTGATAAAGGATAACTTGGTCACCAACAGTGTTTCTTGTTTTCAGTGAGCTTGATATGAGTATTTTCTCGTTTTTGAAAATTTTTTCCAAAAGGTCCTTACTCATGGCTGTTAAAAGACTTTATTTTAGCTCAGCTGTTTTCAAAGAAAATGTCGAGGTACTGCTGTAGCCCTTGCATTGTTGTCTGTATCTTCATGCGAAAACTTTGACATTTTATAATGTCTCTGTTATTACTGAAGATATTTGCTTCAAACATGGACAAGTTGCTAATTATCAAAAGGGGAACCTATACAACAAGGGCAGGTAACCAACCATCAAAGTATTTTTGACAGAGTTATGCCCCTTTCACAACTTAAAATTTTCATTGAAAATCTAGCACTAGCGAGCTGAGCATTGGCTCCTTCATGTTGTGGTCTTGTTTTATAAAGAGTTGACTAAGTGGAAAAAGTGTATTACTTGTCTCTTTGAGCTGAAATATTGTTGAGATGGCCAAGTTACTGCTTTACCATTGTTATCATGTTGAAATATGACGACCTTGAAGTGTTTTCAGTTGCCGAAACCTTGTTAATTCTTTCTGAAACAACAAAATTTTAGAATTGTCCATGTTTCTGATAAAAAATTTGTGCCTTTTAACCCTTTACCAAACGACAAAATTTCAGACTGGTCCAGATTGAAAGCATATGCAGACGACAAAATAAATGTTATCGAAAAATTGAAGTTTGCTTTAGGGAGGGCAGAAAACATTGTGGGAAAAGGAGAAAATGCTGGTTATCAGCATTTTCTCCTTTTCCCACAATGTTTTCAAAAGGCTTCTTTCTCAGGTTCGTTAAAAGTCGGGATTGTGTGGTAAAGAGTTAAGCGGCAATAGAGAGACTTTGTATTAGTAGTCCTTTTTTAATTTAAAATGCTACAGCCAAGAAATGACAGAATCAGCTATGGCCATGGAGATTAATATAGTACATTTAAAGGTCACTATATTTCCACGTGTTTTTTTGTATTTTTATTGTTACGTAGAAAAAAAGAACTTTTTGACAAAAATCTGGAAATAATCTGCTGCTTTTTAGGGGATATGTGGCCAAATCATAACGGAGAAGAACCTGATTGGGTGAAAAATGAACGCAGTCAATTTCACGAGCATCGTGACAGAAATGGCGATGGAAAAATGGATAAGGCTGAAGTAAAAGAGTGGATAATTCCTCCAGATTATGACCATTCTGAAGCAGAAGCTAGACACTTGATTTATGAAACTGATGGGGATAAGGTTGGTTGGCAAGAAACCTATTCATAGAGTTTTTTCTGTGGGGGAAGAACAAGGGTGCATGGGGCTAATGTCTGTTTTGTTTTGCTTGCTAGTTGTTGTCCAGATATGTCAAATGGTATTCCATCTGTAAACTCTTTACCAAATTTTTACATTCATCCTAATTCAAAGCATTTGTAAGATGGCAAATGCAGCCTAGATGGTAGGATATACAGTAAATTGCTTAAGTTCTGGGATAGTAAAAAATAATTAATTTTTCAGATGTCCCAATATTTAGGTCGACGAAAAATAATTATTTTCCAAAGTGTCCCAAAACTTACGGTCAAACAAGACAACCTGTCAAACTGTTTGTCACTGACCACTTACCAGTCAATTATTAGCGCTATGATTTCAATAAAACTATGATCACATGCTGGTCTATCTATTTTTAGACAAATTGGAATTCCTGTAGTCAGAAACAGGAGGTCGCTGGTTCGATCCCCAGCTTGGCCAATTTCTGTCCAAGGATTGATGATAATCATCTCGACAGGATTCATTTCTCTCTCACTGCTGACCATTGTTTCGAGGATGGTTATGTGGGAAAGGAGCCAGTGGCTTGGAAAGAATATTGTGCGGAGTACTGGTAAAAGAAACTCCAGGACAGCATGGATAGGTGCACTGGCCGCCGCAATGTAACTGAAATAATGTTGAAAAGGGCATTAAACACCATACAATCAATCAATCATTGTTTGGTAAAGGGTTGAAAACATTTGGGGAATACTAGATCTAATTAAAATTTGATGCAATCAAGAAAATATTTCCAATGAAGAAACTGTTCATTTTGAGAAATTTCTCCATTTGTTATTATTAAAGGGGAATTTTCTTTTATCTTTCAACTAACCGGATATCCATGCAATAACACCCATGCAATATTTTTTTTGATATACCGCGGATATTTATAGATTTTTGATATACCACGGATATTTATAGAACAGTAAGTTCCACTGACTCCGCCCCCATCACCATTTATGAATGAAATGAATTCCAAAAATAGTAACGATTACTACAGAAAGCCCGCGAAAAAAGAACGATGTCATAGCACGCGCGCTACTTTCCGATGATCTGCATACGTAATTCCTGCCTGTGACGTCATTTGAATGCTCGTTTACCGCGTCTTCTCAAATAGAATAATCCCAAGCGATCTCAATCGCAATTTTCGGACGTTTAATTACTACGATAAAGTACTATGTATGTGGGTAATGCAGTTTTAAAATGGGAGTTCCGACATAAATAAACTTTTAGAACTTTTAAAATGTATCTGTCAGCAACATTTTTCACATCTTTTCACAATGAGTACAAATCATAGGTTAAAAGATAAATAGAGTATGTACATAGTGTTGTCGTAGATCAAAAATATCTAACTCGGTTGTGAGAATTGATAATTGTCTCACCAAGGCTCGACAATTATCAATTCTCCCATCCTCGTTAGATATTTTTGATCTACGACAACACTATGTACGTATTCTCTATATATTTTTATTAACATACAGGACTTCAGTTAAGGTTTTATCGCCGGATTTATAGCACGGTAATAGCTTGCAAGCCATCAAACAAGAAAGAGAAGTTGCAAAAAAAAAAATGACATTTCTTAACCATTTACCAAACAACAAAATTTTCAACCAGTCCAAATTGAAAGCATTTGCAGACAACAAATTAAATTTGGCTCAGATGATAATTTCTGTCTTTGATAGGGTAGAAAACATTGTGGGAAAAGGAGAAAAAGTTGGTTACCAGCATTTTCTTCTTTTCCCACAGTGTTTTCAAAAGTCTTCTCTCTCAAGGTCGTTAAAAGTCAGCCATTGTGGCAAAGGGTTAAAGTGATACATGGCCTCTCAAAGCAATTTTAGATATTGTGTCAAAACTCTGCAAAGATTGGTAGGAATGTCACATGATCAAAAATGTGTGTTGATGTCATATCTGTTTTCTTAACCCTTTACCAGACGACAAAATTATAGCCTTGTCCAAGTCGAAAGCATTTGCAGACGACAATTTCAATGTGGCTCAAATGATGCAACTTTTCTTCGATAGGGTAGAAAACATTGTGGGAAAAGGAGAAAATGCTGGTTACCAGCATTTTCTCCTTTTCCCACAATGTTTTCAAAAGGCTTATTTCACAGGGGCGTCGAAAGGTGTCATTGTGCAGTAAAGGGTTAAATGAATGCAGAGTTCCCAATTGCAAAACTACCACCTCACTATTTAAACACAAATATTACATCTTTTCTATTTAATTCAACTGTCCAGTTTCTTTACCATTGTAAGAAAGGCATAGCTAGCAGTATTTTGTAATGTTTTGTTATAAATTTTCATTGTTGGCAAAAAAATCTTAATAATGATGTCCTTTTATTTCTGTACCAGACAAAACTTTAGATTTGTTCAAACTGAAAGCATTTGCAGACGGAAAATTTAAAATCGCACAAATTGCCAGCATTTTCTCCTTTTCAACAATACTTTCAAAAATTCTTTCCTTGGGGTCATTAATACTGGAGATTGTTTGGTAAACAGTGAAACACTAAAGCCAAACATTACATGTTTCACAGACTTACACAAGAAGAGTTTTTCTTGGCCCTCTGTTTCTTTAACCCTTTCCCAAACAAGCCCTGGTTTTCACGTGTCTGCACTACAAGTCTTTTGAAAACACTGTGGGAAAAGGAGAAATTGCTCATAACGAGCAATTTCTCCTTTTCCCACTGTGTTTTCTACCCTTTTTGATAGCTTTCTGCCATTTTCATCAAATTTAAAATTGTCGTCTGCAAACTCTTTCAATTTGGACCAGTCCAAAATTTGTTGTTTGGGAAAGGGTTAAACTTGGACCACCAGGTTTTTGTAAATGTCTCCCAAAAAAAATGAATGTTTGCCTTCTTTTACTCATTTGAAGAGGATTGTTTGACACTTACCTGAAAAATTGCAGGGAAAACCTTGTACAAGGTATTTGCTAGTTTGAAAACCCTGAAATAAAAGAAGATAATAAAAAGATCTTGTAGGAATATCTATTATTGAATGTTGGGAATCTTGAATACCGGTACTTTGTGAGTAGTTCTGTAGATTATTTTTCCTTGTACTAATGATGATATAACTATTTCAAAATGAGCTGTTTGACCTAGTACCCTGAAACTTTATGGAAGTGTTCCTCATGACCCAAGGAGGTGCCCTATTGTTTTTGGGTCAAAGGTCAAGGTCACAGGTGAACTTTGTTTTCTCTGATTGTGCTGCTTCAATGACAAGGTTCTGGTGGGGGGGTATTTGTCTGCGACAGTTCTAGTTTGTTTTGTTCCTTAATCTTACCATGCATGTTACACTGTGTTGTTTTTGACTAAAATGGGAATGGAATTTTATATTCAGTAAAGAAGGTCCCATTGGTGCTGTTAATCTCTTTACCAGGCGATGAAAATTTTAGCCTTGTCCAAATTGAAAGCATTTGCAGACGACAATTTCAACATGGCTCAAATGGTGCAACTTCTCTTTGAAAGAGTAGAAAACATTGTGGGAAAAGGAGAAAATGCTGGTTACCAGCATTTTCTCCTTTTCCCACAATTTTTTAAAAAGGCTTCTTTCTCAGAGTCATGAAAACCCAGGATTGTTTAGTAAAGAGCTAATTTCTTTACCAGACAACAAAATACTTGCCTTTTCTAAATTGAGCATAGCATTTTTCCAAAGCATTTGCAGAAGACAAATTCACCATGGCTCAAGTGATGGGATTTGTCCTTGAAGGGGTAGAAAATAGATTGGGAAAAGGAACAATTTCTCCTTTTCCCACAACATTTTCCAAAGCCTGTATAACCTAAGAGTCATTGAAACACAGGATTGTCTGCCAAAGAATTGACGGTACAGGGAAATGTAGTTTTTTAATAGTATTGAAAACATTGGGAAACTTAGTAGTTATTTGCTACTAGCAACTGCCCCCTTGGCACAAAGATTTCGAAAGCTTTGAATTTCAGTGGTGGAAAAAAGTGTGATTTTTATAAATGAGCTATGCTCTGGCAAAAGGGGGCTTAATACATCTCGGCAGTGCATGACACCAATCAAGCCATCACACAATTATGGATCCATATTAGCCACTTTTTTAACAACCGACTGAATCGTGAGGTAGACTGGTCCTTTGGCACACAGAAAATTGAAAAATAGCGAAAAGTTTCGGCCCAGGTCAGCCAGTGCAGACTGTGCAGACTGTGCAGGCTGACCAGGGTTGATTGCAGATGCATTAAGCCCCCTTTTCACAGAGCATGACTCAAATGGAATATAGCTCAAATGATCAAACATTGTGCTGAAAGGAGAAAATGCTGGTTACAAGCATTTTCTCTTTTTCCAACAATGCTTTTCAACAGTCTGCCCTTCCGACTGTTGTCACAACAAGTGGTTGTTTTTTAAAGGGTCAATTGTTTAAAACACTATTCCGACTTTAAATGACCATGAGAAAGAAAGCTACTGAAAACATTGAGGAAAAAGGGGAAAATACTGATAACCAGTATTTTCTCCTTTTCCTAAAAAGCTTTCTACCCTTCCCAAATGTTTAACTCTTTACCAAATGACAAAAATGCGGACTGGTCCAAACTGAAAGCATTTGCAGACGACAATTGAAATGTGAATCAAATGATGTAAATTGTCTTGGATAGGGTAGAAAACATTGTGGGAAAAGGAGAAAATGCTGGTAACCAGCATTTTCTCCTTTTCCCACAATATTTTCTACCCTTCCCAAACAAATTTCAATTTTTGAGTCTCATTTATTTTGTCGTCTGCTAATGCTTTCAATTTTGACAGGGCTACATATTTGTCATTTGGTAAGGAGTTAACCCTTTACCACACAACAAAATTTTGCACTTGTCCAAATTGAAAGCAGACAACAAAATAAATGTGAATCAAGAATTGAAATTTGATTTCGGAAGGATAGAAAACATTGTGGGAAAAGGAAACCAGCAAGCTACCAGCATTTTCTCCTTTTCTCACAATGTTTTCAAAGGCTTTCTTTCTTGGGGTCGTTAAAAGTCGGGACCGTGTGGTAAAGAGTTAAACAGGAAAAAGCATGGATGTTGACGAATGGCTTTGCATGAAACATTCCCTCAGTTATCTTTTCTTTTTTTATTTTATGGGAAATCAAGTTTCGATTAACAGAATGGTCATATTTGGAGGTTTCAATTTTACTCATGATTTTTTCCCAACTGACTTTCTTGGACTATTTATTGGTGGAAAAAAGGAAATCACATAACAGGGCTAGTCATTCATTATTCACTCTTTACCATACAGCAGTATTTTACATTTGTTCATGGTGAAAGCATTTGCAGAAGACAAATTAACTGGAACTAAAATGATGGAATTTAGGCTTGAACTTGTAAGAATTATTGTGGGAAAAAAAGGAAATCACCTAACAGGGCTAGTCATTCTTATTCCCTCTTTAACCCTTTCCCAAACGACAAATTTTGGACTAGTCCAAATCGAAAGAGTTTGCAGACGACAATTTTAAATTTGATGAAAATGGCAGAAAGGTCTCAAAAAGGGTAGAAAACACCGTGGGAAAAGGAGAAATTGCTCGTTATGAGCAATTTCTCCTTTTCCCACAGTGTTTTTAAAAGACCTGTACTGCAGACATGTGAAAACCAGGGCTTGTTTAGGAAAGGGTTAATATACAACAGTAATTTACTCTTGTCCTTGGTGAAAGCATTTGCAGAAAACAAATGGGTCTTGAATGATGGGATTTAGGCGTGAAGTTGTAGAAGGTAGAAACTGTTTCAGACAAAAAAGAAAATACTGGTTACTAGCATTTTCTCCTTTTCAACAATGTTTTTGGAGCCATGTCTCTCAGGGTGGTAAATCATGCGATTATTTGAATAAGCCTTATTAAGTAATGAAGATTGTAATTTGAAGACTGTAGATCAAAATATCTTAAAAAAATACCAGTATTGATCCAAGGTTAGATTGCTTATGCTTTACAGTCCGATCTTGATCTACATAAACCAATTTAAGGTAGAGCCACTTTTTCAATACAATTATAGACTTGTTTTCTTAAAATAGGCATACCTTAAATAATAATGACTTTAACTCACTACCAAAGGACATAATTTTGGACTGGCCCAAATTGAAACCATTTGCAGAAGACAAAATAAATGGAACTTAAAAATTGAAATTTGTTTTGGAAAGGGTAGAAAACATTGTGGGAAAAAGAGAAAATGTTGGTTTCTTTCTCAGGGTCATTATAAGTCGGGATTGTGTGGTAAAGGGTTAACCCTTTCACAAAGTACAAGTCTTTTGAAAACACTGTGGGAAAAGGAGAAATTGCTAGTAATGAGCAATTTCTCTTTTTCCCACAGTGTTTTCTATCCGTTTTGAGACCTTTCTGCCATTTTCATCAAATTTAAAATTGTCGTCTGCAAAGTCTTTCAGTTTGGACTAGTCTAAAATTTGTCGTTTGGTAAAGGGTTAAGCAATAGCCTGTACTAATTTCTTAGTCTGATTCTAGATGTAGAAATCAACACTATATATACTTGGCTACACCAATTGGATTTAAGCCTTAATGCGCCTTTCACAAAAAAAGTTGCCTTTGAGGCCAGTGTAGATCAAGATCAGAATGCACAGAACTTGCAGTCTGATCTTTGATTTACACTTTCTGCATTGCCGAGACATTCTTGGCAAAAGCAACCCTAAAATTGCAATTAATTTGGTTTTATTTCCAGACTGAAAATGAAGTTTATTGGGCTGTCTATGGGTTAAGAAGGGATTGTGCACCCAGATCTGATATACAGTTTAACTCTTTACCAAGGACAAAATTTTAGACTGGTCCAAATTGAAAGCATTTACAGACGACAAATTACACGTAGCACAAATAATGAAATTTGTCTATGAAAGAGTAGAAAGCATTGTGGATAAAGGAGAAAATGCTGGTTACCTGCATTTTCTTCTTTTCCCACAATGTTTTTCAAAAGTCCTTTTCCTTGTTGTAATTAAATCGTGGGATTGTGTGGTAAAGGGTTAACTCTTTACCATACAACAAAATTCTGGACTGAACCAAATCGGGAAGCATTTGCAAACAACAAATTCAGACATATTCTTTGACTATGAACCTTATTGTGTTCAAGTTGTGATCATGAATAAAGTTTCTGTTCTGTTCTGTTCTGATTCAGTGTAGCTCAAAAAGATTACTTCTGTTTTGAAATAGTAGAAAACATGGTGGCTAATGAAAAATATGCTGGTTACCAGCATTTTCTCCTTTTCTAACAATGATTTTCAAAAGCCCCATTCTTTGGTGTTGTTAAAACAGGGCATTGTTTGGTGTAGGGTTAATTGTTAAACCCTTTACCTCAAAATCTCGAGTTTTAACAACCCTGAGAAGGAAGGCCTATTGAAAAAATTGTGGGAAAAGAACCAGCATTTTCTCTTTTTTTGCAGTGCTTTCTTCCCTGCCAAAAACAAATTCAGTTTTTGTAATCACCTTTGTCGCTTGCAAATGCTTTCAATTTGGACAAGTTCAAAATTTTGTCGTAAGGTAAAGAGTAAAGATATTATAGTTTCTGTTGTAAAAAAAAAAAATGACATCTTTTTTTTTTTTCAGGATGATAAACTAACCAAGGAAGAAATTTTAGCGAAGTACGACGTCTTTGTAGGAAGCCAAGCCACAGACTTCGGTGAAGCTCTCACTCGCCACGATGAGTTTTAGACCAGCATCGTACAAAGTGCCAATGAACTTTAATTTTACAAACAGTCGAACCATTCTTACTGCATGACATTTGACATATTTACGTAGTAGTCACAAAATGTTTTTGTCTTTAGTTATTTCAAGTATTACTCATTAAGACGTTTTGAGATGTGATATTTTTGTAACCATTGTAATGTTTGACGAGTTTGTTGGAGTGTCAGATTGTTTGTGTCTTTTTTTTTTTATAAATTTCATAAAATCAAAATAACTTTTGTAGCCATGGAGACACTGCTTTTATAACTCTTAAACCAACATTTAAATTTTAGACTTGTCCAAATTGAGAGTATTTGCAAAAGACAAACTAATTGTGGCTCATTTATTGCAATTTGTTTTTAGAAGGATAGAAAACATTGTGGGGAAAGGAGAAAATGCTGGTTACCAGCATTATTTTCTCCTTCACCAGCAATGTTTTCAAAAGGCCTCTTCTTCAGGGAGATTATTTGGTAAAAAGGTAAGAAAGGATTTGTTCTCGATTTTTATTTTCAAAAAGATTGAAAGTTTCTTGTGTTGTGTATTTTTTCCATGTGTTCAACTCTTTACCAAATGATGAAATTTGCACATGTCCAAGTTGAAAGCATTTGCGGACAACAAATTAGATGTGGCTCAAATTGTGGAATTTTTCTTTGAAAGGGAAGAAATCATCGTGGGAAATGGAGAAAATGATGGTTACTAGCATTTTCTCCTTTATCCATAATGGTTAACCCTTTACCACACAATCCTGACTTTTAACGACCCTGAGAAAGAAGCCTTTTGAAAACATTGTGGAAAAAGGAGAAAATGCTGATAACCAGCATTTTCTCCTTTTCCCACAATGTTTTCTTCCCTTACCAAAACAAATTTCAATTTTTCAATCACATTTATTTTGTCGTCAGCAAATGCTTTGAATTTGGACGAGTCTAAAATTTTGTCGTTTGGTAAAGAGTTAAAGGCCTTCTTCCCCAGACCTGTTAAATCATGGGATTGCTTGGTAAAGGGTTAAGTTTTTACCAAACGACAAAATTTTAGACTTGTCTAAATTGAAAGCATTTGCAGATGGTAAATTAAACATGACTCTAAAAAACTGAAACTCGCCTTTAGAATGAAAAAAATAAAAGTATTGTGGGAAAAGAAGAAAATGCTGGTAACCAGCATTTTCTTCTTTTCCCACATTGTTTTCAAAAGGACTCTTTACCAGGGTTGTGAAAAGTCGTGAAAACCCAGGATTGTTTGGTAAAGGGTTAAAAAGGCCTGAAGGTCAACAGGAACATTGTGTCACAAATATGTTTTAAGTTGGATTCCACAATGCTGGTAACCAGCATTTTCTTCTTTTCCCACATTGTTTTCAAAAGGACTCTTTACCAGGGTTGTGAAAAGTCGTGAAAACCCAGGATTGTTTGGTAAAGGGTTAAAAAGGCCTGAAGGTCAACAGGAACATTGTGTCACAAATATGTTTTAAGTTGGATTCCAGTTTGAAAGTTGGTGGAATTTTTTTTTTATTTCAGAAAGGTTACAAATTTAATTTTGTGGATTTTTTTTCCCACATTGCTATAAATAGATACTTTTGTAGAATTGATGTTAAATATTCTTTCTGCAATAATTTTTATTTTTAAATCAAATGTCATCTTTAACCATTAGGATGTTTATATATGGATTTCACATTGGTGCTTAACCCTTTACCAGACGACAAAACTTTAGCCTTGTCCAAATTGAAAGCATTTACAGACAACAATTTCAATGCGGCTCAAGTGGTGCAACTCTTCCTTGATATGGTAGAAAACATTGTGGGAAAAGGAGACAATGTTTTCAAAAGGCTTCTTTCCCAGGGGCGTCAAAAGGCGTCATTGTGCAGTAAAGGGTTAATACAGTTGGAGCACTTAACCATTTACGAAACAATCCTACATTGTAGGTTTCAACAACCCTGGAGAAGAAAGCTTTTAAAAACATTGTGGGAAAAGGAGAAAATGCTGGTTACTAGCATTTTCTCCATTTCCCACAATATTTTCCACGCTTTTAAAACCCATTTCATAATATGAGTCACATTTGATTTATTGTCTCTGCAAAGGCTTTCTATATGGAGGAGACCCAAATTTTGTCATCTGTTGAAGGGTTAAGTTTTGCTTACAAAGTATTCTTTTTCCATCAACTTAACCCTTTAGTAAACAGTCCTGTGTTTCAATGACCCTGGGAAAGAAGACCTTTGAAAACATTGTGGGATGGGAAGGAAATGTAGGTTATAAATATTTTCTCTCATTTCCCATAATGCTTTCTACCTTTTCTGATGCTTAGTCCAACATTTTTGTCAACTTTATCATCTGCAAATGCTTTCAATTTGGACCAGTATAAAATTTTGTTGTTTGGTAACGAGTAAACCATTCAGTTTACAATCTTACTTAAGACCTTTAAGTAGATTTGATACAATAGAGATACATGTTAAGGAAAGAAAATGTTTGAGAGAAATTGAAAATATTGGAAAAGGGACAATTGCCTTTTTAAAGTAAGTTTTCCTTTTCTTGCATTGTGTTTCAAAAAAGCAGTTTGCAACAGGACTATGAAAAATCAGTAGTTTTACTATATTGTAATTAATACCCCTTTGACTTATTGGTTCATCTGGTCACTAAATTTCAAAAATCAAAGCTGAACTCTACTATATGAAATAGTTTGAACTGCTTCATTCTAGTATTTGAAAGCATTTGCAGACGGCAAATTAAGTCTAGCTCAAACGATGGTATTTGTGTTTAAAAAAGGAAGTGAACCTTGTGTTATAAGGGAAAGATACTGGTTACCAGCATTTTTTCCTTTTCCCTCACTGTTTACTACCCATCATTTTAGACATGTTTAACTCTTTACCAAACAATAAAATTTTAGACTTGTCCAAATTGAAAGCATTTGCAGACGACAAAATGAACGTAACTCAAAAATTGAAATTTGTTTTGTGGAAGTCAGAAAACATTGTGAGATAAGGAGAAAATGCTGGTTACCAGCATTTTCTCCTTTTCCCACATTGTTTTCAAAAGGCCCTTTCTTCAGGATTCAGGGTCGTTAAAACCCGTGAATGTGTAGTAAAGAGTTAATCTATTGTCTACAAAAGCTTTCAATTTGGACAGAACTAAAACTTGTTGTTTTTAGGATAGAACAAATTATTTGTTTTACATGAGATGTTAAATCTTTATTGTGACATATGTACCAGTCTATTCTGCATGTGTCCGTAGACAAAAAGTGTTGCACCCCCAGTCTTTTCTACAGGGTATGATATTTTTGGCACAATAGAATGGAATGAGAATCTGTAACTGCACGATGCGTACATCAGTGAACCAGTCTTGTCACTAAAACATTAGCTGAAACCTGGCACGAAATGACCTCTTGTTATATAAGTATTGCATTCAAATTCATACATCTTAATGGTGGTCAAAAATAAAAAAAAAAAAACTTAATGTAGAAACAAAGCTAGCCATACCTTGAAGGTGACAAAAGGGAGACTTTACAGTCACTAACAGTCGATATCAAGAGCTTTCGGCCAGTACTTGGATGACAGCTTGCGGTCTTCATCTTGTACCTCTCACAAAGTGTTAAAACTGCTCTACGGGCAGCTGCTATTACTCTTTGTATAATGCTGCTTCAAGTTCCTGCAATGTCTGTGGGAAAGAATCCAGATGTTTTATCAGGGAAGCCCAAAATGTCCCAAATAATTTTGTTCCATGGGATCGAGATCTCGACTCATTACTGATCACACTTTGGAGGTGCAACACGTGTTTGACTATGTACATGTATTTGTCATCCTGAAGTAGTATATGTGCCATGCTCTGACAAAAGTATGTTAACCCTTTACCAAACAATCCCGGGTTTTCGCGACCCTGAGAAAGAAGCCTTTTGAAAACATTGTGGGAAAAGGAGAAAATGCTGGTCACCAGCATTTTCTCCTTTTCCCACAATGTTTTCTTCCCTTCCCAAAACAAATTTCAATTTTTGAGTCACATTAATTTTGTTGTCTGCAAATGCTTTCAATTTGGACGAGTCTAAAATTTTGTCGTTTGGAAAAGAGTTAATGTTTATCTGTAAATATATCAAGCAAATCAGCTCATAATTATGGATCCATCAAAATCCATTTTGTCTGACAGCCGGCTGAATCCCGAGTTGGCATGGTCCTTCCATGTGCAGAAAATTTACCAAAAGCAAAGCAAAACGTCTTGACACAGGTCAGCCTAATAGTTGCAGATGCATTAAACCCCCTTTTCACAGAGTATGGCTCAAATATTTTAGGTTATATTTTTCATTTTCTGTATGATTCCATCTTTTTATTCCATCAATTATGAATTTTTGTGCCAAATTAACCTGAAACCAAACAATCTTGAGAATTTAGTTCCCTTAGGGTTTATGAAACTATTGTGGGGAAAATGAAAAATTCCTGCGACTTGCAATTTTTGTTTCCAACAATGTATTCTAACCTTTCAAAGATAAATCCTATTCTTTGAACAATAACTTATTACTAGTAGTCATCAGCAAACACTTTTGTTTCAGGTCTATAATGCTGACAAAATAGATGTAATTCAAATGATAGAATTTACCTCATGTGATGGGTAGAAAACATTGTGGGGACATGGAGCAAAAGGCTATTAACCATTTTTCCCCCTGTTCATACAATGTTTTCTACCCCATCAAAGATTAATTGTTCATTTGAGCAACGTTAAATGTGTTTTCTATTAAAGGCCCACAAGCTGCCAAATGTAAACAGTTGTCAACTTTTGGTCTAGTTTTATAATACATTCTTCTGTTAGTGACTGGAACTTAACCCTTTACAAAGCAGTTCCCACTTTAAAGGACCTTGAGGGAAAAGCCTTTTGAAAACATTGTGGGAAAAGAAGAAAATGCTGGTAACCAGCATTTTCTCCTTTTCCCACAATGTTTTCTGCCCTTTGAACAAAAAAATTTATGATATAAATAACATTTAATTTGTTGTCTGCATATGCTTTCAGTTTGGACAAGGCTATAATCCTGTCATTTGGTAAAGGGTTAAACAGATTGCACAGTAACACATTATCAGACTCATGTATTCATACTTTTAACCCTTTATCAGACAACAAAATTGTAGCCTTGTCCAAATTGAAAGCGTTTGCAGACGACAATTTCAGTGTGGCGAAAATGGTGTAAGTTTTCTTTGATAGGGTAGAAAAGGTTGTGGGAAAAGGAGAAAATGCTTCTTTCTTAGGGTCGTTAAAACTCGGGATTGTGTGGTAAAGGGTTAAATGGCATGAATTAAATTTATATTTTGACCCAAAAATTGTTTATACTTTGGTAGCTACTCTGCCCTTAATGCTTTCATTATGTTAAAGGTTAAAGTTTTCTTTTGATTGGAGTTATTCCAGTTATCCCTTTACCACACAATCCCGACTTTTAACGACCCTCAGGAAGAAGCCTTTTGAAAACATTGTGGAAAAAGGAGAAAATGCTGGTAACCAGCATTTTCTCCTTTTTCCACAATGTTTTCTACCTTATCAAAGAAAAATGGCATCATTTGAGTTACGTTGAAATTGTCGTCTGCAAAAGCTTTCAATTTGGACATGTCTAAAATTTTGTTGTGTGGTAAAGGGTTATTCACAAAACAGTGCAGATAATATATATCCTGTATCAAAACTTTTAGATGTTAACTGGTAAAGCACTTAAATCAGGACTTTTTGATGTTAACTGGTAAAGCACTTATAACAAAGTTAGGTGCCTTTGCCGCCATTGTAGCCCATGATCAGACTGCATGTTTTGTACATTCTGATCTGGATCTACACCATCCGCTTTAATGAGACATTCTGGGCAAGATTAACGTTCAAACTGAAATTATTTCTGTCTTATCTCTGGGATGTCTATTGGCATGCTTTGGTGCTCTAAATGTTAAGAGGGCGTAAATACAGTAACATGTTTAACCCTTTCCCAAACGACAAATTTTGGACTGGTCCAAATTGAAAGAGTTTGCAGATGGTAATTTTAAATTTGATGAAAATGGCAGAAAGGTCTCAAAAAGTGTAGAAAACACTGTGGGAAAAGGAGAAATTGCTCGTTAAGAGCAGTTTCTCCTTTTGCCACAGTGTTTTCAAAAGACTTGTACTGCAGACACGTGAAAATCCGGGCTTGTTTGGGAAAGGGTTAAAATACAGATATACCGGTATATAGAGAACAGAAATCAAATTGAAACATTGCAATTTTTTTTTTTCTGCTAAGTTTCTTTACTATTTTCAATCAAAATATTAACTCTCAATGTGATAAATGTGACTCAAGGCACTTTTATGGACAGTGCAGATCAAGATGACGCTGCACAGAATCTGCAGTGGATCTATACTGTATTAATGGGGAGACTTTCAAGGCAAAATGAACTTTGAACATTTGCAGTTGGGGTTTTTACCGTCTTCTAGAAATGTTCATTTGTTTTAACCCTTTGCTGGGCAACAAAATTGTGAACTTGCCCAATTTGAGAGCATTTACATGCTACAAAGTAAAAGTTACTCATATAATGGGATGACTTTGAAAGGGAAGAAAAGATTGTGAGAAAAGGGGAAAATGCTGGTTCACATCATTTTCTCCTTTTTCCACAATGTTTTTCGAAAGGCTTTTTACTCAGGTTGATTAAAACTTGGGATTTTTTTTGTTAACAGTTGAGGGCTAAAAAGCATTTTTAAAAAAAAAAATTATCAAAGGAAATGAATGTGTTGTAATAAGGAAAGTTAGGAAAACCTTTTATTTTGATAAAGAATTTGGAACATATAGACTCTACATAGAAATATGTGATTTATCCGTCCCTTGTGTGGTTCATGCATTATAAGGATAGATTGATTGTATTAATCCCGTACTGTCAGTGGCCAAAAGCATTTCATCAGTATCAAAATTCCAGTTGACTTAAGTGCATTTTTTTGGTAAGAAAATTAGTTTCTCTGCTTCTGATCATTTCATTATAAGAAAAACTATACTGGTTGAAAGCTAGGTTACTGAAGCTCTTTTGATTTAATACACTATTATGGTTTTTGATTTAATTAACTCTTTACCACATGAAAAAATTTCAGATGGGTCCAAATTGAAAGCATTTGCAGATGACAAATTCATTGTGGCTCAAATGATGGAATCTGTCTTTGATAGAGAAGAAAATGTTGTGGAAGAAGGAGAAAATGCTGGTTACCTGCCTTTTCTCCTTTTTCGATGATGTTTTTAAAAGTTTTCTTTTTCAGGGTCGTTAAAAACTCAGGATTGTTTGGTAATGTGCTATTGTCATATTTTGCCTTGACATGAGAGTTGCAGTTCTCTGAAACCAAGTAGTGTTAATATTCCAATAAAATTTGGTGACATCTCCATTGACAATAATTTTAAAAAAAATGTTTTAAATTATTTTAAAAAAATTGTTTATGTAAAAACAATGATCATTTTAAAACGGCAACATTTTTATCATAGTGATTTGTACAAAGCATGAAAACGTATATCAGAAGTTCAATTTCCAATTCATTCAAGTTTCATACCAAAGGCTTAATTTTTTAACCCACTGTGATTAACCCTTTACCACACAATCCTGAGTTTTAACGACCCTAAGAAAGAAGCCTTTTGAAAATATTGCGGGAAAAGGAGAAAAATATTGGTAACCAGCATTTTCTCCTTTTCCCACAATGTTTTCGATGCTTCCCACATCAAATTTCAATTTTTCGGTTACATTTATTTTGTCATCTTCAAATGCTTTCAATTTGGACTAATCTACAATTTTGTTGTTTGGCAAAGAGGTAAAAAAGAGACTTGGAAATAGATGTAAGTGAATGGAGATTTGGATTTTGATGAAATATTTAGGGCTTCTGACTGTAGAGTGTTGCGGGAATGAAGTGAGAGACCCAATCTTACAAATTTCAGGACTGTTTTTGTAAAAGTATTACACAAAACATTAAGATCATGTAGATTTAAGATCAGACTTCATGATTTTGCAGTCTGATCTTGATCTACCTTGTCAGTTAAAGCACTTAGACTTGTCTCCTCACCCCAAGGGTTAAAGGGTCAAAATCCTGGGTTGTTACTTATCAGTATGTAGTGTTTTGCAAGTTTGTGTTATCAAATTTAGTAGTTAACCCTTTACCACACAAATCTGACTTAATGACGCTGAAGAAGAAAGCCTTTGAAAACATTGTTGGAAAAGGAGAAAATGCTGGTAATCAGCATTTTCTCCTTTTCCTGCAATGTTTTCTACCTTATCAAAGACTGAAATCATCATTTGAGCAATATTTAATTTGTCATCTGCAGACGCTTTGAATTTTAACGAGTCTAAAAAATTTTTCGTTTGGTAAAGGGTTAATTGATTCATAGCATAATGAAAGTTTCTGTCGGTTTTTGAAAACAAGTTTTACACGTATTAAAAACTCCAGTTTGTACGGAATTCTGTTTCCCTTCTGTTTTCTAACCCTTCATTAACAAACCACAAAATTCTAGACATGTCCAAAATTTGGCCAATTCAAAGCAGTTGCAAACGACAAATTAAATGTGGCAAAAATGGTGGAATTTGTCTACGACAGAGTAGAAAAGATTGTGAGATATGAAGAAAATGCTGGTTACCAGCATTTTCTCCTTTTCCCACAATGTTTTCAAAAGCATATTTCCGCAGGTCGTTAAAACTTGGGATTGTGAGGTAAAGAGTTAAATAAGTCAATCTTGACCCTTTACAAAATAACCCAATACCATCACAGCCCTGAAGAAGACTTGAAAACAATTGAGGAAAGAGTAACATTAGAATTTGGCAACATCACCATTGACGATAATTAAAAAAAAAATGTTTTGATGTAAAACAATGATCAAAGACTGAAATCATTATTTGAGCCATACTGAGTTTGTCATCTGCAAATGCTTTCAATTTGGACAAGTCTGTAAGATTTTCGTTCGGTAAAGGTTAATTGATACATAACATAATGAAAGTTTCTGTCGGTTTTTGAAATCAAGTTTTACATACATGCATTTAAAACTCCAGTTAGGATAGAATTCTATTCTCCCTCTGTTTTCTAATCCTTCATCAACAACTTTAAATATCCTCTTATCCTAAACCATAAGGCCTAGGGCTACCAAATTTGGCACCTAGTTTCATCTAATAGACCTCTACAAAAACTCATCAAACAAGATGTCTGTTTGTAAAACAGTCATGCCCCCCTACTGCCACATTGATTCTGTTCTGTTCTAAAGTGACGACCTCATTCATTTGTCACAGTTTTGTTTAGCAATAACGGAATCAATATTTAAAAGCCATTGTGGAAAGTCAAGCTTTTGTTCTCAAAACCAATGCTTGTTTTTCTACAATGTTTTTCTGAAAGTTCAATGTATGATAGTCTATATTAAATGGAAGCAGTTTGGTGTAATTCAAAACCTGGAAGGGAGAAATCATTTTGGTAAAAGGAGAAAATGTTCAATAAAACAATTTTCCTTTTCCTCAAAATGTTTTCTTGGGCTTTCTACCGCTTTGAAAGCTTTGAACTTAATAGGAAGTCTACAGGAAAAATAAATAAATCAACACAAAACAAACAAAAATCAAATTCAGTAACTTTTATTACACCCTTTTAATCTCTTTATCATGTAACACTTTTAACTTTTGGTACTGAAACCAACTCTCAGTCCCTGAAAGAAAAATAAGAAATATTCTTTTAGATCAAGATGAATGTATACCGACCTTTTGATTCTGCATGTTTTGACACAGAATCTCTCTTAAGAACTGTGCATCCCACACTGAATGTGTTTGATTTCTGCATTTTGCTACATAAAAGTTACAGAACATTGCTTTTGAACTTGGCTCATATAGTAGCCATGGATTTCCAATTTTCCTGAAATTGTCTACATGGAGATTTTGTTTCAAGCTTAGTTTTTTTAGCTGGAGGAGTGTCAAAGAAGTCTTAAAGAACGTTTAGAAGCCATAGTGACAACTGATACTTTCCAGTATTTCCCCATGTTTATATACATCATAGTAGATAAATTATAAAGTTTGCAATGTTATTTTTTTTTACATAAAGTCCATGAAAATCATTAGATAATTGAAGTAAAAATTCCACATACCTTTAATTATCAATCGCCGAAAAAGTTTAAAACATCCACATAATTCGATCCTTTAATTGCTGATAATTTGTTGACAAGTCCATCTTTAATTGGGGATGGGTCAAAGTACCGACATGTGTCTGCAATAATCACTAATCAAGTAATTAACATCCTTTAATTGTCCGATTTATAGCCCACTTCAATTGTTCAACGTGATAATCTGTCAACAGTTTGCATAATTATACACACCGTGGTGTGTATACAGAACAGAACAGAATTTTATTGCTGTAAGTAATACAATACTTTTAGCAAACATAAATGAAATATAAAGCCATGAGAGATTAACAGCGAGAAACTATTTTATACTTGAAATGGTGAAAATATATATTATATCTAAATCAACCCCCTTAAAAAAAAAAACTTTTTGAGACATGTTTTCATTGCCGGTAGTGTAGGATCAGCATTCGACTGCACGTTCAGTACAGTCCAACCCTGATTCTACCACCCAGAAACTATTTAATTCAATAATATTTAGTGAAGGTGATACAGGGTCAAGATCAGAATACAACCTTTCTGCATTCTGATCTCGACTCTTATCTGAACATAGACTGTAATCATAGAGTAACACGTATACCTAAAGACTAGCTTCTCTCTCAAAAAGATAATATAAATGAGCCTTTGACTTTTGAAGTTTAGTCTTTTACATTGTATATATATATATATACATATACATACACATATGTATACATAGATACATACATATATATACACACATACATATATACAATAAATATAATAATACAATTAATTATTGATTACTCAAGAAAATGCTTCTGGCTTTCATTGAAAAAAAAATGTATTTAGAAAGATTTATAATAGTTTGTTTATTTTTACTGATCATTAAGTTTTCAAATTTTTTTTAGATTTGGCCATGTTTGATAGTAGCGTTTAATGTATTGTAATCTTAGGTCTCTATAGAATGGACAAATTAATAAAAAGTGGTATTCGGTTTCAATTTGATTTAGATTACACAATTTACATAATCTATCTTCCCGACGTATTCTATTGTATCTCCCTTTTTCAATCTCAAGGTCATGTGAAGATGTCCTAAATCTTGTTAAACTATATTTAAATTTATTGTCCAGCTGAGAGTTAAGATGTTGTTCACATGTAAATTGATGTTTATACATTCTGTAGTAAAATAGCCTTTGTGAATTATTTATTTCAGAGTACCATCTTTGTTGATACTGATCTAGGATTCTTTGTTCTATTTGCGAAAAGCTGATAGAAAGACTTAATTGATTTATCCATAAATTTGATAAGCCTAATTTATCTAAAATCTTTTTTACATTAAATGCCCAGTTTAATCCACCGTAACTTTCATTGCTATTTGCATCATCTCTTAGCATAGAATATATATGTTTTAGGATTGTGTTATTTTCACTATTTAGAAATTTAATCCAGTATCGTATGATATTACATTCCCTTTTTACTAGTAATGGTACTCTACCTAATTCGCCATATATGGCACCTAAGTTGGTTGATTTTTTTACCGATAAAATTTTCCTACAAAATTTAGTATGTACTGATTCAATCTCTTGTGCATTGTGTGTTCCCCATATTTCTGAAGAGAAATGAAGTACTGGTAAAATCAAAGAATCGAATAATTGGCATTTCTTTTCTGTTGTGAACTCATAACGTCGAAATATTGAATAAAGATTATAAAGTGATTTTGATCCTTTTTCAGCAAACAATTTTTGTGTTTTGTTCCATCTACCATTTTTATATAAAGTTACTCCGAGGTATTTAAACTCTTGCACTATTTCTATTTTTTTTTCCATATAAATAAAAATTGTATATGGTATTCGCTCTGCCTTTCTCAAAAATCATACACTTTGTTTTATCGATATTTATTTTTAAAAAATTTTTTTTGCAATAAATTTCTAAATTTTTCAGCAAACCTTTCATCGCCTGTGGCGTATTGGCTATCAATACTTGGTCATCTGCATATAGTAGCATAAATATTCTAAGTTCGTTTAAAGTGAAAATACCATTTAAATCTGAATCAATATTTTCAATAATATTATTTACAAACATCATAAACAAGAGGCTAGAACTTGGATCTCCTTGTTTCACGCCCTTTTGTGATAAAATGGGTTCAGTAATAATATCATCTATTTTTATAGCAGATTTTACACATTTATATATCGATTTTATTGCGTTTACCATTTTTGTACTTAAGTTTTCTTTAATCAATTTTTGCCATAAAATGGATCTATTTACAGAATCAAAACACTTCTCATAGTCAATGAATACACAATATAATTTTTTTCCCTTACTGAATGTTTTAGATATAATGGCATGTAGAATAAACAAACAGTCTATTGTGCTTTTACCTTTTTGAAATCCAAATTGAAAGTCTGATATTTTATTATATTTCATAGTCCATTTTGTGATTCTATTTAATAGAATTTGTGAATAGATTTTACCTAAAATATTGTTCAATGTAATGCCTCTATAATTTGATGAATTCTTTTTATCTCCGCCTTTGAATATTGGAACTATATATCCTAGTGTCCATGTTTCTGGATATGTTCCTTTTTCAAACAAGTCATTATATAAATGGAGAAGGTATTGTGATATAACTTCATATGCACTTTTAATTATTTCTGCGGAAATTTTGTCGGGACCACAAGCCTTATTATTTTTTTGTTAAAAGACTGCATTTCTTAATTCTGTCTCTGATATCGGACTGTCTAAGTCTTCATCTTGGACAAAATCCGAGGTCAAAGCTGCTGTGTTTCCATAATCATGATCAGAAGTTGCTAACAAAGACTTGAAATGATTGTAAAGGCTGTTGGCTTCCGGCATTTCTTCATTGTCATCGTTCGATTTTCTCTTACTGATTTCCTTCCAAAAGGATCGAGGTTCATTTTTCGCGATGTTTTCTAATCTGTTACCTACTTTTATTCTAAACCTATATTTGGCATTCATTTTTACCTTATTATATCTGTTTCTAGAATTCACAAAATTTATTCGATTTTCTTCATTTTTATCTTTGTAATATTTTTTTCTAGAATTTCTAAATTCTTCTTTAGCCTCTCGGCAATTTTGATTGAACCATGCTACATTCCTTTTTTGTTTTTGTCTCTTTTGTTCTTTATTCTGCTTCTTCACTCCAAAAACCTTTAAAGCATTAGAATATAAAAAGGATGATAGTCTTTCTATCATTGAGTTTGGGTCTGTTATTACATTATTTAAATTAGTTAATGTATTTTGATCATTTGTCAATAAAATTCTAAATTCGTCAATTTTTTCTTCATTCCATATAATCTCTTCTTTTATCTTATATTCTTTACTTTGTTTGTTATAATTTATTTCAGGTTTCTTAAGTACGCTGAAATATAATGAAGAGTGGTCAGAAAATTCAGTTAAGTCTTGTATATTAAAGTCATGAATATTTATGAGGTCACGTGGCTTTACTAGCAAATAATCAGTAACACTATTTCCACGTGTCGAACAAAAAGTATATTCCCCTATACCCGCATCTTTATGTATATGCCCATTTACAATCACATGATTTGTTGTTTTGCATAAATTTAAAAGTTTCTGCCCATTTGCATCGAGCACGTGATCCTTGTTCTTTCTGATTGGAACGCTTTCAAAATCAATGTTTTGATTGGCGTTGCCCTCGATGCCGCAATAATCACTTAACATGTAATCGAAAAGTTCACTTGTTCTCGAGTTAAAATCACCCGTAATAAAAGTTTTCCCTTTGTCGCTATATTTATTTATACTACTTTCAAGCTCTTCATAAAAGCAAAAATCATTTTGTTTTATTAGCTTTGACCCGGATGGAGGAATATAGCAGGTGCAAATAAAGACATTTTCTTTGATACTAAGTAGATTGTGATCAATTTTTAGCCACAAAAAACCAATATTGTTTGTTTCAACAATTGATATGAACTTTGAAATATTATTTCTGAAATACACAGAAATTCCACCACTAGATCGTCCTCTTTTACCAGGCTTCGATTTGTTACCAAACAAATGGTAACTGTTATAGTCTTTTATGTCAAGATCAAAACTATTTGTTTGATTGAGCCAAGTTTCTGTCAAAAGTAAGATGTCATACTGAGTAAAATAATGAATGAAATCTTCATCTGTAAGCTTTCGAACAAAACCATTTATGTTCCAAGAACATATCTTAAGCTCCCCGCAGTTGTCCTATTGCTTGATCTCTCGAAAAATTCTGTTCTGTTCTGTGTATACATACAAGATTGTAAACAGTCGTCGATACACAGACTGGGTTATCGATTTTCTTCTCGGCATGCGCGTTCGACTTCCGCTTTTTCCCCAGTCGACTTCGATGCTTACTACATCCCCCATAATACGCGAATAAAATGTTGGAGCCACAAGTTGAGCCACATATGATGATTTTTGAGACACTTTAATTTTTTTTTGAGCAAATGGCTCAAGTGGCAAACTGCAGCCCGGGCCCTGAATCATCTTGTGGTCACTGTGACCTTGACCTTTCACAGATTAACCTTAAAATCGATAGGGATCATTTACACTCCAAGATGAATACCTCTACAGAATTTGAAAGACCTAGGTCAATTCTGTGTCTAGTTATCATCTGGACAAGGTTTGGTCTATATATCATTAAGTTAAAGGCCACTGTGACCTTGACCTTTGATGGATTAATCTCAAAATCGATAGGGATCATCTACACTCTGAGACAAATGTCTGTGCCAAATTTGACGAACCTAGGTCAATTCTGTGTCTAGTTATCCAGACAAGGTTTGGTCTATATATCAACATGTTGATGGTCACTGTGACCTTGACATTTGACCGATTGATCTCAAAATCAACAGGGATCATCTACACTCCGAGACGCATGTCTGTGCCAAATTTGATGAACCTAGGTCAATTCTGTGTCTAGTTATCATCCGGACAAGGTAAGGTCTACCGACAGACCGACCGACATGTGCAAAGCAGTATACCCCCACTTCGTTGAAGGGGGGCATTATTATAGCCCTGGGGTCAAATTTGGCCCTGCCTCAAGGGTCACAAGTTTTACTTAGGTTTATACAGTGAAAACTTTAAATATCTGTAATTACATACTGATTTTGACTCTTCACCAAAATCCAGAGTTTAACTCTTCCGCTGCTAACTGAATGGATTTGACTTTCTTTGATCTAAAGGTATGTGTTTGTTGCATGTCAAGCTGATTTTGGTCAAGATTAGCACCTGGTAGCAGACAATGTAGATCTAAGATCAGACTGCATGTTTCATGCAGTCTGATCTTGATCTATGGCGTCTGCAAAAGCTATCCAGGGCAGTGAAAGAGTTAAATGAATCTGAAATAAAAAGTCTTTGAAAACGTTTTGACAACAGGTAAAGAGTTAACCCTTTACCACACAATCCTGACTTTTGAAGACCATGAGAAAGAAGCCTTTTGAAAACATTGTGGGAAAAGGAGAAAATGCTGGTAACCAGCATTTTCTCCTTTTCCTGCAATGTTTTCTACCCTTTCCAAAACAAATTTCATTTTTAGCCACTTATTTTGTCGTCTGCAAATGCTTTCACTTTGGGCTAGTCTAAAATTTTGTCGTTTGGTAAAGAGTTAACACACAGATTATAAAAGTACATGCATTAACCTCCTGTCTATGTGTCTTTTGACTGTAATTAACCCTTTCCCAAACAAGCCCTGGTTTTCACATGTCTGCGGTACAAGTCTTTTGAAAACACCATGGGAAAAGGAGAAATTGCTTGTTACGAGCAATTTCTCCTTTTCCCACAGTGTTTTCTACCCTTTTTGAGACCTTTCTGCCATTTTCATCAAATTTAAAATTGTCGTCTGCAAACTCTTTCAATTTGGACCAGTCCAAAATTTGTCGTTTGGGAAAGGGTTAAAAAGAAGGATATTCAAACATTATATCATTGAGTAGATGGAGTTCTGATTCACTGTTGGTTAAATGATAAAGCTATCATTGTGAAATTTATATGAAAAGAACCAAAATAAATTTGAAATTCAAATAAAATTTTTTAGACTTGATACAAAATTAATGTGATGTATGCTGCTTAACCCTTTCCCAACAAGCCCTGGTTTTCACGTGTCTGCAGTACAAGTCTTTTGAAAACACTGTGGGAAAAGGAGAAATTGCTCGTGACAAGCAATTTCTCCTTTTCCCACAGTGTTTTCTACCCTTTTTGAGAACTTTCTGCCATTTTCATCAAATTTAAAATTGTTGTCTGCAAACTCTTTCAATTTGGGCCAGTCCTAAATTTGTCGTTTGGGAAAGGGTTAACCCTTTACCAAACGACAAAATTGTAGACCAGTCCAAATTGAAAGCTTTTGCAGACGAGAAAATAAATGTGACTCAAAAATTGAAATTTGTTTTGGAAAGAGTAGAAAACACTGTGGGAAAAGGAGAAAATGCTGGTTACCAGCATTTTCTCCTTTTCCCACAATGTTTTCAAAAGGCTTCTTTCCCAGGGTCGTGTTTTCGAAAAAACATTTTTTCCTATTAACATCACTAGTGGCATCACCAGAATTTGGCACCACAATAACACCACTTGGTTTCATAGAGCTAGAACTTCTATGTCAGGCGAGGATCAATAATAGAATATCAGTGTAAACAGCTCAAGTAATCTCAGTCTCTACTAGTGTAGTTGTCCGTATCATAGCATGACCAGAAGCAGCGATATCAATTTCTTCACACATTGATATACTCTGTGAAAAGGGTGCTTAATGCATCTGCAAAAAGGATTGACCCAGGTCAGCCTGCGCAGTCCAAAACTTTTTGCTATTGGTCAATTTTACTGTATGTCCAAGGACGAGTTTACCTCATGATTAAGTCGGTTGTAAAAGAAAAATGGCTATTATGGATCTATAAATAATGTGACGGCTCGATTGGTATAATGCATTGCGGAGATGCAGTAAGCCCGCTTCTGCCAGAGCATGTCTCATATGCCTGTAAGACTGGAAATTTGGAATTTGATGCATAGAGCAACGTCTGGTATTATCGACACTTTAAGAAATCAGACAGTACCACGTACATGATAGCCTCTACAGACAAAAGTTATCAGCGTTATATTTTGCAGATACTCTCTAGATCTGAGGACAGAAGATATCAAAACTTCATCAAAACTATCATTATGGTTTAATTCCAATCCTTTGTGAGTTAACCCTTTACCACACGACAAAATTCCAGATTTGTCAAAATTGAAAGCATTTGCAGATGACAATAAATCTGACTCAAATATTGAAATGTGCTTTTGGAAGGGCAGAAAACATTGTGGGAAAAGGGGAAAATGCTGGTTACTAGCATTTACTCCTTTTCCCACAAAGTTTTCAAAAGCTTTCTCTCTCAAGGTTGTTTAAAGTCAATATTGTGTGGTAAAGGGTTAAAACATTCAAATTAAAACGACGAATGTAAATAAATATTATTATTTTTAGGCATTTAACTCTTTACTGAACGACAAATTTTTGAACTGGACCAAATTCAAAGCATTTGCAGATTACAAATTAAGTGTTGCTAAAATGATGAATTCTGTCTCTGATTGGGTAGAAAACATTGTGGGAAAAGAAAAAGAAAATACTGGTTACCAGCATTTTCTCCTTTTTCCAAAATGTTTTCAAAAGCCTTCTCTTTAACCCTTTCCCAAACAACAAATTTTAGCCCTTTCCAAATCGAAAGCATATGCAGACGACAAATTTGAAAGTGGTACAAATAAACTTAAGGTTTTTTGAAAGGGTAGAAGACATTGTGGGAAATCCATAAAATGCTGGTTACCAGCATTTTCTCCTTTTCCCACAATGTTTTCTACCCTTCCAATACATAAATCACTATTTAAGCTACATTTAATTTGTCGTCTGCAAATGCTTTCAGTTTGGTCCAGTCCAAAATTTTGTCATTTGGTAAAGAGTTAATCATAGTTTCTTTCACTCATGTTTCAACCTGCAAATAATTGCAGATCCCATATATTATCATTGGCACTTACATGTATTAACCCTTTCCCAAACGATAAATTTAAGACTGGTCCAAATTGAAAGAGTTTGCAGACGACAATTTTGAATTTGATGAAAATGGCAGAAGGTTCTCAAAAAGGGTAGAAAACACTGTGGGAAAAGGAGAAATTGCTCATTATGAGCAATTTCTCCTTTTCCCACAGTGTTTTCAAAAGACTTGTACTGCAGACACGTGAAAACCAGGGTTTGTTTGGGAAAGGGTTAACATCATCATAAATTGCATGATGGTGGACAAAACATGCTTGATTTTGTGATGCAAACATTATTCTATATCTCCAAGTATGACATTTTGCAAGTCAAGCTCATTTTAATACCAATTACTTGGAGGAAAAACACCAACCTCCTTATCCTACATTTTAATGCAGGGAAATTTTAGTTCAGTTAAATTTGCCTTATTTTTTGGGACTTCATGACCAGTGTTTACTTCGTGCAAGATGAACATTATAAAATAGTGATGTCATATATTACATCATAAGTAAGTAAATGTTTTATTATAGTGACATGTGTATACAGATACAGAAGAAAATACTGAACAAAACATATAAACAAACACCTGGCCCCATGGGCCTATATGTCACTTTTAAACATGAAACAATATTATACAGACACGTGATTGGGAGTGGAATTATTCATTTGTAAATAGCAAGTAGGTAAAAAAAAAAAATTCAGAATATCAGTAGAAGTGGAAGTGAGATTTTTTGTATCATATCATATTCTGAATTTCATTGGCAATTCTTATCCCTTGACTCAAAAGTATTAACGGTTTGTCATCAGTCAAGCCATATCTCCCCTAGAAGACATGGATTGAGTGGAGGGCAAACCTTTATTAAACAACCTATTTTCTTAGACCTGATTGACATCTCTCTCTCTCTCTTTCTCTCTCTCTCTAAACGTGACCCATCATGCTAAAAGAGACCGCCTTGTAACCGCAAAATGTATCGATTCTGTGCTCTCTCTCTCTCTGCACATATAATCTATATACATACAGTGTATATACATTATTTTAAATAGGCATTCATTCTAAAAAGGTCAAGAATGACACAGTAGTATAATGATAACGAGTTGACTGTAATGTTCCCTATCAACTGTCAAGAGTAACCGTATTTTCATGAGTATACCACGCGGGCATGTATAACTCGCACCCCTAACTTTACCTTAAAATCTGCGAGAAAAGTCTAGTTCTGATACATTGCGCGCATCCTACTAACAAGCATTTCAAGGAGAATAATTTTAGTTTACTGTCATATCAGGTGTCACACCACTGGTTTTTATAGAACATGACGGACATGAACCCCAATCTTCATGAAATACCAGTACTGCAAAATTTAACTACACATGGCCCCTTTTATCACAATGTTTTCATCTATGACAAATGATGAATAATATCTACAGACCAGACTATCTATGATGTAATCAGCTCAAAACTCTGATACAGAAGCAAACATCCAGACGGCCAGAATTCATTACGTAGGCCCCGCTGGGCTTATCGGTACCTGTCTGATCGGATTAGAGTATTGGGTAAGTAGGTCATTGGGTGCATAGATTTGAAAGAATGACATAAAGCAAAGTATGAAAGACCATACAAATCCAGAATCACTCATTATGTAAGAAGAAGACATCTAGAGCAAAGAACAAAGAAAATAGAATGGGCCAGATACAGACAGAATATAGGGAAAAAATGGATAGATAAGACAGAAGAAAAGAAAGAGAGGCCCTTAATCTTAAGCTTGTTCTAGAAAGGGAATTTATTTCTCAAAGAAAGAAGAAATTACCTGAATATACACAGCATGAAATTAGTGTAACATCTCCAGTCAGCTCAACAAACATTGATGATGTCACAGCCACAGGGAAGCGGTGCGAACTTCGGTCACAGCATCTGAAAGAGATGTAAAAATGAGCACGTCATGATCCAGAACATATGTAAAAGGGACCTTAGACCATAGCATTCAAACATACCTGGAGACCAAAACAAGTTAACATAACCCAAGACAGAGATATGATAGTAAGGAAGTAAACAAGAAATAAGAGAACAGGGGGAGTAACTCTGTCTAGTGCATAGCAGCTCTACTGACGAGGCCTGATGCTGGCCAAAACAGAGAAACAGAGAGAGAGAGAGAGACAGAGAGAGAGAGAGACAGAGAGAGAGAGAGACAGAGAGAGAAGGGGGGGGCAGTCCTATATATGATTAAGAACCGCTGCTGCAATGTTTTCAGAGGAAAAGAAAAAGGAGAGAGAGAGAGGGAGAGGTGAAGGTCGGAAGAGAGAGAGAGAGAGTGAGAAAGATAGAGAGCGAAGGAGAGACAGCGACTGATTTGGGGAAGGGTCTTGTATAAAACACTTTCTCCTTCTGCCACACAGTTTTCAGAAAAAAAAAGGGGGGGGGCAGACAACCACAGGTTGGGGATAGTAGAGACAGCTGGACAAACAATGGGTTAGGAAAAAATATGCAAAGAGGCTTACAGTATTAAAATGGTACATACAGACTCCAAAATCCAAAAGGCAGTCTGGCTGCTTTTGTTGCAATGAATAGAGAGAGAGACAGAGAGAGAGAGATGTGGGGCATCCATATATGATTAAGAATTGCTGCTGCAATGTTTTCAGTGAAAGAAAAACAGTAGAGAGAGAGGGGGGGGGGCGAAGAGAGAAAGAGAAAGTGAGACTGAGAAAAATAGAGAGTAAAAGAGAGGGAAAGTGGCTGATTCAGGGGAGGGTCCTGTATATAATTCTGGCTCCTTCTGCTACAATGTTTTCATATAAAAGGGGGGGGGGGGGAGACGAACAGCTTTGGGGACAGCAGAGACAGCTAGACAAACAATGAAATGGGACAAAATATGCAAAGAGGATTATAGGTATTAAATGGTACTTACAGCCTAAGTCCAAAAGGCGGTCCAACTCCTTTTGCCGCAGTGAATTTACACAGCAAATGGAAATGCCCCTGTCAAAATAACAATTCTTACCCTTATTAAGAAAACTTTCCTTCAAGTTAATATGCTCTGTATTCACACAAAGCTTGAAATTACAGAGGTGGCTTGCATGAAACTTTGCTCGATATTTCAGAAATTTCCAATTGACCATAACTGCCATTATGTGGGCTCTGCGGTTCGAAACCTGGACCCAGCAGGATTACTTGGGTTCTTGGATCTGAACTACCCATATCCGGCCATACTTACACAATAAATCAAAAACAAGCATTTTCAATTTGCATGCAATTCAGATGCATTTTCATGTTTTTCCTGGCATTTCGTGAAAAGTAATCCAATTCTAAATTCTAAAAAAAAGAATTTAAATTAGAATTAAATAGTTTAAAATGATAATTAAATCAAATATCTGAAAAGGTATTCAACTGCTTGGCATTTGAAAACTTGCAGACGAAGTGTCCATAGATTTCATTCGGTGCAAAGAATTTTTTGACAAAATTCTCGACATGTCGGTCCGAAAACTTTGAAATTCCGCTAATTTGAATCTAAATTTAATTCAAAATTTAAATTCTACATACCTGAGCCCAACTTTTGACAGAATCCTGTTTCAAAGCCTCTCAGCTACTTGTCTGCCAAATTTCAGCCAGTTCTGCCAGAAAATAAAAACACCAGACTGGTTCCCGTTTTTTCACTACCTTCTCATATAGGTGTCACACCAATGGTTTTTTTGCCATATTGAAAATAGAGTGACATTGACCATCTTTGAAGCTTCACAAATCGCTTAATGGCAAAACTTTGGCTTTACCGTCTCTTGCTCTCAAAAGTACAGTCATAGTCCTTCAAAAAAATGCATAATCAAGGTACTGAAAGTAATGACAGACTAGCGAATTTGATTGATTGATTGTTTGTATGGTGTTTGACCCTGTTTTCAACATTATTTCTGTTATGTAGCGGTGGACAGTGCATATATCCATGCTTTCCTTCAGTTTCTTCTACCAATACTCAGCACAATATTCTTTCCAAGCCACTGGCTGCTTTCCGCATAACCATCGTCGAAATGTGAGAGAGAAATGAATCCTGTTGCAATGACTATCATCAATCCTCAGAAAGAAATTTGCAGAGTCGGGGATCGAACCAGCGGCCTCCTGTTCTCAAGTCCTGTACACTACCGACTGAGCTGCCGGGGCTATGCGTGCTATTGTCTAACTATTATCCAGTATAAGTTTAACCATTAACCTGCTAAAAATGTTTAATGAAACTTTCAAGCCGATTGTAAACACCTGAATATTGCTATTTCAAAGTTACATTTTTGAAAAAAATATCCTCTTATCGAACAGTGTAGATCCAAGATCAGACTGCATGCTCTGTGCTGTCTGATCTTAGTCCACACTGTCCGCAAAAGGTCATTGATTAGCGGTAGTGCTGGTAAAAGAAACTCCAGGAAAGCATGGATAGGCGCTCTGTCCGCCGCAATATCACTGAAATTATGTTGAAAACGGCGTTAAACACTATACAATTAATGAGTCAATATCCAGTAGTGCAAAATGTAGTTAACTATTTAACTCTCTTTACAAAACCAAAAATTTTACACTCGTCCAAATTCAAAGCTGTTGCAGACCATAAATTAAATGTGGCTGAACTGATGAAACGTGATACCAAAAGGGCAGAAAAAAATGTGAGAAAAGGAGAAAATGATGGTTAACAGCATTTTCTCCTTTTCCCGCAATATTTTCAAAGGGATTCTTCCCCAGTGTCATTAAAACATGGAATTGTTTGGTAAAGGGTTAATATTCAAGAGGTAGAATAACAGTTCAGCATAACAGTGTAACTATACACAATGATGTAAATAATTAATGACAAGGGTTCTCTGTCCAGTGAGGGTTGATATAGCCTGGCATTTGCTGCAAGTTATTACCTATGTGTATCCATTAATAGATTCATTCATAATGTTACAGTGGTGTAGGAATAAGTCATTCTCTGCTTTGCATAAGTCACTTAATTTACATATAAGCAAAGATCATGTACCTTATAAATGACATCTTGTTCACTTAATTACTTTGTAAGACAACATGTTCAACTTAGAGAGGTAGAGATTTAGTTGTTTTTGTCTAAATTGTCATATACCACAAAATTAAGATTTCTAACAGAAAGCAGTATTTTCTGTGAGGTAGTATTTGGCAACTGTGGGTTTTTTTTTTTGTTTTTTTACTTTGAATCTAGGTCAGTCTTGATGCCTATAGACTAGCTTCACTAGCTAAAAAACAACATGTCAACCGATTGCGTTTTTTGCTAAATCCCAATCAATACAGACACCCTAGAAATTGTCCTCTCAAAAATGCCTGTTCACGGCCATGACCCCAATTTTTTGGTCCTCCACTGACATAAAATAGTCCAATCAATATATGATAAAATCACATCCAAATGGTCCCCCACTACCTAAATTTGAAGCAAATCTAAATTATATACCACCAAGCCCTCTCAGCTCCATGAAACAGTGCAACAAGTGCTACTGCAAAATTTCACATTGGACTACTTTTGCCTACTACGACCCGGAAGCAATCTTGCCGTTGTGCGACACCCATATAATATGGAATTTGACTTTCAAGTCAGGTTTTTTATGCCTTTTGGCTGAATCCGAGTATTGCGACAAGGAAAAAATGAGCCAGAGAGAAATCAGGGCCATTTTCAAGGAGAAAACCCATTTTTCTTAACATGGTTGTTTTTGCGGCCAAGACCTAAAAAAAGATGGAAATTTTAAGCGCAATGACCACTCTTACAAAATCAAACATATCTCAGTCAAAACCCAATGGATTTACATGAAATAAAAAGTATACTTTTCTGGATTCTTTTGTCTATCTTTTTAACCCATTTTCATTTATATAAATTGAAAACATTGCATGAAAAGTAGCCTTTTGACAAAAAAAAAAAAAAAAACAGTCTCCATGAAACAGTGCAACAAAAGTGCTACTGCAAAATTTCACATCGGACTACTTTTGATACTACGACCCGGAAGCAATCTCGCAGTGGTGCGACACCATCAGACAACTACAAATGGTGTTGGTTTTTTCAAGGGAGGAAACTTTATTTGCACTCATTAAAATCAAAGTGACACAGGGATTTTCCAAGAGTGTATATACATGAACGGAATAGATTTAAATCAACAGTTCTCTGGGACTGCATATCAAGTGTCAAGGGTGTCTGGTATGCATTGCCTGTCTGTGATAAGTGGAAATCATGCTGTTTACACAGCGGGACCAATACAGAACCTACTTCCACACGTCAAGATCGTTGATCAACCATATTATTTGACACCTTTTTGTTAACTTACACCGAAGTGTGAACAGGTCATTAGAAGAGAATATACACAAATAGAAATAAAATAAAACCTCTACTAATTCAATAAATGTATTTTTTTAATTTATTCATTCTAATTTATATAAAACCTATTGGATTATGTAAATAATAATAGAACGACTATGACATTGTATAAAAATTAGACACGGCCCAATGGCGGCTTATTCTGATCTACCTCCTGATGGTTGAACTAAAACTCGGAAGAGTTTGAGTACGCTGTCTCGGTATAGACTCGAAAGAGTTCGCGTACGCTATAACAAAATGGATACTTTGGAATATGTAGAAATATGTATTATATGGAAGATTTGCCAATCAAAATTCAAATAGAAATATTTTCTTAGATGACTGTAAATTATGAAGAAAACGGCGAAATTCTTGATATTATTTTGAACTACTTTATGCCAATTTTTATATCCTTGCGCTTAAGCACGGGACCTATCGGAAGCAGGTTAATTTTTTAGTGTCTTCTACGGCCAACTTCTCTTAAAAAGGGCAGAGTTAATATACTTGAAATTATGTTTGTCAGCCCGTCTGTTTTTGCGATGTGGTTAGTACATAGAAAGCAGTAATGATGTATTCCAACGTGTTAAGGTACCTAGAAAGCAGTATGAACTAACTCTAAAGCGTTTAGGTATATACACTTATAAACAATAGCAGGTTTAAAGTAGAAATGCATATGTTTCCCTTTTGCAAGCGACAACATTAAATGGCTAAAGCTTAATTGATATTGAGATGTTTTTAACCGAAATATGTTCAACAGACACTTAAAATTCTGATCCCACATTAATTTACACTGCCATCCAACAGATACTCGTACAATCAATTTTTTTTCAGCACCATTCAAAGCGTTAAGTTGGCATGGCCCTTTTACGAGATTAGGTACATAGACAACAGAAATGAGGACTCAAGAGTAATTAGGTACTTAGATAAAATTAATAAGGACTCTAAAGAGATTAGGTACATATAAACAATGATGAAGACTCAAAAGAGATTAGGTACATAGACAAAAGTGATGAAGACTCTAAAGAGATTAGGTACAAACACAACACTGATGAAACTCTAAAGAGATTAGGTACAAAGACAACAGTGACGAAGACTCTAAAGAGATTAAGTACAGAGACAACGGTGATAAAGATTCTAAAGAGATTAAGTACATACAAAAAATGATGAAGACTCTAAAGAGATTAGGTACATAGACAACAGTGATGAAGACTCTTAAGAGATTAGGTACATACACAACACTGATGAAACCCTAAAGAGATTAGGTATATACACAACACTGATGAAACTCTAAAGAGATAAGGTACAGAGACAAAAAATGATGAAGACTCTAAAGAGATTAAGTACATACACAACACTGATGAAATTCTAAAGAGATTAGGTACATACACAACACTGATGAAACTCTAAAGAGATTAGGTACAGAGACAGCAGTAATGTAGACTCTAAAGAGATTAGGTACATACACAACACTGATGAAACTCTAAAGAGATTATGTACATAGACAACAGAGATGAAGACTCTAAAGAGATAAGGTACAGAGACAACAGAGATGATGGCTCTAAAGAGATAAGGTACATAGACAACACAAAAGATGACTCTAAAGAGATTAGGTACAAACACAACAGTGATGAAACTCTAAAGAGGTTAGGTACAGAGACCAAAGTGATGGCAACTCTAAAGAGATTAGGTACATAGATAACAGTAATGAAGACTCTAAAGAGATTAGGTACAGAGGCAACGGTGATAAAGACTCTAAAGAGATTAGGTACATACAAACAATGATGAAGACTTTAAAAAGATTAGGTACATAGACAAAAGTGATGAAAATTCTAAAGAGATTAGGTACATACACAACATTGATGAAACTCTAAAGAGATTAGTACGTAGACAACAGAGATGAAGACTTTAAAGATATTAGGTATATACACAACACTGATGAAACTCCAAAGAGATTTGGTACAGAGACAAAAAATGATGAAGACTCGAAAGAGATTAGGTACATACACAACACTGATGAAACTCTGAAGAGATAAGGTACAGAGACAGCAGTAATGTAGATTCTAAAGAGATTAGGTACATACAAACAATGATGAAGACTCTAAAGAGATTACGTACATAGACAAAAGTGATGAAGACTCTAAAGAGATTAGGTACATACACAACACTGATGAAACTCTAAAGAGATTACGTACATAGACAACAGAGATGATGACTCTAAAGAGATTAGGTACAAACACAACAGCAATGAAAACTCTAAAGAGATTAGGTACATACAAACAGTGATGAAGACTCTAAAGAGATTAGGTACATCGACAACAATGATGAAAACTCTAAAGAGATTAGGTACATACAAACCATAATAAAAACTCTAAAGAGATTAGGTACATTGAAAAAAGTAATGAAGACTCTAAAGAAATTAGGTACATACACAACACTGACTAAACTCTAAAGAGATTAGGTACAGAGACGGCAGTAATATAGACTCTAAAGAGATTAGGTACATACAAACAGTGATGGAGACTCTAAAGAGATTAGGTACATAGACAAAAGTGATGAAGATTCTAAAGAGATTAGGTACATACACAACACTGATGAAACTCTTAAGAGATTAGGTACAAAGACAACAGTGACGAAGACTCTAAAGAGATTAGGTACAGAGGCAATGGTGATAAAGACTCTAAAGAGATTAGGTACATACAAACAATGATGAAAACTCTAAAGAGATTAGGTACATACATAAAAGTAATGAAGACTCTAAAGAGATTGGGTACATACACAATACTGATGAAACCCTAAAGAGATTAGGTACATAGACAACAGTGATGAAGACTCTAAAGACATTAGGTACATACAAACAATGATGATGACTCTAAAGAGATATGGTACAGAAACAACAGAAATGAGGACTCTAAAGAGATTAGGTTAGAATTTTTACCTTGATAATATCTTGGACAAGATTGGAAATGGGTCATGCTGGGTCTCAATGCAAATGCTTTGAATTTGGAACGGTCTTAATTCTTGTTGTTTGATAAAGACTGAACTGTCTCTTCTGTGCCTTACCCACAGTGCGCATAGGATAACTCAATGTGGACAGACACTGTTAGGGAGCTTTTATTTCTGTGTTCTCTGGATATATAGAGTGCTTATTAAATATGAGAAACACATGGATAATTGAGTGGTTGTCTAATATGATTAAAATACTGTTGAAAACAGCATGAACTGCCGATGAGCATTTTATTTTCCTTGATTGTTCATTTTCAGATTCTATCACAAAGGGTATCAAAGCCAAGGGAGATTATCTGGGATGTCTATGTAATCTAGTCATTAACGGAGAGAGAGCTTATCTTGCTACAGGCATCATCTTCTACGATGTTATTATGAATGGTTGCCCAGTCAACTGATGAAATGTTCAAACATCACTTGTCTTTTTTTGTGTGTGTTTACTTTTGTTTATGGACAATTATTGAAAATTAATGTTTTAAGAACTTTCATACAGAACTTAAACCTTTACCAAAAGACCACTTGATTTTACAGAGCATTATGTGACGGCTCTTGAAAGCATCTTTGGAAGAGATGAAAATGCTGGTTACTAGCACTTTCACTTTTTTCCATCATTTTTTTCACCTTTGTAGTACAAATCCCATTACTTGAGCCGCATCTTACTTGCTGTCAGCATCATGCTTTCAAAAGGAGAGTCAAAACTATTTTCATCTCATTGAGTTAACTCTTTACCAAAAATTCCTAGTTTCTGCGGCCCTCAAGGAGACATCTTTGGAAAATATCGTGGGAATAGAAGAAAATGCTGGTAACCAGTATTTTCTTCTTTTCCCACAATGTTTTCTAGCCATTCTGATCTAAATTTGGATCATTTTTGACAGATTTGTCTTCTGCAAATGCCTTCAATTTGAGCTGATCTAAACTTTTGTGTATGGTAGAGTAATCCATTGTTTGATATTTCATCAGCTCTGAGTGAAAGATCTATCAAACATTTTCAAAAAGATGTCTAAGGACAAAAAAGGATATAAGGATAAATTAAGGAATCAGTAAAATTTTGATGGCCAGTATTGAATGGAATTTACTTTGATATTTTTTGATAAAGATATTCTTCATTTTTTTTTTCATGGCAGTTTTGTAATAACACAAATAAGTCAGTATTAAAGTTTTTGTAATGTTTATATGTCTGATGGACACAAAAATCATTGATATAGAACAGAACAGAAATTTTATTTTGACACATAAGCATACAAGCTCAATTTTCATAACAATTAATTACAGAGCATGCAATGTATATGACATATTTCAAGTTACAAATACTGAAGAAAATGAACTATTTCAGTGATTAAGTTAACATTTTTTCTAGACATCTTAAAATGTGAGAGTGCTTTAAATGCTATTAATCTTTTCCTGCAATGTTTTGTATCATTAATCGAATTAAATTCAGTTGAGAGCTTTTGACAAGTTTTGACAAGATTTATCGCTGTGTAAAAGACTAGCATAATTGTATCTTAACTCTTTACCAGGCGGCAAAATTTTAGCCTTATCCAAATTGAAAGCATTTGCAGACGACAATTTATGTGTGGCTGAAAAGTTGCAATTTTTCTTTGATAGGGTAGAAAACATTGTGAGAAAAGGAGAAAATGCTGGTTACCACAAAGTTTTCAAAAGGCTTCTTCCCCAGGGTTGTCAAAAGTCGGCATTGTGTAGTACAGGGTTAACTAATACCCATGCTCCTTAGTAGCACTATGACAAAAACTAATACAGTGCATTTCAGATTGATTTAACAATACAGATTAATATACCTGTTCCTATGAAGACAAGACTTTTTGTTCTTGCAAGTATAAGGCTTTTGAAAACATTGTGGCTAATTGCATCAATTTATAAAAGGTAAACAAAGAAATGTAGTAACAACCATAATACATATTTACATACACATAACTGTACGAATACAGTAAAACTTAATTATAACAAACTCTGATAATGCGAATTTTCACTTAGTACGAATCGAAATCAATTCCCCGGCAAAAACCTTCTTTCGCCTTTGTAACGAATATAACGAATTTTCGCATATTGCGAATCAAAAATCAGGTCCGCAGATATCCATTTCAACTGAAAATACCTTGGTTACACTGAAGTCGCATCTAAGGGTCTTTACTTACCAAGTCAGTTATTCACACCTTCCCGCTTGCCCAATTAACACGTTGACGCGAGAGGCGTTGATCTACACAACATAAACTGACTGCGTTATCGATTGATAATTATCGTGGTAAGGTATAATTTGCCACAAGTAGAAAAGTGTCGTCTGCAAATGCTTTCAATTCCTACCGGTATAAAATGTGTTTTGAATGATTAACATCGCTCACTCGATTAAATAAATACGAAATCAGCAACTGGTTTTTCCTACCTGTCATAAATGTCATTGGATACTATAAATATAACACATATTTGTCAAAGTATGTTAGAAAAACATTTTTCTGGTAAATAAATGTTACACTGCATGTACATGTGTCCACCTTTGAGTCCCGAAATATAACGAAGTTCGTACTATCAATAAAGCGAATTATGCTTATAGCGAATTAAATCTGACGGTCCCGTGAAATTTGCTATATCAGAGTTTTACTGTACATCTTTATTTTCTTATAATTCATACTTTTGAAAACACTGTGACACAAGTTAAGACTATGTACAACCATTTATACAAATGCTAAATAGCTTATCAGACAATCATATTATATTATAGGTGTTTTATTAACCCATTACTGCAAAGATATGACCTTTTTGTTTTATTGACTTTGGGGCTTCTGAAAACATTGTGGCCAATTGTATCATCTAATAAAAAGTAAACAAAGAAATGTAATAGGCAAACCTTATACATTTTTCATTACACTTAACTGTATTAATAACCTGTAATTTTTACTTTTGAAAACATTAAGATAATGGCTGTTACAATACACGTAAAGATCAATATGGCAATATAACAACTAACGTTAATCAATATTCTAGATATGACGCCATTTCTGTGTCAGTACGACGTTAAATATGTTTAGGATTTGAAAACTTTTGGAAACATTGTATCAGCAGACTACATTGCACCTAAAGCTTGCTGTACATATATCGTTATTATTCGCAGTCTTTATCTATTAACCCATTGCTATAAATTTTAATATTTTAATATGCCTGTAAGTTGAAGTTTCTTGAGAAAATTGTGACAAACTAGAGTTATCACTAAACGTGATCAATACCCCCCCCCCCCCAGCTCCTTGTCACAAAACAGTCTTTGTCACACAATGCAGAATGGTTTAGTACAAAAGTAAGAGTTGAAAAAAGTTCAAGGGGAGATAATTCCACAAGAAATCGCAGCAGGGTCATGAAAATTCCACATGCACAACCTTATATATATAGGAACACTGTATGTAAATTTGAGTTCAGTATCTGAAAAATTTCCAAGAATTTTGCCAGACAAAACTGTGTCTACGGACAGACAGATGGACGGACAGACAGTCAGCCATGGTGATTCCAGTATACCCCTTGAAAGAGTTTGAGTAAAAGTAGTTCTGGCATAAATTGTGCCGGAATACACTTAAAAATACCATGTACATATTTTTTTTTCAGTTTCATATTACTATAGTATTGTATCAGAACATTGTCTTGTTCTGTGAAGTACGGAGTATTTTTCAGTTCCGTATGGCATTGGGATTGGCATTCCATATGGCATTGGGTGGTTCCATGCTTTAGGCAATCCCCATGAAAATAAAGGACAAAATAAAGAAATGATGGTAACTGCCAATGCTTGATAATACCCAGCATTGCTCTACTTGTGGCCACTGACTGAATAAATGTCTTATTTAACCCTTTACCAAATGACAAAATGTTAGACTTGGCCAAATTGAAAGCATTTGCAGACGACATAATAAGTGTGACTCAAAAATTGAAATTTGTTTTAGGAAGGTTAGAAAAAATTGTGGGAAGTGGAGAAAATGCTGGTTACCAGCATTTTCTCCTTTTCCCACAATGTTTTCAAAAGGCTTCTTCTTCAGGGTTGTTAAACCCCGTGATTGTGTGGTAAAGAGTTAAGAAAAATTGATGAAGTATAGAAAAGTTCTAATGAAAAGGTATTTCATGTTTAAGTCTATACATCAGAGTTCCAGATGGAGGGAGTGATTTTGATTTCAAAACTGAAAATATTAGTTTCTTTTTTTTTTTTTTCCACTAAACCCTATGTTATAGGTACTCATTAAAATTGTCTCATCAAGACGATTCTAATGAGTACCCACAACATAGGGTTTGGAAGAGAAATAATGGATTTAGAATACCATCATTCCCTCTTATCCTGAACTCTGTATACATCAAATGATCGCACAGTCAATGATCTCAAGCATGATAAATGTTTTCATATTTATAGAAAACACCTTTTAACCCTTTACCACACAAACCAGAGATTTTGCAACTCTGAAGTTGATTGATTGATTGTATAGTGTTTAACGCCGTCTTCAACATTATTTCAGTTATATCACGGCGGCCAGTGCACCTATCCATGCTTTTCTGGAGTTACATTTACCAGTACTCCGCACAATATTCTTTCCAAGCCACTGGCTGCTTTCCCACATAACCATCGTCGAAACAATGCTCAGCGGTGAGAGAGGACAACTCTGACATAAGAGGCTTTTGAAAATATTGTGGGAAGGTAGAAAATACTGGTGACCATCATTTTCCCCTTTTCCCACAATATTTTCTAACTTTACAGACAAAAATCCCATCATTTGAGACATACACGTTGTCTTCTGTAAATGCTTACAATTTGGACCAGTGTAACATTTTTTGTTGTTTAGTAAAGAATTAAAGTTCTTATGTTGTTTCTTTCGTCACATGGCCTGATGTTTGGTTTTCATTCAGATAGAAGGCTTTTGAAAACATTGAAAGAAAAGGAGAAAATGCTGGTACTCAGCATTTTCTCCTTTTCCTGCAAAGTTTTCTATCACATAAGCCATGTTTATTTCTAAAACACTTTCTATATGGACCAGTGTAAGATTCTGGTCTTTGGTAATGGGTTAACCCTTTCCCAAACAAGCCCTGGTTTTCACGTGTCTGCAGTACAAGTCTTTTGAAAACACTGTGGGAAAAGGAGAAATTGCTCATAACGAACAATTTCTCCTTTTCACACAGTGTTTTCTACCCTGTTTGAGAACTTTCTGCCTTTTTCATCAAATTTAAAATTGTCGTCTGCAAACTCTTTCAGTTTGGACCAGTCCAAAATTTGTCGTTTGGTAATGGGTTAAAAATTAAAATGTTCGACGTCTGTGTCTCTGCCTTCCATGTTGTCCATGATGAAGGATATCATGATCCACACAAAACCATGCAGCACAACCATGGCACCAGATTCGGGCCAACTGCGATCCACATAGAAGACAAGTTCCTGAAAATATACATGTATCATTATGATACAACTTTAGACAAATTATTTCAGACTTTTGGTTCTGGTAAGTTCAAAACAACGATAGTCCAGCTGGGTAGCTCAGTGGTTGGCGTATCTGACTCGTATTCTGTGGTTACGAGTTCAATACCCGGTTGAGGCAAACTTTCTTTCAGGCGATTTTTCGCCTCTCACCTCTGATGCATGTGAGAAAAGTAGTCAGTGGCCTTGGACAGAAAGTTGTGTCAGTACTGGTGTGAGAAAGCCAGGAAACACATGTGTGCGTCACTGACCGCCATGATATGACCTGAGCTGTTAAAATGGCGTTAAACTCTATACAAACCATATAAATAAATCTGAATCAAAACAACTATATGCACACAAATTATGTCCACAGTCAAGAAAATATGTACAAGCCTATCTAGAAATTTGCAAAATTGTCAAATCAAGAACATAATTATGATTTATTACATCCTGTGAGCCCAAAAATAAGATGATCAAGGGTTTATCCTTTACTAAGCAATACTGTATTTTTACAAACCTGAGAAAATAGGCTTTTGAAAACATCTTGGAAAGTGGAAAAAAATGCTGGTAACTAGCATATTTTTATTTTTCCCACAACGTTTCCTACCCAAATCATAGACAAATCTCTTTATTTGAGGCACATTCTATTTGCTGTCTGCAAACCATTTTTATATGAATTGGTCAGAAATTCTGCTGTCTGAGGTAACTCTTTGTCATACAACAGTAAAAATTGTGCACATGTTGACTGGATGGGCCCCTGCTGGCATATGTGCTCACACATGAATAAAACCACTATTTAACCTTATCCTGCTGAGTAAAAACAAATTTTCTTGTTACAAAGGTTTTTTTTTTTTTTAAGGAAAAATATCTTCTTAACAGACACTGTAGATCCAAGATTAGACTGTACGTTCTGTGCAGTGTGATCCTGATCTAGGCTGTACGCAAAAGGTTAGTGAGTCGCGCTTAGCAGCCTAAGGGTTAAAAAGCGTTGCTACTGCTAATCGATATCCCAGGGCCTTGATTCATACCATAGCAAAATAATGTAGTACAGAATGATTCTTTTCTTGTGCTATTTGGAAATTTAATTTTTTCATAAGCATTACCCAGTAACCCAATGCTATCATTCAACAAAATGAAAAACAGTGAGGATAAAGTGGCAAATGCTCGTGAGGTTACTTTTCATTATTTTACTTAATTGGGAGCCACAGAAGAGTTTCAGTATTCATATTCCAGTATCTCTTACGCTGTCTATCTTTTTTAAAAATATTTCTTGTCACTCCTCCAAAATGAAAACATTCACAGACAACAACTTTGAAAAAGGTTCATGTAGGCTGAAGTTCTAGGATAGGGCCAAAAACATTGTAGAAAAAGGAAGAAATGCTGGATACCAGCAGTTGATAGGTTTGGGCAGATATTATTAGTTACCCGAGACATTCAACACAGGCCTGGTCAAGATCATCCGCCAATTACCAACGTAACTATGGACCATCAGTTGTCATTGGCCGAAGGCAAACACTGCTTCCAATGATTTACAGTATTTTCAGTAACAGACCAGTTTGGTAAATTGGAATTATAGAGTAAATTGATTGGTAACAATTTTTCTTTTTTATTTCTTATCATTAAATCAGTGTTGGTAAATCTGGTTTCTAAATTACCTCTTAACCCTTTCCCAGATGACAAATTTTAGACTGGTCCAAATTGAAAGAGTTTGCAGACGACAATTTTAAATTTGATGAAAATGGCAGAAAGTTCTCCAAAAGGGTAGAAAACACTGTGGGAAAAGGAGAAATTGCTCGTTACGAGCAATTTCTCCTTTTCCCACAGTGTTTTCAAAAGACTTGCACTGCAGACACGTGAAAACCAGGGCTTGTTTGGCAAAGGGTTAAGACTGGGTATTATTCCCAAGAAACAATTAGAAGCCATGTTATTGGTATGGAAATCATCATCATGCTGCATTGAAACTACATAATTACTTTGTTAACTCTTAACTCCAATTGGTTTACTATATATAGCCACGACATGTAAGTTCACAATACATTTTGCTTCCTGGTTATCGGTATTTTTCGGTCATAACAAACATTGGAGCCATCTACCAGCTTGTCTGACCTCTATTTTCTGTGAAAATACATTTACTCAAACATCACTCTTTCTAAGCCAACTTTAATTTCCAAATTATTAGTTTTGAATGAAAAAAAAAAAACATTCTATTAGTGAAAACGATGTAATCAGCACCTACTGCTTAACAGCGTTTGCCCCCACCCTCTAAAATCCATCATTACACACAGTTTTACTAACAAACATACATGATGAAGTATTTAGATCATCTACCATATCATGTGGCAATATTTTTGAATTGTGATTACATACTGGCACCAACTGTATCAAGTTATATGAAATTTTGATGAATACCATGGAAGTCACATGATTCAATTTCAAAATAGTTACAGGACAAAGATGTAGTTCAACGGCGTTTTTCAAACGTTTGGATGAAACTGAATTGTATTTTCTATGATGCTAGGTTAACGATAATATTGAAAATAATTTTGAATTGATTTTAAACTTTGTTTAAATTTTCAAGAGAGATGGACATGCTTACTACTGACATAAAAGCATGTGTAACTAAACTTAAAAGATCACGATTCTGTAAATCGTTTCAATTTAATCGATTCAACTGGCATAGAAAATAACCTCGGCCCATACATGGGTAAATTATACTCTCAAACAAGATACCATGTTGTTATTTTTTTCATTAAAACTTCATTTACAAGATAAATATGGGAAACACGTATTTGGAGATAAGATTTGAAATATGATAATGAAGTTGGAGGTATTTAACATACAGGCATGCCTGCATGTATATTTAATTCACAATGGACAAATATAGTGGTCTCACTAGATCAGAAATATATGCTGCCATTTTCAAAACAAACTACATACACTCTCTTTACCATAATGCCTAAACCATGGCAAGTAACAATATCTTGCAATTTTTGTTCAGCCAACATGCTTATCACTAAACTCGTTTTATACCCACACCAAGGACATGCTTAGAATTACAAGACTCAATCCAGACTTCCAGTTAAGAGGGAGTGATAGTATTCTAAATCCATTATTTCTGTTCCAAACCCTATGTTGTGGGTACTCATTAGAATTGTCTCATTGAGACAATTCTAATGAGTACCCATAACATAGGGTTTAGTGGAGAGTGATTAATATTTCAATTTTGAAATCAAAATCACCCCCTCTATCTGGAGCTCTGTCAATCTATCTGATGTAAGTTGCAAAAAAAATACCCTAGAGGTAGCAAGAAACACTGCAATTTAGATTTTGCATTGTGATTTATCTACAAAGCATTAGTTGTCTTGTGGCTATATTTATCACAGAACTATTGTAAAAAATAATGTGACCTATCAGTTATTGAGCACTGATCTTCACTTTATTGAAAAAGAAAATGGGTGATTTTTTTTTTCAACTTCTGTAAGGAAAAGTTAGGAATATGTAAAGGACTATGAAGTGTTAAAACTGATGAGAACTTTGAAACAGATTGATAGACAATCAACTGTCACAACAGGAATCCTCTACTCTCTCTCTCTCTATATCAGAAATCCTTACCTCCTCCATGACTGCTAGCTAAAGCTACTGTTTGCCCATTCTGGGATCTGCTCTGTCTGTTTTGTCTCAGGTCAGTCATTGGACCACGATTAAGGGCCAAATCTACAATCATAGCTCTCTGATTACTTGCATTATGTAAGTTATTCAGAGTAGCCTGTAGCTGTCTCATATGGACAATGCTGACCATTCTATATTGAGGATACCTTACTTGATCAAGATTAATCACATCATTTTGCCTGGTTGGTCTATGTTCTCTAATCTGTTGTTCTCTTCTTTCCCTCAAACTAATCTGTTGTTCTCTTCTTCCCCTCAAACTAATCACATCTGCCTCAATCCAATTCTCATCAGAAGCTTGTGTAGGTTGTGTTTCATTGTTTAAATGATCTGTGTCTGCTGTTGTTAAATTATCTGGAGGGTCTCTATTCTGGCTGTCATCACTCTCATTTGACTGCTCATTTGAAACTTGTGTAGGTTGAGTTGTATTGTTTAAATGATCTGCTTCTGTTGACTTATCTGGAGGGTCTCCATCCTGGCTGTCACCACTGTCATATGACTGTGTACAATAACTCACAACTCTATCTGGATGCTGTATAATTTGGAATGTATATTCATTACTATATTTCCAACATTTTGTATCACTGCCATATATCTCCTTGCTATATGTATTGATATCATCAGAGTCATCAATTTCTTTCACATAAGTCAATGATTCCTGTTCATGTAAAGTTTTGCAATGCGAATCATCTTTATCAATCATTTCATTTCCAGGACGAGATACTGGACTTTTGCCAACATGGAAAGACTCGGCATTGTTTGTAGAAGTACAGATAACTTTATTTTTATCTTGAGTGCTATATCCAAATGATTCTTGATAAGGTGTAGTCTTCTCTGTTTCCTTGGAATGTCTGGAATTAATTCTTTTATTCCTCTTTACCATCAGTATGCTAATATTTGTAGAAATCCTGAAAACTTTCCAGGAACAAGTATCTCTGTACCTGATTATTCTTGAATGATTTCTTCTCCTTTCGCACTTGACTATTTTTTTTCTACCTTGGATTCTTATTGGCTCAGCTGGTCTGATGAAATTGTCCATTTGGAAGGTACTGCAGAGCCAATGCCAGAAAATTATTAAAACCTGGAGATATTTTATACGCAGATACAGTAATAAGTGGCGTAAGACATGTAACAAAAGTTTACAGTTGTCTTTTGTAGTACCACTTTTACTTCTATCTGTACCAATTCGTACTTGCCTTGTTTCTTTTGATTCATCAGATTCATGCCTTATCTCACTTGTTTGTTTCTCTTTCCCATCACCTGTGTCTCTATCATTATCTTTTTTTGACATCTTTGTTTTGGATATCTTCTTTCCCTTAATTAGAGTGTTATTTCTTTTCTTCAGGTATCCTTTGTTCACCGTTCAATTTTATAGCATAAAGTCAATGTCCAGTTTCTCTTCTTATTTTGCAAGTACTTTCCAATTTATTCTTTCAGTGTGAGAATCTTTTTCCCCTGTGTAGTGTCTTATTCTTTTCCTACTCGGAACTTTTTATTATATTATCCTTCTAAATCGGATTTTGCAGTCATCAATGTTAAGAATCTTGGAAGGATGTGCTCCTATATAAACAAAATAAACAGATAAAATTTAACTCTTTACCACACTATAAAATTTTAGACTCATCCAAATTGAAAGCATGTGCGCAGAACAAATCAAATGTGACTCAAATGCTGATATTTGTCAATGTATCAACCCTTTACCAAACAACAAAATTTTAGACTAGTCCAAATTATAAGCATTTGCAGACAACAAAATAAATGCAACTCAAAACCTAAAATTTGACTTGGGAATGGTAAAAAACAATGTGGAAAAAGGAGAAAATGCTGGTTACCAGCATTTTCTCCTTTTCTCACAATGTTTTCAAAAGCTTTCTTTCTCAGGGTAAGGAAAATTGGGACTGTGTGGTAAAGGGTTAAATGGTAGTAAATATTTTGAGACAAAATGTTTTCAAACAACTTCTTCCTCAGGGTCATTAACCCTATACGACAAAATTTTAGCCTTGTCCAAATTGAAAGCAAATGCAGACAACAATTTCAGTGTTGCTCAAATGGTGCAACTTTTCTGTGATTGGGTAGGCTTGGGCTCTGAAGGGTCTTGCCCATGGACAATCCAACAAAAACTCAAGTGCTTTGAGTAAGAATTAAGCCTTCCAGATTTTGAAACCAATGCATTCACTACAGAGCCATTTGGGTCTGTAACTGCTCTGGACAATGATATTGATTGAATGGTGTTTTACACCCCTTTCAACATATTTCAGTCATATCATGGTGCCAGCACTCTTATTCATGTGTGTCCTGAGTATATCAATATAAGGCTAGGGCTCAGAAGTGTCTTTGCAAAAGCCAGTCCATTGAAAACCAGTGCCTCAAGCCTGGATTGAATCCAGGACAGTTCTAAACAACATTTTGAGAAAAGGACCAATTGCTTGTAACAAGCAATTGTTCCTTTTCCAACAATGTTTTCCACACTTTTCAAAACAGTTTTTCTTTCCTTAAATGTTGTTTACTCAGTGTAAATTTTCTAAGTATTTGGTTTGTGGAAAAATAGGCTGTGCAGAAATTGAAATATATATAAATGAGTAGGCCTTTGGAAAAGGCTGTTTCAGTAATGCATAATAAACAAGCAAGTCGTTCGATAATACTAGTCCATTTTGTCAAAAAACCAGAAGGGTCATGATGAATCAGATTTTGACATGCAGAACATATAATACATGGACGTGGAAATCGATATTTGACCAATCAGGTCATCGCATTTATTTGGCCGGATGTGCAGCCTTGCTGTCTGCTATTTCGGCTCCCAAATAAGCGACTGTTAATGTTGGAGAAGTCCAATGTTATGTGTGTTTACAATGCTTGAATTTAAGAAAAAGTTAAAAAGATGTACCTTGCAAACATGTACAGCCTACATGAGATATACGAAGAGGCTACAAAATTTGCATCTGCATCAGAGACCACCAGAAACAAGAGTGGCCTCTCCTGAATGTAATGTAAACAAGAGTGATCTAACATTATTTCTGAAAAGAGATGGGCAGAATTCTGCGCGTTTTTCAGTAGCCTGTACCGATCCCTACACACTTGCTGTTTCAGGGGAGGTAACCAGTCCAGCTGACCATCAGTTTCAGGGCATGGATGATAAAAATCCTTTTTTAGTTAAAACAGCCAAACCCCTTGTCACATTTTAGGATTTCATGTACATAAAAACATGTACATAAAAAAGCATCCCAACTCTTTAGCACAACTTTGGAAAAAAAAAGTTTTAAAGTTAAAATTTTCAAACAAATTTTGCTCATTTTCTAGCATATAGCATGAATGGCTAAAACCTATTTAACCCTTTACCAAACAATCATGAGTTTTAACGACACAGAAAAAGAAAGCTGTTAAAAACTTTGTGGGAAAAGGAGAAAATGCTGGTCACCAACATTTTCACCTTTCCCAACAATGTTTTCTACTCAAACAAAAAGAAATTTAATTTTTGAGTCACATTTATTTTGTCGTCTGCAATTTCAATTTGAACAGTCTTAAGATTTTTTTCATGTGATAAAGAATTCAATGAAGAACTGATTTTTTTCAGTCATGACTGTATCTGTTTTAACCCTTTCCCAAACGACACATTTCGGACTGGTCCAAATTGTAGGAGTTTTCAGATGACAATTTTAAATTTGATGAAAACGGCAGAAAGTTATCAAAAAGGGTAGAAAACACTGTGGGAAAATGAGAAATTGCTCGTTACAAGCAATTTCTCCTTTTCCCTCAGTGTTTTCAAAAGACCTGTACTGCAGACACGTGAAAACCAGGGCTTGTTTGGGAAAAGGTTAAGGACCCTATAAAAGAAAGCTTCTGAAAACATTATGGGAAAAGGAGAAAATGCTGTTTTAACGACCCTGAAGAAGAGGCCTTTTTCCCCACAATGTTTCAAAAGCTTTCTTTCTCATGATCGTTAAAAGTTGGGATTGTGTGGTACAGGGTTAACAAGGGTTACATACCACATTTTGAAATTGAGACTTGAAAATCATCCATTATCACAGGTTTTAACCCTTTCCCAAACAAGCCCTGGTTTTCACATGTCTGCAGTACAAGTCTTTTGAAAACACTGTGGGAAAAGGAGAAATTGCTCGTAACGAGCAATTTCTCCTTTTCCCACAGCGTTTTCTACCCTTTTTGAGACCTTTCTGCCATTTTCATCAAATTTAAAATTGTCGTCTGCAAACTCTTTCAATTTGGACCAGTCCAGAATTTGTCGTTTGGGAAAGGGTTAAATGTATTTAGTGCCAGCTTTGATCCCACTCGTCACAACTCGGCCGATTCCGTACCTACATCTAACCTCGTCTGTATAAAGGCGGCTTCCATTTTGAATTACCAATCACATGATCTTAAATATGGCAGCGCCCTTGTAAATCGCTTGGCAACGACATGTACAACCATGATGGAGTTATTCACATCTATCGATCTGTCGATGAAAACTCCCAACGGAATTGATAAACCGCACTAAAAATTGAATGTACAAACTGTATGCAGACTGAAATATTCTTAGAAAGATAACGATAGAAAATTGACTCATATTTTCTTTTTTAAGAGGAGCCTTACAATTTCAATAACAGTAATACGGTGTGCTTCCGGAAATGTGCGAAATGTACCGTGTAGGTGCATATCAAGCTACGTGATACAGCCGAGGGATTTGATCACTGGATCACCCGAGGTATGCCGAATGCTTTGATCCGTCTCATCTTTATAGCTTATTAACATATGACTATAGTACTACTTTTTTATTTTATGCTCTTTAACTCTTTACCACACGACAAAATTTTAGACTAGTCCAAATTGATAGCATTTGCAGACGACAAATTAAATATGACAAAATGGCAATATTTGTGCCTGATAGGGTAGAAAACATTGTGGGAAAAGGAGAAAATGCTGGTTACCAGCATTTTCTCCTTTTCTCACAATGTTTTCAAAAGGCTTCTTCCTCAGAGTCGTTAAAAGCCGGGATTGAGTGGTATCGGTACCATAACCGAATTAATGTTGAAAAGTGGCATAAAACACTATTCAATGAAACAATAATTTAACCCTTTACCACACAGTCCCGAGTTTTAACGACGCTGAGAAAAAAGCCTTTTGAAAACATTGTGGGAAAAGTAGAAAATGTTGATTACCAGCATTTTCTACTTTTCCCACAATGTTTTCTACCCTATCACAAACAAATTCCATCATTTTGGCCACATTAAAATTGTCGTCTGCAAATGTTGTGAATTTGGACTCCTTCAAAATTTTGTGGTTTGGTAGAGTTAAAACATGGTTGGGTTGTACAATAAAACCACAATTCTTTTTTTTAAATACATGTACATAGTAGAGCCATCTAGCTCATTTTCAACATGTTGAAGTTCTAAAAATAGACATACGATATATACACCTTTTCTCATGTAATAACTTCTTTTCCATCAGCATAAATTCACAGCCAATAAGTAATCTAATCCTCGAGTAGCAAATGAAAAAGTTTGTTCTCTTTTAAAAAGGTTATCAAAGAGCACATCGATGAAATCAAATCCTTCCAAATGTTCTTTGAGATAGTGATTTCTTCAGGCCCCGGATGCACAACTTCTTGCATGAGCAGTCAAGATTTCGTACACGAAAGTTTCGTACACGAAAGTTTCATACACGAAAGTTTCTGGAATGGAAAGATGTAAATGCACTTAAAAACTGAAAACAAATGTTGTTATTTCCAACTGTAAAATATTTTAACAATAATGAAAAAGCACACAATATGTGGAAATTTAAGTACTTTTCATATAAACATCAGAACACTATGTTACACGATAAAAAACATTTTAAAGGACTTTAACCCTTTACCACACTATCCCGAATTCTAATGGCCCCATGGAAAAGGACTTTTGAAAACATTGTGGGAAAGAAGAAAATGCAGGTAACCAGCATTTCCTCCTTTTCTAACAAAGTTTTCCTACCCTTTCAAAGACAAATTTCGTAATTTGTGCAACATTTATCATTTGCTTATGCTTTCAATTGGACCAGTCTAAAATTTTATCTTTTGATGAAGAGTTAACTCTTTATCACACGACAAAATTTTAGCCTAGTCCAATTTGAAAACATTTGCAGACGACAAAATAAATGTTACCCAAAAATTGAAATTTGCTTTAGGAAGGGTAGAAAACATTGTGGGAAAAGGAGAAAATGCTGGTTACCAGCATTTTCTCCTTTTCCCACAATGTTTTCCAAAGCTTTCTTTTTCAGGGTCGTTAAAAGTTGGGATTGTGTGGTAAAGGGTTAAGGGTGCTTATTTCTTTTCAAGTACTTTTGAAGCTTGCAAGAGCCCAAAAAAATCTCCATTAAATCTTTACCAAACAACAAAATTTTAGACTGGTCCAAACTGAAAGCATTTGCAGACGACAAAATAAATGTGATTGAAAAATTGAAATTTGTTTGGGGAAGGGTAGAAAACATTGTGGGAAAAGGAGAAAATGCTGGTTACCAGCATTTTCTCCTTTTCCCACAATGTTTTCCAAAAGCTTCTTTCACAGGGTCGTTAAAAGACGGTATTGTGTGGTAAAGAGATAACACAAAGTCATGCAGAAGAAAAACTCTTAACCCTAAAGTGGCCCCTAAAAAGCAATTTTGGCTAATCTAATCATATTTAGCAGATCACCTGTGCATCTCTTTCATCAGCATTCGATTGGGAATGTGTAATGCCTTGCTAAGGACACCTCAAACTGACACTCACCTTCAATGGAGGTCAGACTCTGATTTTCTGAAGACAAGTTCAACACTTTTACTGCTGAGACACCGAGAACCTCTCCTGTGCCCATGAGTATGCTATGCGCCAGTGTAGGTGCTTTCATGGACAGTGTACCGTATTTTGCTTAAATTTTGGGACACCATCAAAAAACGTGAAAATAGTTATTTTTCCTGATGCAAAGATTTGGGCCATGCTAAAAATTGCAAAATACCACAGTATTTTTTTGTTCCAAAGAATTGGGACAGTGAATATCTACTCCAAAAAAAAAATCTTTTAATCGGCTTGATACCCTTTGTTTACAAGCATTTGCTCCACGCAGTTTCGTTTCTGCACGTAAGCATTGCCTCCAACCCCTCTCGATATCATCGGGAATCTCCCGTTTCAAGACAAATTGATCCGATCATCCTGACAGACAATTAAACAACCCGTCTGTAAAAAAAGAACCGAAATAAGGGTAGAAAGGGTGTATAAACTTGTACCAAAGGGCAAAGGTACATGTCATGTATACACGTACATCCGAAGTCGACAAGTTGTTGACACGTGTGTGTGTTCCACAGTCAATTGGGTTCGTTGTTTGAAAATAGAAATCAAGATATCCTGTATTCTAACTGGGGTTTATCGATCGAAGATTGTGAACCAATCAAATTTGAGAACGAGCAGAGCAGGTACTTTTCAGAGCGGAAGTCAAATCCATTCAGCATACCTCGGGTGATCCAGTGATCAAATCCCTCGGCTGTATCATGTAGCTTGATATGCACCTACACGGTACATTTTGCACATCTCCGGAAGCACACCACTTTACCATTATTGAAATTGTATGACTCCTCTTAAAAAAGAAAACATGGGTAAATTTTCTATCAGTATCTTTCTAAGAATATTTCAGTCGGCAAACAGTTTGTACATTCAATTTTTAGCATGGTTTATCAATTACGTTCGGAGCTTTCATCAACAGATCGATAGAAGTGAATAACTTCCCCGTGGTTGTTCATGTCATTGCTAAGCGATCTACAGGGGCGCCGCCATGTTTAAGATCATGTGATTGGAAGTTCAAAATGGAAGCCTCCTTTATATGGACGAGGTTAGATGTAGGTATGGAATCGGCTGAGTTGTGACGAGTGAAGTCAAATCGTCATTCACCTCTCGTTAACAGGTAAAATACGTCATAAAAGTATTTATATAAGCGCAAAACACCAATGCTGATTGCTTTCCCAGAACTTCCCTTTTTCTAAAAATAGACAGACCAGCATGTGATCGTAGTTTTATTGAAATCGTAGCACTAATATTTGACCGGTAAGTGGTCAGTGACAAACAGTTTGACAGCTTGTCTGTTTGACCATAAGTTTTGGGACACCTTGGAAAATAATTATTTTTCGTTGACCAAAATACTGGGACATCTAAAAAATTAATTATTTTTTACTGTCCCAAAACTTAAGCAATTTACGGTATAATGCAGAGAATATATGATTAGTGACTTGAATTGGGAAAAGTTATCGGGCAGAGCTTGTTTGTTTGTTGTATTCGAGTTTGATGCTATTTTCACAGCTTAGGTCATATCATGACAGTCAGTGCACCTATGCATGTGTTTCCTGGCTTTCTCACACCCGTACTGACACAAGTTTCTTTCCAAGTCTTTCAAAGTCACTGACTACTTTTCCCACATGCATCAGAGGTGAGAGGCGAAAAATTGCCGGAAAGAAAGCTTGCCTCGATCAGGTATCAAACTTGCAACTACCAGGTCATGAGTCAGGTGCGCTAACCACTGAGCTACCCGTGCGGGCGCTGCAAGGCGTAAGAATTTCATCCAGAGCGACAAAGGAGAACTAAATAAACTTTCCCTATTCAAGACACAAACCATCCATTATGTTTATCCTGTTTCTAATATATGATCCTTATCTAAATTGAATATTTCTCTCATCTCAACATCTTTTCACTGTGAGGAAAAAAGAGGAACTGCATAAAGCTTCCTTACTGTGTCAGGAAGCTGCAATAATGACATCATGAATGACAGTGATTATGTCATAACATTTATCTGCAAAAAAAATACACTGTAATGTCAAAAGAGGACAAAAATTGTCAGGTTACTGGGTACAAATTATCTAATTTTAAACTTTATATATACTTCCAGCATATTAAACTTCTAATAATAGATCTACTAAATCTGCAATGCTCAATGCTATGATGACGTCATGAATCCGAGCTCCAGACAGAGGGTGTGATTTTGATTTCAAAATTGAAAATATTAATCACTTTCCACTAAACCCCATGTTATGGATACTCATTAGAATTGTCTCATCAAGATGATTTTAATGAGTACCCACAACATAGGGTTTGGAAGAGAAATAATGGATTTAATATACTATCACTGCCTCTTATCTGGAGGTCTGATACCAATCTAACTCTTTTCTAACTCTTCAATAGAAGGCAGGAACAGTAGTTCCCACACACTTGTTACCTAGGTAATCAGCGCTGGCCGTTTAAAAGGAGGGAAATTTGACGTAATTTACGCTGTATTTCTCACACTTTACGTAATATTGTAATGCGTTGTTATGTGAGGGGGTACTGCAAGGGGAATTACCAAAAACAACTGTACTGGATTTTGATGAAAGTTCCAACAAAATTGGGGTTAGAAGCATCTGCCTCTTGTGAACATATTACCGATGATGTTCAGTCAATAAAATAAATTTCGATCTTTCACAAAAAAACCCCAAATATCCTCTATGTATCTTTTCTTTCAATCATATTCCGAGAAAATAAAATTAGGTAGCATTTGAACTTTGGACTCAGAATGAAATTATAAAAGAAAAACATTACAAAATCTTGTATACATATTTGTTTACATTAGTTTGACAGGAAAAGTACTTCCAACTCTGCATGATATTTTTTTTTCATGAAACTACAAACAAAAAATTTTCTCCATTCAGAACGTGCCAATACTGACAAAAACTTCTAACATTGACTTATAACCCCATGTTATTATAACCTTATTTGTAGGAGTTGATTGGATAAATCAAGGTAAGACTGCTAAAAATCAGTGCTTGGATTTACATTATATAATATTTTATGAGGTATTCTCATCAAAATGGCCTCAATTCTTAGCCAAACAATCCTGTTTTGACAACCCTTCGGATAAAAGACATTGTGAGAACAGGAAAACATGCTAGTAACCAGCATTTCTCCTTATCTGACAATGATTTTCACCTTTTCACAGTAAAATTTCATCACTTGAGCCACATTTCCACCATTGCTTTCAAACTGGACAAGTCTAAAATTTTGTCATCTGGTATCTTGCAACCAACCAACAACAAATGGGGTCTAAATTAAATGCATTATAGAAAACACGTGGGACTCAAATGATATAATTTGGCTTACAACGGAGTAGAACTTAAGAATACACTTTGAACAAAATTCTCCTTTTCCCAAAATGTTTTCAGAAAGCCTTTTATCTCAGGGTGTTTGAAAGATTGAATTGTTTCATAAAGGGTTAACACTGAAGTTTAATTAACCCTTTACCAAACGACAAAATTTTAGATTGGTCGAAATTGAAAGCAGTTGCAGACAACAATTTAGAATAGATGTAGCTCAAATGATGATTTCTGTCTTTGATAAGGTAAAAAACATTGTGGGAAAAGGAGAAAATGCTGGTTACCAGCATTTTCTCCTTTTCCCACAATGTTTTTTAGAGGGTTTTTCTTCAGGGTCGTTAAAAGTCGGGATTTTCTGGTAAAGAGTTAATAAAAAATTTGAGAATCATCCATACAGAAAGCATTTGCAGATAACAGATTCAACTCAAATGGTAAGATTTGTTCTAAAAAGAAATAATCAAAGCGTTGAAAGCACTGATGTGGCATTTGTCAATAAAGCTATTGTGTGGGATTAATAATTTGAAAAATAAACCATAGAAATAGCTTCAACATATTCACTTGAAAGTCAACCTACTGCTAGTATATAGTCATGCAAAATCCAATCGAGTAGCACGCAATCTTGTGGGACGAACAATTCCTGGCGAACAAGCCCAGGTATGAATAAGCCCAGTAACGAACTGGTTTGGGATGCTCAGGCACGGAATCTGGCAGTCAGGAAACAAAGATTGTGTGTATCATTACGCCAATAGAAGACCATAGTGGATTAAGCTACTTTTGATTAAAAAAAAAAGAAGTATGCCCATGATCGATGGTATAATCCAATATATTTTAACACGCCATTTTCATTTTCATATCTGAGTGCAATCGAAACACTTATTTGTCTTAGAAAAATTGAGTTTAATTGGGTTTACTTCCTTCGGTTTTGCACAAACTACGATACATGATTTTCAAAATGCCGTATTGAACTCACAGTGGCATTGTCTTCGACAAATGCCACAAAAACAAAAACACAGAAAAAAAGAAGAGAATGATTAACAGCAGTATTGCAACCACCATTTTATGTCTCTCACCGTTTTCAAAAGCCTTCCTTAGCAAGATTGTAAAAAAACAACATAACTTTGATAAAGTGTTGACTGACCCAAAATGTACATCTGTCTCTTCAAAACTCGCAAAATCAACTACATTAATACTGGAAAGCAGCCTGTGGTTAAGATAGAAGCTGCGCAAAGTACTGTATGAAAAAAATTCCAGAAACACACACTCAGGTGCACTGGCTGAAGTTAAGCAGCATTTTCCCATGTTTTCAATCCTTTCTGACAGAAATCCCATCACTTGTGCCACATTTCATGTCTGAAAATACTTTCATTTTGGATCAGTCTTAATTTCTTTTTTGTCTGGTAAAGAGTTAACCCTTTCCCAAACAAGCCCTGGTTTTCACGTGTCTGCAGTACAAGTCTTTTGAAAACACTGTGGGAAAAGGAGAAATTGCTCGTGACGAGCAATTTCTCCTTTTCCCACAGTGTTTTCCACCCTTTTGGAGAACTATCTGTCATTTTCATCAAATTTAAAATTGTCGTCTGCAAACTCTTTGAATTTGGACCAGTCTAAAATTTATCATTTGGGAAAGAGTTAAACACTAAACAAGAATGACACTAAATTTTTTACAGATATTCTCAAGTGGACAATTTGCAGTGTTTCGGATATGTCACCCTTTATAGGTTTTTACAAGCCAAGATGCTTAGGCCACACTCCGACAAAAGGGGGTTTAATGCATCTTTGTACTACATTATGCCAAGCAGGTCATCGCATAATTATGGATCCATGAAATCCACTTTGTCTAACAACTGACAGAATCTTGAGATAGAATGGTCCTTTGACAGGCAGAAAGTTGACAAGTAGCAAAAAGTTTTTTTGACTGACATGGGTCAATGCTTCTTGCAAATGCATTAAGCCCCCTTTTCACAGAGCATGACTCCTTTTATTAGATACTGAAAGCATTTGCGGAAGACTTATATTTCTCAAGTGACATATTGTCATTGAGAGGTAGAAAATATTGTATGGACAAAGATAATGCTGGTTGCAAGCTTTTTCTTTTTTTCCCCCACGTTTTCAAGTTTTCATCCTCATTAAAGATAGTGTTGAGGGTTAATTCACGTATTGTAATATGTGACCTTTGTTGTTCTATAACAAAACAGAATAGACAAAGATCATCCAGCATGAATTCTGATCTCAGTCAACTTTGGTAACATCCAATAATTTGTTCTGACTTTGGCTGCAACCATTGGATTAACTCTTTACCACACAACAAAATTTTGGACTTTTCCTAATCCAAAGCATTTGCAGACGACAAATTTAATGTAGCTTAAATGGTAGAAGGTAGAAAACATCGTGTGAAAAGGGAGAAAATGCTGGTTTCCAGCATTTTCTCCTTTTCCCACAATGTTGTCAAAAGCCTATCTCCGCAGGGTCGTTAAAACTTGGAATTGTGTGGTAAAGAGTTAAATAAGTCAATCTTTACCCTTTACAAAATAACCCAATACCATCACAGCCCTGAAGAAGACTTGAAAACAATGGAGGAAAGAGTAACATTAGAATTTGGCAACATCACCATTGACGATAATTAAAGAAAAATGTTTTGATGTAAAACAATGATCAAAGACTGAAATCATTATTTGAGCCATATTGAATTTGTCATCTGCAAATGCTTTCAATATGGACAAGTCTGTAAGATTTTTGTTTGGTAAAGAGTTAATTGATACATAACATAATGTAAGTTTCTGTCGGTTTTTGAAATCAAGTTTTACATGCATTGAAAACTCCAGTTTTTACTGAATTCTATTCTCCCTCTGTTTTCTAACCCTTCATTAACAAACCATAAAATTCTAGACATGTCCAAATTTGGCAAATTCAAAGCAGTTGCAGACAAGAAATTAACCCTTTCCCAAACGACAAATTTTGGACTTGTCCAAATTGAAAGAGTTTGCAGACGACAATTTTGAATTTGATAAAAATGGCAGGAAGGTCTCAAAATGGGTAGAAAACAGTGTGGGAAAAGGAGAAATTGCTCATTATGAGCAATTTCTCCTTTTCCCACAGTGTTTTCAAAAGACTTGTACTGCAGACACATGAAAACCAGGACTTGTTTGGGAAAGGGTTAAACGTAGCAAAAATGGTGGAATTTGTCTAAGATACAGTAGAAAAGATTGTGGGAAGAAGAAAATGCTGGTTACCAGCATTTTCTCCTTTTCTAACAATGTTTACAAAAATTTTTTTCCCTTGGGCTGGAGCTGAGCCCCAGTGGCTGTCTGTAGCATGCAGGACTTGAGAAAAGGAGGTCCCTGGCTCCACCAATTTCTTTCTGAGGATTGATGATAGTCTTTGCGCCAGGATTCATTCATCTCTCACGGCTGACCATTGCTTCGACGATGGCTATGAGGGAAAGAAGCCAGTGGCTTGGAAAGAATGTTGTGCATAGTACATGTACTGGTAAAGGAAACTCCAAGAAAACATAGATAGGTGCACTGGCAATAACTGAAATAATGTTGAAAACGGCTTTTAACACCATGAATCAATATAATCCTCTGGGCAGGTAAATCAGAGAATAGTCTGGGAAAAGGTTAAATGATCAAGTGCTTTAAATGAGGCTGAGGAAGAAGGTTTAAGAAAACTTCCTTGAAATTTCCCCCATTTTACTTTCCCTGCATGTAACACAGTCTGACCTTGGATTTGCTCTGTCCACTGGTTTTATCTTACATTTGCTCCTCTTTCTACAAAGTTTGCTTTTCTTTCACAGAGATAGTTCATTAACCCTTTACCAGACAACAAAATTTTAGCCTTGTCCATATTGAAAGCATTTGCAGACGACAATTTCAATGTGGCTCAAATGGCGCAATTTTTCTTCAATAGGGTAGAAAACATTGTGGGAAAAGGAGAAAATGCTGGTTACCTGCATTTTCTCCTTTTCCCACAATGTTTTCAAAAGGCTTATTTCCCAGAGGCGTCAAAAGGCAGCATTGTGCAGTAAAGGGTTCAGGCACAATTGATTTTTTTTGACTATTAACACTTTATGAAACGACCAAATTTTAGACTTTTCCAAATTAAAAAACACTTGCAGACGTAAATGTTAGTTGAGCTCAAATGATGAACTTTGTCATCAAAACATTGTGGGTTAGCAGCATTTTCTGCTCTCCCTACAATTATGCTACTCTTTTAAAGACAAGTTCATTAATTGAGGCACATTTTACTTGTCTGTTAATGCTTTCATTATGGACAGGCCTAAAATCTGTATTACAGAACTAAAACTCTTTACTAAACTACAAAATTCTAGAATGGTCCAAATTGAGAGCATTCGCAGACAACAAAGGGAATAGGGCTGAGAGAAAGAAAATAATTTACATACTTCAAAATAAACACAGTAGAAATGTATATACCGTATTATAGACTGTAAGAATTGACCAGGCAGGGCAGAGCTATCTTACAGCTCAGTGCATTTTAGATTGAGGTAAGATAGGGTATTCGGAAATCATCGTGAGCAGCCGAAAAGGATTGATAAAATACTGTTATGATGCATGTGTTAGTGCAGATTTATGACAAATAATTCCAAACTGGCGAGGCCACTGAAATGAAAAAAATCTGGTTATCTCAAAGGTTTGCCATGCCCTGCCAGGTCAATTCTTACAGCCTCTACAACCTGTAATTACCGTTTACCACACAATCCTGAGTTCTAAAACCCCTAGGGATTGAGAACTTTTGAAAACATTGCAGGTCAAAAGAGAAAATGCTGGTTACCAGCATTTTCTCTTTTTCCTGCAATGGTTTTCTACCGTTCAAAATAGAAATTTCATTTTTTGAATAACATTTAACTTGTCATCTGCAGAGGTTCTCAGTTTGGGCAAGGCAGGCTAATATATTTTTTTTCCATTGGGTAGAAGTTAACCCTTAACCCCTACAGCAAAATTGTGGACCCATCCATACTGATAGCATTACAGATTACAATTGAAATGCAACTCAGATGACTGAACTTGTGCAAGAAAAAATAAACGAGTGGGCCATTGGCCCTAAAAAGGCTCCCCTGAGTGAAGTCATCAACAGTTGATAAAGCTGAAGAGATCCTGGTTTTAATAATGTAAAACACATGAGTGTAAGTGACCTACTTTTTGAACAAATGTGACCCAATTTCAAAATTGTCCAAGAGATCATAAAAGACAAACATTCTGACCAAGTTTCATGAGAATCAGGCTGAAAATGTGGCCTCTACGATTCACACAAGGTTTTTCTAACATTTGGTCCAGTGACCTACTTTGTGACCAGATGTGACCCACTTTGGAACTTGTCCAAGATATCATTGAGACAAACTTTCTGACCAAGTTTCATGAGAATCAGGCTGAAAATGTGTGGCCTCTATGGTGCAGACAAGGTTTTTCTAAGATTTGGCCCACTGACTTATCTTTTGACCCAATGTGACCAAATTTCAAACTTGTCAAAGATATCAAAACAAACTTTCTGATCAAGTTTCATGCATTTCAGGCTGAAAATGTGGCCTATAGAGCGTACAAAAGGTTTTTCTAGGATTTGGCCCCAGTGACATACTTTTTTACCAAATATGACCCAATTTAGATCCTGTCCAAGACATCAAGACAATTATTTTGACAAAGTTTCAAGAGTATCAGGCTGAAAATGTGGCACCTTGAGTGCACACAAGGTTTTTCTAAGATGTGACCCCTGTAACCTACTTTTTGACCCAACATGACTCAGTTTTAAACTTGTCCGGGATACCAACAAGATATACATTCTGATCAATCTTCATCAGTATAAGGCTAAAAATGTGGCCTCTATGGTGCACAAGGTTTTCTTAAGATTTAGCCCTGTGACCTACTTCTTGACCCAACATGATCCAATTTCAAACTTGTCTGAGATATAATCAAGACAGACAATCTTACCTAGTTTCGTGAGTATCAGACTAAAAATGTGGCCTCTAGGGTGCACACAAGGTTTTTCTAAGATTTAGCCCAGTGATCTACTTTTTGACCTGACATGACCCAATTTCAAACTTGTCTGAGATATCATCAAGACAAACATTCCAACCATCTTTCATGAGTTTCAGGTTGAAAATGTGGCCTCTAGAATGCACACAAGGTTTTTCTAAGATTTAGTCCAGTGACCTACTTTTTGATCCAACATGACCCAATTTCAAACTTGTTCGAGATATTATCAAGACAAACATTCCCACCAACTTTCATGAGTTTCAGGCTGAAAATGCGGCCTCTTGAGTGCACACAAGGTTTTTCTAAGATTTGGTCCAGTGACCTACTTTTTAACCCAACATGACCAAATTTTATGCTTGTCCAAGATTTTATCAAGACAAACATTCTAACCAAGTTTCAAGAGTATCAGGCTGAAAATGTGGCCTCTAGAGTGCACACAAGGTTTTTCTAAGATTTTGCCCAGTGATCTACTTTTTGACCCAACATGACTCAATTTCGAACTTGTCTGATATTTTATCAAGACAAACATTCTGACCAATTTCATGAGTATCTGACCGAAAATATCCCTCTAGAGTGCACACAAGGTAAATGTTGACGAAATGCTGGGTACCAGCATTTTCTCCTTTTTCCAACAGCGTTTTAAAGGCCTTCTGTGTAAGGGTTGTTAAAATTCGGGATGCTAAATATGTGCTTGCACAGCATCACTGAAAGTGCTGGTTTTTATCATACGAGTGTCCCTGGGCAATACATTCCAGAGCGCTAACCTAGAACTACTGAAAACCAGGGAATAGCTGTTGCCATAACATGACTGAAATAATGTTGAATGCAGGATAAAACACCATTCAATCAATCATTCTCTTGAACCTTAACATTTGCTGTCCAGCCCTGGTAGCTAAGTGGACTTAACCCTTTCCCAAACGACAAATTTTGGACTGGTCCAAATTGAAAGAGTCTGCAGACTACAATTTTAAATTTGATGAAAATGGCAGAAAGTTCTCAAAAAGGGTAGAAAACACTGTGGGAAAAGGAGAAATTGCTCGTTACGAGCAATTTCTTTTTCCACAGTATTTTCTAAAGACTTGTACTGCAGACACATGAAAACCAGGGCTTGTTTGGGAAAGGGTTAAAGGACTTGGGATTAGGGGACGCTGGTTCAGTCCTTTGCTCTGCCAGTTTCTTTCCGAGGATTGATGATAGTTACTGCAACAAGTTTCATTCCTCTCTCATCGCTGACGATTGTTTCGACAATGGTTATGTGGGAAAGCAGCAAATGGCTTGGAAAGAATATTGTGCAGAGTACTGGTAAAAGAAACTCCAGGAAAGCATTGATAAGTGTACTGGCCGCTGTAATATATATGAAAACGTTGAAAACAGCATTAAACACCATACAATCAATCAATTAACATTTATTTCCTAATTCAGGATGTTTCCCTAATAGAGGTAGCTAATAAGAAAGGTTTAAACCTTTTCCATACCACTGTTTGAAAGGGCTTTTGAAAACATTGTGGGAAAAGGAGAAAATGCTGGTAACCAACATTTTCTTCTTTTTACCACAAATATTCTACCCTTTCAGAGACTGATTGATTGTATGTGTTTTAATGCAGTTTGCAATATTATTTCAGTTAAATCACAGCAGCCAGTGCACTTATATCCATGCTTTTCTGGAGCTTCTTTTAAATTTTCTTCGCACAATATTCTTCCCAAGCCATTGGTTGCTTTCCTACCTAACCATCATCAAAACAATGATCAATGGTGAGAGAGGAATGAATCCTAATGCAAGGACTTATCTTCAATCCTAGGAAAGAAATTAACCAAGCTGGTGATTTGAACCGGTAACTCCTAGTTTCAAGTTCTGTATGATAGATATATTTTATTATTTGAGTCACACTTGTCATCTGCAAATGCTTTCAATCGGAACAAGTGTAAAATTTTGTTCTCTGGTACAGAATTGACAGGGCTGAGCCCTGTAGCTCAGTCAGTAGCATACAGGACTTAAGAACAGGACGTCGCTGGTTCGATCCCCGGCTTGGCCAATTTTTTTCCAAGGATTGATGATAGTCATTGCGACAGGATTCATTCCTCTCTCACCGCTGACCATTGTTTTGATGATGGTTATGTGGGAAAGCAGCCAGTTGCTTGGAAAGAATATTGTGCAGAGTACTGGTAACAAAGACTCCAGGAAAGCATGGATAGGTGCACTGGCTGCCACAATATAACTGAAATAATTTTGAAAACGGCATTAAACACCATACAATCAATCAATCGATAGAATTGATAGTATTGAATTTTTTAGCAGACAAGTACACAAAAAAAGTATCATTTTCTGGTGATGGAGTCTTTCTGTGGTAAACCAGTTTTCACCTTGCAATTTCATTCGGCATACCTCGGGTGATCCGGTGATTAGATGTAGGTACGGAGTGGGCAGAGTTGTGAAAAGTGCTTGCAATTTCAAAACTTGCACAAAGAAAATAGTGCCTGGTCTGTGGTGAGATAAAAAAGTAACAAAGACCATTTTGGTTACTTGACTTTATTTGTAATAATATCATTAATGACAAACTTAACCCTTTACCACACAATCCCGAGTTTAAATGATCCTGAGAAATTTTTTGAAAACATCATGGGAAAAGGAGAAAATGCTGGTAACCAGTATTTTCTCCTTTTCCTGCAAGTTTTCTGTCCTATCAAAACAAATTTCATAATTTGAGCCATATTTATATTGTCGTCTGCAAATGCTTTCAATTTGGACAAGCCTAAAATTTCTGTTGTTTAGTAAAGAGTTAAGAGATAAGAGGCAATATTGTGTCACTTGTATAAACCCTTTATTGCATAATCCCGATTTTTAACGACCCTGAGAAAACATTGTGGGAAAAGGAGAAAATGCTGGTAACCAGAATTTTCTCCCTTTTCCAAAATGTTTTCTACTCTATCCAAGACAAATTCCATTATTTTAGCCACATTTAAATTGCCGTCTGCAAATGCTTTCAATTTGGACAAGTCTACAATTTTGTTGTTTGGTAAAGAGTTAAAAAGGGCAAAAGTACCAATGTCAAAAAATGGAATGACTGTGACAACTGGAAAGTTTGCGCAAGAATTATTTGGAATGTTATACAAATATATACTACTCATTCTTTGATTGAGTATGTGTATGCGCTATGTTCAACAATCCAGTTTTGAATTGCAACTATCCATTTCGGCTGTGCGACATTTCGCTGAAAACCATGTTCGTCGAAAACAATCCCTAGCCCTAAACCTTACCCTAACCCAGATGAATTGTGGCTCAAATCTTCCTCCCAGAGAGAGCTTTTCATGAAATAAATCTACGAATTAAGCAATCGATATTTCAAAAGAAACATGGATTTCTGTGAAACACACTTTCGACGAAATGTCGTGCACCATCCATTGCCACAGGTGGTTTCTTTCATAAATGTGGCAATGTATTACTCGATCAAGTTGACCTAAAATTGACCTCTATGCAAAGAATAATTAGAGAGTGAATATTTATATCATCGTGTGTAATCGGACATATACGGAAATTCTATTTACGGTAAATGCCGGGTTTAGAGCCTTTCAGTGCCATAGTCAAAATAAGAAGCTTTTGCGGATGACATAGATCAAGATCAGACTACACAGACAGTGCATCTTAGATCAATGTAATCCGCAATGTATTACCAAGTTGAACAAACAAAGTCATGTTTATTTGAGATATTTTCACTATTCTTTAAAGACAAGATAAATCTTTAGCTGCATAAAGAGCTGAAGATCTTTCACATACTTCCACATTCAGATGACATCTGCCGAAGCTAAGTTTTGACAGTAATTCAAGCGTGTAATATATGATAATAGAGGTCATTCATTTCAGGTCAATATGTTCGAGTAATAACATTTGAAAAACTATACCTGATACACGCGCCACCTATATATTGGCTGAATCCAAAATGGTGAACTGGGTTTTTCTTTCTGTGGGAGTGTCCTTAGGCAAGACACTTCAGAGCCCTAGCCTACTACTGGTGAAACCCAGGACATACATGAACATGTGAGCTGCTGCCTTGATATGACTGAAATAATGTTGAAAGTGGTATAAAACATTATTCAATCAATCATTACAGCCAATATGGTGATTCCTAGCAAATTTTGAGTATATACCGGTAGCTTGTAAGATATACTGAAGCTTTGATTTCTACCGGCTCCATCTAAAGTCTGTGGTGTAAACTTTGCCAAGTGACACACTATCGCCATAAAGCTATTGTGTTAGTTTGCAATTTACATTATACTAGTTTACAATTTACACTCATTAACCCGGCTTTCAGCAACCCTGGGGAAGAAGCCTTTTGAAAACATTGTGGGAAAAGGAGAAAATGCTGGTAAACAGCATTTTCTCCTTTTCCCACCATGTTTTCTACTTTTCCCCAAACAAATTTCAGTTTTTGAGTCACATTTATTTTGTCGTCTGCAAATGCTTTCAATTTGGAAACGTCCAGAACGCTGTTTGGTAAACAGTTAAGCATATTATACAGATTTATATTGAAGGCCTAATAGCGGCCACAATAAACCAGTGCTGGAGATAAAATGTATTTGAATTTAAATCATACCACTTCAAAGTATGGGAAATATTGTGAAGACAACAAACTGTTATTGTGTGGGTCAGTCCAAGTGATAACTGCAGGTAGAAAAATGAATTCTAAAGTCGGGCAAACAGTAAACAGAAGAGAGATCTGACAACTTTTAACCCTTTCCCAAATGACAAATTTTGGACTGGTCCAAATTGAAAGAGTTCGCAGATGACAATTTTAAATTTGATGAAAATGGCAGAAAGGTCTCAAAAAGGGTAGAAAACACTGTGGGAAAAGGAGAAATTGCTCGTTATGAGCAATTTCTCCTTTTCCCACAGTGTTTTCAAAAGACTTGTACTGCAGACACGTGAAAACCAGGGTCCGTATTCACCAACCATTCTTAAGAACGTTCTTAGACTTATTCTTCAAGATTTTCCAAGTTTGAAAGTAACACAACTTCTGATTGGCTAAACCATTTGGTTTAGCTTTCAAATTTGGAAAATTTTGGAGAACAAGACCAAGACTATTCTTACGAATGGTTGGTGAATACTGACCCAGGGCTTGTTTGGTAAAGGGTTAACCTAGTTTTGAAACTAATTTCTCTGCCAGCCACTAACACTTGGACCAACCATGCTAGAACAGATTGTTATCTTCACAATAATTTTCATACTTTTAACCCTTTACCACACAATGATGCCTTTTGATGCCCCTGGGAAAGAAGCCTTTTTAAAACATTGTGGGAAAAGGAGAAAATGCTGGTAAACAGCATTTTCTCCTTTTCCCACAATGTTTTCTACCCTATCAAAGAAAAATTACACCATTTGAGCCACACTGAAATTGTCGTCTGCAAATGCTTTCAATTTGGACAAGGGTAAAGTTTTGTCGTCTGGTAAAGGGTTAAATGGTATGATTTAGATTTAAATGCATTTTAACACCTGCTCTATCTACTTTCGGCAGCTATTGTTACTCTTTACCAAACGACAAAATTTCAAACTAGTCCAAATCAAAAGCATTTGCAGACGACAAATTAAATGTGACTGAAAAATTGTAATTTGTTTTGGGTAGGGTAGAAAACATTGTGGGAAAAGGAGAAAATGCTGGTTACCAAAATTTTCTCCTTTTCTCACAATGTTTTCAAAAGGCTTCTTTCTCAGGGTTGTTAAAAGACGGGATTGTGTGGTAAAGAGTTAAGCCTTCACAAAACAATCATGTATCATGCAATACAAAAAAATATAGCTTTTAACATTTTACCAAGCAACCGATTTTAGGCCGGTCCAAATTGAAAGCATTTGCAGGTGACAAAATAAATTTGGCTCAAAAAACTGAAATCGTATTGTGAAGGGTAAAAAACATTGCATGAAAAGGAGACAATGCTGGTTACCAGCATTTTCTCCTTTACCCAGAATGTTTTCAAAAGCTTTCTTTCTTCGGGGTCATTCGATGTCTGGATTGTGTGATGAGGGGTTAAAACATTGTTGGAAAAGAATACTGTGCTGATGACTAGCATTTTCTCCTTTTCCCACAATGCTTTCTACCCTTCCAAGGGCACAATTTGCCACAATTAATCTGTCATCTGTAAATGCTTTCAGTCTGGAAGAGTCTAAAATTTTGTAACATGGTGAAGAGTAAAAGGTTAAAATTATGTCACTTGTATGTTGATAAACAGTTAAATTGGAAGACTGTTGTAGAACTAAGAATATTTGTGCAGGTATATTTTGGAATGTTATATTGCTAATAAAATGTATTTATCTGATTTTTTTGTTTTTGTTTTTATAATACAAGGATCCGTGGCAAAGAGATAAACCAACTTCCTTGATTGTCATTGCTAAAGGCTCCCAAACAACCGCAGTAAATACATAATTAGAGTATAGCAGAAAGGCTACTTAAATCGTGCTGTCATGACCGTTTCTCTTAATTAAATTCCAGAAAAATATTTCTTTTCATATGTTTTCTGCCAATGATGAATTCTCGGTAAGAAATTTATGGATACGTGAACTAATTTACACAAGGATATGTACAAAAAGTGTGAATTTCAGGGGTTACGGACAGTGTAATACCTGTGCCAGATAAGTTTTGAACTTCAATGAGAAAGAATGAAACACCTCATAAACCTTAGTTTTGCCTAAGAATAATAGAATTAAAAGTGCTTAATATTTTCGGAAGTCTTGTTCGGTTGTCTCAACATCATATTCAATAAGAAATTACAATAAATTACAGGCATTTTGAAATATTTATAGATTGTCTCATTCAACAGAGAAGTGTAAGTCGAAGAAAAGTTTCTATTTGAAGTTAAGGGAAAATACTTGCCTGATGATTTTAAAATGTGTAAAGTGTGCTGTCAATTAACAAACTTGTTAATATCATTGACGGTTACATACTGAAGACAACGGGTGGTTGAGTGGATTACAACGGCAATCAAGCACACATCCTATCGGTTAACCCTTTCCCAAACAAGCCCTGGTTTTCACGTGTCTGCAGTACAAGTCTCTTGAAAATACTGTGGGAAAAGGAGAAATTGCTCGTCACGAGCAATTTCTCCTTTTCCCACAGTATTTTCTACCCTTTTTGAGAACTTTCTGCCATTTTCATCAAATTTAAAATTGTCGTCTGCAAACTCTTTGAATTTGGACCAGACCAAAATTTGTCGTTTGGGAAAGGGTTAACAGTTTACCGCCATACCCTTTGAAATGGCAGATGTGCTAATCCGCTTAAATATGGCTAAGTCAAAAGTTGATTCAATTAACAGTCACTTGTTTTGGAGCCGAAATAGCGGACAGTAAGGACCTGATTGGTCAAATATTGATTTCCACAGATCCATGTATTGATTTTATAATGTTTCTTTACAGTTACAGTTAGTGGTAAGGTATATGATAAAAGGAATATTACAAGTCTGCATTTCTGCATGGTCGGATCATGTCAAGTTGCTTGTGTAAAGAGATACACGCCTCTTTACACACGCAACTTGACATGATCCGACCAAAAAGAAATGCTGACTGTTGTAATATTCCATAATGAAGCCTTGTTTTCTACCAACTCCATTGAAAAGTCTGACAGGTTTAAACTTTGCATGGTAATACAATATTATGACAAAATCTTTACTAGCTATATAGATGACAAAATTTTAGACTGGTCCAAATCAATAGCATTTGCAGACAACAAATTAACTATTGTGCAAATTTTTATTTTTTGTCTTTGAAAGGATATAAAACAGTTAAGGGCAAGGAGAAATGGCTGGTTACCAGAATTTTCTCATTTTCCAACAATGTTTTCAACCTTCAAACCTTCTTTTACAGGTCATTAAAACACTGGGTTGTTTGGTAAAAGCTGAAACTTGTGTAAGTTTAAAATTTACATGATATACCAACCATTTGTCATCTGCAAAATTTTATACTTAAACTTTTATCTACACATGAACTGGTCGCTGTTATAGATATACATATTACAACTGGCACAGGCTATTGTGTGATTGCTTTCCATTGAGCCACATGTATATCACAGAATGGCCAATCAGAGAAGCTTACACATTTCCAGTTTGGCTGTATAGGTAACACTGCGATATTTTGCACAATTTGAAATTGGTAATCAAAACTAAAAAGAATACTAGCAGACATAAACATTAAAAATACAGTTCACTTACTCGTAACGTCAAGAATATAGCAAAATCTCCTACTCTGGAAGTGAGAGTGACCTCCCCTGAATCTCTAATAGTTTCTTGATATGGCTGTTCTAAAAATAGATGGGCAGAATTCCGCCCATTTTTTAATAGCCTGTACTGATCCCTATACAACTGCTGTATCAGGGGAGGTAACCAATCTAATCCACACAATCCTGAGTTTTAACGACTCTGAAGGAGACAGCTTTTGAAAGCGTTGTGGGAAAATGAGAAAATGATGGTAACCAGCATTTTTACCTTTCCCCACAATGTTTTCTACCCTATTAACGACAAGCTCTATCTCTTAAATTGTTGTCTGCAAATGCTTTCAGTTTTGGCAAGTATATATTTTTGTCATTTGGTAAAGCGTTAAGTTTGGACAAATTGAATATTTTGTTGCCCTGTAAACCAGATGACAAAGAAACTCCAGGAAAGCATGGATAGGTGCACTGGCCAAGGTGATATAACTAAAATGAATTTAAAAACAGAGTTAAACATCATACAAATAAACAAATGAAACATACAAAAACATTTGAAGAACAGAAAAATTGCTCCAAATGAGCAATTTCTCCTTTTACTGCAATGCTTTCAATGTATTCAAAAGATGATGTATTAAACCTTTACCACACAGTCCCGAGATTTAACAACCCTTTGAAAGAAGCCCTTGGAAAACAGTTTGGGGAAAGGAGAAAATGCCTGTAACCAGCATTTTCTTCTTTTCCCAAAATGTTTGCTCCTTTTTTCAAAATTGAATCCCACCATTGGAGCCTCATTTAACTGGTCATCTGAGATTGGATCAGTCTAAAGTTTCGTCATGTGGTAAAGGGTTAAGCAACTTGCCCAAATTAGAAGCAAATTTAGGCAATAAATAAAACATGGTTCAAGTGATTGGATTTGTCTACAAGAAGTAAGAAAACATAATGGGAAAGGGAGAAAATGCTGGTCACCAGCAATTTCTTTCTGGTCACCAGCAATTTCTCCTTTCAAAAGCCTTCTATCTCATGGTGCCCTTCTATCTCACAGTAGCTCAGTGGTTAGCGAATCCGACTCCTGACCTGGTGGTTGTGAGTTTGATACCTGGTTGAGGCAAACTTTCTTTCCCGCGATTTTCTGCCTCTCACCTCTGATTCATGTGGGAAAAGTAGTCAGTGACTTGGAAAGAAAGTTGTGTCAGTAATGGTGTGAGAAAGCCAGGAAACACATGCGTAGGTGCACTGACCGCCGTGATATGACATAAGTTGTTAAAACAGGGTTAAACTCCAATACAAACAAACAGTCTCATGGTTGTTAAAACATGTAATTGTTTGATTAACTATTTACCAGACAATCCTGAGTTTTCACAGCCCCACAGAAAAATACTTTTCAAAACAAGATGTGAAAAGGAGAAAATGCTAGAAACCAGGAGCTTCTCCTTTTCCTGCAATCTTTTCTACCGTTTCAAAAAAAAAAAGTTATCCAACATTTAGTTTGTCATCTGCCAATGCTTTCAAATTTGTTGTTTGGTAAAAAAAAAAAACCCTCATTTTTTTGGGGGTCTTTGTTAACTTTTTGCAATTATTATATGAGTACCTCTCTGTATGCCCCTCCAACATAAACAGCTTTCAAAAATATTGCATGAACTCCATTTCCTACAATATTTTCCAATACCACTAGAAAACCACAGTTATGGCCATAAATAATTTATCAGATTCTGAACTCCCATCGACTTACATGCAATTTTCAGTGTGCAAGAAAATTAATAACACTGCTTATCTTTCAAATGAAAACTATACCAGTAGAAAGCGAGGCTACTAACCCTTAAGCTGCTAATCATGACCCACTGACCTTTTGCGGACAGTGCAGATCAAGATCAGACTGCACAAAACATGCAGTCTGATCTTTTATCTACACTGTCCAATACGGTATTTTCTTTCCGGGAAAATCAACTTTGAAACCGCAATGTTTGGGCTTTTGGTATTGAGTGGAAATTTGTGTTTCATTTATTCAGCAGCTTAACCCTTTCCCAAACAAGCCCTGGTTTTCACGTGTCTGCAGTACAAGTCTTTTGAAAACACTGTGGGAAAAGGAGAAATTGCTCATAACGAGCAATTTCTCCTTTTCCCACAGTGTTTTGTACCCTTTTGGAGAACTTTCTGTCATTTTCATCAAATTTAAAATTGTCATCTGCAAACTCTTTCAATTTGGACCAGTCTAAAATTTATCGTTTGGGAAAGGGTTAAGTGTTAAAAGCTATATAAACTAATACACTGCTGGTGTTCAGCGCCTGACATAGAAGTTGTTGCTCTCTAAAATCCAGCGGTGTTATTTTTCCACTGAATTTTGGCCATGTTGCCATTGACATTGATGAAAACTTTTGTTAATTTTAAACAGCTACATGTACATGTACAGTATGTAATATTTATTATGCTGCATTGAGTCTGAAAATATATATTTCATCACAAAATTCATTTTGCTTTCTTTTCATGTAAGTTTTATAGAGATAAGTGTGTTATCTGAATGACTATGAGACTCAAATGGACCTATCTTGGAGGAAGATTAGGAGGCCTACTTGGGATGAGGACGTTGAGATTCTTCAAGGTGTAGATATGATCATATAAATAAAATGGCCTTGATATGATTTTGGCTAGAAAAGCTGGAACCCTTTTCATGTAAAATATAACTAATAATAATCAAATAAAAAATTGTATAGAAAAATTTTTGAATAACTGAAATGTGAATAAGTTTGAGTTAAAAAGGAAAAAGAAAAGGCACAAAGATTATATGTATAGATTTAGTCCATTTAGTATGTGTAAAAACTTATGTTTTTATCAAATGCATTTAGATGGAACAACTTCTTCACTATTTCTTTCTTACAATATCAATTATTTACGAAAACCATGCTGACTAAACACGAAGTTTATATGTATAGTCCATTTAGTTTGTATAAAAACTAATGTTTTGATCAAATGCATTTAAACCAAACTACTTATTCAATATTTCTTTGTTACATTGATAATTATTTACAAAAACCATGCTGACACAAAGTTTATATGTACATGTATAGTCCATTTAGCTGGTATCAAAATTAATGTTTTGATCCAATGCATTTTAATGGATTAACTTATTCCATATTTCTTTGTTACATTGTCAATTATTTACAAAAACCATGCTGAATAGACACAAAGTTTATTATACATGTATAGTCCATTTAGCTTGTATCAAAATTAATGTTTTTGATCCAATGCATTTTATTGGAACAACTTATTCCATATTTCTTTGTTACACTGTTGATTATTTACAAAAACCATGCTGAATAGACACAAACATATACAGTCCATTTAGCTTGTATCAAAATTAATGTTTTGATCCAATGCATTTTATTGGAACAACTTATTCCATATCTTTTTGTTACATTGTTAATTATTTATGAAAACCATGCTGAATAGACACAAACATATACAGTCCATTTAGCTTCTATCAAAATTAATGTTTTGATCCAATGCATTTAAATGGAACAACTTATTCCATATGTCTTTGTTACAATGTTAATTATTTACAAAAACCATGCTGAATAGACACAAAGTTTATTATACATGTATAGTCCATTTAGCTTGTATCAAAATTAATGTTTTTGATCCAATGCATTTTATTGGAACAACTTATTCCATATTTCTTTGTTACATTGTTAATTATTTACAAAAACCATGCTGAATAGACACAAACATATACAGTCCATTTAGCTTGTATCAAAATTAGTGTTTTGATCCAATGCATTTTATTGGAACAACTTATTCCATATTTCTTTGTTACATTGTTAATTACTTCTGAAAACCATGCTGAATAGACACAAACATGTACAGTCCATTTAGCTTGTATCAAAATTAATGTTTTGATCCAATGCATTTAAATGGAACAACTTATTCCATATGTCTTTGTTACAATGTTAATTATTTACAAAAACCATGCTGCATAGACACAAAGTATATATGTATAGTCCATTTAGTTTGTATAAAAACTAATGTTTTAACCCTTTACCAGACAACAAAATTTTAGTCTTGTTCAAATTGAAAGCATTTGCAGACGACAATTTCAATGTGGCTCAAATAGTGCAAGTTTTCTATGATAGGGTAGAAAACATTGTGGGAAAAGGAGAAAATGCTGATTACCAGCATTTCTCCTTTTCCCACAATGTTTTCAAAAGGCTTCTTTCTTAGGGGTGTCAAAAGGCGGCATTGTGCGGTAAAGGGTTAATCAAATGAATTTAAATGGAACAACTTTTTCAATATTTCTTTGTTACATTGTTAATTATTTACAAAAAACATGCAGAATCCAAATTTTTTTACAACTTTTCATTTCCAATTTCATGCTCTTACTATTTAAATCTGTATTAATATCTTAGTTTCTTGGTCTTTGGCACAGAGGAGTGATGGAGGGTTATATCCCAATTCCACTAAGCAACACTCTACTGCGTTCTGTGAGCGCACCACAGAACACCATTAATTTTAGCGTGCCAAGATCACCAATGTGTCACTTGATCACAAACTGATCTCCATGATCACCAAGGTTGTTGTTAGTCTACTCCCCTACACAAAGATCCATGACGCTCAATCCAAGACACAATCAGATTGCTACTTCATGGCCTAAAATGCCATCGGAGCACTAGTTGAATGCCAAGATCGTAATTGAAGCTCTATCGGATCGCTTTACAGTGTGCCACCATTCACCAAGAAACCTGGCCTCTCGATCCTTCCCTCTTCAAGGTGATTTGATAGCAACCATGGCAGAAGCAGTGGCTCTCCCGCTTTTGATCTAGTTGCAATCTGATGCTGCCCTGATCATGTTCCCTGGTGGGGCCTATATAAGAGCATCATCACCAGTGGCTATCATTGTTTTGCATTTGGAGACCGACAAGTGAATAATATCATTTTCTGCACTTTGAAATGGTATCTTCTATTCTAACTGCAGAGCAGGAACAGGGACTTGCAGAATCTCTTCAGAGGAACCCGGTGCTGTATGACAAGGGCAAAGATACAGACCAGACAGACATTTTGTGGTGTCAGTAGGCTGTGAGGCCATCAAACACTGATGCTGTGGTATCAGGACCACTATGAGCTGTCTGATCTGAAAAAAGAGTGTTCAAGCTGCCGATGTCCCTGAAGACAGGCCCGACTTGGACAGAGACCGTGCCTACCAGTACCCAGCCCATATAAACTTGTAATCAGCATTGAGCAGTGCAAGGAGGGCGATGAAAAAATAGACCATGGTTGCAGTTACTGTATAGCAAACTGAAATTCGGCGTTTCCCTCAGGAAATATGTTTGCCATCAATTGCACTGACAGCATGGGGTACATTCCATCTCTTCTTGAATTCTTCTGCAACTTCCCTCCAGTCATCTCCTTGCACAGGGCACTAGACCACCTCATCAGCATACTCTGCCACAATGGCATTGCATACCAGCAAGCTTCAGACCTGTTCTCAGGGCCTTTCTTCGTTGTGTGTGTTGCGTTTTCTATTGTACAACCTACTTCTCTGCTGACAATTACAAAACTGATGAGCGCAGGAGGATGCTGTGGGTTTTAATCAGATCACCCAGAGTGCGGTGCAATTGTGGTTCTGCATAGGTCCCCAGATCAGTATTGGATCAAGCTTGAGCACTACAAATTGCAATTATTGCCCTCGCAGCACCAACAGAGCCCAAGTGATCGCCAATTTAGCAAAAGTTGATCGTGTAAGGTTACAAAACTTTTTGCGAATCGCATGGCAACCAAGGACAATGTAGTCGCTATCGGATTGTATTGAACGTGACTGGATTGTAACTGGAGCACTATCTGGTCATGATGTGATCGTTAGTACCCTTATATTAACCAATGCTGAGGAGATTAATGGTGCTCCTTTCAAGCGCGTAGATCGCCATTAGAGCACTGCCTAGTGGAATGGGGGCATGTGAGGACAGCCATAAACAATGACAAATCATGGTATTCTATGACACTCTCCAACACATGATGGCAGATGAACCAAAAAAAAAAAAAAAAAAACTGAAAGGACTTGTAGACTTCTTCCCTGTCTCTTTCACAAGTAAACTTCCTGAATACATGGAAAAAAACAGAAAATAAACAAATGCATCAAATATCAGTGTCACAGGGAAAAGGAAAGGTCCCAAAACATTATCTAAGTGGCTATTAATAGGCATTTAAAACAGTGACCCTCAAGATTTCAGTATGATCCCCAGAAATAAGGAATGGGGATCATAAATGACCCTTAAAAAATTTTAAGCTGGCAGAAACACCGCTTATTATACAAACACCAAAGTAAGTTCAACAAAGAATTCTCCCCTGCAAATGTCTTGTTCAATTGTATAAAAAAAAAATTGAGAAAAAAAGCAATTGCTGAATTGCTTGAAACTAGGATACACTGTATTTCTAATAATTAAGTCAACAGCAGGGACATAAAGAATTACACTTGTGTGGTAGTGGGCATGGCACTGCTGAGTCTGAGCCTAGTATTGCAGAAACCAAGAAGAGACATTTTATACCAGAGTTGTCACATTGATGCTAGGGTAAAACTGTTAGATCTATAAAAAAACCTATTTAATTATATGAACTATGGCAGGATTATTAAGCCAACAGTACACATTGATTTACTGTCTGTGGTATAAAATCAGCACCTAGCATGCACTTTCAGAGTTTTAGCAGTGATACTAAAGATACTAAGGTGTTTTTCAGCAGTTCAGTAGAACAAGTTTACGTAGTATTCAAAATATCAGTACTATATAGGACAAAACGGAAATTATCATGGGTAGAAACACAGTTTAAACTTCTTGTAATTGAGTTCCCTGTTGATCTAGGCAAAATGATAAGACTTAATTTTGAATAAAAATTCAAAAGCATTAATATAGTACAATGGATTGGCTATTTTTAGAGTTCAAAAATATATTTAGTATTGTAGGAATAAAGAAAATTTACCTTACTTTAAATATTCATAACTGTACGAAAATGCATGAACTTGACAAATAGAACATGACAATTGTTGAACACACCCATACATAATATTTTCCATTTCGATTTATTTGTTTGTTTGTTTTTTTCACACACCCTCTCTCTCTCTCTCCGCCACAAACACTGTAAATTCTGGGTAGGGATATAGTACTGATTTTTTTTTTTTTCAGTTTTATTTGCCACATCAACTGGTCTGAGAAAACAGAAATGTTTTCAAATTGACCGCCAGATAACATACTGTTCTATTTGCTGCACTCTCTCCACCATTTTCAGAGGTCAAAATTTAAACAGAATTAAATGGACAAAATCATTAAAATAAAATTTTAAATTCCGAAACTTTTGTCTGTCGTGGTTTTTGTTAAATAATCAGGTAGGTAAAAAACATTTCCAAAAACAAATTTTAGAAAGACAATTTTGAGCCAAACGTTAGTCTTCATACCAACCAAATGGACTACACGAGTATACATATGAACATAAATTAATAGCCTTTGATGTGGTATAGATATGAAAATAAATTAACAGGCTTTGATACAATTTTGACTAATTTTGACCAGCAAAATTTCATGTAAAAATATGATTTTTATAGTAATTAAATTAAAACAATTATAAGAAAAATATTTAAATAAATACAACCTGATACATTCACTTGAAAACGGATCACTGCCACCCCCCTTTCTTTTTTAGATAAAGGTCTTTATTTAATACCTGAAAAAAACACACACAAGTTTTAAAAACAGACTTGCGTACTTGTATTGTTTCCCATTTTGCAAGGAGTACTGTAATTCTGGTAAAAGCATGTGAAGAAATCGATGAAATACAATACAATACAATACAAAGTATTTTATTTGTAAAGAAAGGCCACCGGCCCATAATACAGCACAATAATTACACCATTATAACAATCTCTGAGTTGCGTAACTATAAGAAGGAAAAGGAAAGCAGTAAAAATATATCATCACTTATGAGGTCATATAATGCTCATCTCAGATGTGTTGTTAGATAAGAAAATTCTCAATGGGTATTACATTGAACACAAGGTTGACTATGTGATAAGATAGATGTCAAGATATGATATCACTTATGAGGTCATAGTTACAATGCCTCTCTAAGATGTGTGTAAGGTAAGAAAATTCTCATTACATCTAAAACAAGGTCGATTATGTGATAAAAAATAGAAATATGCATGGTCCAGATCCTTCTTGTTTAGAATAACTGATATATATTTTGCAACTTTTTGTATGGTGACTATATTTCTACATTTCATCAAATTAAAAAAAAGATGTCAAATCAGTTCATCCATTGTACCATGAGAATAGTATAGTTTTCCTTTCTGCCTCAAACAGGGAACAATGAAAAAAAGAATGATATTCATTTTCAAATATTAAAAGATCATGCTGAAGTAAACAGTGAGGACATATTCTATCTTCCCTTGCAATGTTTGAAGGGTTATCATGTGATCCTGACTTGAACACTGGAATTATAACACTTTCACTCCAGGAGTCAGGGAATGCACCGGAATCTAAAATTTTATTGAATATAAGTACTAAGAATGGAGGACAAATTGGCAAGAGTTTTTATAGAATTCAGCGGTAATATGGTCTTTGCCACAGGCTTTACCATTTTTGAGTTTTCGAATACTCTTCATGACTTCGCCATGTGTAATTGGGGCATCTAGTATTAAGTCATATTCAGGATTACCGGTAAATTGATTTGCATCCCAATGGCGTTCTTTAATGTCAATTTGACCATCTTTATGTAACGAACTCTTAAAATAATTAGGCCACTTTTCAATGTTATTTTCATTTATGGTGCTCGAAACACTTTCTGTAACTTTTTGCGGATGTATCGTTTGCCAAAAGTCTTTTGGGTTATTAATGTTTTTTATCAATAACTGACGGTTCTTTCTGAAGATAGTTGCTTTTTTCAAAGAGCAAATGTGTTTGAATGAATGACAACCTTTTACATATCTAATGAAATCACTTTGATTGTTTGTAACACAAAATCTTCTCAGTAATGAATATTTTAGGTTCTTTGCTTCATGACACTTATCATCCCACCAGGGAGGGTTACAATCTGAACGACTCACACTGTTTGGTTTTACAACCTTCATAATTTTGCACGACATTTTGTAGACAATTTTTGAATTGCAAGGTTAACATTGAAATCTATCAAGGTATTAATCTCAATAGAATATTTGGAGATATTATTCTCAAAGAAGGATAGAAAGTTCGCTTTGTATTCATCTTTCCATTTAAATTGCTGAAAGGAGAATAATTCAATTGTACTGTAATTGTTATTTGTTCTAGTTATCTCCTTTTGATTATGAAATTTAAGACAGCTACACGAAGGAAAATGGTCTGAATCATCCCTGTCAAGAACTGTAAAATAACTAATGAATGGGAAAAGATTAGAGGATGCAATATGATAATCAACCACACTTTTGCCATTATTGGCTATACATGTAAAATTGCAGACAAGATCATCGTGTAATTGACTGTTTAGCAAATGTATATTATATACAGAACATAAATCAACAAGAGATTTACCAAAAGTATTATAGGTATCTTTATCCTTATTATTGCGTTCCAACTCAAAATGGTCAATATCATAATCTACCGCCATATTAAAAATAATGTTCAAACTGTCATTGGGAATGTAATCTAAAAATCCTTGGTTCTCGCATTAAAATCTCCCATAACATATAAATAACAATTTTGAAATTCTTGGCGTAAATACTCAATTTTTTGGACAAGCATTGAAATCCCATTACTTTCATCTACATTATAGGTTTTCAATCCTTCTGGGGGAACATAAATCATAATCAATATTATACCTTTCATATGCTCAAATATACTACTTTTGACATATAACACTACAAAATCCAGAAAATCAGAGCAAATATGTTTTATAAAGTTATTATGTACAAAGTGATTTTTAAAAAAATACTGACTCCTCCGCTATTGCGTACTGCAAATCTCGATTTACTGCGAATGGAGTCGAACACAGTGTAACCATCAATTAAAGTTGAAAATTCACCTATTCTATCACCCCATGTCTCAGCTAAAGTTGAAATAAATCTCCTGAAATAATCACAATTTGTAAAGCATTTTAAACCCCGCACATTCCAAGACATTATGTTTATGTTCCTGTCTATCTGTGGGTCTTGATCTCCGACCTAGAGAGACTGGCTTTGCTGATTTACCTCAAAAGGATCCTCGTCATATGATTGGCTGGAGTTATTTTCCACCTGCACATGCTCGTTAATATTCGGCTGTTTCCGCCTTCTCACGTATCCAACGCGAATGATTTCCTTCTTTGATTCATCATACTTAAAGACTTCATTTTCTATTATTAGCTTGTCAAAGCTAATTTTAGCATACTCTCCGTTATTTCTAGATTCAACCAATCGTTTTCTGAGTTTTCGACCTTTCATTCTAACCAAATAGGAGAAATCTTCGTGCAGCGATACATCCAACCCTCTACCTAGATGTTCTCTCATTCTCTGTAAAATTTCACAACAATCTTTAAATCTTGAAAATTTGACAATGATGGGACAACTATTCTTATCCCTCCCTTTCAGGCGGTGTGCTAGCTCAATGTCTATATCATTGTAACTCTGCATTTGCAACTGATCTTGTAAAACCTCTCTCGTCAACAACTCAGTCTGTTCCCAGGTCTCATCATATTTTCCCTTTACCCCATAAATCTTTAAATTGTTCCTCCGTGAATGACCTTCAAGTTTATCCAATTTTTCCATAACATTAGCCAGTTTCACTTTAATCTCACTATTCTCTCTCATCAAATTTTCATTTTCCTGTTTCAATTGTTGTAGTGTAGAACTTAATTCATCCATCTTATTATTGAGAGACGACAAATCGGACATAAGTTCCGACTTCATTTCTCTTGAGAAAGGCATGAGTTCGGTATTATCAGTTTGTCTTGTTCTTCGACTAGATGTGGAGTTAGATATAGGAACAGGGCTGCTGTTTGCCTGTGGCATAGTTTCTTGTTGCTGAGATCCATCAGCTACAGATACCTCTGCAAAAGTCAAAGTTCTCTGTTGCTGTGTTTTCGGAGGACCTGGTTTAATTCCACATCCCCCCTGCCCCCAGCGTTATTAGCATGGCAATAAATAGCGTGGCTCCAAGGACCGTACTTATGGTAGTTTTACTCACTTTTAACGTCTTAATTCTGGTTCTACGCTTTTTCTGCATAACAAATAACCCAATCCTCATCCTGTAGGACATCAAACTATCTCCGATTTTTTACATTTTCAATTTTTGTTTGAGCTCGTGAATTTCCATGCATCATCTCAAGGGACGCAACTCAACTAATGTATTTATTGACTTCATTTTAGCATACTCTTCCTTTGTAACATTGTTCATTCTTCCAACTTTTGTATACTATATAGATTTTGTTCATGAAAGAAATTGGTATAATTAGCTCTATGCAAGACAATCCCAAATTTTAAAGACCGTGAAGAAGAAGCCGTTGGAAAACACTGTAGGAAAAGGAGAAAATGCTGGTTACCAGCATTTTCTTCTTGTCCCACAATGTTTTCTACCCTATCAAAGACAATTTCCATCATTTGCGCCACATCTAAATTATCGTCTGCAAATGCTTTCAATCTTGACAATTTTATCGTGTGGCAAAAGGTTAAGTCATAAGCAATGACTTCTTTTTTCATACTGTTTTCTTTCCAAACATTTTTAGTCATGTGGTTAACCGTGTTTAAACAGGAAACAGCATGATAAATAATCCTTGATCATTAAAGCAACGGCTTCCTATTTCACAATGTTTGCTTTTAAAAGTATTATGTGTTTGATTTTGTTTGACTCCTTACTGCACAATACCAACTTTTAACAACCCTTAAGGAGAAAGCTTTTGAAAAAATTGTGGTAAAAGGAGAGAAAATGCTTGTAACCAGCATTTTCTCCTTCTTCTATAATGTTTTTTATCCTATCAAAGACAAAAATCAGAATTTTAGCAACATTTAATCCATTCTCAGCAAATGCTTTTAATTTGGTTCAGTCCAAAGTTGTGCCTTTTTGTAAAGGCTTAATAAGAAATTGGTATGATAAATTTATCATTCTTGGCATAAAGTTCCTATGTCAAATTGTTTACTTTCGTAAGTTTTATATGTATTCTTATCATTTTGCAGTTTAAAAAAATAAATAGTTGCTATTAATGAGCTATGCCTTCATTTGTTACTTCTACAAGTTTTTATAATATTTGTTCAAATTAACTCTTTACCAAACGACAAAATTTTAGTCTTGTCCAAATTGAAATCAATTACAAATGACAACACAAATGTGACTCAAAAATTGAATTTGTCTTTGGAAGGGTGGAAAAGAAGAATATGCGAGTTACCAGCATTTTCTCATTTTTCCACCATGTTTTCAAAAGTCCTTTTTCATTAAAAGTAGGGAATGTGTGGTAAAGGGTTAAAGTGTTGCTTCATTCAACCGAATTCAAAATACAATGACATAATAATCAAATGGTTACGATCTTAACCAGATTCATCCTCGTTAACCCAGTTCCGATTTTTTCCGTAAACTACATCCATCGCCCTTGGGTTATCTCGCGTATGTTTTCTTGTTTTCATGAGGCATTTTGATTGGTAATCTCGGCTTTTCTGTGAGAAAATTTAATCTATTTTTATCAACAACATGCCATCATTTCTGTTTTTACCTTGTCTACAACCAATCAAATCGATGAATGTAGTTTACGGAGTACATCGGAACTGGGTCAACCAGGATGACGTCCCCCTGCTACATATCCCTATGGACTGCAGCAGCACACTGTATTTCTGAACATTTGCCTTTATATACAAGGATTTATAATGTCTGCCAAATGCCACAGAAGGAAGGCCCGTCGGCGGCTGCCATATTCGTTGATAATGATGTGGGTTTTACCCTATTTATTGATATTAATGGAAGAAATGTAATTATTCTCCACTACAAGAGAGTATTGTTATGTTATCAACAAATTTGATTGGCTATCGGGTGTAATTCGCAATCTTATGAATATTCATAGAAATGATGGTTTCGCTATTGAATGTCCCAGGGGTGATGAATGGTAATACTTCACACCTAGGTTAATGAGGGTGAACCAGATTTGGTTATTGGGATTTATGTAAAACAAAAATATATGCTCTGTGAAAAGGTGGTTTAATGCATCTGCAAAAAGTATTGACCCATGTCAGCCTGCACAATCCACGCAGGCTGACATGGGCTCAAACTTTTTGCTATCTTTAAATTTTCTGTCAAAGAACCATTCTATCCCATGATTCAGTCGGGTGTTAGAAAGAATGGATTTCATAGATCCATAAGCATGTGATGGTTTGCTAATATCATGCATTACGAAGATGCATTTAGCCCCCTTTTTGCCAGAGCATGGCTCATATATGTTTACTTTTTGACCTAATAATGTTCTTTAGTAATTTACCTGTAGTTCATAATGAAAACTGATAGCCCTTCAGACCTCCTAATCCTCCATTCATACCATATGTAGCTATATAGAAGTAGGGATTCAAGGATTTTTCTTTCAGCCACAATAAATTAACAAGACATGTCACTGAGAAGTGACCAATGCCCCCCAAAATAGTGACCTTTTCCTATAAGCTTTGAGCATGCACATTGACTATGGACGCAACACTTGCAAACACTTCTGACCTTGCCTTGACCTTGAATTTTGGCCTTCAGAAAAGGTTCTTGCAAGCGCCACATCATTTATATTGTGGTTGACAATTCTACAAAGTCATGCTGAAATTCATTCATAATTAAAAACTAGAGGCCCATGAGGGCCTAAATCACTCTACTGGCAGTGATTTTGCTTATTTTCTAGCGTACATCATTTAATTCATGACGCAAAAAGGAAAAAGCCAAACACACAATAAAAAAATAGGAGTGGGTGAGTGTTGTTACAACTTAGCTTGAACCCAGCATAAGTAGGCATGGTGAATTGAACAAATAGTGAAAAAGGTACAATTTCTCAAAACCAATTGTTTGGAGTCCAGCCAAATTTGATAGGGTTTCAATACTCATTGTATTAAACAATCCCTGCAAGTTTCCAAGAAATGTGACTAATAATGTGGACTGTGTTGAGCAAACAATACTAAGTCATCAAATGTTGCTTTTCCTTAACTGATCGCTAGATTTTCTTCATTTTTAATAGGCTTTAATCCCTTGATGACACAAATGATCTTTACAAGTTTCAATAGAAGTGGGTCAAAAATGTGGACTTAATTGCATAAACAAGACATGTAAATTTTAAACTTTAAATGGCTACTTTTCCCATACTGATTGTCACACTTTTTTCAAAGTAAATAGGGTTCAAGCGATTTACAATAACAAGAGGGCCATGATGGCCCTGGATCGCTCACCTGAGTCAATAGGCGAAATTTCACTCCAGGGTCATGATGACCCAATTTAAAACTCATCAGAGATATTATTAAGACAAACATTCTGATCAATTGTCAGGTCAGTTGAGCTGAAAATGTGGCCTCCGGAGTGTCCAAAGTGTCTTTCTTCAATTTAACCTAGTGACCTAGTTTATGACCCTATGTGATCCGAGATATCATCAAGTCAAATATGTAGACCAATTTTCAGGTTAATTTAGTTAGAATTGTGGCCTCTAGAGTGCCCACAAGGGATTTCTTCAATGTGACCCAGTGACATTGTTTATGACCCTATGTAACTCAATTTTGAACTCATCCGAGATATCATCAAGACAAAAAATGTCTCCTCTAGAGTGCCCACAAATTATTTCTTTAATTTGACCTAGTGACATACTTTATGACCCCAGATGACCCAATTTCAATCTCATCCAAGATTTAATTAAGGCAAACATTCTGATAAATTTTAAAGTCAATTGAGCAAAAAATGTGGCCTCTAGAGTGCTCACAAGGTATTTCTTTAATTTGACCTAGTGACCTAGTTTATGATTCTAGGTGACCCAAATTCGAACTCATCCAAGATTTCATCAAGACAAACATTCTGACCAATTTTCAGGTCAATTGAGTAAGACATGTGGCCTCTAGAGTGTCCACTAGGTATTTCTTTAATTTGACCTAGTGACCTAGTTTATGACCCCAAGTGACCAAATTTCAAACTCATCCAAGATTTAATTAAGACAAACTTTTTGACCAATTTTCAAGTCAATTGAGTGAAAAATGTGGCCTTTAGAGTGTCCACAAGGTATTTTAATTTGACCTAGTGACCTACTTTATGACCCCAGGTGACCCAATTTCAAAGTTATCTGAGATATAATTAAGAAAAACATTCTGACCAATTTTCAAGTCAATTGAGCGAAAAATGTGGCCTCTAGAGTGCCCACAAGGTATTTCTTTAATTTGACCTAGTGACCTAGTTTTTGACCCCACATGACCCAATTTCAAACTCATCTGAGTTTTTATCAAGACTAACATTCTGACCAAGTTTCACGAGTATCAGACTGAAAATGTGGCTTCTAGAGCGCACACACGGTTTTTCTAAGATTTGACCTAGTGACCTAGTTTTTTATCCCAAATGACCCAATTTCAAACTCATCCGAGATTTCATCAAGAAAAACATTCTGAATAAGTTTCACAATTATCTGACTAAAAATGTGGCCTCTAGAGTGCATACAAGGTTTTTCTAAGATTTGACCTAGTGACCTAGATTTTGACCCCACATGACACAATTTCTAAGTCTTCCCAGATTTTATCAAGGCAAACATTGTGATAAAGTTTCATGAGGATAGGACTGAAATTGTGGCCTCTAGAGCGCACACAAGGTTTTTCTAAGATTTGACATAGTGACCTAGTTTTTGACTCCACATGACCTAATTTCAAACTTGTCTGAGATATTATCAATACAAACATTCTGACCAAGTTTCATGAGGATCGGACTGAAAATGTGGCCTCTAGAGCGTACACAAGGTAAAAAGTTGACGACGGACGATGCACGCCGGACACAGCACGATCACAATAGCTCCCCATGAACACTTTGTGCCCAGGTGAGCTAAAAAGCAACTGTGAAAAGTTTTATGAAAATTTGACCACAAATATAAACTTAATTGCGTAAACAAATTTCATGAAAATCCAATTACAAATGCCAACATTATAGAGTAAACAAGAAATTGAAATTATCAGAAATGGCTACTTTTCCCATACGGATGAACAGATAAATGGACAGACAACAGAAACCATGCCATGACATTAGCTCTACTGGCTTTTAGTCAGTAGGGCTAAAAATGTCACTAGCTGGACACAAGCAATATCACTGAAAAACATAATTGACCATGCTGTGAAATTGACCTTTAACCAGGGGTCATGACTTGCTATTGACATATCATCTTGATGTGGCTAATATTTGTACTACGACATTTCGATATTAAGTCATAGGCAAAAGAATTATGTCCCAGACACAAAAACAGACATTTGACCTTGCCATGACCTTGAATTTTGACCTACAGACAAGTATTTCCTTACACAGGACCTAGAAATGTCTAAACTGAGCAAATGCTGGGGTTTGGAGGGGATTATATAGAAAAAGTACACCCATCTCTTGACTTGTAATGACGTTGATGATATTTTTTTTCTGGCACCTAATACGTTATTTTATCTGGCACGTTATTTTATCTGGCACCTAGCACTGTGCATTTACATGTGTTTTGTAGTTCTCTGCTGAAAATGTATTTCTCTATGAACTTGTATGAAATTTGGAGGATGTTTCGGGTAAAGATTGTTTGATATGTTTGCTAAACATGATCTTAATGGGTCTCTCATTTCATTTTCACAACAAATTTCCGTGAATTTATGGAACAGCCCTCGTACAATTCTTTTGCCAATTAATTTCTAACTTCCTTTAGTTTTCCCTTTCTTGTCAACAATGTAACCATGCGTCAATATATAAAAGAATACAACCCAAAAAATTTGACCTTGCTGTGACCTTGACCCTTTACCTACAGACATGACCTCTGTGCATGACACATCATCTTGATATTATAAAATTGTAAAATCAAGTAATAAGGAAAAAGATTATGGCCCGGACATGAAAATGGATATTTGGACTGCCCATGACCTTGACCTTTGGACATAATTTTTGCATGCAACATATTGTCTTTATGTGGTTGAGAATTCTACACAGTTGTATTGAAATTCATTCACGAGAATGATATTTGACCTTCCTGTGACCGTGACCTTTGGACATAATTTTTGCATGCAACACATTATCTCGCTGTGACCTTGACCTTTAATCCAAAGCCATGACACTTGCACAAGACACATCGTCTTGATGTTGTTAACATTTGGACAAAGTTATTTTGAAATTACTAAGTCAGAGGGAAAAAAGTTATGCCCCAGACACAAAAACAGACGGACGCACAGACTATGCGAAAAACTATATGCCCCTGAATTTTTCTCAGGGGCATAAAAAGTAAAGTTGAAAATACATGTAAGTTAGCAGGAACTGGGACTTTGATGAAATAGCTATGGCTACTAACTGTACACTAGTCCTTTCCTTCAATTACCTCCCTGTCTCTTGTGCTAGTCATTCAGGTTGGATAACTCATACGTCTTGAAAAAGGCAGAGGTCATTGTGACCCATAATGTTTTCAAAAGCTTTCCTTACGCCAGAAAACACTGTGGAAAAAGGAGAAAATGGTACAATTTTTTCAAAACCCTTATTTCTTTGGATAGTGAAAACATGGGGTTGTTCAGTAAAGGATTTAATGCTTGGTAAAAAGGGGGTTTAATGCATCTACGAACAATATAGCGCGTGCAGGCTGACCTGGGCCGAAACTTTTGTTATTGGTCTATTTTCTGTATGTAAATGGACCAGTCTACCTTATGATACAGTCAGATCTTAGACATAATGAATTTTATGGATCCATAATTATGTGATGTCTTCCTTGGTATGATGCATCATGGAGATGCATTAAGCTTCCTTTTGCCAGAGCATGGTTCAAATTTAGTTATAACGCAGCATCCAGAGTATTTAAGTATATACATGTACCATATAATCCTCTGTTTTAATAATTCTGAGAGAGACAGCTTGGTAAAACCCTTGGAAAAGGAAAGAATGCAGGAAACCAGCATTTTCCTTTTCAGTTCTGATGTTAAAAGTTTTACTGTCTAGTAAACAGTTTACCCTTAAAGCACACTTTCATAATCTCAATTGCCTTAGCTGCTCCTATGAATCCAGAGTTACCCCTTACCACATAATCCCAGGTTTTTGAGAACCCTGGGAAAGAGGCCCTTTGAAAACATTGTGGGAAAAGGAGAAAATGCTGGTAACCAGCATTTCTTTCTTTTCTCACAATGTTTTCCACTCTACCACGGACAAAGTCTGCCATTTAAACCACCTGTAATTTGTTGTCTGCGAATGCTTTCAATTTGGACAAGTCTAAAATTTCTATCATTTGGTAAAGAGTCAACCCTCTAGAGTGTACACAAGGTACTTTAACCCTTTTCCACACAATCCGGAGTTTAATGATGCTGAGAAAGAAAGCTTTCGAAAAAATTGTAGGGAAAAGGAGAAAATGTCGGTAAGCAGCATTTTCTCTTAGTCCCATGTTTTCAACTAAATTAACCCTTTCCCAAACAAGCCCTAGTTTTCATGTGTCTGCAGTACAAGTCTTTGGAAAACACTGTTGGAAGAGAAATTGCTCGTAATGAGCAATTTCTCCTTTTCCCACAGTGTTTTCTACCCTTTTTGAGAACTTTCTGCCATTTTCATCAAATTCAAAACTGTCGTCTGCAAACTCTTTCAATTTCGACCATTCCAAAATTTGTTGTTTGGGAAAGGGTTAAGCCAACTATGTTTGACACATACCGTATATCATTGATTTTTTTTGTCTGCAAGTGCTTTCAATTTGGATGTGCCTAAAATGTTGTCATGCGGTGATGAGTTAAGCCATTACCACTCAATCCCTACTTTTGACGCCCCTGAGAAAGAAGCCTTTTGAAAACACTGTGGGAAAAGGAGAAAATGCTGGTAACCAGCATTTTCTTCTTTTCCAACAGTGTTTTCTACCCTTTCCAGAACAAATTTCAATTTTTCAGTCACCTTTATTTTGTCGTCTGCAAAAGCTTTCAATTTGGACCAGTCCAAAATTTTCTCGTGTGGTAATGAGTTAAGCATGGAATAAATCCAATGGACACTTACAGGCTGGAATAAGACCCCAATAACACCTATTTTGTGGTTTTGTGGTTGCTTTTTGTCTGTAGTGTTGCAGCAAATCCGACACTTAGATCAAAGGCCAGAGGATACCATGAGTGCAGTGTGATTTTGACCTACACTGGCTGCAAAGGCAGCAATAGTTGTGAAAGGCTCTTTTGTCGTTAATGATATTGTCGCCTGTGGCCTTGCCTACCACACTGTCCATGAAAACTTGCGTCATGCTCCTCACAAAAATGTGTGTTGCAATCCTGGCACCAGATTACTCGTCTTTGTGGATGACACTGCCGACACATATCTGAAACATAAATGAACCATGCTCTGTGAAAAGGGGGCTTAATGCATCTGCGAAAAATATCGACCCAGGTCAGCCTGTGCAGGCTGACCTAGGCTGAAACTTTTCGCTATTGGTATTTTCTGTATGTCAAAGGACCAGTCTACCCTCCGATTCAGTCGATTGTTAGACAAGGTTGTAAAACAATATCACAGTTTTGTATAATTTATGGTCTAATCTTCTTGAGAAAAGCAATGTCCCCGATTAGATTGACAACCTTTCTGGTATGCCTTATCCGTCACTGGTGACAGTTTTGCTGGAATTTATCTTTATTTTATGAAATTGATCCATTTGAATGTTTGATCAATAATTATTATTTACTGTATCCAGATCAGATTTTCAAAGAGACAGATCTTGTATTAGCAAATACCAGCACATCTCATTATCTTCATGTATATCTAAGGTCACTCATCATGTAAGATAAAATATTGAAGAGATGAATTGACATAAATATAACTTAAAAAATATGAGTAATGAATATATGATGAAAGATGTGTCATTTAATGATTCTGTGATGGGAATGAAATCAGCTAGATATACAGTGATAAGAATAAAATAGTCTGAATTAAGGAAGAAAAAGTTTAAAACAATATCACAGTTTTGTATAGAGTCCAATCTCCGTAAGGAAGGCAATAATTGTTTCAATGTTGACAGTATCAAGGAGAGCTGTCATACTGTCAACAGTGAAGTGTTTGGAACGAATTGGATGAAGATCCACACAGTCAAGAAAAATGTGTTCAACTGAAAAGGGCGCATTACAGGGAATGCACTCTGGTGCCTCGTCACGTGTTAACAGCCAAGAATGTGTTAAATGTGTATGGCCAATTCTTCAGCGGGCAACTATTACCTCCTCTCGGCGAATGGACCTCTAAGCGGAGTACCATTCACCTATGACCTGTTTAACTGAACGTAACTCATTAAAAATAGCATCCCATTGTGATTGGATATAGGTAAAAACAGAAGGTATGAAATCTGTGTATGAAACTTTAAAGTTAGATTGGGGGAGGGACAATGCCGACTTGGCAGTTATGTCGGCCTTTTCATTGCCCCTTATGCCAATGTGACTAGGGAGCCAGCAGAAGACTATTCTTTTAGACTCAACCAAAAGTGAGAGTCAAAAGTTACCCCCAGAAATTTAAATCCAGGGACAACATCAATGCATGTTTCATTCAAGAAATCGGGGTTTGGATGGTGATGCCGAAGGTTGCAAAAGTCCATTCCCTTTGTTTTAGATTTAGAAAATTTGAAACTGTTTTCATCGGACCAAGACTGGAGTTTACTGAGGCCTTGCTGTAGTTGTCTCTCTATAGTATTCATATTTCTAGCCCTAAAACATATGACAAAGTCATCTACATATAGGGAACATTCAACTCTGGGGTTTATAGCTTTCACAATGCTATTGATTTTAATGCTAAAAAGAGTTACAGATAAAATACAACCCTGTGATAGGCCCATTTCCTGCTCTCAAGCACCTGATAGGGTGTTTCCAACACAGACTCGAAAGAGCCTTTCATTTAAGAAGGCTGCAATGAAAAAAGGAAGGCGGTCTCTAATACCAGTCGTGTAAGTCCCTTAAAATCCTGTATTTCCAAGTGGTGTCATAAGCACTTTCAAGGTCAAAGAATACAGCCATTACATGTTGTTTTTTAATAAAAGCTTCTCGAATGAATGTTTTGAAGCGGACATGGTGATCAACAGTACTTCGATGGCAGCGAAATCCACTCTGAACATCAACAATAAGATTGTGGCGTTCCAAGAACCAAACAAGTCGAGTATTTACCATCTGTTCAAAGGTTTTACAACGTAAGGGCTATTGGACGGTAATTACTGGGATCACTAGAGTCCTTTCCTGGTTTGGGGATAGGAATAACCAATGCCTCTCTCCAAGAAGAGGGTAAATCTCCAGACTGCCAGATATCATTAAAAATATCAAGTAAAATGGTAAGAGGTATGAATGGCAAGTGTTTTAGAAATTGATAGTGGACCTTGTCTGAGCCCGGACAAGAATCATGGGCTTTGCTAAGAGCAGACTTAAGTTCTTTAAGTGTAAATAATTTGTTGTAGTGCTCTGTGTTATCTGATTTGAAACTCAGGTTTTTCTTTTCCTCTTGGGCCTTGTTCCTCTGGAACTCTTCAGAATAGTTCTGTGAGGAAGATTTCTTTGCAAAAGTACTGGCTAATGCATTTGCAATATCAGGAGGTGTGTCAAATTCTTGGTTGTTAATGTTAAGGTGGTTGATGGGTGAAGAACCTTTGCCATTTATTTTACGGATCATGTCCCAGACCTTTTTAGATGAAGTCCAGCTATTCAGTTTGGAGACATACTGTCTCCAGGACTTCTGCTTACTGTTCTTAATTGCAAGACGTGCTTTTGCCCTTGAAATACGGAAATGTAAAAAAGATTTTTAGAGGTAGGTCTCACGTTAAACTTCCTGAGAGCCTCTTTTCTTGCATTAATTGCCTGTTTACATTCATCAGTAAACCAGGGTTTGGGTGTTTTTTTTTGGTTTTGTTGAAGCCTAAGGGACCAACTGGAAGTAACATACGATAAATTTATGAAATTTTGTTCTTAAAACCACATTTCTTGATATCTTAAGCTAAAAATTTGCCAATAGTAGCATGAACATATCACAAACTTGATACAGAAAATTTGCGATTTTAAAATATTTCAAATGCAAAATATTCGTAACCATAGTAACCCATGTAATGTGCATTGCTGGACTCAAATTTTCTCCCGATTCGAAACATGTCATTTTGTGCAAAATGTACATTTAGGAATGTGTAAAAATGCCACCAATTGTGGAAATGGTCAAATAGCATCATAACAGCATTTCTGTAAAACTTCATAGTTGTGGCACTTCAGGTTAATATAATAACATAGTCTTGGTGGTAACGTAGTCAGAGCAAGGTAATTTTTGATGCAGTGACATCTTCATTGGATGTTGAATTTCATGCATTAATAAAATTTTGTGCTAGACTTGGCACAAACAGACCATAGAATGGAGCTAGAAGTCGACATTTTCAAGTTCCTTCAGTATTTTATTTGTCTAAAGTGGCATGAGCGATTAAGGAATGATTCAGATCATCACTTAAAGATGATCCTCCTGAAGGACAGCCAATTAACATAACAGCGTCAATTTTGGCAACTGAGCATGGCAAGGTTAATACTGACAGGCGGGTTACAGCTCGTGCCATATCGGGCAACTTAGGTGTGTCTTGTTGCACAGTACAAGTATTTCCTTACACAGGACCTAGAAATATCTAAACTGAGCAAATGCTGGGTTTTGTAGGGGATTACAGAGAAAAAGTACAACAATCTCTTGACTTGTAATGACGTCATTTTTTTCTAATCCAGCACCTGGCAATGTACGTTTACATATGTTTTGTACGTTTACATGTGTTTTGTAGTTCTCTGCTGAAAATGTATTTCTCTATGAATTTGTATGAAATCTGGAGGATCTTTCGGGTAAAGATTGTTTGATATGTATGCTAAAAATGATCTAATTGGTCTCCTAATTTCATTTTTACAACAAAATTTCATGAACTTAGCTAACCCTACAATTCTTTTGACAATTAATTTCTGGCTTTCTTTAGTTTTCCCTTTTTTGTCAACAATGTAACCATGTGTCAATATATAAAACAATACAACCTATGAAAAATAATTTTTGAGGGTGAAATATCACTTTTTATCCTTGAGGCAAAGCAATTCCTGTCCTAAAAATAGAACATGTTTTCCTTTGCAAGCACCTGTATTTGTCACGTTATCAAAATAGCATCAAAGGCACTTGTAACATGCTCCTTCAGGTTAAGAATTCATTGTCTTACCAGTATTTTTTTTTCTCATTTTTTTTTTTTTTTAAACAAGCATTTTTGCTTAGCCTATTTTGTGTGCTCGACAAGCTAGAACGACTGACTGAAACACTTAACATCAAGAAAATTAGTTTGATTCCTGCATAGGTATGATAAACACCTGTTGTAGTAATGTAAACATGTACTTGTACCCCAACATCTATTTATAGCTCGATTACATCATGTAGCTTTACCAGTCTTTTATGCAGCTTGTGTACATGAACATATTGGCCAATACGTACTGTTTATGCTGGCTGTATCATAACCAGCGATATGCCAATGCTGCAATTCTGTAATATTATCACAGAAAAATCAAAGAAATCTCAATGAAAATCTCCACACGCGAGAAAAAATTGCATTCAAAACAAGAGGGCCATGATGGCCCTGAATCGCTCATCTGAGTCAATAGGCAAAATTTCACCCCAGGGTCATAATGACTCAATTTAAACTCATCTGAGATATTATTTAAACAAACATTCTGACCAATTTTCAGGTCAATTGAGCTGAAAATGTGGCCTCTGGAGTATCCAAAATGTATTTCTTCAATTTGACCTAGTGACCTAGTTTATGACCCTATGTGATCATATTCAAATTCATCCAAGATATCAAGACAAACTTGTCAAGGTTCAGGTGAATTGGGCAAGAATTGCCGCCTGTAGAGTGCCCACAAGGTATTTCTGTAATTTGACTTAGTGACCTAGATTATCAACCTATGTGACCCAATTTCAAACCCATTGAAGATATCATCAAGTCAAACATGCTGACAAATTTTCAGGTTAGTTGAGCAAAAATTGTGGCCTCTTGAGCACCCACAATACATTTCTTTGATTTAGTGACCTAGATTATGATCCTATGAGACCCCATTTCTAACTGATCCGAGATATCAGCAAGTCAAACATATAAACCAATTTTCAGGTCAATTTAGCTAGAATTGTGGCTTCTAGAGTGCCCATAAGGTATTTCTTCAATGTGAGCCAGTGATATTGTTTATGACCCTATGTGACCAAATTTTAAGCTCATCCAAGATATCATCAAGACATACATGCTGACCAATGTTCAGGTCATTTGAGCAAGAATTGTGGCCACTAGAGCATGCACAAGATATTTATTTAAATTTGACCTAGTGACCTAGTTTAAGACCCAATATGACCAAATTTTGAACTCGTCCAAGATTTTATCAAGACAAACATGCTGATCAATTTTCAGGTCAACTGAGTAAGAATTGTAGCGTCTAGAGTGCCCATAAGAAATTTTTGTAAGACCTAGTTTGTGACCCTAGGTGACCCAAATTCAAACTCATCTGAGATTTTATCAAGAGAAACATTCTGACCAATTTTCAGGTCAGTTGAGTACGAAATGTGGCCTCTAGAGTGTCCACAAGGTATTTCTTTAATTTGACCTAGTGACCTAGTTTATGACCCAAGGTATTCAAAATTCAAACTCATTAGAGACTTTATTAAGACAAAGATTCTGACCAATTTTCAAGACAATTGAGCAATAAATGTGGCCTCTAGACTGCCCACAAGGTATTTAATTTGACCTAGTGACCTAGATTATGTCCCCAGGTGACCCAATTTTGGACTCATCTAGGTTTCATCAAGACAAACATTTTGACCAATTTTCAGGTCAGTTGAGCAAAAAATGTGGCCTGTAGAGTGCCCCCAAGGTGTTACTTTGACCTAGTGACCTAGTTTATGATGCAGGTGATCCAATTTCAAACTCATCTGAGATTTAATTAAGACAAATATTCTGACCAATTTTCAAGTCAACTGAGCAAAAAATTGTTGCCTCTAGAGAGCCCACAAGGTATTTCTTTAATTTGACCAAGTGACCTAGTTTATGACCCTAGGTGACCCAAAAACTCATCTGAAATTTCATCACGACAAACATTCTGACCAATTTTCAGGTCAAATGAGTAAGAAATGTAGCCTCTAGAGTGTCCACAAGGGATTTCTTTGATTTGACCCAGCGACCTAGTTTATAACCCGAGGTGACCAAATTTCAAACTCATCCGGGATTTAAATTAAGACAAACATTCTGACCAATTTTCAAGTCAAATGACACAAAAAATGTAGCCTCTAGCGTGCCCACAAGGTATTTCTTTAATTTGACCTAGTGACCTTGTTTATGACCCCAGGTGACCCAATTTCAAACTCACATGATATTTAATTAAGGCAAACATTCTGACCAATTTTTAAGTCAACTGAGCAAAAAATGTGGACTCCAGAGTGGCCACAAGGTATTTCTTTAATTTGACCTAGTGACCTAGTAATGACCCCAGGTGTCCCAATTTCAAACTCATCCAAAATTTCATCACGACAAACATTCTGACCAATTTTCAGGTCAATAAGTAAGAAATGTGGCCTCTAGAGTGTCCACAAGGGATTTCTTTGACCCGAGGTGACCCAGTTCATGACCCGAGGTGACCCAATTTCAAACTCATCCAGGATTTAAATTAAGACAAAAATTCTGACCAATTTTCAAGTCAATTGAGAGAAAAAATGTGGCCTCTGGAGTGCCCTCAAGGTATTTCTTTAATTTGACCTAGTGACCTAGTTATGACCCCAGGTGACCCAATTTCAAACTCATTCGAGATTTATTTAAAGGCAAACATTCTGACCAATTTTCAAGTCAATTGAGCAAAAAAAGTGGCCTCTAGAGTGCCTACAAGGTATTTCTGTAATTTGACCTAGTGACCTAGATTATGGCCCTATGTGACCCAATTTCAAATCCATTTAAGATATCATCAAGTCAAACATGCTGACAAATTTTCAGGCCAGTTGAGCAAAAACTGTGACCTCTACAGTGCCCACAATACATTTCTTTAATTTGACCTAGTGACCTAGTTTATGACCCTATGAGACCCAATTTCTAACTAATCAAGATATCATCAAGTCAAATATGTAGACTAATTTTCAGGTCATTTTAGCAAGAACTGTGGCCTCTAGGGTGCCCACAAGGTACTTCTTCAATGTGACCCAGTGACATTGTTTATGACCCTATGTGACCCAATTTTGAACTCCTCTGAGATATCATCAAGACAAAAAATGTGGTCTCTAGAGTGTCCACAAGGTATTTCTTTAATTTGACCTAGTGACCTACTTTATGACCTCAGATGACCCAATTTCAATCTCATCCAAGATTTAATTTAGGCAAACATTCTGATAAATTTTCAAGTCAATGAGAAAAAATGTGGCCTCTACAGTGCCCACAAGGTATTTCTTTAATTTGACCTTAGTGACCTAGTTTATGATTCTAGGTGACCCAAATTCGAGCTTGTCCAAGATTTCATCAAGACAAACATTCTGACCAATTTTCAGGTCAACTGAGTGAGAAATATGGCCTCTAGAGTGTCCACAAGGTATTTCATTAAATTTGTCCTAGTGACCTAGTTTATGACCCCAGGTGACCAAATTTCAAACTCATCCAAGATTTAATTAAGACAAACGTTTTGACCAATCTTCAAGTCAATTGAACGAAAAATGTGTCCTCTCGAGTGTCCACAAGGTATTTCTTTAATTCTTTACCACACAATCCCGACTTTTCACGACCCTGTGAAAGAAGTCCTTTGAAAACCTTGTGGGAAAAGGAGAAAATGCTGGTAACCAGCCTTTTCTCCTTTTCCCACAATGTTTTCTATCCTACCCAAAACAATTTTCAATTTTTCAATTACATTTATTTTGTCATCTGCAAATGCTTTCAATTTGGACCAGTCTAAATTTTTGTTGTTTGGTAAAGAGTTAATTTGACCTAGTGACCTACTTTATGACCCCAGGTGACCCAATTTCAAAGTTATTTGAGATTTAATTAAGAAAAACCTTCTGACCAATGTTCAAGTCAATTCAGCAAAAAATATGGCCTCTAGAGTGCCCACAAGGTATATCTTTAATTTGACCTAGTGACCTAGTGTTTGACCCCACATGACCCAATTTCAAACTCATCAGAGTTTTTATCAAGACAAACATTCTGACCAAGTTTCATGAGTACCAGACTGAAAATGTGGCCTCTAGTGCGCACACAAGGTTTTTCTAAGATTTGACCTAGTGACCTAGTTTTGGCCCGCACATGATTCAATTTCTAAGTTGTACGAGATTTTATCAAGACTAACATTCTGACCAAATTTCACAAGTATCTGACTGAAAATGTGGCCTCTACAGCGCACACAAGGTTTTTCTAAGATTTGACCTAGTGTTGGGCAATCGGTTTAAAATCTCAATCGATTATCGCTTTGTAATCGGAAGAGCAAACCAACTAGCTATCGATAGTACAATCGGTTTAGACTGTCACTCCATTTAACTGAGAATGACTTTTTTCTTAAAATACTGCGACAATTTTGTAAACATGACAGTCTTCATGTATTAAATTTATAAAGATGTTGTATTCTGCACTTTAATCAATATCATTCATTTTGTTCCTTATAATTTCCAAACGAGTTTAAAAAGAATCAGACATATACCTTATAGTTCAAACATTTGCAGACGACCCTCTTTCTCCCCATCCCCCCCATTTCATAAAACAACATTTTTTTCCACTCATGAACAGAATTTTAACTTCCACTTATTGCTTTATTCAGAAATTTGTGTAAATTCACTGTTAAAATTCATTATTAAAGATAAGAAGATGGTTTGAAGTCTCTCTGATCGGACGATGCCACGTTGCTCACTATAGTGTCATGGGTTTTCGCGCTTTTTTGGCGATCTATTTTTACTTGACAATTAGTTTCTGGAGAAGTATTACTGCATGATTTGACATCATTTAGTCAGTTTAAATAGCAAGTAACTTAAAATGCTGTCACTTTACACTAGATAAAAGGAATAACACCTTTGTTACTCTGTCATAATAGACTCGCCAGCTTCATTATCATCCGGGTGTCTTTCGCATTTTATACTGATCGTGTTTAATCCATTTTTCTGCCCGCTGCACGCAAGCTAGGTTATATGAAGTTTTAGATGATAATTTCGTGCCTCAGATTGACATTTAGGCAGATATCTTTCATCGCCAAAGACAGGTCATTTCAAATTTCCACATGTCAAAACCTGGGCTCAGTTAAGCTTGCCGAGTTGTCAACTTTTGTCAAGACATTCATGGACAAAGATTCGTTTCTCATTTTTCAGCCAGTTTTCGTGTTTGTTATCTACTATGTTTAAAATCCAAGATTGTGATTAATAATAGTCACAAAACCAAGCGTTAAAAACCAGAATTCAAGTTTTGGCACCAAGCCAGCTTATCAACCGACTACAATCGATTCCGGGATTTCTCAATCGATTATCGGAATCGGAAGCCAAAACCAACTGACTTTCGACTACAGTCGATCATCGGCCCACCACTAGTGACCTAGTTTTTGACCCCACATGACCCAATTTCAAACCCGTCCAAGATTTTATCAAGACAAACATTCTGACCAAGTTTCACATGTATCTGACTGAAAATGTGGCCTCTAGAGTGCACACAAGGTTTTTCTAAGATGTGACCTAGTGACCTAGTTTTTGACCCCACATGACCAGATTTCGAACTCGTCCGAGATTTTATGAAGACCAAGTTTCATGAGGATTGGACCAAAAATGTGGCCTCTAGAGTGTACACAAGGTAAAAAGTTGACGATGGACTACGCACACAGCACGATCACAATAGCTCACCATGAGCACTTTGTGCTCAGGTGAGCTAAAAAACATAAGTCAAACAAGAGCACCACATGCAGGTGCCAACAATTGGCTGTTGTTTTTTGACGGATAAAAATTTCCCTAACAATTTTTGAAAAAGGTCACCCTAGGAACATTTCTGTGAAATTATTTCAAAATCTGACCTGCCATTCAAGAGAAGAAGAATTAAGAAATTCCTCTTCATGTCCCTATATTGCAAGTAGCCCCCACCACCAGAGCCATGTTTCTTGACAGATCACTATTTTGCAAACAATTTTGAAAAGAGTCACCCAAGGAACATTTCTGTGAAATTATTTCAAAATCTGACCAGCAGTTTCAGAGAAGAATTTTTAAGAATTTCTTCATGTCCGTATAGTGTAAGTAGCCTACAGCCATCAGAGCCAAGTTTCTTGATGGATCAAAATTTATCGAACAATTTGAAAAAAAGGGTCACCCAAGGAACATTTCTGTGAAATTATTTCAAAATCTGACCAGCCATTTTAGAGATGAAGAATTTTTAAGAATTTCTTCATGTCCTTATAGTGCCAGTAGTCCCCCCATCAGAGCCATGTTTCTTGACAGATCACAATTTTGCGAACAAGTTTTGAAAAGGCTCGCCAAAGGAACATTTCTGTGAAATTATTTCAAAATCTGACCTGCGGTTTCAGAGAAGAACTTTTAAGAATTTCTTAATGGCTGTATAGTGCAAGTAGCCCCCAGTCACCAGAGCCATGTTTCTTGACGGATCATAATTTCGTGAACATTTTTTGAAAAGGGTCACCCAAGGAATATCCCTGTGAAATTATTTCAGAATCTGACCAGCCGTTTCAGAGAAGAAAAATTTTGAAGAATTTCTTCTTTTCCGTATAGTGCAAGTAGCCCCCAGTCACCAGAGCCATGTTTCTGACGGATCAAAATTTCGTGTACACTTTTCGAAAAGGGCCACCCAAGGAACATCTCTATGAAATTATTTTAAAATCTGACCAGTTGTTTCAGAGAAGAACTTTTAAGAATTTCTTCATATCCATATAGTGCAAGTAGCCCCCAGTCACCAGAGCCATGTTTCTTGACGGATCACAATTTCGCACACAAATTTTGAAAAGGGTCACCTAAGGAACATCTCTGTTAAATTATTTCAAAATCTGACCAGCTGTTTCACAGAAGAAAAATTTTGAAGAATTTCTTCTTTTCCGTATAGTGCAAGTAGCCCCCATTCACCAGAGCCATGATTCTTGACGGATCAAAATTTCGCATACACTTTTCGAAAAGGCTCACCCAAGGAACATCTCTCTGAACTTATTTTAAAATCTGACCAGTCGTATCAGAGAAGAACTTTTAAGAATTTCTTCATATCTATATAGTGCAAGTAGCCCCCATTCACCAGAGCCATGTGTTTCGACAGATCAAAGTTTCGCGAACAACTTTTGAAAAGGGTCACCAAAGGAACATTCCTGTGAAATTATTTCAAAATCTGACCAGCGGTTTCAGAGGAAGAGATTTTTAAAGAATTTCTTAGAAAATTCCATTTCGTTGCCATGGTAACCAGAGTTTTTCACGGAATCAAATTTTGTGAACAATTTTTAAAGAGGACCTCCCAAGGAACATTCCTGCCAAGTTTGGTCCAAATTGGCCCAGTGGTTTAGGAGGAGATGATGTTTAAAGAATTGTTGACGACGCACGACCAACGACGCACAGACGCACGATGGACAACGGACACCAGGTGATCCTAAAAGCTCCCCTTGAGCACGTTGTGCTCAGGTGAGCTAATAAAAAAACCCAACGATCACAAAACATGAAAATTAACTTTTGACCGGACTACAAAATTTTAGACTCATCCAAATTGAAACCATTTAAGGACACGAAAAGACATTTTCGCTTTCGTTTTCGAATGTCAACAAAGGACATAAATCATTCAGACTGGTCTACACATGTTTAGAAATGGATGTCATGAATCTAGACTGCATAAAGTGCTTTTAAAAACTGTTCCGGACAACCGCTTGTTTTTATTCCGTACAGCGTTTTTCGTGTCGCAAGTTTACAAACTGAGTTTTCGATTGAAAAAGGACATCAAAAAAGAAGTTGTCAAAGCCCATTGGCCTACAGGGTAATAAAACAATTCCCCAAATGATTAGTCCTAACTCTGAGGCTCCAAGCAACAATGCACTTGCACTTCCCAAGTCAGATTTGCAAGAGCACCCAAATTTCAGCCAAAATGGCTTCAGAAATATCACTGGTTGCGGTATGATCAAGAGAAAGACGTTGTGTACTGCTACTTTATCTCTGGCGAAAACTGCACTGTTCTAAGACCCTACTGACTGGGTAAAAACAATTTAAGAAAACAACCATTTAACCCTTTCCCAAACAAGCCCTGGTTTTCACGTGTCTGCAGTACAAGTCTTTTGAAAACACTGTGGGAAAAGGAGAAATTGCTCGTAACAAGCAATTTCTCCTTTTCCCACAGTGTTTTCTACCCTTTTTGATAACTTTCTGCCATTTTCATCAAATTTAAAATTGTCGTCTGCAAACTCTTTCAATTTGGACCAGTCTGAAATTTGTCGTTTGGGAAAGGGTTAAAGATATCTTTAACATAAAGATAACAAGCATGCTGTACCTATTCCTAAATTGTGCTTGGATTTTGAAACCGCTGTCATAGGCTATGATAGATCCTAGATTTAGATAATAAATATGTTAAAACTTTGTTGCGGAATGGGGGGATGACTTTATTTTCATTTCAGTTCAGTTGTTTAGCCAGTTTTTATCTTTTAGTAAAGTTTCTTCTGCATCAGGGAAAAAAAATCTCATAATTCTTGAAAAAATTTCATTAAAAAAATCTACATGGGATTTTCTCTCATAGCTTTAGTCCGACAGGCATATCCCTGCATGACATTTAGCCATTCAGTGTATTATGGAATCTATATACTTGTGGATGGAGCTAAACATGATTTCATAGTTAATTAGCATTTTCTGCTCAGATTTCTTCAGTGAAATTTGTGAAGTGTTATTGTAGGATTTTGTTTATACATGCCAGAAAAATGCGAGTTTCTTAATTTATACCATTACTACCAGGATATACAAGAGGGCCATTGGCCCTAAAGCGCTCACCTCAGTAAAGTCATCTACAGTTGATAAAGCTGGTTTTAGTGATGTAGAAAACATGAGTGAAAGTGACCTACTTGTTGACTCGGCATATCTCAATCTAAAACTTGTCCAAACATTTTGACCCACTGATCCCCCATTGAAGGTTCTCCTTAATCTTTCTAGTCTTAAGTTCATAACTGGGGCTCTCTGAGTGTTTGTATTCTGTTGCATCCAACCTTGAAGCTGTCTCTGGTGGCGAATACTGACCCATCTGTTGTATCTTCTTGTATCAAGATCTATAACTTGATCATAGTAGATTTGTCCTTGTTCCTCTCTATTTTCTCTCACCACATTCTCCTCAAGGTCATTCTCCTCATCTTGTCCAGAAACTTGTACAGGCACTGTATCACTGTCTGAATGAACGTCTCCTGTTCCTTCTGACTGTTGATCTGGAGGGCCTTCGTCCTGGCTGTCATCAGACTTATCACTCTCAGCTGACCTTGTACAATAACTAACAACACTAATTTCATGTTGTATCACTTGAAATCCTAGTTCATGGTCATAACTTAAGTCCCCAATGCCTTTTTTGAAATCTAAGTCTTCAAAAGATTTTTCTTGTAAGTTAAGTTCTAATCTCATCATTTTGTGTTCATTATTTGTCTTCTGTTCATTTAAAAGCCAAACAGGCTTGTAAACTGAATCTCTTAACCCAGTGGTTGCATCTGCAGGACAAGCGAGTGGAGTTTTGCAAGGATATGTTGAGTTGATGTTGCATCTTGAAGTACTGACAATTTTACTGTTATCTTCAGTGCTAGGTTGTTGGACATATCCTTCAGGTGTCGTGTTTCCTAACCTTTGTAATGGTTCCGGATAACCGGTATTTCTCTTATCCTTCATTTTATATTTTGTTTTCTTTCTCCCCCCTCTGCTCACTGGGCCATTATTTGTTGAGAAACCACAAGTGTTATCTCTCTTCTTTGTTTCTTTTGATTCATTCTTAGGAACTGAAAATCTTCCTTTGTGCCTTACTGTTCCGGTATTTGCATAGACATCTAGAGAGATTTCTAAATCATTTTCTGGATCTGACATCTCCAATGAAGGGCTGCCTTCAAAGACAACTTTTTCCAACCCTACTGCATACTTAGATACTGTATATTCAGGTTCATCCTTTACTCCATTTGCTTGTTCCACTCCCCGGCCATCACTTGTGTCTCTAATATCATCTTTCCTTGACATTGTTTTATTTACTGATGGTTTTCTTTTCCTTAATCAGATTTACCTTTACTCACTGATGTTAGGAAGATGTCCTTTTGCTTTCAGACCAGCAATGTGCTCCTACAAAATAAACAGAGAAAATTTATCACTTGACCTGGTTTTAAAATATTAGACTCGTTCAAACTGGAAGCTTTTACAGATTACACAAATTAAATGTGGCTCAAACTAGAACTGTCGCAGACCATCAAATACCCCCACCAGCTGCCTTTTCACTGAATGACTGCCACTTTCCAAACCCAAAATGTAAAACATCAAAGGGCAATCACTCAAAAAGTATTAAAGATAGTAACCAATCTTGTGCACTGCACTTGTCAACAATGTGATCTATCTGTATTTGGAGTTTGGAGACAATACATTTTTATAACTTGAAAGTTATCCTCTGGACAAAAGAAATTAATAAGGAACAATACCCCCCAAAATTACTAAAGACAAAATAACCAATCTTGTGGGCTGCAATTGTACTGATTTATCTGCATATGAAGTTTGGTGTCAATAGCTTTTATACTTTGGAAGTTATGCTCCACACAAAGATCCAATTTGTAAAATAAGAGGGCAATAACTTAAGAAATACTGTCAACAGAGTTATGGATGTTAGGCACTGCACTTGTCCTCAATGTGATCTATCTGCATACGAAGTTTGAAGATGATGGCTCTTATAGTTTGGAAGTTATGCTCTGGACAAAAATCCACCATGTAAAATAATAAAGGGCAATAACTCCAAAAAGAATGATGACAAGAGTTATGGATCTTGCACACTGCACTTGTTCTCAGTGTGATTTATCTGCATATGATGTTTGAAGTTGATACCTTTCATGCTTTGGAAGCTATGCTCTGCACAATAATCCAATTTGTCAAATAACAAACGGCAATAGCTCCAAAAAATACTGACCAGAGTAATGGATCTTGTGCACTGCAGTCTTCTTGTCTATGTGATCTATCTGCATATGAAGTTTGGAGTCAATAGCTTTAATATTTTAGCAGTTATGCTCGGGACGAAAACCCAAATTCTAAATTAACACAGGGAAATAACTCCAAAAAATACTGACCACAGAGTTATGGATCTTGTGCAGTGCACTTGTCCTCAATGTGATTTACCTGCGTTTGAAGTTTGAAGTCGCTTTTATACTTTGGAAGTTATGTTCTGCACAAAAATCCAATTAGTAAAATAACAAAGGGCAGTAACTCCAAAAATACTGACCAAAGAGTTATTGATCTTGTGTTCAATGTGATTTATTTGCATATGAAGTTTGTAGTTGATACCTTTTATACTTTGGAAGTTATGCTTGGGACAAAAACCCTATTTGTAAAATAGAAAAATGCAACAAGTCCAAAAATAATGAAGACAGAGTTATGGCTCTTGTGCACTGCACCTGCCCTCCATGTGATTTATCTGCATATGACATTTGAAGTCAATAGCTTTGATACTGTAGAAGTTTTGCTCCTGACAAGATTTCGGCTGATGCATGGACGGACAGACAGATGGATGGACAAGGCGATTCTAGTATACCCCCACAGACTTTCATCTGCAGGGTATAATGACTGGATTTGTCTTTCATAGAGAAGAAAAAATTGCAGGAAAAGGAGAAAATGCAGGTGACCAGCATTTTCTCCTTTACCCACAAAAGCCTTTGTGAGGGTTATTAAAACAGGTGACCAGTGTTTCCTTTTTGCCTGTATCATTTTTACCCTTTCAAAGAAAAGTTTTATCATTTAGGCCAAATTTTTTCATCCTCTGCAAACGCTCTCAATTTCGGCAGTTCTAGAATCTTGTTAAGTCAAGCCCAGTGGCTCAGTCAGTAACATACAGGACTTAAAACAAGGGGTGTTACTGGTTTGAATCCCCAGCTTGCCTAATTTCTTTCTATGGAGTGATGATAGTACTTACAACAAGGCCTGTATTCACCATTCTTAAGAATATTCTTAGTTTTGTGCTGAAGAATTTTCTAACCCTTCACACAGTATAGGCCAAAATAGGCTTTTGCAGATGACACAGATCAAGATCAGATTGCACAGAGTGTTCAGTCTGATCTTGAATCTCGACCACCTGTTTGTTTAGTCAATTCTATATAGATAAAAATATTTCCAAGTTTAGATGGATTGTACTATAAGCACTCTGAAGTCTCTGGTCAAGTTTACATAAATTACACTGAAAGAGTTACCAAACAATCTGGATTTTAGCTGCTGGACCCGACTCAAATTGTTTTTGCAGGCACTGTAGATCAAGATTAGATTACACAGAACGTGCATCTGTCAGCTACTTACTTACATATACTGGTAAAAACCAACCTTGAAATGACAGTATTTCGGACGTTTTTCCCCAATGAAAAGGTCTATTTGACTCTTTACCACACAATCACGGGTTTCAACGTCCCTGAAGAAAAAGCCTTTTGAAAAAATTGTGGGAATAGGAGAAAATGCTGGTAACCAGCATTTTCTCCTTTTTCCACAATGTTTTCCAACCTTCCCAAAACAAATTTCAATTTTTGAGTCACATTTATTTTGTCGTCTGCTAATTCTTTCAATTTGGACAAGTCCGAAACTTTGGTTTGGTTTGTATTGGGAGTTCAACGCCATTCTAACAGCTTAGGTCATATCATGGCCGTCAGCGACGCACCTGTGTGCTTCTGGCTTTCTCACACCAGTACTGACACAACTTTCTTTCCAAAGCCACTGACTACTTTTCTCACATGCATCAGAGGAAAGAATGTTTGCCTCAACCGGGTATCAAGCTTGCAACCACCAGGTCACGAGTCCGACACGCTGACCACTGAGCTACCCGGGTGGGCCCGAAACTTTGTTGTTTGGTAAAGGGTTAATTAATTCAGCGCTCTAAAGGTTAACGACTCAGAGAAGGAAGGGTTTTGCCACTTAAAAAGGTTTAACCCTTCACCAAACAATCCTCTGTTTTAACAAACCATCTGAAAGGGCTTTTGAAAACATCGTGGGTACAGAAGAAAATGCTGATAACCAGTTTTGTATTTTCTCCTTTTTCCACATTGTTTGCTACCAGTTTGAAGACAAACCCCAATTTTTTTATTTGTATTTTATTTGTCAAGAGGAAATGCTTTGTATGTTGATGGGTCTAAAAACTGTTGTTTGGTAAAGGGCTGATTGATTGATTGTATGGTGTTTAATGCCGTTTTTGACATTATTTCAGTTAAATTGCGGCGGCTGGTGCACCTATCCATGCTTTTCTGGAGTTTCCTGGGATCGAATCAGTGACCTCGGTAAAGTGCTGAATGGTGAATTCTTGACTCTTTTTCCAAACTACAAAATATTAAGACCTCAATCCAGATCGAAAGGATTGGCAGATGAAAAATTAACCCATAAAGTACATTTCAGAACTATTGTTGCTTTTGCAGCCAATGTAGATCAAGATCAGACTGCACAGAAATTGCAGTCTGATTTTGGATCTATACTGTCTGATAAGGAGATATTTCTGCCCCCCCCCCACCCCCCAAAAAAAATAAATAATTTTTTTTCTATTTTGAAAGAGGAGAATTTGGATTTTTACTATCAGCTTGGAAGTTTTGTTTAACTTATTCAGCAGGATAAATATTAATAAAGTATTCTGAGTTGAATAAAATTGGTAAAAGCCAGTCCAAGCGCACTGGCATCCATAATATAAGTGAATGCTGAAAAGGGAGTTTCACATCATACAAACATAGACACTAAAATATTACTGTCTGACAAAGTTTTGACGGAAAGTCTTCAGAAGAAAAAAAAGATGGCATGCAAGAGGATAAAAGGGCAATGAAATTGTGTTCCTCTCACAAGAATTAACCCTTTACACAGTATAGGCCAAAATAGGCTTTTGCAGATGATACAGATCAAGATCAGATTGCACAGACTGTTCAGTCTGATCTTGAATCTTGACCACCTGTTTGTTTAGTCATTTCTATAATCAAAGTCCTGGAAAGCAGATTTGTGGGGAAGTATAAAGCTGTAATATGCTGTAATAGAAAAAATAACATCACATGCAACACATGCACAATCATTTTAAAATGGAGTTAGCAAGGGCAGAGATAGACAAAATTCTTCTGCTGAGTAGGCTGCACAGTAACTGTTGTTCGTTTACTCTTTAACCTGTTACCACACGACAAAAATGATATAGTTTTCCTTTGATAGGGTAGAAAACATTGTAGGAAAAGGAGAAAATGCTGGTTACCAGCATTTTCTCCTTTCCTCACAATGTTTTCAAAAGGCTTCTTTCTCAGGGTTGTTCAAAGTCGGCATTGTATGATAAAGGGTTAAGGAGTGGTAATTTGATCCGTGAATCATACGCAGTTTTTTTCGCTGGTATTAGATTTCGGATTATGGGTATATACATGTAGTACAGCATATACACAGTGACAACAGTGAGGTTGTGGTGTATTTGCTAAAACTGAAAGTAGAATGGGCGCAAGCATGAATGACAGTGTATTTGGTTCAGGTCAACCTGATAACAAAGTACAGTGTGAGCGCACATGCATCGTTACGCATGATGTATCTGGTTCCAGTCAGAACGATCACAGTAAGCAGATTCGCTGTACAAATCCGCTAAAAATATACACAAAGAAAAAAGTATTGCAACACCCGATTTTCAACATAGTAGTCCTGTGTAAAGTCGAAGTGTGGTTATTTCGCGCATGAAAGACCAGAGAAAATCTTTTCAGTGAACCTTATCATCTTCAATGAAACTGAAAACCAAGTAAAATTTTTCCAATTGAGATATTTAATGCATTTTATCTCTCTAACAAAACAAGGCTATTTTTCACCAATATTGCTACACAATTAACTATGGCTGCAGCGAAAATGCTAGGTGGGATTTCAAACTGCAAATTGTCTCTAATCCAAGGGTAATCAGCACAGTTCCTGCACAGTCAATATCTTGTGTATCCACCAGCGACAGCAATCACGGCATTCATCCTTCTCCCCATACCCTGGATCAGACGTTGAATATGACGTTGCAGTAATCGTCGCCATTCCTCGTGCAGTGCCTGTTCCAACTGTGCCAGAGTTTGATGGTCGGTCAAGGGTTTGGAGACAGCCAGGGACAGCATATGCTCAAAGGAACATACAGAAGTTGTGCCATTTGGGGGTGCATCCATTATGGTGTGGGGATGCGTGTCTCATGACTGTAAACTGGAACTACAGACAGTAGCGGGAAACCTTACAGGGCCTCGGTATCAACAGGAAATTCTGGACAGGGTTGTTGTTCCACATTTTGACGATCACCCGCTTCTGACAAGACCAGTTAAAAATGGATGATAACGCCCGGCCACACAGATCTCAAGCTGTCATTGACTTTTTGAGACGAATTGCCATCACTACCCTTCCTTGGCCCGCTCGTAGCCCAGATATGAACCCCATCGAGCATGTGTTGGACATTCTTGGCCGTAGAGTACATGAACGGGTACCTCCTGTTCAAACTCTGGCACAGTTGGAACAGGCGCTGCTCGAGGAATGGCGACGTTTACTGCAATGTCATATTCAACGTCTGATCCAGGGTATGAGGAGAAGGATGAATGCCGTGATTGCTGTCGCTGGTGGATACACAAGATATTGACTGTGCAGGAACTGTGCTGATTACCCTTGGATTAGAGACAATTTGCAGTTTGAAATCCCACCTAGCATTTTCGCTACAGCCATAGTTAATTGTGTAGCAATATTGGTGAAAAATAGCCTTGTTTTATTACAGAGATAAAATGTATTAAATATCTCAATTGGAAAAATTTTACTTGGTTTTCAGTTTCATTGAAGATGATAAGGTTCACTGAAAAGATTTTCTCTGGTCTTTCATGCGCGAAATAACCACACTTCGACTTTACACAGGACTACTATGTTGAAAATCGGGCGTTGCAATACTTTTTTCTTTGTGTATATTTCCAAGTTTAGGTGGATTGTACCATATGCACTCTAAGGTCTCTGGTCAAGTTTACATAAATTACACTGAAAGAGTTACCTCACAATCTGGATTTTAGCTGCTGGACCCAGCTCAAGTTGTTTTTGCAGGCTTGTTTTCTACTATTTCAAAGAAGAATTACTCCCATCACTAGAGCCACAATGAACTTGTCGCCTGCGAGTGCTTCTATTATGCAGGAGTTTCCATTTGGAGGAGTCTAAAACTTTCTCGTCTAGTAAGGAGTTAACCCATTACCACACAATCCCTAGTTTAAACGACCCCATAAGAGAAGGCTTTTGAAAACATTATGGGAAAGGGAGAAAATGCTGGTAACTAGCATTTTCTCTTTTTCCCCCACAATGTACTCTACCCTATCAAAAACAGAAATCATCATTGCAGTTACATTTCCTTTCAATTTGGATCAGTCCAAATTTTTTTCGTTTGGCAAAGGGTTAAACAAAATAAGCCTTGAGTGATCTCAAGCCTTCACCAAATGACAAAATTCTAGACTGGTCCAATTTGAATGCATTTGCAGATGACAAAGGTTGATAAAATGATGATTTCTGCCTATAATAGGGTAGAAAACATTGTAGGAAAAGGAGAAAATGCTGGTCACCAGCATTTTCTCCTTTTCCCACAATGCTTTCAAAAGACCTCTTTCTCAGGGTCGTTAAAAGTCAGGATTGTGTGGTAATGGGTGAACCAATTATCAAACAATCCAGCATGTTATAGCCTACTTCATTTAACCCTTTCCCAAACGACAAATTTTGGACTAGTCCAAATTTAAAGAGTTTGCAGACGACAATTTTAAATTTGATGAAAATGGCAGAAAGGTCTCAAAACGGGTAGAAAACACTGTGGGAAAAGGAGAAATTGCTCATTACGAGCAATTTCTCCTTTTCCCACAGTGTTTTCAAAAGACTTGTACTGCAGACACGTGAAAACCAGGGCTTGTTTGGGAAAGGGTTAACCTGATCCTGACCTTTATGTTGAATATATAAGTAGGCATATAAATAGAACTCGGACTACTCCTCGGAAAGTTTAGTTCCTGTTTGCTGAAGTTATGGAAGACTTCAGCTATTTCTTTGTTAGGTACTTACCTCTATATACACAGGTAATGGGGGCTAATTAAGATTTTTTTTTCTGTGAATCCTATTTTTTGTTTAACTCTTTACCAAACGACAAACGTTTAGACTAGTCCAAATTAAAAGCATTTGCAGACGACAAAATAGATGTGACTCAAAAATTGAAATTTGTTTTAGAAAGGATAGAAAACATTGTGGGAAAAGGAGAAAATGTTGGTTACCAGCATTTTCTCCTTTTCCCACCATGTTTTCATAATGCCTCTTTCTCAGGGTCGTTAAAATACGGGATTGTGTGGTATGGAGTTAAACGCTAATATAAACTTCACTTTTTTTCCTGCATGCATTCGGAAAGAGGACAGTTACATTCAGTAAACAGGAATGGTGCAATTTTGCTCTTCAGATAAAAGCATGGTCATTTTGGATTAGGTATTTTCTCTATTTTGACAAGATCAAAATACTGTTATCATTCTTACATGAATATGATCCTACATACTGTAGTCAGACCTCCAGGTAAGAGGGAGTGATAGTATTCTAAATCCATTATTTCCCTTCCAAACCCTATGTTGTGAGTACTCATTAGAATCGTCTCGATGAGACAATTCTAATGAGTACCCATAACATGGGGTTTAGTGGAGATTGATTAATATTTTCAATTTTGAAATCAAAATCACTCCCTCTATCTGGAGCTCTGCCGTAGCTGATGCATATTATTGCATGATCACTTGACATTCCAACAAGCCTTCACAAAATTTTAGCCAAAAGCTAAAGAACCTTTACCAAACAATGACATGTTCTAATTAATGACCCTGAAGAAAAAGGCTTCTGAAACCATTGCGAGAAAAATATAAAATGCTTGTCACAAGCATTTTCTCCTTTTCCACAATGCTTTCTATCATTTCAGAGCCAAATCTCATCATTACAACCAAATCTAATTTGTCGTCTGCAACTGCTTTGAATTTGGACAATACTGTCCAAAATTTTAGCCCTGTCCAAGTTGAAAGCATTTGCAGACGACAATTTCAATGTGGCTAAAATGATTGCAATTGTTCTGAAAGGTTAGAAAACATTGTGGGAAAAGGAGAAAATGCTGGTTACCAGCATTTTCTCCTTTTCCAACAATGTTTTCAAAAGGCTTCTTTCTCAGGGTCGTTAAAAGTCGGGATTATGTAAAGATTATGGTAAAGATTTAATCCTTCACTAAACAATTATATGTTCTAGTGACCCTGAAGACTGTCTGTATGGTGTTTAACGCCGTTTTCAACATTATTTCAGTTATATCACGGCGGCCAGTGCACCTATCCATGCTTTCCTGGAGTTTCTTTTTACCAATACTCCGCACAATATTCTTTCCAAGCCACTGGCTGCTTTCCCACATAACCATCATCGAAACAATGGTCAGCGGTGAGAGAGGAATGAATCCTGTCGCGATGACTTATCATCAATCCTCGGAAAGCAATTGGCCAAGCCGGGGATCGAACCAGCGACCTCCTGTTCTCAAGTCCTGTACGCTACCGACTGAGCTACGGGGGCTTGGCAACCCTGAAGAAAAAAGCTTCTGCAACCATTGCAATAAAAGTATAAAATGCTTATCACAAGCATTTCTTCCTTTTCCTACAATGCTTTCTACCATTTCAGAGACAAATCTCATCATTATAACCAAACTGAATTTGTCGTCTGAAACTGCTTTGAATTTGGACAAGTTCTAAATTCTGTTGTAGGGTACAGAGTTTAGAGGCTAACTAGTCCATTGAAGAAGTACCATCAATTTGTTTTTCCTTTGCTTCTTGCTTTATTGCTTGATTCTTAGTCAGCTATTGCCTTACTAAATTGAGCAATAAAATATTTTCAAGTTTGGTTTGACTATGAAAATCTGAATAGCCCCCTTACAATGTAATAGTTGAACATGTAAATGAGCCATGCTCTGGCAAAAGGGGGTTTAATGCATCGCCGTGATCCATGATACCAAGCAAGCCATCACATAATTAAGGATCAACAATACATGTAGCCTCTTTTTTAATACAATCAACATTAATCTTCAGGTAGACTGGTCCTTAAATATACAGAAAATTTACCGATAGCGAAAAGTTTCAGCCCAGGTCAGCCTGCACAGTCCAAGCAGGCTGACTTGGGTTGATAGTTTTCCCAGATTCATTAAGACCCTTTTTCACAGAGCATGTCTCAAGTGCAATGATGTACAACATCAGTCAAAAGCTGTCGAGGGTCATTCATAACTAGGTGCAAAACCCAAGTTTGGCTGGAGCCCTAAAGCCACAAAAATAAGTGCAATACCCTTAAATGCTACATCAAAAGTTCCATTACATTTCTTTTCCAGCCTTACTTTAGACCTTTGAAAGGGTAGAAAACATTGTATGAAAAGGAGAAAATGATGGTAACCAGCATTTTGTCCTCCTGCAACTATGTTTCAATAGTCTTCTTCCTCAGGGTTATTAAAACATGAGAGACATGCTCTGGCAAAAGGGGACTTAATGTATCTCTGTCATCCATAATTCAAGCAAGTCATCACATATATTTATGGATCCATAAAATCCATTTTGTCTAGCAACCAACTGAAACGTGAGGTACACTGGTTTTTGACATGCAGAAAAATTACCAAAGCAAGAAGTGTCGGTCCAAGTTAGCCTGCGCGGATTGTGCAGGCTAACCTGGACCAATACTTTCTGCAAATGCATCAAGCCCCCTTTTCACAGAGCATGGCTTATAAATAAATGCCCAAGGATTTAGTGTGTCTCAATTGTGAGTATGCAAGGCTTGTCACAACAAAGGTACATTCTTACCAAAAAGTATGTATAAGAAATGTGTTTTTCAAAATTTTGATTTTTTTACCAAAATATGTGGAAGAGCAGCTTTAATTGCAAGCGTACCGCTTTGTTATTGTCACGTGATGAAAACGAAAACTGAGGTGCGTTCTTTAGAGCGAGATATTTAGGCCGCTCAATAAGATTTTAATCGGGATATCTCGCGCAATTTAGTAGAAATTCTTCAGTGTTGCACGAGATATCCCGATTAAAATCTTATTGAACGTTTTTAGAAATAAGAGTTCAAATACAAAATCTGTAGTTTTCATGCTCGCAATTTATGTGAACAGCACAAGGAAAAAAAAAGAGGGCCATGATGGCCCTGGGTCGCTCACCTTAGTAGAGAGCCTTAAAGGTTTTTCTTTAATTTGACCATGTGACCTAGTTTTTGACCGCAGGTGACCCAATTTCGAACTCATATTTCATGAAGACAAACATTCTGACCAATTTTCAAGTCAATTGAGCAAAAAATGTGGCCTCGAGTGCCCTAAAGATATTTCTTTAATTTGACTTAGTGACCTAGATTATGACCCCAGGTGACCCAAATTTGAACTGGTCTTTGACTATATCAAAAGAAACATTTTAACCAATTTTCAAATCAAATGAATAATAAATGTGGCCTCTAGAGTGCCCACTAGCTATTTCTTTAATTTGACCAAGTGACCTAGTTTATGACCCCAGTTGACCCAAATTCAGACTCATGTGAGATTTTACAAAGACAAACATTCTGACCAATTTTCAAGGCAATTAAGCAAAGAATGTGGCCTCTAGAGTGCCCACAAGGTATTTCTTTATTTTGACCTAGTGACCTAGTTTATGGTTCCAGGTGACCCAAATCCAAACTCATCTGGTATTTCATCAAGACAAACATTTTGGCCAAATTTCAGGTCATTTGAGCAATAAATGTGGCCTCCAGAGTGCAAACAAGGTATTTCTTTAATCTGACCCAGTGAACTAGTTTATGACCCAAGTTGACCCAAATTAATCTTATGTGATACTTTATAAAGACTAACTTTCCAACTAATTTTCAAGGCAATTGAGCAAATAATGTGGCCTCGAGAGTGCCAACAAGGTATTTCTTTAATTTGACCTAGTGACCTAGTTTATGACCCAAGATGACCCAATTTTGAACTCAATAAACTTGTTGCGCTTAGATGGGCAAACAAACTCAGAAGAGAATCACTACATACCAAATATCAAAGCTCTACGCCTTCCATTTTAAAGACGAATTTTAAAGTTTTCCTTCTTTGTTCCTATGTTCGAACTTGTGACCCCTGGGGCTGGGCCAGTTTTGACCCAGGGGCATCATATGAACAAACTTGTTAGAGGTCCACTAGGAAATGCTACATACCAAATATCAAAGATCTACACCTTTCCATTTAAGAGAAAAAGAAATTTAAAGTTTTCCTTCTTTGTTCCTATCTTCGAACTTGTGACCCCCGGGGCGGGGCCAGTTTTGACCCAGGGGCATCATATGAACAAACTTGGTAGAGGTCCACTCTGAGATGCAACATACCAAATATCAAAGCTCCACACCTTTCGGTTTCAGAAAAGAAGAATTTTAAAGTTTTCCTTCTTTGTTCCTATGTTCGAACTTGTGACCCCAGGGGCTGGGCCAGTTTTGACCCAAGCAGCATCCTTGGAACAAACTTGGTAGAAGTCTAATAGGAGATGCTACATACCAAATATCAAAGCTCTATGCCTTCCCATTTAAGAGAAAAAAAAATTAAAGTTTTCCTTCTTTGTTCCTATGTTTGAACTTGTGACCCCCGGGGCAGGGCCAATTTTGACCCCAAGGGCATCATATGAACAAACTTAGTACAGGTCTACTAGGCGATGCTACATACCACATATCAAAGCTCTACGCCTTCCAGTTTCAGAGAAGATGATTCTTAAAGTTTTCCTTCTCTGTTCCTATGTTTGAAATTGTGACCCCCAGGGCAGGGCCAACTTTTGCCCCAAGGGCATCATATGCACACACTTGGTAGAGATCCACTAGAAGATGCTACATACCAAATATCAAAGCTCCATGCCTTCCTGTTTCAGAGAAGAAGATTTTTAAAGTTTTCCTTCTTTGTTCCTATGTTGGAAATTGTGACCCCCGGGGCGGGGCCAATTTTGACCCCAGGGGCATCATATGAATAAATTTGGTAGAGGTCCACTAGGCGATGCTACATACCAAATATCAAAGCTCTACGCCTTCCAGTTTCAGAGAAGATGATTTTTAAAGTTTTACCTCTTTGTTCCTATGTTCGAACTTGTGACCCCCGAGGCAGGGCCAGTTTTGATCCCAAGGGCATCATATGAACAAATTTGGTAGAGGTCCACTAGGAGATGCTTCATGCCAAATATCAAAGCTCTATGCCTTCTAGTTTTAGAGAAGATGATTCTTAAAGTTTTCCTTATTTGTTATTATGTTGGAAATTGTGACCCCCGGGGCGGGGCCAGTTTTGACCCCAGGGACATCATATGAACAAACTTGGTAGAGGTCCACTAGGAGATGCTACATGCCAAATATCAAAGCTCTACGCCTTCAAGTTTCAGAGAAGAAGATTTTTAAAGTTTTCCTTCTTTGTTCCTCTGTTGGAAATTGTGACCCCGGGGCGGGGCCAGTTTTGACCCCAGGGGCATCATATGAACAAACTTGGTAGAGGTCCACTAGGAGATGCTACATGCCAAATATCAAAGCTCTACGCCTTCAAGTTTTAGAGAAGAAGATTTTTAAAGTTTTCCTTCTTTGTGACTATGCTCAAACTTGTGACCCCCGGGGCGGGGCCAGTTTTGACCCCAGGGGCACCAAATGAACAAACTTGGTAGAGGTCCACTAGGAGATGCTACATACCAAATATCAAAGCCCTGCGCCTTCTAGTTTCAGAGAAGAAGATTTTCAAAGATTTTGCTTTTTTTTTCCTTTTTGTTGCCATAGCAACCAGAGTTGTGGGTGGAATTCAATTCTTTGAACAATTTTGGTAGAGCTTCACCCAAGGAACATCCCTGCCAAGTTTCATCAAGATTGGCCCAGTGGTTTAGGAGAAGAAGATGTTTGAAGAAATTGTTGACGGACGACGGACGCCGGACATAGGGCGATCACAATAGCTCACCTTTAGCACGTTGTGCTAAGGTGAGCTAAAAAACGTAATATTGCGCTAATCTACTTACACATATAGTAGTATCAGGGGAGGTAACCAGTCTATACTAGTTTAAGAAGAGTTACGCTGCCTGTGGGGTCAATCATTAATCAGTTATTAAATAAATATCTATAAATACGAAATCTTTACTTGTCATGCTCAAAATTCATCTTAACAGTACATACAATAAAATGCATTATTTTGAGCTTAATAGCAACATACTATTAAAAGTATTTGAGTGAATATGTCGGAAAACTTGTACAATGATGTATCCCAAAATTCCCCATGTGCATAAAAAAAAAGCATTCCTACTGGAAGCCGGCTTCAAGAGCCGGCTTCCAATAAATCAACACAAAACAAACAAAAATCAAATTCAGTAACTTTTATTACACCCTTTTAATCTCTTTATCATGTAACACTTATAACTTTTGGTACTGAAACCAACTCTCAGTCCCTGAAAGAAAAAAAAGAAATATTTTTTTAGATCAAGATGAATGTATACCGACCTTTTGATTTTGCATGTTTTGACACAGAATCTCTCTTAAGAACTGTGCATCCCACAGTGAATGTGTTTGAATTCTGCATTTTGCTACCCAAGTTACAGAACATTGCTTTTGAACTTGGCTCATAACGTAGCCATGGATTTCCAATTTTCCGATTTTCTTGAAATTGTCTACATGGAGATTTTGTTTCAAGCTTAGTTTTTTTAGCTGGAGGTGTGTCAAAGAAGTCTAAAGAACGTTTAGAAGCCATAGTGACAACTGATACTTTCCAGTATTTCCCCATGTTTATATACATCATCGTTGATAAATTATAGTTTGCTTTGTTTGTATTTGGTTTGTATTGGAGTTTAACGCCATTTTAACAGCTTAGGTCATATCATGGCAGTCAGCGACGCACCTTTGTGTTTCCTGGCTTTCTCACACCAGTACTGACACAACTTTCTTTCCAAAGCCACTGACTACTTTCCTCACATGCATCAGAGGTGAGAGGCGAAAATTCGCCGGAAAGAAAGTTTGCCTCAACCGGGTATCAAACTCACAACCACCAGGTCACGAGTCCAACACGCTAACCACTGAGCTACACGGGCGTGCATAAAGTTGGCAATGTTATGTTTTTCACATAAAGTCCTTGAAAATCATTAGATAATTGAAGTAAAAATTCCACATACCTTTAATTATCAATCGCCGAAAAACATCCACATAATTTGATCCTTTAATTGCCGATAATTTGTTGACAAGTCCATCTTTAATTGGAGATGGGTCAAAGTACTGACATGCGTCGGCAATAATCGCTAATCAAGTAATTAACATCCTTTAATTGTCTGATTCATATCCCACTTCAATTGTTAAACATGATAAACTGTCAACAGTTTGCATAATTATACACACTGCCGTGTGTATACATTAGCAATGCAACAAGGTATTTTTAAACCAAAATATTCTATTAAACAGTAACAAATCTGAAAAGATATATCTTTCCCATTTATAAAACCGTGTGTTTTGTTCAAATATCTTCAGTAGAACAGAAGTTGTCGAGTGTTTACCCTTTACACCCAAAAGCATGAAAATTTGGCCACACATGAAAAATAGGAGAAAAAGCGACCCAAGTTTAAATCAAATACCAACAATAAAGTATACTCTAAAATGACCTTAGATATGAAAATATGAATGTTTCCTCAGATGAAAACCGCTTATTTCATCCAAATATCTAAAGTAATAAAAAAGTTATGAGACATTTAATCCTTAACAAATACCTCAAAAATATGAAAAAAACTACTGGAATGAGAAGACAAAGCAACGAAATACAAATCTGATTACTAAACTGTATGCCCAAAGAAAATAATATGCCCATTTAGTGATACACATACCATAATATCAAGCTACATCACAGATAATATACTTCAATGGTACCACTGACCAAGACTTTAACCCTTTACTTCTTTAAAATCTGTCCAAAACCAAATGTACGAATGATCTTTTTCTTATTGGGAAAACAAGTTTGGAGATCATTTCATTTTTTTTACCATTTAATATCAATGAGAACAGTTAACATGACCAAACCCCGTCTTTTGTATTTATTATCTGAATGAAAAGCCATATTTTGTCTGATTTCGTCAGAGCAGCCAATATCCATCTAGAGTAAAGGAAAACCTCTATATGTACAAAATTGTAAAATGAGTGTGTTGAAAGTCCTGAATATGTATCTTTAATAAAGATTAAGAATGTAATTCTTACAAACTCAGGATGCAGAGGAAAATATCTTTTCATAAAAAAAAAGCAAAGTTATAGGTCCAAGGTCAAGGTCTGAATTGAAGGTCAGAGTTTGTCCCATCCATTACTTTGATGTTTATCCTAAGGATGTGGAAATACTATGCCCGACTCGTCCGATTCGGGAAAATTCAGTGTCGGACAGGTGACTTTTTTCAGTCTAGTTGTCCGCAGACAACTAGAAAATATGAGGAAAATTTTGGAACAAAAATCTGTTGTATATATACATATCCAGTGAAATACATATGCTCTCACTTCGCACAAAATGACATTTCGAATGATAAACAGTGTCTTGAGATGATCCCTGATTTCTGGAAACCCAAAATACACATATGGTCTTCTGCATTTATCGCATACGACAAGATTAGTAAAATATGCGTCTGTTTTTGCGTCTGTTTTTTGAAAAATGTCTAAACACCTTCAAGATCATCATTATGGGTTAAAATAATTTTATTAGTATCATTTTGGCACCGACTCAGAGATTTTTGATGACAATGTCGCACACATGAAAATTTTAGCCTTTAATCTGATATTAAACAGCTTCGGTGCTTCAACACCTCTGCCAGAACCTGTATCAATATCCCAAAACTTTTTATTGCTTAAATTGGAGAAAATGTTTCTTTTTTTTATCAAATCTTCGGTGCAAACAGAAAGTGGGAAGTCTGAGACTCTGAACCATTTGGCAGCTCCAAACGTAAAACGGATTGTGACAAGAAATATGACAAAAACATTTTTTTTTTTAAATGAGGCGTGCTTGAAAGAATTCCTGTGGTTGAATGCAGACAATCCGAACAATATTTTTTTGAGGTTTGTAGAGAGTATCCCCATGTTGCGGACATGTCACTTTATGTGTACCATTTAAAATTGTTTTGTCTTGGACAAGTGAGCCACACTGGCGGACAAGTAGATTTTTGTAATTTACTTGTCCGCGGACAACTAGAAGTTTCTAAGATTTCCACACCCTTGTATCCGTTACACCTATGAAATTATAATGGATGGACAGGCCTCGGCTTGCTTAATCACAGCAGGAAAATTCTTCTTTCTACACTATGTTTTCAAACACGAAAGTATGTGAAATTAGTTTTTCAAAGAGAACATTGCTTTAAAAAAAAAAATATCTCTTTATCCAGTGTAAGGAATGAGGTTATTCATTATTTCTCTCATGATGGTCTCCTACAGTGATCATATGATGCAGTTTCATAAGCCAGCATCTTGAAATTCTAATTTCTGTGTCAATCAGTTTGAGAGAATTACACCTGGTTACTTTTTCTTCACTTTCAGTATTTGTCCAGCACTATCAACTTCAAGCATGTTGAGAGTGTCCACATTTTTTCCTTTTTAATAAGTAATTAAAAAAGCAGTTTCAACTATGGATTATTTATTTAGATGTAAAAAATCGTTGATAACTTCATTACTGAACTTGAAATCAATTTTCAAGGATTTTGAAGCTTTGGAAAAATAGGTACGGTGATATAGCGTGAATGACATAAAAAGAACGAAGCTACACTGGTACGAAACTGAAAAGATGGTGTTTCAATTCAGTTGTAGGTATCATGTCTCATAATAAGAAAAACTTTAATTACAAATGTTCCTGAGGCCAAGAATGAAAAATAAACGACAAAATTAGCCAAAAATCGAAGCTTGTTATCTTTAATTTTGACAAGATCGATCAAAGTTGGAAGTGTCACTTTCGGTTTTGCCGCCAGTTTGAATTTCTGTTTACGCACTTCCGGGATTGAAAATATCTAAAAAATATATTTTGCTAGTTGATTATGTGCGAATAAACACTTGTGACACTTGGAATTGTCAAAAAACTATTGAAAAAATGCAATTTGCCGAGCTTAATCGACTAAGAACTGACAAAAAAGTTTCATTAAAAAGAATTTGTGTGGAAATTCTTATTGTCCGGGACATTTAGTCTATCTACTTTAATCTACAATTAAGATTAAACATTAAATTTAAGCTTTTATACCCTTTTCAGAGCGTAATAAATTTGCCCCGACATTGGGTCAGAATTGGTGCCTCATTAATATTCATAAGATCAATTCAAAGGACGCTACTCTCATTGAATGAGCATTGCTATATATATACAAGATTGTAAACAGTCGCCGATACACAGACTGGGTTATTGATTTTCTTCTCGGCACGCGCGTTCGACTTCCGCTTTTTCCCAGTTGACTTCGATGCTTACTACGTCCCCGATAATACACAAATAAAATGTTGCAGCCACAAGTTGAGCCACATATGATGATTTTTGAGACACTTTAATTTTTTTTTTTTTAGCAAATGGCTCAAGTGGCAAACGGCAGCGCGGGCCCTGAATCATCTGGTGGTCACTGTGACCTTGACCTTTCATGGATTAACCTTACATTGATAACCTTACACTCCAAGATGAATATCTGTACAGAATTTGAAGGACCTAGGTCAATTCTGTGTGTAGTTATCATCTGGACAAGGTTTGGTCTATATATCATTAAGTTGAAGGCCACTGTGACCTTGACCTTCAATGGATTAATCTCAAAATCGATAGGGATCATTTACACTCCGAGATGAATATCTGTACAGAATTTGAAGAACCTATGTCAATTCTGTGTCTAGTTATCATCCGGACAAGGTTTGGTCTATATATCATTAAGTTGAAGGCCACTGTGACCTTGACCTTTGATGGATTAATCTCAAAATTGATAGGGATCATCTACACTCCGAGACGCATGTCTGTGCCAAATTTGACAAACCTAGGTCAATTCTGTGTTTGGTCTATATATCAACATGTTGACGGTCACTGTGACCTTGACATTTGACCCATTGACCTCAAAATCAATAGGGATCATCTACACTCCAAGACGCATGTCTGTGCCAAATTTGACGAACCTAGGTCAATTCTGTGTCTAGATATTATCCGGACAAGGTAAGGTCTTCCGACCGACCGACATGTGCAAAGCAATATACCCCCACTTCGTTGAAGGGGGGCATAACAACAAATTCTGGATTCTTCCAAATTGAAATCTTCTGCAGACGACAATTTTGAAAGTGATACAAATAACCTAAAAATCTTTGACAGGGAAGAGAACATTGTGGGAAAAGGAGGAAATGCTGGTTACCAGCATTTTCCCCTTTTCCCACAGTTTTCAACAGCATTGTTCTTTTGGGTCATTAACACTCCTGATTGTGTGGTAATGGGTTAAAATGTTTAACTCTTTACCAAACAACAAAATTGTAGACCAGTCCAAATTGAAAGCTTTTGCAGACGAGAAAATAAATGTGACTCAAAAATTGAAATTTGTTTTGGAAAGAGTAGAAAACATTGTGGGAAAAGGAGAAAATGCTGATTACCACAATGTTTTCAAAAGGCTTCTTTCCCAGGGTCGTGAAAACCCGGGATTGTTTGGTAAAGGGTTAAACAACCAATGCTATTGCAATGACCATCATCAATCCTGGAAAAGAGTTTGGTTGAGCTAAGTTAAACAGCATTAACCCTTTCCCAAACGACAAATTTTGGACTGGTCCAAATTAAAAGAGTTTGCAGACGACAATTTTGAATTTGATGAAAATGGCAGAAAGTTATCAAAAAGGGTAGAAAACACTGTGGGAAAAGGAGAAATTGCTCATTACGAGCAATTTCTCCTTTTCCCACAGTGTTTTCAAGAGACTTGTACTGCAGACACGTGAAAATCAGGGCTTGTTTGGGAAAGGGTTAACTCTTTCCCACACAACAAAACTCTAGAGTTATCCAAATTGAAAGCATTTACAAATGACACAATGAATGGGACTGAAAACTGAGCTTTGTTTTTGGAAGGGTAGAAAACATTGTGGAAAAAAAGGAGAAAAAGCTGGTTACTAGCATTTTATCCTTTTCCTTCGTGCTCAGATGAGCTTAAAATGGGAACAGGCAAACAGTTCTTTTATCACTTTCCAGAACAACTCACTCCTAAAAAAAAAAATGAAAATCTCCAAACGGTATAAAGAAAAACACATATTGAGATGTCATGCCATTTCTTTTCTTGGAAATCTCACTCTAGCCGACACTATTGATCAAGATCAGACTGCCATTCTATGGCAGTCTGATCGTGATTTACGCAATCTGTAAAAGCACACAGCACAGCGCTTAGCAGCATGAGTGAAATAGTGCTCTTGATACCAAGTGTATAAGGAATCTGAACCCAAGGTTACACTCCCATTTGATGCCAAATTAAACCATATTGTAACATCAGCTCATTCATGTGTTGTGTAAGTTTAAGAAATACTTGGCTCCGGCTCTGAAGTGTCTTCCCCAGGGACACTCCCTCAAAATACCATGCCTCTACTAAGGATTGAACATGGAACTTCCCAATTTATAATCCACATTTTCACCACTGAGCTATGCAGGACCCCAACATCTTTCGACAATGTTTAGATAGAATGGCACCCTAACTCTTTACCAAACAACAAAGTTTTACATTTGTCCAAATTGAAAGCATTTGTAGACAACAAAATAAATGCGCCTGAAAAAGTGAAATTTGCTAGGGGAAGGGTAGAAAACATTGTGGCAAAAGGAGAAAATGCTGGTTACCAGCATTTTCTCCTTTTCCCACAATATTTTCAAAGGGCTTCTTTCTCATGATCATTAAAAGTCGGGATTGTGTGGTTAAGGGTTATGCTGCTTTCAATATTATTCAAGTCTTATAAAAGTGTCATGGGGCTCATCAGTTCTTGGATTCTGGAGTGTCTTCTCCTGTAATACTCGAACAGAAAAATGACAACAATTGCGAGGATAAACCTTTGGGCCTTGGGAGTGCAAATCCTATATTTTCATTGATGAGCCATACAGGACCCATACATCTTTGGGAAATGTTCAGATTAAATGGTGTTTTACACAGCTTTCAGAATTATTCAAGTCATATCACAGCAGCAGCTTACTATAAAGTCTTACTCGAGCATGTACCATAGTTCATTAGTTCTAGGACTCTGAAAAGTCATGCGAAAGGACACTCCCATAAAATACCCAGTTTCAAGTTTGGATTAAACCTGGGGCCTCCTGATGGCAAATCCAATATTTTTACCACTGAGCCATGCAAACCACAACATAGATCAAACTTTGTCCATTAGCAAGTTCACAAGGTAGATAATGTTGTGGAAAACTGAAACAATGCTGGTTTTCAGCATTTTCTTGTTTTCCCACTGACTTTCTATAGCTTTCTTTCTCGGGATTGTATGGTCTGCTGCTTGAGCAGTAAGTACAGAGAAAATTCAGTTCACAAAAATAATAGTCTCAACTCTTTACCATAAACAAAATTTTGGACTTGTTTTACACTGAAACGATCCGCAGATGACAAAATTTAACTAGATGTGTATTAAATGATTAAAATTGTCTTTGAATGGTTAGGAAACACTGTGCAAAAAGAGAAAATGCTGGTTACCAGCATTTTCTCCTTTCCCCACAATGTTTTCAAATGCCCTCTGCTGCAGCGTCATTAAAACAGGGAATGTGCAGTACAGGTAGAGTAGAGGTTAACTTTACACTATCTACTAGATTGTGAGATATATCAAAAGAAATTGCTGTAATACTAGATTGTCTGGGTTTTTAATTCTCAATAACTCCCATTTAACCCTTTACCAGATGACAAAATTTTAGCCTTGTTCAAAATGAAAGCATTTGCAGACGACAATATCAGGATGGCTCATATGGTGCAATTTTTCTTTGATAGGGTAGAAAACATTGTGGGAAAAGGAGAAAATGCTGGTTACCATAATGTTTTCAAAAGGCTTCCTTCCCTGGGGCGTTATAAGGCGGCATTGTACAGTAAAGGGTTAACTGGGCAACAATTCCACTGTGCTCACTGCCATCATGGCACTTCTCCAAATCTTCCAAATCACCGCAGAAGCGCCGGACATGTGCAAATTTAGGAACTTAAGAGTTTCAAAAATGCGAATAGTATGCTTCAATAACGATCTCACTGGTCATGATCCTGTTGCGCTGTTTTTGCACTTCTACAGCACTAGAGGTCTCTCTAAGATACTATTACTTCGCTTCCAATTGCACTTCTACAGCACTAGAGGTCTCTCCAAGATGCTATTACTTCGCTTCCAATACAGCACAGGATTTCAGGCTATGCTTAGTCAATGTTTACTACATTGCTACTGCCACCTACGTGCAGGAACTGCGCTTCTGTTGAGCTTTTGGAATGTGTCTACATGAATTCAGTGGTTAAACTGCTTTGGCAGCAGTTCCCCATCAGTTTTCGAAGAAAATAGAAATGATTTTTCCAGTAGCTGTACTCCAGCTTGCGATAAAATGAACAATAGATTGATAAGGTTTGGCGTTGAGAGACAAGACTTATGGGAAAAAGGAGAAAATGCCGGAAACCAACACTTTTTTCATATCTCACAATATTTTTAAAAGCCTTCTTTCCTAAGGTCATTAAAATCCGCAATTCTTTGGTAAAGGGTTAATTTATCAAGGGCCAAGTTTGATTTTCTTCATCTGAATACCACTTTCTGTATCCCTAACTCTTCACCACACAATGTGGAGTTTTAAAGCCCTGGGGGAAATTAGACTATTGAAAACATTGTGGGAAAAGGAGACAATGCTGGTAACCAGCATTGTCTCCATCTCCCACGATGTTTTTTTAACCTTTCAGAAACAAATGCAATCATTTGAGCCACATATAATTTGTCAGCAAATGCTCTGAATCTGGGCGAGTCTAAAACTTTGTCGTCTTGTGAAGGTTTATGTTGATAGCTTTAGAAAACATTGTGGGACATTTCTCTTTAACCTATTACCATCTTCAGGTGAATTTAAACCATATCGACTAAGCCTGGTAGCTCCGCCTGTAACAAACAAGAGTGGAAACCAGGGGGTTGCAGGTTCGAATACCCAGCTCAACTGAGGATTGATCAGAACTACTGCAACCAGATTCATTTCTCTCTCACCACTTATCATTTTTTCAACAACAGTTATATGGAAAAGCAGCCAGTGGCTTGGAAAAAATATTGTGCAAAGAACTGGTAAAAGGAACTTCAGGAAAGCATGGATAGAAGCACTGGCAGCCATGATATAATGTAAGTGAAATATGAAAACAGCAATAACTCTTAACCACACAATCCTGGGTGTTAACAACCCTGAAGAAGAATGCTTCTGAAAATGTGGGAAAAGAAGAAAATGTTGGTAACCAGCATCTTCTCCTTTTTCCAGAATGTTTTCTACCTTATCAAAGACAGATATCGTCATATAAGCTACATTCAATTTGTTGTCTGCAAATGCTTTAAATTTGGTTGCGTACTAAATTTTGTCGTTTCCTAAAGAGTTAAAAGAAAGGAGATAAAACCTGACCCGAGCCGAAACTTTTTGGTATTGATCAATTTTCTGTTTGTCCAAGGGAGAGTTTACCTCATGATTCAGTCGACTGTTACACAAAACGGACTTTATGGATCCATGATCATGTGATCACTTGCTTGGCAACATGCATCACGGAGATGCACTAAGCACCTTTTTGCCCGAGTGTTGCTCATATGTAAAAATTTGTTCCGAGCAACTTCTGAATTTGCCAAAACGTTTTTGAAATCTAAAAGCGAGATTTATCAGAGGTTACGTTTAAAAAAAACCCTGTTCATTCAAGATCAGTATTATTGTATGTCAAGGTCAAATTCTTTCTGGATCTCCCTGTTTTGAAATTGAATCCATCTATTATTTTGATATGCTTTATCAAATCTGAAGTGGTACACTTCATGGTGGCTTAACCCTTTCCCAAACGATAAATTTTAGACTGGTTCAAACTGACAGAGTTTGCAGACGACAATTTTAAATTTAATGAAAATGGCAGAAAGTTCTCAAAAAGTGCAGAAAACAATGTGAGAAAAGGAGAAATTGCTCGTTACGAGCAATTTCTCCTTTTCCCACAGTGTTTTCAAAAGACTTGTACTGCAGACACGTGAAAACCAGGGCTTGTTTGGGAAAGGCTTAATACAGGTCTGGATCATAAAACTTTCCATAAACTTACAAAGGCCACCTAGCTAATTTTTAAAAAGATCAAGTTATCGGAATATGCAAAGATACACTTACACGTTTTTCTTTAGTACAAAATTTCTGTTCCATCACTATCAATTCATTTGGAATGTTGTCCATACACTACACTAATACGCATGCGCATGAGGAAGGAAATTATGTCCCAACAATCTGGTACCCTGTAAAAGTTAATGTTCTATCACACAATCACAGGTTTTCACGGCCCTGGGAAGAAGACTTTCGAAAACACGGTGGGAAAAGGAGAAAATGATGGTAACCAGCATTTTCTCCTTTTCCCACAATGTTTTCAACCTTATCACAGAAATAAATCATTTTGAGGGTCAAAATCATAGGACAACACATATCCATTACACTTATTCATTCACCTTTTGTTCAAAATTTCTTTTCCACCAGGATGAATTAACTGCTAATGATGTAATCCAATCTTTAACCCTTTACCACACAATGCCACCTTTTAACAACCCAGGGAAAGAAGCCTTTTGAAAACATTGTGGCAAATGGAGAAAATGCTGGTAACTAGCATTTTCTCCTTTTCCCACAATGTTTTCTACTCTATCAAAGAAAAATTCCACCAATTGAACCACACTGAAATTGTCGTCTGCAAATGCTTTCAATTTGGACAAGATTAAAATTTTGTCGTCTGGTAAAGGGTTGAGTAGCACATAAAAAAAAGTCTACTTGTACAAAATGGTTCATGAAATCATTTTCCATGAACTTAAATCCTTTCAAATAAGTCATTAAAGGGTCTTCACCAATGTCTATTTCCTTCAAGCCCCAGATGACATAACCTTTAACTTTGGCAGTCAAAAAAGTAACATCTCAATATTTTGTACAAGAAATAGAAGAAATTTGTTTTTTTTTGTGTGTGAAGGATCAAAATTTATTTCATCAAGTGAACATCATCGGTAATATTTTCACGAGTGGTGCATCATCAGTAATATTTTCACGAGTGAAAATATTACAGATGAAAAAAAAAAAAAAAACACACAAAATTTATATTCTATTTATTTCATGCTTCTAACTCCTATTTTATTGGGACTTTCATCAAAATCCAGTACAGCTGTTTTTGGTAATTCCCCGTGGCATACCCCCCCCCAACATAACAACGCATTACAATATTAAGTAAAGCGCGAGAAAAGTGTAAATTACGTCATATTTCCCTCCATTTGAATAGCACGCGCTGATTACCTAGGTAACTACTGCACGGTAACAACTGTTTCCGCCTTCAACTGAACAGGTAGAAAATAAGAAATCGGTATTTTCACTGGTCGTAACCATGAAATATCAAACCACAATCCACTTCATGCTTCTAACCCCTATTTTATTGGGACTTTCATCAAAATCCAGTACAGTTGTTTTTGGTAATTCCCCGTGGCATACCCCCTCACATAACAACGCATTACAATATTACGTAAAGCGCCAGAAATATAGCCATAAATTATGTCATATTTCCCTCCACTTGAATGGCACACCCTGATAACTAGTGTGCTGGAACTACTGTTTCCACCTTCAAATGAAGAGTTAGAAAATATAAAATCAATATTTTCAATGGTCGTAAACATGAAATAACAAACCATAACCTACCATTATTTCTCGACAAGCTACCGAAAAGCATGAAATAAAGTTTCATACCTTGAAGTGCTTAGGAAAATTACTTCAGAACAAAAAGCAAGACTTAGTGTTGTTATTCAACCCTTTACCAAACAATCCCAAGTTTTAACCACCCTGAACAGGAAATATATTGAAAACATTGTGAGAAAAGGAGTAACCAGCTTTTTTTCCCCTTTTCCCACAATATTTTCTATCCTATCATAGAACAATTGGTGGAAATTCACAAACCATAATGTCTTTTTTTAAAGCTCCCCCCGCCCCCCCCCCAGAGTATTTTTTTTTTAATTTTCCATTACTGTCCAGGTTTCCAGGTTTCCGTCAGTGCCAAAGCAATCGACATTTGATTGTGTGGTGTTTAACACTGTTTTCACCATTATTTTAGTTATATCGTGGCGGCCAGTACACCTATCCCTGCTTTCCTGGAGTTTCTGTTACCAGTACTCTGCACAATATTCTTTCCAAGCCACTGGCTGCTTTCCCACATAACCATCATCGAAACAATGGTCAGCAGTGAGAGAGGAATGAATCCTGTCGTGATGACTATCATCGATCCCTGGAAAGAAATTGGCCAAGCTGGAGATCGAACCAGTGACCTCCTGTTCTCAAGTCCTGTACGCTACCGACTGAGCTGCTGGGGCTTGGCATTTCAACTTTGAAGATGGATTGGCCATCTGGAAATCCCATTTTAGTTACAAAAAAGCTGGGGGAGCATTAGTTAGAGCATAGGCCACTGAAACTCCATTGGTCTATTACCGGACAACGAAATTTTCCTTATCGGACACCGTTACTATAAATAGCACATTGGCGACTGCCTCTATATTGTATATAACAAGGTGTGCAACGAAATCGAAGAAAATTTTTACCCCTGTACCCTTTCAGAGATAAGATTTTACCGAAAATTGAAAAATAAACCTAGTTACCATTGCAAATGGGTTCGCAAATGATTTTTCTTGAGTACCCTGACCTTAGAAAGTTCCAAACGGCTCTTGCGATCAAGCTGTAGCTCTGATCTTAAAAAATTTAAAAAGCTTCCATATTTTCTGCATCGCCATGCGCTGACGTCACACAATTTATAATCACGCAGCGAATTATACCTAAAATATTTTTTTTTCAAACAAAGATCTAAAATTCTTTTCTTGATATATTGATGAAATTATCAAATTAATATTTCGTCTGTTATGATTTATCTTTTCATCTAATCCAGTATCACGATTTTCATCTTCCATTTCATATATTTTCAAATGCGTGTTTACCGTGTATTGGTCAAAAACTTTGGCGCGTCTTTTGATAGTAAATTCACGTGAGTTATAATTCGCTGCGTCATAATGAATTGTGTGACGTCAGCGCATGGCGGTCCCGAAAATGTAGAATCTTTTTAAATTTTTTAAGATCAGAGCTATTGCTTGATCGCAAGAGCCTAAGGTCAGGGTACTCAAGAAAAATCATCTGTGAACCCATCTGCAAAGGTAACTATGTTTATTTTTCCGTTTTTGGTTAAATATTACATCTGAAAGTGGACAGGGGTGAAAATTTTCTTCGATTTCGTTGCACACCTTGTGTTATTATATACAACATAGAGGCAGTCGCCAATGTGCTATTTATAATAACAGTGTAAATGAAAATTTGAGTATTCCCTGATATACAGGCAATGTACCAATTCGCAAGTATTCGACGATCAACCAAGAAAAATGTTAGTGTTCCGTAACAGACCAATGGAGCTTCAAAGGCCTGTGGTTAGAGGGGGATAAGAGACATTACGGTACTTTCCATATAAGGTTAACCCTTTCCCAAACGACAAATTTTGCACTGGTCCAAACTGAAAGAGTTTGCAGACGACAATTTTAAATTTGATAAAAATGGCAGAAAATTCTCAAAAAGGGTAGAAAACACTGTGGGAAAAGGAGAAATTGCTCGTTACGAGCAATTTCTCCTTTTCCCACTGTGTTTTCAAACGACTTGTATTGTAGACACGTGAAAACCAGGGTTTGTTTGGGAAAGGGTTAAGGACACTATGTAACATGATAACTATCATTTTAGAGGACCTTAACTCTTTACCAAACGATAACATTTGGACTGGTCCAAATTAAAAGCATTTGCAGACCACAAATTAAATGTAACTAAAGTGAGTGCATTTGTTTCCTAAAGGTTAGAAAACATTGTAGGAAAAGGAAAAAATGCTGGTTACCAGCATTTTCTCCTTTTCCCACTGTTTTCAAAAGGCTTCTTTCTCAGGGTTGTTAAAAGTCGATTGTGTGGTAAAAGGTTAAGGACAATCACTTGTTTTCAAGTACTTTTCAAACTTTTAACTCTATCTGGGCCACAAGCAAATAAAAAGTGGCTTTTGAAGATGGCAGAGACCAAGATCTGTGCAGTCTGATCTCTGATCTATACAGTCCTCTTGAAAAGTCAAGCTTGTATGACAAAAATCTCATTTGAGTTTCAGGCGCTTGTATTTTCAGCAGCAGAAAGAGTTTTTATATTGGGCACTGCCAGGGGTTGAAACTTTCAGTGTCAAATTAACAAACTCAGACTTTTTTGCCAGCTGCAAATACAATCCAAAGATTTTTATCCTATAGGCTTGACTAAGCAAGCGGAAGGTATAGATCCAGGATCAGACTGCATGTTCTGTGCAGTCTGATCTTGATCTATGCCATCTGCAAAAGTCCCTGTTTTCGCCTATGGTGCTGAAAGGGTTACACTCTAAAAAAGATCTCCATGTTAGATAACACTTGCAGATGAAACATTCTTTTAAGATTTACCTTGTCCTTGGAAAAGCAACTCTGGGCTCATTTCAACCATTTTCTGGCAGCAGATCACCTTTGCAGGCCTTTCCTAGACTAGGGCTGTGAAGTGCATTGCTCAAGGACACTATAAACTGGCCAGGGCTGTCAGTGGCAATCAAACTAGGATTTCCTGATAACCGGTCTAACACTGAGACACAGTAAACCTCTTCTAGCTCCGAGTGACAATTAACCCTTTACCACACATTCCCATGTTTCAAAGACCCTAAGAAAGAAGCATTTTGAACAAAATTCGGGAAAAGCTGAAAATGCTGATAACCAGCATTTTCTCCTTTCCCAGCAAAGTTTTCTTCACTCTCAATCATCAAAGTCCTGGAAAGTGAATTTGTGGAGTAGCATAAAGCTGTAATATGTTGTAGGCTAAATAAAAATAAGATCACATGCAACACATGTACAATCATTTTAACCCCTTTCCCAAACGATAAATTTTAGACTGGTCCAAATTGAAAGAGTTAGCAGCCGACAATTTTAAATTTGATGAAAATGGCAGAAAGTTCTCCAAAAGGGTAGAAAACACTGTGGGAAAAGGAGAAATTGCACGTTACGAGCAATTTCTCCTTTTCCCACAGTGTTTTCAAAAGACTTGTACTGCAGACACATGTTTGGGAAAGGGTTAAAATGGAGTTAGCAAGGGCAGGGAAAGTAAAAATTGTTCTGCTAAGCGGGCCGTGCAGTAACTGTTCTTCTGATACTGTTGAAGGAGTGGTACTTTGATCCATCAATCTTACATAGCTTTTTACACATGTAGTGAAACTGAAAAATGCAAGGTTGAGGTGTATTAGCTAAAACTGACAGGAGAATGTGCACAAGTGTGAATGATAGTATATGTTTCATTCACGTCAAACAGATGTCATAGTACAGTGTGAGCGTACATGTGTTGTTATGCATGGATGTATTTGGTTTTGGTCAGAACAATCACAGTAAACGGAATCGCTGTACAAATCTGCTAAAAATCTTATAATTTGAGACACATCTAATTTGTCCTCCGCAAAATCTTTCAATTTGGACAAGTCTTCTAACCTTTTGTTGTCTGGTAAAGAGTTAACCCTTTACGACACAATCACTCATTTTAATGACTCTTAGGTAAAGCCATTATGAAAACATTGTAGAAAAAGGAGAAATGCTGGTGACCACCATCTTCTCCCTTTTCCCAAAATGTTTTTTACCCTATACAAATTTTAAATTTCACAAAAATGGTAGAAAGGTCTCTAAAAGGGTAGAAAACACTGTGGGAAAAGGAGAAATTGCTTGTTATGAGCAATTTCTCCTTTTCCCACAGTGCTTTCAAAAGACTTGTACTGCAGATACGTGAAAACCAGGGCTTGTTTGGGAAAGGGTTAAGAAAACATTTAAACTGTCCACCACATATACTCTCCTTTTCAGCAAGTCTACATTTTTGTTGTGTGGTAAAGATGATTCCTTAAAGTGCTGAATTTGGACCTCTTCCATCAGGAAAGATAGCCCGAAATATTGCTATTTCAAGGTTGTTTCCATTAGAATATATAACAAGAGGGCCATGATGGCCCTGGATCGCTCACCTGAGTAGAGTGCCTTAAAGGTATTTCTTTAATTTGACCAAGTGACCTAGTTTATGACCCCAGGTGACCCCATTTCAAACTCATATTTCACGAAGACAAACATTCTGACCAATTTTAAGTCAATTGAGCCAAAAATGTGGCCACTAGAGTGCCCTAAAGGTATTTTTTTAATTTGACCTAGTGACCTGCATTATGACCCCAGGTGACCCAAATTTGAACTGGTCTTGGACTTTATCAAAAGAAACATTTTAACCAATTTTCAAATCAACTGAATAATAAATGTGGCCGCTAGAGTGCCCACTAAGTATTTCTTTAACTTGACCAAGTGACCTAGTTTATGACCCCAGTTGATCCAAATTCAGATTCATGTGAGATTTTATACAGACAAACATTCTGACCAATTTTCAAGGCAATTGAGCAAATAATGTGGCCTCTAGAGTGCCCACAAGGTATTTCTTTATTTTGACCTAGTGACCGACTTTATGGTTCCAGTTTCAAAGAAGAATTTCTTCTTTGTTCCTATGTTTGAACTTGTGACCCCAGGGGCTGGGCCATTTTTTGACCCAAGCAGCATCCTTGGGACAAACTTGGTAAGAGGTCCACTAGGAGATGCTACATACCAAATTTCATCAAGACAAACATTCTGGCCAAATTTCAGGTCATTTGAGCAATAAATGTGGCCTCCAGAGAGCAAACAAGGTATTTCTTTAATTTGATCCAGTGACCTAGTTTATGACCCCAGTTGATCCAAATTCAGACTTATGTGAGATTTTATGAAGACAAACTTTCTGACCAATTTTCAAGGCAACTGAGCAAGTAATGTGGCCTCGAGAGTGCCAACATCTTTACCACAACACAGCAATGTAGACTTGTCAAAACTGAAAGCACCTGCAGTCAACAATGTAAGTGTGGCTCAAATGATGCAATTTCTCTTTGATAGGGTAGAAAACATTGTAGAGAAAAGAGAAAATGTTGGTAATCAGCATTTTTCCTTTTCCCACAATGTTTTCAGAGGGCTATGGCTTCTTTCTCAGGATCATTAAAACTCAGGATTGTGTGGCAATCGGTTAATTGTTTACTGAATGATAAATTTTGGATTTGTCCAAACTAAAAGCAAATGAAAATTTAAGTGTGGCTAAAACAATGGAATTTGTTTTTGATCAGGTAGAAAAGATTGTGGGAAAAGGAGAAAATGCTGGTTACCAGCATTTTCTCCTTTTCCCACATGTTTTCAAAAGGCTTTTTTCTCAGGGTCGTTAAGTCGGGATTGTGTGGTAATGGGTTAAAAAAGGGCCATTAATGTAGCCAAATCATGACATGACATGGTCAGTATTGGCCAGAATATGTAACAAAGTACACAGATAATGCAGATTAAAAAAGTTGTAGCGACCCCAGAGAAGACTTTCGATTACCAATTTCAAATTGTACAAAATATCGCAGTGTTACCTATACAGCCAAACTGGAAATGTGCAAGCTTCTCTGATTGGCCATTCTGTGATACAGATGTGGCCCAATGGAAAGCAACAACGCAATAGCCTGTGCCAGTTGTAATATGTATATCTACAACAGGGACCAGTTCAGTTCACTGTGTCATCTTCAAAATGCTTTCAATTTGGACAAGTCTAAAATTTCGGATAAAGACTTAAAAATCTTGACCAAACAACAATATTTTAGACTTGTCCAATTCTAAAGCATTTGCAGAAGACAAATGAAATACTGTTCAACCCTTTACCAAACAATCCCGACTTTTAACGACACTGGGGAAGAAGGCTTTTGAAAACATTGTGGGAAAAGGAGAAAATGCTGGTAATCAGCATTTTCTCCTTTTCCCACAATGTTTTCTACCTTATTAAGGACAAAAATTGTCATCTGGGTCACTTTCAATTTGTCGTCTGCAAATGCTTTCAGTTTGGACCAGTCTGAAATTTTGTCATTTGGTAAAGAATTAACACTGTACCAAACGACAAAATTTTGGGCTGGACCACATTGAAAGCATTTACAGACGACAAATTAAACCTTGCTTAAGTGGCAATTTCGGTGTTAGGGTAGAAAGCATTGTGGGAAAAGGAGAAAATACTGGTTACCAGCATTTTCCCCTTTTCCCACAATGTTTTCTCTTTCATGGTTGTTAAAAGTCAGGATTGTGTGGTAAAGGGTGAAGAGAGAATTATATACATATATTTTTTTCTTTCAAAAGAGCAGAAAACATTGTTTGAAATGGGAGAAAATGCTGGTAACCAGCATTTTTTTCTGTTCCAACATTGTTTTCAAAAGGCATATTTCTCTGGGTCATTAAAAGACAGTATTATGTGGTAAAAGGTTAACTCTTTACCACACAACAAACGTTTAAATAAACACGACTCAGAAATTGAACTTTGTTTTGGGAAGGTTAGAAAACATTGTGGGAAAAGGAGACAATGCTGGTAACCAGCATTGTCTCCATTTCCCACGATGTTTTTTTAACCTTTCAGAAACAAATGTGATCATTTGAGCCACATATAATATGTCAGCAAATGCTCTGAATCTGGGCTAGTCTAAAATTTTGTCGTCTTGTGAAGGTTTATGTTGATAGCTTTAGAAAACATTGTGGGACATTTCTCTTTAACCTATTACCATCTTCAGGTGAATTTAAACCATATCGACTGAGCCTGGTAGCTCGGCCTGTAACAAACAAGAGTGGAAACCAGGGGGTTGCAGGTTCGAATACCCAGCTCAACTGAGGATTGATCAGAACTACTGCAACCAGATTCATTTCTCTCTCACCACTTATCATTTTTTCAACAACAGTTATATGGAAAAGCAGCCAGTGGCTTGGAAAAAATATTGTGCAAAGAACTGGTAAAAGGAACTTCAGGAAAGCATGGATAGAAGCACTGGCAGCCATGATATAATGTAAGTGAAATATGAAAACAGCAATAACTCTTAACCACACAATCCTGGGTGTTAACAACCCTGAAGAAGAATGCTTCTGAAAATGTGGGAAAAGAAGAAAATGTTGGTAACCAGCATCTTCTCCTTTTTCCAGAATGTTTTCTACCTTATCAAAGACAGATATCGTCATATAAGCTACATTCAATTTGTTGTCTGCAAATGCTTTAAATTTGGTTGCGTACGAAATTTTGTCGTTTCCTAAAGAGTTAAAAGAAAGGAGATAAAACCTGACCCGAGCCGAAACTTTTTGGTATTGATCAATTTTCTATTTGTCCAAGGAAGAGTTTACCTCATGATTCAGTCGACTGTTACACAAAACGGACTTTATGGATCCATGATCATGTGATCACTTGCTTGGCAACATGCATCACGGAGATGCACTAAGCCCCTTTTTGCCCGAGTGTTGCTCATATGTAAAAATTTGTTCCGAGCAACTTCTGAATTTGCCAAAACGTTTTTGAAATCTAAAAGCGAGATTTATCAGAGGTTACGTTTAAAAAAAACCCTGTTCATTCAAGATCAGTATTATTGTATGTCAAGGTCAAATTCTTTCTGGATCTCCCTGTTTTGAAATTGAATCCATCTATTATTTTGATATGCTTTATCAAATCTGAAGTGGTACACTTCATGGTGGCTTAACCCTTTCCCAAACGATAAATTTTAGACTGGTTCAAACTGACAGAGTTTGCAGACGACAATTTTAAATTTGATGAAAATGGCAGAAAGTTCTCAAAAAGTGCAGAAAACAATGTGAGAAAAGGAGAAATTGCTCGTTACGAGCAATTTCTCCTTTTCCCACAGTGTTTTCAAAAGACTTGTACTGCAGACACGTGAAAACCAGGGCTTGTTTGGGAAAGGCTTAATACAGGTCTGGATCATAAAACTTTCCATAAACTTACAAAGGCCACCTAGCTAATTTTTAAAAAGATCAAGTTATCGGAATATGCAAAGATACACTTACACGTTTTTCTTTAGTACAAAATTTCTTTTCCATCACTATCAATTCATTTGGAATGTTATCCATAGACTACACTAATACGCATGCGCATGAGGAAGGAAATTATGTCCCAACAATCTGGTACCCTGTAAAAGTTAACGTTCTATCACACAATCACAGGTTTTCACGACCCTGGGAAGAAGACTTTCGAAAACATGGTGGGAAACGGAGAAAATGATGGTAACCAGCATTTTCTCCTTTTCCCACAATGTTTTCAACCCTATCACAGAAATAAATCAATTTAAAGGTCAAAATCATAGGACAACACATATCCATTACACTTGCTCATTCACCTTTTGTTCAGAATTTCTTTTCCACCAGGATGAATTAACTGCTAATGATGTAATCCAATCTTTAACCCTTTACCACACAATGCCACCTTTTAACAACCCAGGGAAAGAAGCCTTTTGAAAACATTGTGGCAAATGGAGAAAATGCTGGTAACTAGCATTTTCTCCTTTTCCCACAATGTTTTCTACTCTATCAAAGAAAAATTCCACCAATTGAACCACACTGAAATTGTCGTCTGCAAATGCTTTCAATTTGGACAAGGTTAAAAATTTGTCGTCTGGTAAAGGGTTGAGTAGCACATAAAAAAAGTCTACTTGTACAAAATGGTTCATGAAATCATTGTCCATGAACTTAAATCCTTTCAAATAAGTCATTAAAGGGTCTTCGCAAATGTCTATTTCTTTCAAGCCCCAGATGACGCAACCTTTAACTTTGGCAGTCAAAAAAGTAACATCTCAATATTTTGTACAAGAAATAGAAGAAATTTGTTTTTTTTTGCGTGTGAAGGATCAAAATTTATTTCATCAAGTGAACATCATCAATAATATTTTCACGAGTGGTGCATCATCAGTAATATTTTCACGAGTGAAAATATTACAGATAAAAAAAAAAAAAAAAAAAACACACACAAAATTTATATTCTATTTATTTCATGCTTCTAACTCCTATTTTATTGGGACTTTCATCAAAATCCAGTACAGCTGTTTTTGGTAATTCCCCGTGGCACACCCCCCCCCAACATAACAACGCATTACAATATTAAGTAAAGCGCGAGAAAAGTGTAATTTCCCTCCATTTGAATAGCACGCGCTGATTACCTAGGTAACTACTGCACGGTAACAACTGTTTCCGCCTTCAATTGAACAGGTAGAAAATAAGAAATCGGTATTTTCACTGGTCGTAACCATGAAATATCAAACCACAATCCACTTCATGCTTCTAACCCCTATTTTATTGGGACTTTCATCAAAATCCAGTACAGTTGTTTTTGGTAATTCCCCGTGGCATACCCCCTCACATAACAACGCATTACAATATTACGTAAAGCGCCAGAAATATAGCCATAAATTATGTCATATTTCCCTCCACTTGAATGGCACGCCCTGATAACTAGTGTGCTGGAACTACTGTTTCCACCTTCAAATGAAGAGTTAGAAAATATAAAATCAATATTTTCAATGGTCGTAAACATGAAATAACAAACCATAACCCACCATTATTTCTCGACAAGCTACCGAAAAGCATGAAATAAAGTTTCATACCTTGAAGTGCTTAGGAAAATTACTTCAGAACAAAAAGCAAGACTTAGTGTTGTTATTCAACCCTTTACCAAACAATCCCAAGTTTTAACCACCCTGAACAGGAAATATATTGAAAACATTGTGAGAAAAGGAGTAACCAGCTTTTTTTTCCCCTTTTCCCACAATATTTTCTATCCTATCATAGAACAATTGGTGGAAATTCACAAACCATAATGTCTTTTTTTAAAGCCCCCCCCCAACCCCAGCGTAATTTTTTTAAAATTTTCCATTACTGTCCAGGTTTCCAGGTTTCAGTCAGTGCCAAAGCAATCGACATTTGATTGTGTGGTGTTTAACACTGTTTTCACCATTATTTTAGTTATATCGTGGCGGCCAGTACACCTATCCATGCTTTCCTGGAGTTTCTGTTACCAGTACTCTGCACAATATTCTTTCCAAGCCACTGGCTGCTTTCCCACATAACCATCATCGAAACAATGGTCAGCAGTGAGAGAGGAATGAATCCTGTCGCGATGACTATCATCAAAGAAATTGGCCAAGCTGGAGATCGAACCAGTGACCTCCTGTTCTCAAGTCCTGTACGCTACCGACTGAGCTGCTGGGGCTTGGCATTTCAACTTTGAAGATGGATTGGCCATCTGGAAATCCCATTTTAGTTACAAAAAAGCTGGGGGAGCATTAGTTAGAGCATAGGCCACTGAAACTCCATTGGTCTATTACCGGACAACGAAATTTTCCTTATCGGACACCGTTACTATAAATAGCACATTGGCAACTGCCTCTATATTGTATATAATAGGACAAGGTGTGCAACGAAATCGAAGAAAATTTTTACCCCTGTACCCTTTCAGAGATAATATGTTACCGAAAATTGAAAAATAAACCTAGTTACCGTTGCAGATGGGTTCGCAAATGATTTTTCTTGAGTACCCTGACCTTAGAAAGTTCGAAACGGCTCTTGCGATCAAGCTGTAGCTCTGATCTTAAAAAATTTAAAAAGCTTCCATATTTTCCGCATCGCCATGCACTGACGTCACACAATTTATAATCCCGCAGCAAATTATACCTAAAATATTTTTTTTCAAACAAAGATCTAAAATTCTTTTGTTGATATATTGATGAAATTATCAAATTAATATTTCGTCTGTTATGATTTATCTTTTCATCTAATCCAGTATCACGTTTTTCATCTTCCATTTCGTATATTTTCAAATGCGTACTTACCGTTTATTGGTAAAAAACTTTGGCGTGTCTTTTGAAAGTAAATTCACGTGAGTTATAATTCACTGAGTCATAATGAATTGTGTGACGTCAGCGCATGGCAATCCAGAAAATGTAGAATCTTTTTAAATTTTTTAAGATCAGAGCTATTGCTTGATCACAAGAGCTGTTTGGAACTTTCTAAGGTCAGGGTACTCAAGAAAAATCATCTGTGAACCCATCTGCAAAGGTAACTATGTTTATTTTTCCGTTTTTGGTTAAATATTACCTCTGAAAGTGGACAGGGGTGAAAATTTTCTTCGATTTCGTTGCACGTTGTGTTATTATATACAACATAGAGGCAGTCGCCAATGTGCTATTTATAGTAACAGTGTAAATGAAAATTTGAGTATTCCCTGATATACAGGCGATGCACCAATTCGCAAGTATTCGATGATCAACCAAGAAAAATGTTAGTGTTCCGTAACAGACCAATGGAGCTTCAAAGGCCTGTGGTTAGAAGGGGATAAGAGACATTACGGTACTTTCCATATAAGGTTAACCCTTTCCCAAACGACAAATTCTGGACTGGTCCAAACTGAAAGAGTTTGCAGACGACAATTTTAAATTTGATAAAAATGGCAGAAAATTCTCAAAAAGGGTAGAAAACACTGTGGGAAAAGGAGAAATTGCTCGTTACGAGCAATTTCTCCTTTTCCCACTGTGTTTTCAAACGACTTGTATTGCAGACACGTGAAAACCAGGGTTTGTTTGGGAAAGGGTTAAGGACACTATGTAACATGATAACTATCATTTTAGAGGACCTTAACTCTTTACCAAACGATAACATTTGGACTGGTCCAAATTAAAAGCATTTGCAGACCACAAATTAAATGTAACTAAAATGAGTGCATTTGTTTCCTAAAGGTTAGAAAACATTGTGGGAAAAGGAAAACATGCTGGTTACCAGCATTTTCTCCTTTTCCCACTGTTTTCAAAAGGCTTCTTTCTCAGGGTTGTTAAAAGTCGATTGTGTGGTAAAGGTAAAGGGTTAAGGACAATCACTTGTTTTCAAGTACTTTTCAAACTTTTAACTCTATCTGGGCCATAAGCGAAAAAAAAGTGGCTTTTGAAGATGGCAGAGACCAAGATCTGTGCAGTCTGATCTCTGATCTATACAGTCCCCTTGAAAAGTCAAGCTTGTATGACAAAAATCTCATTTGAGTTTCAGGTGCTTGTATTTTCAGCAGCAGAAATAGAGTTTATATATTGGGCACTGCCAGGGGTTGAAACTTTCAGTGTCAAATTAACAAACTCAGACTTTTTTGCCAGCTGCAAATACAATCCAATGAGACTCAGAAAGATTTTTATCCTATAGGCTTGACTAAGCAAGCGGAAGGTACAGATCCAGGATCAGACTGCATGTTCTGTGCAGTCTGATCTTGATCTATGCCATCTGCAAAAGTCCCTGTTTTCGCCTATGGTGCTGAAAGGGTTACACTCTAAAAAAGATCTCCATGTTAGATAACACTTGCAGATGAAACATTCTTTTAAGATTTACCTTGTCCTTGGAAAAGCAACTCTGGGCTCATTTCAACCATTTTCTGGCAGCAGATCACCTTTGCAGGCCTTTCCTAGACTAGGGCTGTGAAGTGCATTGCTCAAGGACACTATAAACTGGCCAGGGCTGTAAGTGGCAATCAAACTAGGATTTCCTGATAACCGGTCTTACACTGAGACACAGAAAACCTCTTCTAGCTGCGAGTGACAATTAACCCTTTACCACACATCCCCATGTTTCAAAGACCCTAAGAAAGAAGCATTTTGAACAAAATTCGGGAAAAGCTGAAAATGCTGGTAACCAGCATTTTCTCCTTTCCCAGCAAAGTTTTCTCCACTCTCAATCATCAAAGTCCTTGAAAGTGAATTTGTGGAGTAGCATAAAGCTGTAATATGTTGTAGGCTAAATAAAAATAAGATCACATGCAACACATGTACAATCATTTTAACCCCTTTCCCAAACGATAAATTTTAGACTGTTCCAAATTGAAAGAGTTAGCAGCCGACAATTTTAAATTTGATGAAAATGGCAGAAAGTTCTCCAAAAGGGTAGAAAACACTGTGGGAAAAGGAGAAATTGCTCATTACGAGCAATTTCTCCTTTTCCCACAGTGTTTTCAAAAGACTTGTACTGCAGACACGTGTTTGGGAAAGGGTTAAAATGGAGTTAGCAAGGGCAGGGAAAGTAAAAATTGTTCTGCTAAGCGGGCCGTGCAGTAACTGTTCTTCTGATACTGTTGAAGGAGTGGTACTTTGATCCGTCAATCTTACATAGCTTTTTACACATGTAGTGAAACTGAAAAATGCAAGGTTGAGGTGTATTAGCTAAAACTGACAGGAGAATGCGCGCAAGTGTGAATGATAGTATATATTTCATTCACGTCAAACAGATGTCATAGTACAGTGTGAGCGTACATGCGTTGTTATGCATGGATGTATTTGGTTTTGGTCAGAACAATCACAGTAAACGGAATCGCTATACAAATCTGCTAAAAATCTTATAATTTGAGACACATCTAATTTGTCCTCCGCAAAATCTTTCAATTTGGACGAGTCTAACCTTTTGTTGTCTGGTAAAGAGTTAACCCTTTATGACACAATCACTCATTTTAATGACTCTTAGGTAAAGCCATTATGAAAACATTGTGGAAAAAGGAGAAATGCTGGTGACCACCATCTTCTCCCTTTTCCCAAAATGTTTTTTACCCTATAAAAATTTTAAATTTGACAAAAATGGTAGAAAGGTCTCAAAAAGGGTAGAAAACACTGTGGGAAATGGAGAAATTGCTCGTTACGAGCAATTTCTCCTTTTCCCACAGTGTTTTCAAAAGACTTGTACTGCAGATACGTGAAAACCAGGGCTTGTTTGGGAAAGGGTTAAGAAAACAATTAAACTGTCCCCTACATATACTCTCCTTTTCAGCAAGTCTACATTTTTGTTGTGTGGTAAAGATTATTCCTTAAAGTGCTGAATTTGGACCTCTTCCGTCAGGAAAGATAGCCCGAAATATTGCTATTTCAAGGTTGTTTCCATTAGAATATATAACAAGAGGGCCATGATGGCCCTGGATCGCACACCTGAGTAGAGTGCCTTAAAGGTATTTCTTTAATTTGACCAAGTTACCTAGTTTATGACCCCAGGTGACCCCATTTCAAACTCGTATTTCACGAAGACAAACATTCTGACCAATTTTAAGTCAACTGAGCCAAAAATGTGGCCACTAGAGTGCCCTAAAGGTATTTTTTTAATTTGACCTAGTGACCTGCATTATGACCCCAGGTGACCCAAATTTGAACTGGTCTTGGACTTTATCAAAAGAAACATTTTAACCAATTTTCAAATCAACTGAATAATAAATGTGGCCGCTAGAGTGCCCACTAGGTATTTCTTTAACTTGACCAAGTGACCTAGTTTATGACCCCAGTTGATCCAAATTCAGACTCATGTGAGATTTTATACAGACAAACATTCTGACCAATTTTCAAGGCAATTGAGCAAATAATGTGGCCTCTAGAGTGCCCACAAGGTATTTCTTTATTTTGACCTAGTGACCGACTTTATGGTTCCAGTTTCTTTGTTCCTATGTTTGAACTTGTGACCCCAGGGGCTGGGCCATTTTTTGACCCAAGCAGCATCCTTGGGACAAACTTGGTAGAGGTCCACTAGGAGATGCTACATACCAAATTTCATCAAGACAAACATTCTGGCCAAATTTCAGGTCATTTGAGCAATAAATGTGGCCTCCAGAGTGCAAACAAGGTATTTCTTTAATTTGACCCAGTGACCTAGTTTATGACCCCAGTTGACCCAAATTCAGACTTATGTGAGATTTTATGAAGACAAACTTTCTGACCAATTTTCAAGGCAACTGAGCAAGTAATGTGGTCTCGAGAGTGCCAACATCTTTACCACAACACAGCAATGTAGACTTGTCAAAACTGAAAGCACCTGCAGTCAACAATGTAAGTGTGGCTCAAATGATGCAATTTCTCTTTGATAGGGTAGAAAACATTGTGGAGAAAAGAGAAAATGTTGGTAATCAGCATTTTTCCTTTTCCCACAATGAAAACAGAGGGCTATGGCTTCTTTCTCAGGCTCATTGAAACTCGGGATTGTGTGGCAATCAGTTAACTGTTTACCGAATGATAAATTTTGGATCTGTCCAAACTAAAAGCAAATGAAAATTTAAGTGTGGCTAAAACAATGCTGGTTACCAGCATTTTCTCCTTTTCCCACATGTTTTCAAAAGGCTTTTTTCTCAGGGTCGTTAAGTCGGGATTGTGTGGTAACGGGTTAAAAAAGGGCCATTAATGTAGCCAAATCACATGACATGACATGGTCAGTATTGGCCAGAATATGTAACAAAGTACACAGATAATGCAGATTAAAAAAGTTGTAGCGACCACAGAGAAGACTTTTGATTACCAATTTCAAATTGTGCAAAATATCACAGTGTTACCTATACAGCCAAACTGGAAATGTGCAAGCTTCTCTGATTGGCCATTCTGTGATACAGATGTGGCCCAATGGAAAGCAACAACACAATAGCCTGTGCCAGTTGTAATATGTATATCTACAACAGGGACCAGTTCAGTTCATTGTGTCATCTTCAAAATGCTTTCAATTTGGACAAGTCTGAAATTTTGGATAAAGACTTAAAAGTCTTGACCAAACAACAATATTTTAGACTTGTCCAATTCTATAGCATTTGCAGAAGACAAATGAAATATTGTTCAACCCTTTACCAAAAAATCCCGACTTTTAACGACCCTGGGGAAGAAGGCTTTTGAAAACATTGTGGGAAAAGGAGAAAATGCTGGTAACCACAATGTTTTCTACCTTATTAAGGACAAAAATTGTCATTTGGGTCACTTTCAATTTGTCGTCTGCAAATACTTTCAGTTTGGACCAGTCTAAAATTTTGTCGTTTGGTAAAGAGTTAACACTGTACCAAACGACAAAATTTTGGGCTGGACCACATTGAAAGCATTTACAGACGACAAATTAAACCTTGCTTAAGTGGCAATTTCGGTATTAGGGTAGAAAGCATTGTGGGAAAAGGAGAAAATACTGGTTACCAGCATTTTCCCCTTTTCCCACAATGTTTTCAAAAGCCTTCTCTTTCATGGTTGTTAAAAGTCAGGATTGTGTGGTAAAGGGTGAAGAGAGAATTATATACATATATTTTTTTCTTTCAAAAGAGCAGAAAACATTGTTGGAAATGGGAGAAAATGCTGGTAACCAGCATTTTTTTCTGTTCCAACATTGTTTTCAAAAGGCATATTTCTCTGGGTCATTAAAAGACAGTATTATGTGGTAAAAGGTTAACTCTTTACCACACAACAAATGTTTAGACCAGTCCAAATTGAAAGCATTTGCAGACAATGAAATAAACACCACTCAGAAATTGAACTATGTTTTGGGAAGGTTAGAAAACATTATGTCAGTTATACTGTGGCAGCCTGTGCATCTTTCTCTTTTCCTGGTGTTTCTTTTACCAGCATTTTCTCCTTTTCCCACAATGTTTTCAAAAGGCTTTTTGTTCATGGTCATTAAAACCCATTATTGTGTTGTATAGAGTTAACTCTTTACCAAATGACAAAATTGTAGACTAGTTCAGGTTGAGGCATTTGTAGATGACAAATTTTATGTAAATGATGGGATATGTATCTGAAAGGACAAAAACACTGTGGTAAAAGGAGAAAATGCTGGTTAATAACATTTTCTCCTCTTCTAGCAGTGTTTTAAAAAGCCTTTTTGTTGATTGATTGTACGGTGTTTAACGCCATTTTCAACATTATTTCAGTTGTATCATGGCGGCCAGTCGTGCACCTATCCATGCTTTCCTGGAGTTTCTTTTTACCAGTACTCCGCACAATATTCTTTCCAAGCCAGTGACTGCTTTCCCACATAACCATCATTGAAAAAATGGTCAGTGGTGAGTGAGGAATGAATCCTGTCACGATGACTATCATCAATCCTCGGAAAGAAATTGGCCAAGCCGGGGATCGAACCAGCGACCTCCTGTTCTCAAGTCCTGTATGCTACAGACTGAGCTACGGGGGCTTGGCTTAAAATAAGCCTTTTTGTGCAGGGTCATTAAAAAGAGATAGTTTGGAAAAAGGTTAACCCTTTACCACACAATCCCGAGTTTTAACAACCCTGAGGAGGAAGCTTTTTGAAAACACTGTGGGAAAAGAAGAAAATGCTGGTAAAGAAACACCAGGAAAAGAGATAGATGCACAGGCTGCCACAATATAACTGACATAATTTATAAAACAGTGTCAAACACAAAATAAACAAATTGTTTAGTATGTTACACTATTTGTAACAATGTTTTAGTCATGTCACTACAACAAGTGTGCCCATCCATATATTCCACACACAATCTGAGAGTTAAAAGCTACTTTTCAACATTTGTGAATTCAAAACCAATCTTTGCCTCTTATTAAAAAATAACAACACTAAGAATACTTTATCATAAATAAGCAGTATATTAATAAAATATTAAGTCCAATAAAATATAATTTACTCTTTATCACACTATCCCAAGTTTTATCAACCCTGAGGAAGATTCCTTTCGAAAATATTGTTAAAAAAGGAGAAAATGCTGGAAACCAGCATTTTCTCTTTTTCCCACTATTTTCTCTACCTTATCAAAGCCAAATTCCATCACATGAGCCACATTAAAATTGTCGTCTGCAAATGCTTTCAATTTCAACAAGACTAATTTTTGTTGTGTGGTAAAGAGATTAAAACAGAATACCCTCCTGTGAAAAACTTTTCTACATATTGCAGCTGACCAAAATCAGTTTGGCCAGCAAATTCTCCTTTTTCCAACAATGTTTTCGCTTTTTTAACTCTTTACCAAACGACAGAATTTAAGATTACTCCAAATTGAAAGCATTTGCAGACGACAAAATCAATGCGACTGAAAAATTGAAATTAGTTTTAGGACAGGTAGAAAACATTGTGGGAAAAGGAGAAAACGCTGGTTACCAGCATTTTCTCCTTTTCCCACGATGTTTTCAAAAGGCTTCTTTCTCAGGGTCGTTAAAAGTCAAGCTTCACTTAGTTTGTCGTCAGTAAATTCTTTCAATTTGGTCCAGTCTAAAATTTTATCATTTGACAAATCCCGTAACTCGATTCGCATTTAATTCGTTGTCTGCAGTTCCTTTCGATACCGACAAATCCAAAATTTTTGACATCTCATTGAGTTCACTCTTCACCAAACAACAAAATTTAGAATTTTCAAAACCAAAAGGATTCAAAGACAACAACCTAATTATGACTTACATAATGGGATTTGTCTTTGAAAGGGTAGAAAACATTGTTGAAAAAGGAGAAAATGCTGGTTACCAGCATTTTCTCTTTTTCCAACAATGTTTTAAAAAGATTTCCTGCACAGAGTTGTCAAAACATGGGATTGTTTGGTAAATACATGTAGTTAACCCCTTACCAAACGACAAAATTTTAGACTGGACCAAACTGAAAGCATTTGCAGACGACAAATTAAGTGTAACTTAAACAGTGATCTATGTATTGGATGGGGTAGAAAACATTGTGGGAAAAGGAGAAAATGCTGGTTACCAGCATTTTCTCCTTTTCCCATAATGTTTTCAAGAGGCTTCTTTCTCAGGGTCGTTAAAAGTCGGGATTGTGTGGTAAAGGGTTGATCATGGGTATAAACTGAAAAGTGTTAAAAATCACTGTTTCCATGCTCAGCTGATAAAAAGTTACACACAATTATAAAACAAAAACTTTAATCCAACTTTGTTGTAACACAAATTTCCCAGGTGCTTCCACACAATTTTTTCTCCAACTACGTGTGAAAACATGGAATATCGCAGTTTTTATCGCAGTGGTGTGTTTTCTCTTGTCCTGCTAGTTTCTCTTCTTCCTCTTGCTTTTCTGGTAAAGAAATTATTTGTTTGTTTGTTTGTAAAGTGTTTAACGCCATTCACAACATCATTTCAGTTATATTTCAGATGCCAGTGCACCTATCCATGCTTTCAGAGTTTCTGTTACTAATACTTTACATGATATCCTTTCCAAGCCACTGGCTGCTATCCAACATAACTACTGATGAAAAAATGATCAGCAGTGAGAGAGGAATGAATCCTTGTCACCAGCATTTTCTCCTTTTCCCACAATTTTTTCTGCCCTTTTGAGATAAATCTCATCATTTTAGCTGCATTTGATTGGTCGCCTGCAACTGTTTTGAATTCAGACCAATCTGAAATTTAGTTGTATGGTAAAGGGTTAACTAGCATAAAACAATGTGCAAAAAAAAAAAAGTTCTGGTAACTAGAAGTTTCTCACTTTTCAAAAAACATTTTTAAAAGCCCTTTCTGTTAGGGTTATTAACCCTTAGAGCGCCGAATAAACCTGCCAGACATTTTAATCCTAGAAATGTGACCCAAATAATTGCAATTTCATGGTTGCATTTGTCTACAGTGAGTCATCAAAACGGACAGTGTAGATCAAAGATCAGGCTGCACATTTTGTGCAGCCTGATCTTGATCTACACTGGCCGCAAATGTAACTATAGTCGTGAAAGGCGCTTTAAGGGTTAAAGCTGGATATTGTTCGGAAAAGGGTCATATGGGCGAATGCAAAGTTAAGGCCGAAAAATTCATGCTATGCTATAAGTCTTTACCACACAAGAAAAATTTACATTTCTCCAAATTGAAAGCATTTGCAGACAACAATATAAAATTCAATTTGGCTCAAATGATGGAATTTGTCTTTGACAGAGGAGATAACATAATTGGTAACGGAGAAAATGCTGGTTACCAGCATTTTCTCCTTTTGCCACAATGTTTTCAAAAGGCTTCTCTCTCAAGGTCGTTAAAAGTCAGGATTATGTGGTAAAGGGATAAAAAGTGTAACAGAGGTTATGGTTGCCAATACAAAATAACAAGGACTGCTGTTGCATCATTCAAATAAAAATTGTTCATGAGAGAGTTACAACTAATCACAGATATATGCATTTTACCCCTTACCATACGATCCCAATATAGTTGTGGGAAATGGAGAAATTCCTGTAACTGGCATTTTCTCCCTTTTCCGCATTATTTTTTAACCCCATCAGAGACAACTACCATCACTTGAACTAGTTTAACGACGTCCTCTGCAACTGCTTTCAATTTAGAAGAATATAAACTTTTGTCATCTGGTAAAGAGGTACGCACATACCAAAGGACAAAATTTTAGACAAATTAAAATTAAAATTATTTGAGCTACACTCTGACAAAAGGGGGTTGAATGCATCTCCTTGATGCATGATACCATAGGCCACTGAAACTCCATTGGTCTATTACCGGACAACGAAATTTTCCTTATCGGACACCATTACTATAAATAGCACATTGGCAACTGCCTCTATATTGTATATAATAAGATTATATACAACATAGAGGCAGTCGCCAATGTGATATTTATAGTAACGGTGTAAATGAAAATTTGAGTATTCCCTGATATGCACCAATTCGCAAGTATTCGATGATCAACCAAGAAAAATGTTAGTGTTCCGTAACAGACCAATGGAGCTTCTAAGGCCTGTGATGATACCGAGCAAATCATCACATTATTAAGGATCCAGAAATTCTATCTTGTCTAACAACCGGCTGGATCCTGCAGTAGAATGATCTTTGACATGAAGAAAATTGACCAATACCCAAAATTTTCTACCCGGGCCAGCCTACTTGTATTGAGCAAGCTGGCCGGGGTCAATACTTGTTTCAGATACATTATGCCTTTTTTCACAGAGCTTGCCTCATTTGTAAATGACAAATCAAATCGGGCTTGTGGTTCTGTCACACTGAAGCTGCAATCGTAGGGAGAAATGTTTCGAGTTGTCTGCAAATAGTTGTGGGCCAAGAGCTCCAGACAGAGGGAGTGATTTTGATTTCAAACTTGAAAATATTAATCACTCTCGAATAAACCCTATGTTATGGGTACTCATTAGAATCGTCTCATCAAGACAATTCTAATGAGTACCCACACCATAGGATTTGGAAGAGAAATAATGGATTTAGAATACTATCACTCCCTCTTATCTGCAGGTCTGGTTATGGGCAAAGAGCAACAGTTTGTTTGTTTCTTGGATGCTCAACCTTTCCTCAACAATCTCATGTTTCACCGACCCTCAGGTAAGGATTTTTTAAAACATAGTAGAGAGGAGAAAATGTTGGTTACCAACATTTTCTCCTCCTCCCACATTTTCTTCTACTCTTTTGAGGGCAAATCCAATCATTTGATTGACTGATTGATTGATTGTTTGGAGTTTAACGCTGTTTTCAACATTGTTTCAGTTATATCAAAGCGGCCACTGCACCTATCCATGCTTTCCTGGAATTTCTATTACCAGTGCTCTGCACAATATTCTTTCCAAGCCACTGACTGCTTTCCCACATAACCAACGTCGAAACAATGGTCAGCATTGAGAGAGGAATGAATCCTGTCGCAATGACTATCATCAATCCTCAGAAAGAAATTGGCCGAGCCGGGGATCCAACCAGCGACTCCCTGACCTCAAAGTCCTGCACGTTACCAACTGAGCTACAGGGGCTCGGCCCAATCATTTGAAGCTTAGCCCAGTAGAACAGTCGTGAAACCAGAGGGTCACTGGTTTAAATCTTCACCACTCTCCTAAGATTGACGATAGTCACTGCAACAGGATTCATTATTCTCTCACTCCTTATCATTGTTAAGATGATGGTTATATGTGGAAGCAGCCAGTGGCTTGGCGAGAATATGGTGTCAACTACTGGTAGAAAACTTTTTAAAAGCATGGATAGGTGCACTTATGCCAGAGATATATCTGTAACAATTTCGAAAAAGGTGTTAAACATCATACGATGAATGAATGTTGTTTTATGGCCCATCGACAGCTTTGGTCATTTAGCGCGCATATCTGTGTTAAAGGGATGATAAAGTGGAATTTTTGAGCTAAAAACAATTCATAAAAAAGTTGAATTAAGAAGGATTATGTGTGATCTTGATATGCATAAAAGATAATATTGAGTGAGGGTGCAATCCCTATCTACTCAAAAATTTTTAAATGATGAACTTAAGATTGTGATAAAAAGATTTGAACATTCTTAAATTGATAATAAAAATGTCTTCAACCCTTTACCACACAATCCCCTCATTTAACGACCCTGACAAAGAAGCCTTTTGAAAATATTGTGGGAAAAGGAGAAAATGCTGGTAACCAGCATTTTCTCCTTTTCCCACTGTTTTCTACCCTTTCGAAGACAAATTTCATAATCTGTGCAGCATTTACTTTGTCGTCTGCAAATGCTTTCAATTTGGACTAGTCTAAAATTTTGTCGTTTGGTAAAGAGTTAAATGAAGAAAGGTTATGCAACTTTTAATGTGCATGACATACAATAGTGAGTGGCTGAGCATCCCTGCCTACTCAAAGTTTTAACCCTTTCCCAAACAAGCCCTGGTTTTCACGTGCCTTCAGTACAAGTCTTCTGAAAACATAGTGGGAAAAGGAGAAATTGCTCGTAACGAGCAATTTCTCCTTTTCCCACAGTGTTTTCTACCCTTTTTGAGAACTCCCTGCCATTTTCATCAAATTTAAAATTATCGCCTGCAAAGTCTTTCAATTTGGACCAGTCCAAAATTTGTCGTTTGGGAAAGGGTTAAATGAAAAAGTTAAGCTTAAAGGAAATGAGAGCTTAAAACTGAGAAAGTGTGGAGCCTCCAATGGGATCAATGATTGATTGATTGATTGTATTTAACGCTGTTTTAAACATTATTTCAGTTATATCTCGGCGGCCAGTGCACCTATCCATGCTTTCCTGGAATTTCTTTTACCAGTACTCTGCACAATATTCTTTCCAAGCCACTGGCTGCTTTCTCACATTGCCATTGTCGAAACAATGGTCAGCGGTGGGAGAGGAATGAATCCTGTCGCAATGACTATCATCAATCCTCGGAAAGAAATTGGCCGAGCCAGGGATCGAACCAGCGACCTCCTGTTTTCAAGTCTTGTATGCTACCGATTGAGCTACGGGGCTCGGCCCAATGAGATCAAAGCACACATCATACAAACAAACAGGCATTTAAGCCATACTTGATTTGTCCTCTAAGAATACCTTTCTGTATGAATGAGTCTAAAATTTTTTAGTTTGGTAGAGACATAAAACTGTTTTTTACTTTATCTACACAATATCACTGCAGCAAGTGCACCTATCAACATGTTTCTGGAATTTCTTTTTACAATTCTTTGACAAGTGCTTTGCACACCTCTTTGCGAAAGCCACTGGCTGCTTTTCCACATGAACAGTCAAAACAATATTCAGTACAATGTTTTTTAACAAGCAATACCTCCTTAGCAAGTATCCTTTTCAAAATCAGTGAATAGCAGGGCAGTAAAAACTATTTGGCGTGAAACACACGAAAAGGGACCTTCAGACATATGCGAAAAAGTGTGTCGTCCCAGATCAGCCTGTGCAGTCTTTGACTAATCCGAGACGACACTTCTCGTTTTTGTGCGATTTTCTATTGTACTAAAGTCTACTGTATGAAAAAATCTTATGTAGTCGTAAAGTGCTGTCCCGGATTAGCCAGCGCATTCCGCGCAGGCTAATTGAGACAACACTTTACACAATTGTCCGAAGGCCCCTTTTCATGTGTTGCACGACATTTATGAATGACTGTAATTAACCCATTTACCACACAATCCTGAATTTTAACCACCTTGAAGAAGAAGGCTTTTGAAAACATTGTCGGAAAAGGAGAAAATACTGGTAACCAGCATTTTCTCCTTTTCCCACAATGTTTTCCATCCTTCCAATAACAAATTTCAATTTTTGAGACACATTAAATTTGTCAGCTGCAAAGCTTTTAATTTGGACCAGTCTAAAAGTTTGGTAAAGAGTTAACCCTTTACCACACAATCCCGACTTTTAATGACCTTGAGAAAGAAGCCTTTTGAAAACATTGTAGGAAAAGGGGAAAATGCTGGTAACCAGCATTTTCTCCTTTTCCCACAATGTTTTCTACCTTTCCCAAAATGGATTCCAATTTTTCAGTCACATTTATCATGTCTTCTGCAAATGCTTTCAATCTGGACTAGTCTGAGATTTTGTTGTTTGGTAGAGTTAACTTTTACAAGACAACAAACCTTTAGACATTTCCAAACTGAGAGCATGTTCAGAAAACACACTGAAATGGAGCTCAAATGATGTTCTGCTTTTCTCAAAATGTTTTCAAAGGCCTCCCTCCCAAGTACAGGATTGCGTGACATAGCATAATATTGCAACTTTTTTCTACAAATGGTTTTTTTTTTTAAATATAAACCCCTGTAGTGCGAAATAAATTAACACTCTCAGCATATACTTATGATGCATATGTTGATGGTTTGATTGTATGGTGTTTAACGCCGTTTTCAACATTATTTCAGTTATAACACAGCGGCCAGTGCACCTATCCCTGCTTTCCTGGAGTTTCTTTTACCAGTACTCCACACAATATTCTTTCCAAGCCACTGGCTGCTTTCCCACATAACCATCGTCGAAACAATGGTCAGTGATGAGAGAGGAATGAATCCTGTTGCAATAACTACCATCAATCCTCCGAAAGAAATTGGCCAAGCCGGGGATCGGACCAGCAACCTCCTGTTCTCAAGTCCTGTACGCTACTGTCTGACCTACTGGGGCTTGGCTGCATATGTTGACATTTCATGGCTGTTTTTGTAAGAATACCTGGAAGGCAGAACAGCCTTGTAGATCAGGGTCCTATTCACCTGCCATTCTTACCAGTATTCTTGGTCCAGTTCTCAAAAATTTTCTAAATTTGAAAGTAAAAAAACTTCTCATGGCTCAGCCAATCATAAGTTGTGTTACTTTCAAATTTAGAATATCTTGGAAAATAAGACTAAGGACAGTCTCGATCAAAGATCAAGCCCCACATTATATGCTATCTGATCTTGATCTACACTGTTTGCATAAGCAATAACCAGGGGTAAACCTGTATTCAGTGCTACAAGGGTAAAAATTCCAAAGTGATTAATTTGGTTTGCATTGTAGTTTTTATCGCCATTTTAACAGCTTAGGTCATATCATGGCAGTCGGTGACACACCTATGTGTTTCCTGGCTTTCTCACACCAGTACCGACACAACTTTCTTTCCAAAGCCACTGATTTTTCTCACATGTATCAGACGTGAGAGGCAAAAAATCGACGGGAAAAAGGTTTGCCTCAACCAGGTATCAAACTCGCAACTACCTGGTCATGAGTCAGATACACTAACCACTGAGCTACCCAAGCAGACCAAAGTGATTAATGCTTTACAATGAAAAGATAAAACAAATTTATAAAAGTCTACTCACTGTGGGTTTTCCACCGTTTCCTGTTGTCTGTTTATTGATCCTAGAAAATGAATAGCAAAAACTACTATACCAAAATCCTACAAATTCAGCAATTCCAACAGGAACAAGAAGACCACAAAAGTGCCAACGCTCAGCTGCCGTTGCTTGATTGTGGGTGAAAATTCTTAGTCAAACAAGAGCACCGCATGTGGGTGCCAATGCTTGGCTGCAGTTGCTTAATTTTCAGTGAAAAATCACAAAAAGGGACCTAACTGAGTTAAAAATACTTATATGGTTATCTTCCCTTATTGTATGGGTTCCCTTTCTAACAGTTAACCCTTTCCCAAACGGCAAATTTTGGACTGGTCCAAACTGAAAGAGTTTGCAGACGACAATTTTAAATTTGATGAAAATGGCAGAAAGGTCTCAAAAAGGGTAGAAAACACTGTGGGAAAAGGAGAAATTGCTCGTTACGAGCAATTTCTCCTTTTCCCACAGTGTTTTCAAAAGACTTGTACTGCAGACACGTGAAAACCAGGGCTTGTTTGGGAAAGGGTTAACTACATGTCCAAGTTTGAACTGAAGTTCAAGGTAATAATATAGAGAAATTACAAAATCTCAAAAGCTTTTGAAAATTCTAAGTCAAAAAAGGGGCATTACTGTGTCAAAAATATTTTCATGGCTGCCTGCCCCTGTTGATGAGTTCCCCTTTTGATGATGAACAACTTGTCCGAGTCTGAAGTAAATATCTTCTGTAACAACAGAAATATTTTAAAACGTCAGTTTTTGTATGACAATGACGACACCAGTGCTTCTACAATATCTTGACTTTTTTCTTCTAAAACAGCCAAGCTTTAAAGGGACATAACTGTGTCAAAAATACTTTGGTGGTTACCTGCCCTTGTTGTATGGGCTCCCCTTTTGATAGTTCACTTATCTGAGTTTGAAGTAAATATCCTCAGTGACTATAAGATTGCCCAAGGGCAACATGTCGAGCCAGCCATGGGAGGAGTTAGTAAAGAATCTCATAGAAAAAAGTAACTAATCACTGAATGCACATCAATCTTATTTCAGATCCTTTTGTTTTCAAACTTGTAAGAGGATAGCAGTATCCCCTACTTATAAACAAGTACCGTAGAAAACTTAATTAAGGAACTTCAAGTATGATCTTGACATGAATGATTCAGAGAGACACTTACTACTCATTACGTAGAAAAGCTGTCAAAAATTTTATCATTTGACCACCTAGTGTGACCTTGACCCTGGACCGGCAGAACATTTTTCACAGAATGGTACACCTACTCATAAAGAAAAACAATTGTGCAAATTTATTTTGAAATCTATCCATATAAGTTATGACTTGGACAAGATCTGTTTAAGATAATTTTATCGTTTGACCTTTAAGTTTGACCTTGCCCTTCGACCTATATGACCAAATATTTTAAATGGCACATCTACTCATGAAGGAGAAAAATTGTGCCAAATTATATTAAAATTCAACCAAAATGTACAAGTTATGGCTTGTATCATGCGCTATCAATGACAATTTTATAATTTGACCTTTCAGTGTGACCTTGACCTTTGACCTAACTGAACAAATGATTTAAATGGTACTTCTACCGGTAAAGGAGAACACATGTATAAAATTATTTTTAAATCCATCAATAAATGTAGAAGTTGTTGCTCAAACAAGCTCTATGTGTATGACCACTTCATTGTTTGACCTTTTAAGTGTGACATTGACCTTGGACCTTCCTGAACAAATTATACAAATGGCACTTCTACTGGCTCAGGAGAACAATTTTGCCACATTATTTTTAAATGCTTCCACAGATATAGGAGTTCTGGTCTCAACAAATCCAGATGCACACACACACACACACACAAACGCACACATACATCCCAGAGAACTTGTGACAACTATGTCTTGCTCACCGCGAGCAGGCTTGACAATAGCAGAGATATTAGAAAATGTTAATGTTTTGTATGACACAGATCACAACAGGGCTATGACAATAACTTGAGGTTTTCTGAGAAAAAAGCTAAGCTAAAAGTGAAAAAAAGATCAGCTTTTGATGGTCTAAAATGCTGAAATCAGGAATAATCCTGAAAACCCTTAGCTTGTGTACTTTATTTTAACCTATATCAAACAATCCAAAAAAGTCAAGCTTTTGAAAACATTATGGGGGGGAAAAGGAAACAAAAGCATCACATGCTGGTTATCAGCAGTTTTTCCTTTTCCCACTATATTTTCAAAAGTCTCTTTCATTAGAGCTGTTATAGTATGACATTGTTTGGGACCGGGTTAACCCTTGTCTTAAAGGGATGCAGTGTGCACACTCCTACCAAGAGTGATGTTCAAGAAGGTGGTTGCCTATAACCCTGTACCACACCACACAATTCAGAATTTTAACGACCCTAAGGTAAAGGCATTTCATAGGATTGGCTGCTTTCCCAGATAACCATCATGACAATTATCAGTGGTGAGAGAGGAATAAAATCCTGATGCAATAACTTTCATCTATCCTAGAGATAAAATGGCCTAGCTGGAGATTCGAACCACCAACCTTCCCCTAGTCTCAAGTCCTGTACACCCCCGAGCTCGACATATCAATAATTGACTACCGGTACCTTTTTTTAAACAGAACATGCAGTCAATCTTGGATCTACACTGTACTTTATTTTGTTAAACATTCTGGTAAACACACCCATGTAATTGAAATGTTTTGGTCTGTTTCCTGATTCACAAAGTCCATTTCCATTCGTTTAGCACTTTAACCGTTTAGCAAACAACAAAATTTCAGCCTGGTCCAAATTGAAAGCATTTGCAGACGACAAATCACTGGTAGTTCAAATGGCGGAATTTGTCTATGACTGAGTAGAAAACATTGTGGGGAAAGAAGAAAATGCTGTTTACCAGCATTTTCTCCTTTTCCCACGATGTTTTGAAAAGGCTTCCTTCTCAGGTTCGTTAAAACCCTGGTTTGTCTGGTAAAGGGTTAAAGGTCAATGCTTTTTTGAGATTGCAGAAGTATTCAGGAAACAACTTGTGTAAAACAATAGATGCAAGCACTTCATACAAGCCAAATTTGGCTGTCCCTACTGAGTTCCTCCATATTTTCATTGTCATTAACTCTTTCACTACTAACTCCTGAAATTCCACTTTTTTTCCGAGCTCTAAAAATAGATTTCCACTTCTTTTGAAAATGACTTTCGTCATAGTTTAAAAACAGAGTAGCGGATGGTGTAGATCAAGATCAGACTGCATGTTCTGTGCAGTCTGATCTTAATCTACGCTGTCCGCAAAAGGTAGTCCAGTCATCATTAGTAGTGAAAGGGTTAAGCCTAAGTAGAAGACTATGATCCCGGATGCAATACATTGAATCTTAACCCTTTACCAGATCACAACATTTTAGACTTATTTCAGTTGAAAGCCTTTGCATTGTGGTAAAAGAAGAAACTGCTGGTGACTAGCATTTTCTCCTTTTTCCTCAGAGTCATTAAAACTCTGGAGTGTCTTGTTAAGGAAAAATACAAAATTTTTCAATTTGGTAAAGCAGGAGTGCCATTGCACAAGACCATTCCTTGTTGCAGATTAACCCATTACCACACAATCCCTAGGTTTTAAGGACCCTGATGGAGGCTTTTGAAAACAGTGTTGGAAAAGAAGAAAATGCTGGTAACCAGCTTTTTCTTCTATTCCCACAATGTTTTCTTCCCTATCAAAGCCACAAATTATTATTTAAACTAATCTAATCTGTTGTCTATCAAAGTTTTCAATTTGGCCGTGTCCAAAGTTTGGTTGTAGGGTAAAAAGTTAAAGAACAGAGTAATATGGGCTTTTGAAAACATTGTGGTAAAAGAAAATGCTGGTAACTAGGATTTTCTCCTTTTCCCACAAATGACACAGATCATCCTTTGAACTATCTCTAATTTGTCATCTGCGAATGTTTTCAATTTGGTAGAGTCCATAGTTTGTTGTTTGGTAAAGAGTTAACCCTTTCCCGAACAAGCCCTGGTTTTCACGTGTCTGCAGTACAAGTCTTTTGAAAACACTGTGGGAAAAGGAGAAATTGCTCGTAACGAGCAATTTCTCCTTTTCCCACAGTGTTTTCTACCCTTTTTGAGAACTTTCTGCCATTTTCATCTAATTTAAAATTGTCGTCTGCAAACTCTTTCAATTTGGACCAGTCCAAAATTTGTTGTTTGGGAAAGGGTTAAAGGAGGAATATATGGGCTATTGAAAATGTTGCGGGAAAAGGAGAAAATGCTGGTAACCATCATTTTCTTCTTTTCCCACAATGTTTTCTTCCTAATCAAAGACACAAATAATCATTTAAGCAACATTTGTCATCTGCAAATGCTTTCGATATGGATGAGTCGAAAATTTTGTTGTTTGGTAAAGAGTTTCGAGAACAGAGTAATAATGGGTTTTTGAAAATATTGTGGGAAAAGGAGAAAATGCTGGTAACCAGCACTTTCTTCTTTTCTCACAATGTTTATTACCCTATCGGACAAGAATCACTATTTGAACCACATCTAATAGGTCATCTGCATTTGCTTTTGATTTGGTTGAGTCCAGTCCGAGTAATATCTTACAACATCAACATGATTAACTCTTTACCAAACAACAAAATTTTGGACTGGTCCAAATTGAAAGCATTTGCAGACGACAAAATAAACTTGACTCAAAAATTGAAATTTGTTTCGGGATAGTTAAAAAACAATGTGGGAAAAGGAGAAAATGCTGGTTACCAGCATTTTCTCCGTTTCCCACAATGTTTTCAAAAGGCTTTTTCTTCAGGGTCGTTAAAACCCGTGATTGTGTGGTAAAGGGTTAACTCTTTACCAAATGACAAAATTCTGGACTTGTCCAAATTGAAAGCATCTGCAAGCGACAAACCAAATATGACTCAAAAACTAAACTGCCCCCACCAGCACCTTGTCAATGAAGCAGCGAAATCGCAGAACAAGACATGATTTTCATGAGTGACCTTGACTTTTGACTCATGTGTCCCAAAACCAAAAGGGCACCTTCTTGGGTCATAAGAAAACACTTGTATAAAGTTTCATGATCCTAGATCAAACAGCTGGTGCACAGAACAATTTTCAAACAAAGCTCACTTATGACCTTGACCTTTGACCCATGTAAACCCCCCCCCCCCCCCCCCGAAAAAAAAAGCACCTCCTTGGGTCATGAGCAACACTTACATAAAGTTTCAGAGTTCTAGGTCAAACGGCTTTTGAGTCAGAGCACAGACAAGGAAGTTCAAAGTTCACCTGTGACCTTGCAGGTAATTATGTGCCTATTCTTTGAATTTAATGTAGCCACTTAAAAGGATTTTTTAAGCCAAATAAGAGAAAATTCTTTGAATTTCATTTCGGAATGAACCCCTTGTGGCTATCTTTTAACAACGCATAAGTATCGTGTCATATGCATTGACAGACAGACAGACATGGTGATACTGGTATACCCTTCTATTTCGTAGGTGGGGGGTATAATTATGCCTCTGAAGTGGTAGACAACACTGTGGAAAAAGGAGAAAATGCTGGTTACCAGCATTTCCTCCTTTTCCCACAATGTTTCCAAAAGGTTTCTTTCCCAGGGTCGTTAAAAGTCAGATTGTGTGGTAATGGGTTAAATCATAAATATGACCAATTCTGTCTTCAAAGTGTCAACCTTGTCACACCGAAGTGTACCTCTGGTTTCAATTGCAATACTTCCGACGTAACCATGATAATCCTTTACCACACAATCCCGAGTTTTAACGCCCTTGAGAAAGTGGCCTTTTGAAAATATTCTGGGAAACAGAGAAAATGCTGGTAACCAGCATTTTCTCCTTTTCCCACAATGTTTTCCATCCTTCCCAAAACAAATTTCCATTTTTGAGACACATTTATTTTGTCGTCTGCATATGCTTTCAGTTTGGACTTGTCTAAAATTTTCTCATTGAGTAAAGAGTTAAGTGCCATATATAAATGTCTGTTTTCAGGATTAACCCTTAAAGCGCCGATTAAACCCAATGGTCATTTTCATGCTAGAATAAAACCAATATAATTGCAAATTCATGGCTACCTTTTGCCTGTAATGTTTTAACATAGCGGACAGTGTAGATCAAAGATCAGGCTGCACGTTTTGTGCAGCCTGATCTTGATCTACACTGGCTGCAAAGGCAACTATATTAGTGAAAGGTGCTTTAAGGGTTAAGTTTAGTTACCTAAAATACTGACACTTGTAAACTTGACCTGCCCAAATAGCTCAGGTGGTAGAGCATGTGACTTGTGAATGATAAATCTCGGCCTGCTTGAGGGTGTAGGTTCGATCCCAACAACCGGTCTCTTAAAATTATTAAAAGGTCTTTTAGATCAGATGTTAAACAAGATCCCACATGACACTACTTTATACAGAGCATGCTAAAGAACCAGGAATAACTTAGGACGGGCTTCATCCTGTATCTTGCACTCTCCCCCTTAACTCTTTACCACACAATCCTGACTTTTAATGACCCTGAGAAAAAAGCCTTTTGAAAACATTGTGGGAAAAGGAGAAAATGCTGGTTACCAGCATTTTCTCCTTTTCCAACAATGTTTTCTACCCTTCCCAAAACAAATTTCAATTTTTCATTCACATTTATTTTATCGTCTGCAAATGCTTTCAATTTGGACCAGTCTAAAATTTTGTTGTTTAGTAAAGAGTTAACAAAACAAACGGTCTTCTGGAGGTGTTACCCACATGGGGTAAACAAGAACACTCAATTGCAGTTGCTTGATTTTAAGTGAAAATCAAACAAGGGGGCCATGATGGCCCTGGATCACTCACCTGAGTCAATAGGCCAAACATTCTGACCAAATTTCACAAGTATGTGACTGAAAATGTGGCCTCTATAGCGTACACAAGGTTTTTCGAAGATTTGACCTAGTGACCTAGTTTTTGACCCCACATGACCCAATTTTGAACTCGTGTAGGATTTTATCAAGCCAAACATTCTGACCAAGTTTAATAAGTATTTGACTGTAAATGTGGCCTCTAGAGCATACACAAGGTTTTTCGAAGATCTGACCTAGTGACCTAGTTTTTGACCCCACATGACCCAATTTCAAACTTGTCCGAGATTTTATCAAGACAAATATTCTGACCAAATTTGACAAGTATCTGACTGAAAATGTGGCCTCTAGAGCACACACAAAGTTTTTCCAAGATTTGACCTCGTGACATAGTTTTTGACCCCACATGACCCATTTTTTAACTTGTTCCAGATTTTATCAAGACAAACATTCTGACCAAGTTTCATGAGGATCGAACTGAAAATGTGGCCTCTAGAGCGTACACAAGGTTTTTCTAAGATTTGACCTAGTGACCTGGTTGTTGACTCCACATGACCCAATTTCCAACTCATCTCAGATTTTATGAAGACAAACTTTCTGACCACATTTCACAAGTATCTGACTGAAAATGTGGCCTTTAGAGCGTACACAAGGTTTTTCGAAGATCTGACCTAGTGACCTAGTTTTTGACCCCACATGTCCCAATTTCGAACTCGTCCAAGATTTTATCAAGACAAACATTCTGACCAAATTTCACAAATATCTGACTGAAAATGTGGCCTCTAGAGTGTACACAAGGTTTTTCCAAGATTTGACCTAGTGACCTAGTTTTTACCCCACATGACCTAATTTCGAACTCATTTGAGATTTTATCAAGCCAAACATTCTGACCAAGTTTCATGAGGATTGGTTGATTGATTGATTGTATGGTGTTTAACGCCATTTTCAACATTATTTCAGTTGTATCACGGCGGCCAGTGCACCTATCCATGCTTTCCTGGAGTTTCTTTTACCAGTACTATGCACAATATTCTTTCCAAGCCACTGGCTGCTTTCCCACGTAACCGTCGTCGAAACTATGGTCAGCGGTGAGAGAGGAATGAATCCTGTTGCAATGACTATCATCAATCCTCGGAAAGAAACTGGCCGAGCCGGGGATTAAACCAGTGACCTCCTGTTCTCAAGTCCTGTACGCTACTGACTGAGCTACGGAGGCTCAGCTCATGAGGATCGGACTGAAAATGTGGTCTCTAGAGCGTACACAAGGTTTTTTTTGAAGATTTGACCTAGTGACCTAGTTTTTGACCCCACATGACCCAATTTCGAACTCGTCCCAGATTTTATCAAGACAAACTTTCTGACCAAATTTTACAAGTATCTGACTGAAAATGCTGCCTCTAGAGCGCACACAAGGTTTTTCGAAGATTTGACCTAGTGACCTAGTTTTTGACCCCACATGACCCAATTTCGAACTTGTCCGAGATTTTATCAAGATAAACATTCTGACCAAGTTTCATGAGGATTGGACTGAAAATGTGGCCTCTAGAGCGTACACAAGGTTTTTCGAAGATTTGACCTAGTGACCTAGTTTTTGACCCCACATGACCCAATTTTGAACTTGTTCAAGATTTTATCAAGACAAACATTCTGACCATGTTTCATGAGGATCGGACTGAAAATGTGGCCTCTAGAGCGTACACAAGGTAAAAAGTTGCCGACAGACAACACACGACAGACACAGCACGATCACAGGTGAGCTTAAAAGGGAATAACCGTGTCAAAAATACTATGATGGTTATCTGCTTTCGTTGTATTAGTACCTCTTTGATAGTTAACAAGTTGTCCAGGTTTGAAGTAAATATCTTTAGTTATAACAGAGATTCTGTAAAAATCTTTAGTTATAACAGAGATTCTGTAAAATGTCTAAGTCTTTGTACAACAATGACCACGCGGATGATGACAGGGCCATGGCAATATCTTTGAGATTTTCTTCGAAAACAGCCTAGCTAATAAACAAAATCATTTGCTGATAAACTTACTGAGGATCTGATGGCAGAGCTCGCATAGTTTGTTCATTCTCTTTGTCTTCCACTGTAACAGTAAAAGAACAATGTGCAACTTTCACCGTTATCTCTTTATCAACCAAAAAAATTCTACACTTGTCCAAACAGATGACTGTTTAACCCTTTCCCATACAAGCCCTGGTTTTCACGTGTCTGCAGTACAAGTCTTTTGAAAACACTGTGGGAAAAGGAGAAATTGCTCGTAATGAGCAATTTCTCCTTTTCCCACAGTGTTTTCTACCCTTTTTGAGACCTTTCTGCCATTTTCATCAAATTTAAAATCGTCGTCTGCAAACTCTTTCAATTTGGACCAGTCCAAAATTTGTCGTTTGGGAAAGGGTTAAATGAAGCATGTCACAAATGATGTAATCTGTCTTTGAAAGGGTGGAAGACATTGTGAAAAAAGGAGAAAATGCTGGTTACCAGCATTTTCTCCTTTTCCCACAATGTTTTCTATAGCCATCTTCCTTGGTGTCATTAAAACAGGGAATTTTTTGGTAAAGGGTTAAGCTGCTTATCAAATGCATCGAAAATTCCTACATAGCATAAAAATCTCAACTATTGCACATTGAAGTTCATTATGTCAGAAATAGCCCAACATACAGACAGTGTAGACCAAAGATCAGAGTGCATGTTCTGTGCGGTCTGATCTTGATCTTCAATGCAAAAGAACTCTGCAGTTTAAGTCTTGACTCTTTATCAGACATCAGAACTTCAACACCATAAATATCATAAACAGATGACTGGTATATGCAGCTCAAGTAATGACATTAACCCTTTACTGCACAATGCCGCCTTTTGACGCCCCTGAGAAAGAAGCTTTTTGAAAACATTGTAGGAAAAGGAGAAAATGCTGGTAACCAGCATTTTCTCCTTTTCCCACAATGTTTTCTACCCTATCAAAGGCAGAATTCATCATTTTAGTAACATTTGTCATCTGCAAATGCTTTCAAATCTGATCAGTCTAGAATTTTGTCGTATGGTAAAGGGTTAATTTGTCTTTGAAAGATTAACAACCATAGTTGGAAAGGGAAAAAAAAATGCTGGTGGCCATGTTATTGAAATGTGTTTTCCTTCGATCATGTTATTATCAATCTTTCCAAACAATCAAAAGTTTTACCAACCCTGAGGAAGGAAGCTTTCGAAAGGATTGTGGGAAAAAGAGAAAATGGTGTTAACCCTTTACCACACAATCCCGACTTTTAACGACCCTGAAAAAGAAGCCTTCTGAAAACATTGTGGGAAAAGGAGACAAGAGGGCCATGATGGCCCTGGATCGCTCACCTGAGTCAATAGGCCAAACATTCTGACCAAATTTCACGAGTATCTGACAGAAAATGTGGCCTCTATAGCGTGCACAAGGTTTTTCGATGATTTGACCTAGTGACCTAGTTTTTGACCCCACATGACCAAATTTTGAACTCGTGTGAGATTTTATCAAGCCAAACATTCTGACCAAGTTTAATAAGTACAGTCGACCCTCGTTTATCCGGCCACTTCTGTTTCCTATGAATGATACCGGATCAGCCGTATTTCCGGATCAACGAACTGGGATTGCTGGCATGGCATCAAACTTAAGCTAGGTCCATGTTGATAAGGGACACCGTGCATCGTAAGAATTACAACAGCGTATGTTTTACACAAGCACTTGTATACATGTCATTATTGCTCCTACGATTGTTCAGGTTTATAAAATAAAGGGTGTCATAAATTTGCATTTTGCCTTTTTGTTATTTGTCTGTTTTTGTACATGTCTTTTTACTTGTACCTAATTACATGCACATGCATACCTATTGTGTAAACAGGTGCGCTTGTAAAGTTCGGCACATTTATGACTTTCGAAAACACCATGAAAAGGGCGAAACAGAAAGAAAACACGATATTTACAGTATTTTAAATGTACATGACGTGGTGTCGAATTCCTGCGATAGTGTTTTTTTGGATGGTCTTCTTTGTACTGACAAATGTCTTTTTTCACGAAAGTCGAAACTTCAACTCGTCTTTTACTGGTAGTGTAGACATTCTGTTGGCTTCTGATAGTTGTACTTTCAAAGTGGTAAAATGGCAAAGACTAATTGAGAATATAGATTGCCAATTGATTCGATATCGAAGACAGGCATATTTTCAATCATCTTTACAGTCTGTTAGGAGTAAAATATTTTTGAAAAACCTAACGAAATTTATCGTGTTTGGCGGCCATTTTGTGTGTACTTTGGGGAACATAAACATCTCGAGTAACACATGAATAAAACTGTTTTTTTTTCCCTATGGTTTACCATTTAAATTGAAAATATTTGTTTTTGAAATGAAGGATTATTGAATATGCAAACAGATGGTATGTTCATATTTTAGTTTTGCGTTTAATTTTGAAAGATAAGTTTAAAAATACCCACAAAATCTTTGCGAACATTTCAGTTATTTTTTTAGTGATCGTTACTGTAATCAAGTAGATCCAGTAATAATTAAACAACAAAAGCGTGGAATTGTCACTTCAGTACTATGTGTATGGATAATCTGTTAAGTTGACAATTATCGATGGCACGAGAACGTCATTTAACAGTTTTCGAAAACACTACTAATTAACACGCGTGTTTTCAAAAGTGTGAAAATCGTCTGCAACAATTGACACTATTTAGACTGATACCCGTGTTATTCACAACGCACCAGTCCGATTACGCTCGAAGTAGACTGTATTTATGATATTTATGATAACCAGTCTATGGTCCCGGGGAAAATAACAAGTCAGCATTGTGTGTAAACTGGTAGTAGCCAGTTATCGATTTTTGTATCTGTCGGACAGTAACGGGAGATACAACGGATACCAGTTTAAATTGTGTAATACACAGTCAGGCCACGTCCGGTTTCTCGGATAAGGTTTGTACTAATTTTTAACCCTTCGTTCCCGACTTTTTCATTCCCGTTCCGGAATGCGGAATTCCGGAATAAAAAGTAAAATTTGTACAGGAAATATCCGTTTCCTGATGTTTTTGTCCGGATCCTGAGATTTCCGGAATTATGGAGCCCGGATAAACGCGGTTCGACTGTATTTGATTGTAAATGTGGCCTCTATAGCGTACACAAGGTTTTTTGAAGATCTGACCTAGTGACGTAGTTTTTGACCCCACATGACCCAATTTCGAACTCGTCCGAGATTTTATCAAGATAAACATACTCACCAAATTTGACAAGTATCTGACTGAAAATGTGGCCTCTAGAGCACACACAAGGTTTTTCAAAGATTTGACCTAGTGACCTAGTTTTTGACTCCACAAGACCCAATTTCAAACTCGTCCCAGATTTTATCAAGACAAACATTCTGACCAAGTTTCATGAGGATCAGACTGAAAATGTGGCCTCTAGAGCGTACACAAGGTTTTTCTAAGATTTGACCTAGTGACCTAGTTTTTGACCCCACATGACCCAATTTCAAACTCGTCTCAGATTTTATCAAGACAAACATTCTGACCAAATTTCACAAGTATCTGACTGAAAATGTGGCCTCAAAAGCGTACAAAAGGTTTTTCCAAGATCTGACCTAGTGACCTAGTTTTTGACCCCACATGACCCAATTTCGAACTCATCCGAGATTTTATCAAGACAAACATTCTGACCAAATTTCACAAGTATCTGACTGAAAATGTGGCCTCTAGAGCGTACAAGTTTTTCGAAGATTTGACCTAATGACCTATTTTTGACCCCACATGACCCAATTTCGAACTCGTCCAAGATTTTATCAAGACAAACATTCTGACCAAGTTTCATGAGGATCACAGAGAAAATGTGGCCTCTAGAGCGTACACAAGGTTTTTCGAAGATTTGACCTAGTGACCTAGTTTTTGACCCCACATGACCCAATTTCGAACTCATCCGAGATTTTATCAAGACAAACATTCTGACCAAGTTTCACGAGTATCTGACTTAAAATGTGGCCTCTAGAGCGTACACAAGGTTTTTCGAAGATTTGACCTAGTGACCTAGTTTTTGACCCAACATGACCCAATTTCAAACTTGTCCGAGATTTTATCAAGACAAACATTCTGACCAAGTTTCATGAGGATCGGACTGAAAATGGGGCCTCTAGAGCGTACACAAGGTAAAAAGTTGACGACGCACGACGGACGATGGACACAGCACGATCACAATAGCTCACCATGAGCACTTTGTGCTCAGGTGAGCTAAAAATGCTGGTAACCAGTATTTTCTCATTTTTCCCACAATGTTTCTTCCTTTCCCAACACAAATTTCAGTTTTTGAGTCACATTTATTTTGTCGTCTGCAAATGCTTTCAATTTGGACCAGACTAAAATTTTGTCATTTGGCAAAGAGTTAACCAGCATTTTCTCCAGTATTAACTTTGTCGTCTGCAAATGCTGTTAATTTGGATGCATTTAAAATTTTGTCATTTGGTAAAGAGTTAAAAAGGAGATGTTGTTTAACTCTTTACCAAACGAAAAAACCTTAGGCTGGTCCAAATTGAAAGCATTCGCAGACGACATAATAAATGTGATTGAAAAATTGAAATTTGTTCTGGGAAGGGTAGAAAACATTGTGGGAAAAGGAGAAAATGCTGATTACCAGCATTTTCTCCTTTTCCCACAAGGTTTTCAAAAGGTTTCTTTCACTGGGTCGTTAAAAGTCGGGATTGTGTGGTAAAGAGTTAAATAAGACTGTGTATAATAAATCACCTTTCGACTCTTAGGGCGACTCCAAAACTTAAGTTACGGTTGTTGCCAGTGTTGATCAAGGTCAGCATTTTCTCTTTCACCCCCCCGTTCATTTTCTGCATTTTCAAGGACAATTTTCATTCTTTGAGCGTCTGCAAAAGCTTTCAATTTTGACAAATGTAATCAAATCAAATATGGTAAAGAGTTCACTGTATGCATACAGGAAACACTTAACCCTTTATCACACAATCCCAACTTTTAATAACCCTGAGAAAGAAGCCTTTTGAAAACATTGTGGGAAAAGGAGAAAATGCTGGTAACCAGCATTTTCTCCTTTTCCCACAATGTTTTCTACTCTTCCTGAAACAAATTTTAATTTTTCCGTTGCATTTTATTTGTCGTCTGAAAATGCATTCAGTTTGGACATGGCTAAAATTTTGACATTTGGTAAGGGTTAAGACAAAAATCTTACATGACTCATCATAAACTGCCTGAACAGATCTTCTTTCTGGTATAGGTGAGGGAAGGAGAGAGGTCATGTTACCTTCACCATGGAATGTGATGTTTCCCATGGCAACAGACGGAGTACTTATAGCTCTGTTTATTCTCCTTGTTGCCCGAGAAACTGTTTTAGGTGTGCCTGCTTCACCACTTTCCTGAAATATATCATTGTTATATCTCATTTATCACAATATAAATTGGATTTTTTTTTTTTTTGGTGAAAGATCAAGCCCCGAGTGAAAATTTTACTGTATGTTAATGAGATGAAATAAATTTCTATCTTAACCAAAACTGACAAATATCCTATTTATTTCATGCTTCTAACCCCTTTCTTCCTGGGACTTGCAAAGTACAGGGGAGCTCTCAGTATTTCCGTACCACTGAGTTTATCAATCAGTAAATTTACTGGTCGAAACAATGGAATTATCAAACCATAATCCACCATTATTTCCCGATAAACTACCAAAAAGCATGAAATTTAAAAAAAATGTACAGAAATATTTATGGCTCAAATAGTGCAATATTTTTTTGATAGGATAGAAAACATTGTGGGAAAAGGAGAAAATTCTGATTACCAGCATTTGCTCCTTTTCCCGCAATGTTTCCAAAAGGCTTCTTTTCCAGGGGCGTTAAAAGCCGGTATTGTGCTGTAAAAGGTTAATGATGAGATCTGTCTTTGAAAGGGTAGAAAACATTGTGGGAAAGTAGAAAATGCTAGTTACCTTTCCCATCTAGTTTTCAAATGCTTTCTCCACAAGGTTATCAAAACAAAGGACTGTTAGATAAAGGGTAACTAGATGCTGTGTGTATGCGTATTCAAATCTATTGCTCTATCATTACAACATACTGAGTACCTCATCATTTTTAACATCAGCATCGTTTTCCCTGTGTATGATAACCATAGGGGAACCAGTCACTTGTTGCTTTCCCTTTTCCGCCACTTTTCTTGCTGAATTCAACACTGCTAATGTTGATAACTGTTCCATCCTGTCAAATTAATCTATTTCATATAACCCTTTACGAAACAATCCTGACTTTTAACGATCCCGAGAAAAAAGCCTTTAGAAAACATTGAGGGAAAAGGAGAAAATGCTGTTAACCAGCATTTTCTCTTTTTCCCATAGTGTTTTCTACCCTTTCCAAAACAAATTTTGATTTTTCAGTCTCATTTACTATGTCGTCTGCAAATGCTTTTGATTTGGACTAGTCTAAAATCTTGTCGTTTGGTAAAGGGTTAAGCCATCCTCTATGAACAGGGGGTTTAATGCATCTGCAAAAGTACTGACCCAGGTCAACCTGCAGAGTCTGCGCAGGCTGAACTGGATCTAAACTTTTTGCTATGTTAATTTTTTTGTGTGTCAAAGGACCCTTCTACTCCTCAGATTCAGTTATTTGTTAGAAAAAAGATTTACAGATCCAAAGTTTAGTGATGACTTGTTTTGTATAAATTATTCAGTGTTGGCATTTCTTTATTTTTTCACTGAGTCCCATGGACGCTATCAGAAAACTGAGTCCCATCTAGCTCTCATTAAGTCCCCATTCTTCTGCCCGCAGTAAGGATTTTAGTAACAATTCTTTGGATTTGTTTTTAATTTCAACTGCACAGCGATGTCCATGCAAAGATGCATGCCAAGATAGTGTCGATCTTTAAAAGTCTGTGCATCCATCAGTAAACATGTTTTTCGCTCTGATCTCTTGGCAAAACGAACATTGCATAACAATGTTGCTTTCCGATGTCGTTTCTTTTATCAGTCATGGCTTAAATTTGGGTTCTGTCAGCCAGGATTCTTGAAAAGAGCGAGTATGTTTTTTTTCCTCTTTGCCAGGGTAGCCATATTGAACTGCAACAGATGTGGTTGCTATGTGATGAAATCGCAATAACTTGGATAAGAGGTTGCTACTCATGTAACTGGAGATATTTTTAGAAGCCGGATTTCCAAAAAATAGTAATATTTTGTTTTGTGGCTATCTTTTGCAAGCATGGAAACAGAAACATTATTCGTCAAAACAACTCTTATTTGTATTTTGAATGGCGGTTAAACAGTGCCGAATTTTCGTTTCGTCCCGTGGATGCTATGGCAACTTTTTCATTTCGTCCCAAATCAATTCCATCGCGTAAAAAGACATGTTTACGGCGTAAACGCGAACCCTGTTATTGTATTTTGGAGATGCAGTAAACCCATCTTTTACCAGAGCAGGATTATATTTTCATGCCAATAAAATGAAATAAAGTCTACACTGAAACAATAAGCTGATTTGACCATTTGCCAAATATTCACCAGTCTTAGCCCTTTACCAAATAAAAACATTTTGAACTTGTCCAAGTCGAAAGCACTTACTGACGATAAATCAAACGTGGCTGCAATAGCTGGATTTATCTTTGAAAGTTTTGAAAACAATTTGGGAAAAGGAGAAAATGCTGGTTACCAGCATTTTCTCCTTTTCCCAAATTGTTTTCAAAAGCCCTCTCTGTCAGGGTCAGTAAAAGTTGGGATTGTGTGGTAGAGTTAATCAACTACCTTAATGAAAAAGGCCCTTAAAAACATTATTGGAAAAGGAGAAAATGGAGGTAGCCAGTTCTAGTTTTAATCACATCAATTACAAATATTCTAGCATATTTTACATGTCTATTTTCTCACTGATCTGCTGCAAATTCATTTCAGGAGATAAGGAGATAAAGAGGATATTAGGGGGTGGTTTTAGAGAAAGTTTGAAATTTATTTAATCAAGGGGATATCATCGGTAATATTTTCCATGAGTGGCATAGCCATGAGTGAAAATATTATCGATGATGTTCACGAGATGAAATACATTTCGATCTTTCACTGGAATATTCTATTTATTTCATGCTTCTAAACCCTTTTTTGTTGGAACTTTATCAAAATCCAGTGCAGTTGTTTTCGGCAAATTCCCGTGGCATGCCCCCCTCACTTAACAATGCATTACAATATTACAAAAAGCGCAAGAAATATAGCGTAAATTTCCCTCCAAACTAGCACGCTGATTACCTACATAACTAGTGCACGGATTAGAAAATATAAAATCGGTACTTTCACTGGTTGTAACCATGAAATATCAAACCATAATCCACCATTATTTCTCGATAAACTACCAAAAAGCATGATATAAAAAGTTAAATTCAATGCTAGTCACCTAAATCTCTTGACCTGTAGTCAGGTAAAAATGGATAATGTTCATTAATTTAATCCTTTTCAGGACAACAAAGTTATGACCAGTACAAAATGAATGGTTGCGGACAAAAAACTAAATGCTGCTCAAATATAAGGACTTGTCTCTGTACGAGTAGAAAACATTGTGAGAAAAGAAAACAAGAGGCCCTTGAGATCCTGAAATTGCTCTACTGGCATTGATTTTGCATTTTTTTCTAGCATACATTATGAATTCACGATGCAAAAAGGTGAAAGATAAACATCCCCCCTCCCCCACACAAAAAAAAAGGAGGTGTTGTTGCAACTGGGCTTGAACCCACTAAGAAAGCACGGTTAGGCATGTTGAATTGAGCAAATAGTGAAAAAGAAAACTGAAGTACAATTTCTTAAAACCAACGCTTTGGAATTCAGCCAAATTTGATAGAATTTCAGTTCTCATTGTATTAAACAATCCCTGCAAATTTCAAAGCATTGTGACCAATAATGTGGACTGTGTCGAGTAAACAATCCTAAGTCTTCAAATGGCTGCTTTTCCAAAACTGATGGCTAGATTTTCTTCATTTTTAACAGAGTTCAATCCCTTGATGACACAAATAATCTTTGCAAGTTTCAAAAGAATTTGATCTAAAACACGGACTTAATTGCGTAAACAAGAAATGTAAATTTTCAACTTTAAATGGCTCCTTTTCCCACATTGATTGTTGAATGTTTTTTTTTCAAAATCAATAGGGTTCAAGCTATCAATAATATAACACAACTGTGCAAGTTTAATGAAACTTGGACCACAAATGCCAAGTCGTAGCATAAACAAGAAATGTAAATTTTTTAATCTAAATGGCTACTTTTCCCATACTGATTGTTGAATTTTTGTCAAAATCAATAGGGTTCAAGCTTTTGATGATACAAACCAACTGTGCAAGTTTCATGAAGATCCAATCACAAATGCTGAATTTATCGCGTAAACAAGAAATGAAACTTTTGAACTTTAAATGGCTACTTTTCCCATACCGATTGTCAGATTTTTTTCAAAATCAATAGAGTTCAAGCTATTGATAAGATAAACAAACTGTGAAAGTTTCACGAAAATCCAACCACAATTGCAGACTTTATGGCGTAAACAAGAAAAAGACTAGCAGACAGACGGACAATGGAAACCATGTCATAAGCACTGCTGGCTTACAGCCTGTAGAGCTAAAAATGCTGCTACCTGTTAGGAGTTCCTGCACTTGGTCGCACTAACTGCATGATTGGTGCAGGCATTCTGACAGCCTCTCTCATTGCTGGTGTTCTAGGGGAAAACGGAGATTGTGATATAGGCGTAGAACCTTTGCTCCTGGGTTGTTGTTGTTGCGTTGAACCGGCAGCATTTCCTGGGGTCTCCTGTAATGCACACAAAGGTTTGCAAACATCTTTAAATGTATACAAGGGTGTGTACTCCACCTTCAATATAAACAGGGCGTTTTAATCCTTCAATGTATATAGAGGTGTAAACATTCTTGAATTTACACAGTTGTGAATACATCTCATCATATATCAAGGGCATTTACACTATGATGTATTATGTATATAATTGGTAACCAGCATTTTTCTCCTTTTTCCATAATGTTTTCCTCCTAATTTAAGACAATATATCCTTCGAATTACAACTGTCGCAAAGCAGACAAATACCCCCCCCCCCCACTGCCCCTCCCCCGCATCTTGTCACTGAATCAGCAAAATCAAAGAATGGAAATGAATTTCAAAGAAAAGTTCACCCATGACCTTGACCTTTAACCCATGTGACCCAAAAACAATAGGGCACCTCCTTAGGTCAACAGCAGCGCTTGTATACAATTTCAGGGTCCTAAGTCAAAAAGCTTTAAAATTAGAGCATGGACATGATTTTCAAACAAAGTTCACCCCTAACCTTGACCCATGCCACCAAAAAACAATAGGGCGCCTCCTTGGATCATGAGCAATATTTGTATACAGTTTCGGGGTCCTAGATCAAACAGCTTTTAAGTTAGAGCATGAAAACAAAATAATGAATGTACAGTAAAACTTAATTATAACAAACTCTGATAATGCGAATTTTCGCTTAGTACGAATCAAAATCAATTCCCTGGCAAAAACCTTCTTTCGCCTTTGTAAAAATTAATTGTTAAAACGAATTTGGATATAACGAATTTTCGCTTATTGCGAATCAAAAATCAGGTCCGCAGATATCCATTTCAACTGAAAATACCTTGGTTACACTGAAGTCGCATCTAAGGGTCTTTAATTACCAAGTCAGTTATTCACACCTTCCCGCTTGCCCAATTAACACGTTGACGCTAGAGGCGTTGATCTACACAACATAAACTGACTGCGTTATCGATTGATAATTATCGTGGTAAGGTATAATTTGCCACAAGTAGAAAATTGTCGTCTGCAAATGCTTTCAATTCCTACCGGTATAAAATGTGTTTTGAATGATAAACATCACTCACTCGATTAAATAAATACGAAATCGGCTACTAGTTTTTCCTACCTGTCATAAATGTCATTGGATACTATAAATATAACACATATTTGTCGAAGTATGTTAGAAAAACATTTTTCTGGTAAATAAATGTTAGACTGCATGTACATGTGTCTACCTTTGAGTCCCAAAATATAATGAAGTTCGTACTATCAATAAAGCGAATTATGCTTATAGCGAATTAAATCTGACGGTCCAGTGAAATTCGCTATATCAGAGTTTTACTGTACTGACGGAAGGATGAACAGACAGACAGACAAAGTGAAACCAGTACACTCCCCTCTACTTCGTAGGAAGGGGGTATGAAAATGTTTATAAAGCCAGTTTACCCCCCTCTACTTCGTAGGTGGGGGGTTTGTATAAAAACGTTTGAATTGTCATATGTATATTTTTTCAATATGGACTAGTGTAAAATTTTGCAGTTTGGTAGAGGGTTAAGAGTTAAAGTACATAAAAATTGGGACAAGTAGATCATATACCAGAAAACCAATCCTCTATACCATACAACAAAATTTACCACACAATCCCAACTTTTAACAAGCCTGAGAAAGAAGACTTTTGAAAACATTGTGGGAAAAGGAGAAAATGCTGGTAACCAGCATTTTCTCCTTTTCCCACAATGTTTTTCTAACCTTCCTAGAATAAATTGTAGTTTTTCAGTCACATTTATTTTGTCGTCTGCAAATGCTTTCAATTTGGACTAGTCTAAGATTCTGTCGTTTAGTAAAAAGAGTTAAGGCTTGTCAAAATTATAAGCATTTGCAGACAACAGATAAAATTTGTTTTTTCAAGGGTAGAAAACAGTGTCGGAATAGGAGAAAATGCTAGTTACCAGCATTTTCTACTTTTTCCACAGTGTTTTCAAAACCTTCCTGCTCAGGGTTCTTAAAATTTGGGAATTATTTGGTAAATAATCATCCAACTTGTTATTCAACCCTTTAACACACAATCCTAAGTATTAACAACCCTGACAGAGATGGCTTTGAAACATTGTGGGAAATGGAGAAAATGCTGGTAACCAGCATTTTCTACTTTTACCACAGTATTTTCTACCTTTCCCCTAACATGTTTCATTTTTTTTTTTACAAAATTTATTTTGTTGTCTCCACATGCTTACAATTTGGACATGTCTACAATTTTGTTGTTTGGTAAAGAGATGAAAAATGAAAAGAAAATATTCAAAGTTGGTCTGCTACATTAAAAAATCTGCAGGGGCAACATACTGATTCTTTACCAGACGACAAAATTTTAGTCTTGTTCCAAATGAAAACATTTGCAGATTACAGCCAAAATGATGGAATATGCCTCTGATAGAGTAGAAAACACTGTTGAACAAGATGTGTCACCGAGAGGTTACTGATGCCCCTGAAAATACATGTGACCTTGCTGTGACCTTGACCTTTATCCTACAGACTGACTCTTACGCATGACACATCATCTCAATGTGGTTAACATTTGTACAAAGTTATTTTGAAATTAAGTTAAAGGGAAAAAAGTTAAATGGCTACCCCCGCCCCCCCCCAAACACATTTGACCTTGCTGCAACCTTGACCTTTTATCTACGGAGATGACTCTTGCAAAAGACACACCTTCTTCATGTAATTAACAATTCTGCAAAGTTTCACTGAAATTCATTCATAGTTACAGACACTAATACTATACTCCCATACACATATGACCTTGCTGTGACCTTGACCTTTACCCTATGATCATATCTCTAGCGCATGACACATTGTCCCAATGTGGTTGTCATCATTTGTGCCAAATTATGTTGAAATTAACCATAGGGAAAAAAGTAATGGCCAGGGCACAAAAAACGACTAAATCTCCTCCTCAACACATTTGACCTTGCTGTGACCTTCACCTTTACTCCATGGGCATGTGGTTAACAATTTTGTTACAGGCCTGACACGAACACTATCCCCCCCACCCAAAAAAAAAAGACCTTGCTGTGACTTTGACCTTTAATCTACGGACATAACTCTTGCGCATTACACATCATACCGATGTGATTAAGATTTGTGCCAAGTTATATTAAAATGGAAAAATACGGAAAAAAGTTATGGCCTAGACACAAAAAGTGGATGGACAGACGATGGACAGACTAAACAAAAACCATATGCCCGGAATAAAATTTTTTTCGGGGCCATAAAAATGAGAAAATGCTTGTTACCAGCATTTTCTCGTCTTACGACAATGTTTTTGACAGCTTTACAATTCAAGGCTGCTAAAACCTCCAAATGTATGATCAAGGTTTTAACCCTTTACCAAGTATTCCAGGGTTTCAACAACCATAAACAGGAAGGGCTACTGAAAACATGTGGGAAAAGGAGAAAATGCTTGTAACCAGCATTTTCTCCAGCATTTTCTCCTTTTCCCACAATTGTTTTCTACATTATCAAAGAGAAATTTCTGTTTTTAAACTACATTAAATTTGTTGTCTGCAAGTGCTTTGAATTTGGACAGATCTCAGATTTTGTCGTTTGGTAAAGAATTAATCTGACCACTTGAGGTTGATCTTCACTATTGGTCTGTCGTGCCTGTTGCTGCTCATCGAATTGTTTTAGATCATACTCTATCTCTGTAGCCAGTTGCTTATCTGCCAGCAAGATTTCTGTAATCAGAAAGAAAATCAAAGAATATCTTTAACAAGCATTCTGATAGTATTGCATAGCAATACACAGTCCCCTACCGGCCGTATGTATCGCTGGCATGTCAGTGAAATTTTTAAAGTCCAAGGCCCGTAAATGCATCAAAAAGCAGTGGAGCGGGACGAAACTCGAACTTGATGTGTAAGTCATGGTGGTTGATGTAGACACCAAAATCAGCTCTATATGTAGCAGCGTTTAGAAAAAAAGTGCAGAAAAATGTTTTATCAGTGAAATTTTGTAAGTCCAAGGCCCGTAAATGCGTGAAAAAGCAGTGGAGTGGGACGAAACTCGAACTTGATCTGTAAGTAATGGTGGTTGACTTACACAGCAAAAGTCAGGTGAATATCTACCAGCATTTAGAAAAAAAGTCCGGAAAATTGATTTATCAGTGAAATTTTGTAAGTCCAAGGCCCGTAAATCCGTGAAAAACCAGTGGACCAGAACGAAAGTCGAACTTGATCTGTAAGTCATGGTGGTTGAGCTACACAGCAAATCTGAGATAAATACCTACAAGCGTTTAGGAAAAAAGTCCGGAAAACTGATTTATCAGTGAAATCTTGTAAGTCCAAGGCCCGTAAATCTGTGAAAAACCAGTGGACCGGAACGAAAGTCGAACTTGATCTGTAAGTGATGGTGGGTGACTTACACACCAAAACTCAGCTCAATATGTACCAGCATTTAGAAAAAAAGTCCAGAAAACTGAATTGCCAGACTGACGGACAGACGGACAGATGGACAGATGGACGGACGGCATGCAAACCTAAAGTCCCCTTCAGCTTCGCCGGTAGGGGACTAAAAATGTTGCGGGAAAAAAAAAAAAAAAAAACATTCAATAGGGTTCATCAATATTCCCATAATACACATATTTTCTACCCTTTCCACCTAACAAGAGTATGACATGTGAGTACAAATGCTCGGCTGCTGTTGCTTTTTTCAGTGAAAATTCTATGGCAAAATAGGGGTATGACTATGCCAAAAAATATTTGAGCCATACTCTGTGAAAAGGGGGCTTTTTGCATCTGCAAAAAGTATTGACCCAGGTCAGCCTGCACAGTCCGCGCAGGCTGACCTGGGCTGAAACTTCTTGCTATTGGTCAATTTTCTGTATGTCAAAGGACCAATCTACCTCATGATTCAGTCGGTTGTTAGACATAATGGTTTTTATGGATCCATGATCATGTGATGACTTGCTAGGTACATTGCATTATGTAGATGCATCAAGCCCCTTTTTGCCAGAGCATTTTGATGGTTACCTTGCCTCTGGGTATGTGTTTCCCGAGATGTAAAAGGTGACAACCAGCCTGAGTTTAACTCTTTACCAAACGACAAAATTTTAGTTTAGTCCAAATTGAAAGCATTTGCAGAGGACAAAATAAATTTGACTCAAAAACTGAAATTTGTTTAGGGAAGTCTAGAAAAAAATTGTGAGAAAAGGAGAAAATGCTTGTTACCAGCATTTTCTCACAATGTTTTCAAAAGGCTTCTTTCTCAGGGTCATTAAAAGTCTGGATTGTGTGGCAAAAGGTTAAAGCACATATCTTCAGTAACGGCAGAAATACCAGAAAATATCACAATTTTTACACAATGCCACCAAAGACAATGACAAGACAATGACAGTACTGCTACATTTTCTTCCAAACAGCCACGATAAATTTACAATTCAGTTGCAAAAGAAAAAAATTCACAGCTCTGAATCAACAGATATAAGATCAGAATGTAACTAGATCTTGATCCAAACCATCTATAGAAGATAGTTATGTCACCCATGGCCAGGAAAGAGTTCACCCATGGCCGGGAAAGAGTTTTCTTTTATACTTGAAACCACAAAATATAAGACTTGTTGATGTTGAGAGTATTTGCACACATCATATTGGCAAAAAGTACAGAATTTTTCTTCAATACTGTTGAAAGTGGGTAAAGGAGAAAATGGTTGTTATCAGCATTTTCTCCTTTTTCCATGATGTTTACAAAAGCCTTCTTCTCTAGGACTTTAAAAATGAGAGCACTGCATGCAGGAGCAAACACTGGACTACTGTTGCTTTTAGAACACTAGACTACTGTTGCTGTTAGAACACTAGACTACAGTTGCTTTTAGAACACTAGACTACTGTTGCTTTTAGAACACTAGACTACAGTTGCTTTTAGAACACTAGACTACAATTGCTTTTAGAACACTAGACTACTGTTGCTTTTAGAACACTAGACTACTGTTGCTTTTAGAGCACTAGACTACTGTTGCCTTTAGAACACTAGCCTACTGTTGCTTTTAGAGCGCTAGACTACTGTTGCCTTTAGAACACTAGACTACTGTTGCCTTTAGAACACTAGACTACTGTTGCCTTTAGAACACTATAATACTGTTGCTTTTAGAGCACTAGACTACTGTTGCCTTTAGGACACTAGACTACTGTTGCTTTTAGAGCACTACACTACTTTTGCCTTTAGGACACTAGACTACTGTTGCTTTTAGAGCACTAGACTACTGTTGCTTTTAGGACACTAGACTACTGTTGCTTTTAGAGCACTAGACTACTGTTGCCTTTAGGACACTAGACTACTGTTCCATTTAGGACACTAGGCTAGTGTTGCCTTTAGAACACTAGACTACTGTTGCTTTTAGAACACTAGACTGCTGTTGCTTTTAGAACACTAGACTACTGTTGCCTTTAGAACACTAGACTACTGTTGCTTTTAGAACACTAGACTACTGTTGCTTTTAGAACACTAGACTACTGTTGCCTTTAGAACACTAGACTACTGTTGCCTTTAGAACACTAGACTACTGTTGCCTTTAGGACACTAGACTACTGTTGCTTTTAGAGCACTAGACTACTGTTGCCTTTAGGACACTAGACTACTGTTGCCTTTAGGACACTAGACTACTGTTGCTCTTAGAGCACTAGACTACTGTTGTTTTTCGAACACTAGACTATTGTTGCTTTTAGAGCACTAGACTACTGTTGCCTTTTGAACACTACACTACTGTTGCTTTTAGAGCACTAGACTACTGTTGCCTTTAGGACACTAGACTACTGTTGCTTTTAGAACACTAGACTACTGTTGCCTTTAGGACACTAGACTACTGTTGCTTTTAGAACACTAGACTACTGTTGCCTTTAGGACACTAGACTACTGTTGCTTTTAGAACACTAGACTACTGTTGCCTTTAGGACACTAGACTACTGTTGCTTTTAGAACACTAGACTACTGTTGCCTTTAGGACACTAGACTACTGTTGCTTTTAGAACACTAGACTACTGTTGCCTTTAGGACACTAGACTACTGTTGCTTTTAGAACACTAGACTACTGTTGCCTTTAGGACACTAGACTACTGTTGTTTTTAGAACACTAGACTACTGTTGCTTTTAGAACACTAGACTACTGTTGCTTTTAGAATAGATTGATTTTAGGTGAAAATTCCAAGTTGAAAAAGAGGCATAACTGTGTCAAAAATGTTTTAACCCTTTACCACACGATGACGACTTTTAACGACCCTTAGGAAGGAAGCTTTTGAAAACATTGTGGGAAAAGGAGAAAATGCTGGTAACCAGCATTTTCTCCTTTTCCCACAATGTTTTCTACCCTATCAAAGAACAACGGCATCATTTTGAGCCTCACTGGAATAGTTGTCTGCAAATGCTTTGAATTTGGACAGGTCTAAAATTTTCTCGTGTGGTAAAGGGTTAAAGGTTACCTGCCCTTGCTGTGCAGATTCCTCTTTCCATAGCTAACAACTAGCCCAAATTTGAAGTAAATATCATACATAATGACAGAGATATTACAAAATGTCAATGTTTTTTGTTTCTGCATTAGGAAGACAGATGAAGAGAAAGCTACGAAAATACCCCAAAGTTTTCTTCAAAAAAAAGCCAAGGTAACAAGGTTGTATGGTAGAAGGGAAGAGAAGAGTTGACTTCTTACCTTTCACCTCATGTTTGTAATCTTTCATAAGTTCCCTCAGATAAACCATCAAGTCTGCAAGTAGTGGGGACCTTTCTTTCTCCATCTGTCACATAAAAATAAATTCTTTATCGCATCCGCTACTGATAAACCTGTCAATGATTCTTATAATCCATGTTTTAAAAATATAGAGATTACGAAGGAATAACAAAAGGTGTTTTATTCGTGAAAGGGAAAACATTGTGAGAAAAAGGACAATAAACAGTGCTTGTTTCAAGCAATTGGTCCTTCTCCAACAATGTTTTCTGGTGATAAAACTAGAACTGTCCCAAAGTGGACAAATAGCCCCCACAAGCACCTTGTCACTGTTGCAGCACATTTAAAGAATGGAAATAATTTTCAAAACATAGATCACCATTGACCTTGACCTTTGACCCATGTGACCTCAAAACAGTAGGGCACCTCCTTGAGTCATGAGCAACACTTGTATAAAGTTACATGGTCCTAGGTCGAAAGGCTTTCGAAATAGAGCACGTAAACAAAAACAAGACAGAAGGATTGAAGGATGGATGGACCCACAGACAGACATGGTAAAACTTGTATGCCCCCCCTCTACTTTGGAAGGGGGGAGGGTGGAGTAAAATCATATACATATGGTAACATGTTTACATAATGCTTTTATACCTCCAGAACTAACTCACATGCACTTTGTAAGAGTTTATGAAAATATACTTGACTCCATTTATTGATATTACTATGAAGTTACACCAATCAACACTTCGAAAAAGCCAGGAGGTATCTCTAAGGATTGCCAAATGAATTTAACAGTTATCCCTGTAACACACATTCCCGGGTTTTAAAAAACCCTGTCTATGAAGCCTTTTAAAAACAGTGTGGGAAAAGGAGAAAATGCTGGTAACCAGCATTTTCTCCTTTTCTCACCATGTTTTCTATCCTATCAAAGACAGAAATGACTTAGCAACATTAAATTTGTCGTCTGCAAATGCTTTCAAATTGGTCCAGTCCAAACTTTTGTCATTTGGTACAGTTAAATGCAAGTGCAGTGAAGTCGTAATTTTAGCATGAAGGTTAAATTATAGAATGAACACAGGCTCATACAATCATCAGTTTGGATATTACTACAAGCAATTCCCAGTGAGATTCTGCGCGTTTGTCCTTTAATCCATTCCCAAGTTTTAACAACCCTGGCAAATAAAACTTAAAAACATTGTGGGAAAAGGACAAAATGCTGGAAACCAGCATTTTTTCCTTTTGTCACAATGTTTCCTGCTCTATCAAAGACAAACTCTATCATTTGAGCCACATTTAAATTGTTTGTCTGCAAATGCTTTCAATTTGGATGAGTCATGTTTTGTCGCGTGGTAAAGGGTAAAAATGCAGAGTAGTTGATTGTATGGTGATTGATTGTATGGTGTTTAACGCCATTTTCAACATTATTTCAGCTATATCACGGCAGCCAGTGCATATATCCATGCTTTCCTGGAGTTTCTTTTTACCAGTACTCCGCACAATATTCTTTCTAAGCCAATGGCTGCTTTCCCACCTAACCATCGTCCAAACAATGGTCAGCGGTGAGAGAGGAATGAATCCTGTCGCAATGTCTATCATCAATCCTCGGAAAGAAATTGGTCAAGCCGGGGATCGAACCAGGAACCTCCTGTTCTCAAGTCCTGTAAGCTACTGACTGAGCTATGGGACTAGGCTCAAAATGCACAGTAGTAAGTTTCAGTAGAGTTTTCAAGGATACAAATACACTCAGGGTGTCTCTGTCAAACTCAAATTACACTGCTCAAAAAAATTAAAGGATCACGTGTCCTCGATTTTGATCTCAAGATAATTCTTTTAGTACAAGACAATGCAATTAGTTTTTTGCTCGTTACTTCATTCAGTCCGAACACTATAAAATCTCAAAACAGGCAAAGCGATTTGATTTGCACAAAAGATGTATGGGCTATGCCTGTAAATGCCATCTTTTTGATTGCCACACAGGCTCTTACGAGAACCAGAGATGTCATTTTTTTCTATTCTTGTTTTTTTCTTTCATATGATTTGACAAAAATAGCCACAAAAGATTGGAAAAATGTTAACCGTTTAACAAAAGAAAAAGGAAAACAAACTGGTTGATTTTCTTTTTAACATGGCTTATCAGCATTTACAATCAAACAAACAAGAAAAGAATTGAGCCATTTTGTCTGGTAAGAATGTAAGTTAATAGTTTTCAGAGCACAAAGACTGAGTGTTTAGCAAAATGGAAGATTTGAATTTCGGTATTTGTGTGCTCCTTTAATTCTTTTGAACAGTGTATTTGTGCTTTAACTCTCTACCACATGACAAAACTTTACTCTTGTTCAAATTAAAGGCATTTGCAGACAACAAATAAGATACAGCTCATATCGTAATATTTGTTTGTAAAAGCACAGAAATCATTGTAGGAAAAGGAGAAAATGCTGGTTACCAGCATTTTCTCCTTTTCCTACAATGTTTTCAAAAGGCCTCTTTCTCAGGGTCGTCAAAAGTCGGGATTGTGTGGTAAAGAGTTAATGTCATTGTTTCAAGTAGCATTATGTCCTGGATTTCTGGATGACTTGACTGTAATCCATTCATATTCACCTGCAATGATGGATTCAAGATTTGAACCACTGACCTATCGCAACAAAGGAATAGGTTAGTGCCTAATACCAGCTAACTTACCATGTGCTTTAATGATATCACAATTGGTACTATGTTCTCCATTACATTCTTCTTCAGTACCTGAAATACACATACATGTATTATAATTAACCAGAGCTCCAGATAAGAAGGAGTGATGGCATTCTAAATCCATTATTTCTCTTCCTAACCCCATGTTGTGGGTACTCATTAGAATCATCTCGATGAGACGATTCTAATGAGTACCCATAACATACGGTTTAGTGGAGAATAATTAATATCTTTGAAGTTTTGAAATCAAAATCACTCCCTCCATCTGGAGCTCTAGTTAACCTTTTACCAAACAACAAATTTTTAGACTCTTCCATACTGAAAGCATTTGACCACTACAGATCAAATCTGGCCCAATTTAGAGTATTTGTCTGTGAAAGGATAGAAAACATTGTGGGAAAAATACAAAGTGCTTGTTACAAGCATTTTCTCCTTTTTCCTCAAAGTTTTAAAAAGCTTTGTTCCTCTGGGTTCTTCAACTCTCTAACCAAACGACAAAATTTTAGACTTGTCCAAATTGAAAGCATCTGCAGACAACAAAATAAATGTGAGTGAAAAACTGAGATTTGTATCAGAAAGAGTAGAAAACACTATGAGAACAGAAGAAAATGCTGGTTATCAGCATTTTCTCTTTTTCCCACAATGTTTTCAAAAGACTTCTTCCTCCAGGGTCATTAAAAGTCAGGATTGTGTTGCACATGCCCCCTTATTCTAATATCTGAAAATGGGGCACTTGATTTTCACAGAAAATTAAAAGAATCATTAATTAGATAAAGGATTGCTACCATAACTGTAAGAAGCGCCTCTTTCTGATGCATCCAACAATGATATAATCCAAGGAATCCAAATATACTGGTATGATATTATGCACACACAGTTTGCCACATTTATCAAAGATTTGTAACAAATAATATAGTCCGTAAATTTCAAATTGTTCTGTATTCCCCAAAATACTAGTATCTGCCACCATTTCTGTTGATGACTCGCAAAATTTGGCTAACAATTTTATCCAATCAAATACATGAGATTTTTTTTTGCACCATTCTAATTTATGATGTCATAGAATAACGTCATTGGGACATTGCAGGAAAATCCAGTGACCTCTTTACAAGTAAGAGTCCTTTCCTTTACACTAACATTATTATTGTCTTTAGATGGAATAGTTTTTGAGACCATGTTGGAATTTTTGGCATCGCACACTGTGCTTTTAATAATGCGCACATTACAGTAAAAATGTGGTATTTTGCGTGCATAGTTTTCAGATTTTGGGGGCATTTTCGGAAATAAAGGGGCAATGCCGCACGCTCCATGCATCACTGGAAGTACATTTTGTATTTACCTGGGTAATAATTGTTTTCTTTAAAGCTGTTGCTGCAATTGTTGCAGCCATTTCCTGCTCATCACCTGGAGTAACATCATCTAACGACTGAACCTTCAGGGATGTCAACTTTATTGCCTGTAAGTAATGAAAACAAAAAGTCCTGGTCCGTATTCACCAACCATTCTTAAGAACGTTCTTAGTCTTGTTCTCCAGAAATTTCTACATTTGAAAGGAACACAACCCCTGATTGGCTAAACTGTTTGGTTTAGCCAATCAGGAGTTGTGTTCCTTTCAAATGTAGAAAATCTTGGAGAATAAGACAAAAAACGTTCTTAAGAATGGTTGGTGAATACAGACCCTGATGATTCACTCTTTACCCCTTGGCATAATTTGCACATAACAATTTAACTCTTTACCATACAACAAAATTTCAGACTAGTCCAAATTGAAAGCATTTGCAGACGACAAACTAAATGTGACTGAAAAATTGGAATCTGTTTTGGGAAAGGTTGAAAACATTGCGGGAAAAGGAGAAAATGCTGGTTCCCAGCATTTTCTCCTTTTCCCACAATGTTTTCAAAAGGCTTCTTTCTCAGGGTTGTTAAAAGTCGGGATTGTGTGGTAAAGGGTTGAATCATCAGGCTCTTACAGGAAGCATGATTTCCCTGTCCATATATGCGTAAATATAAAACTGTATGTATGTTTTTCAGGTAGTATGTGTCTCATGGGTGCATAAAAATGTATTCCAAATCTGAATAAAAAGTCTTGAATAAAACAAAAACCTCTCATCAACCTCTGTTTCTTTAATTTCTTTAGCAAATTTCTCTGCTGTACTGCAGTCAAAAAAATGCAATGGCAGTTTTTTTGATCATTACGGTCATACTTGATGTGTGATCTCCGGTACCTCCTGCCTCCTGTATACTCTGAACAGCTGTCTCGAATGAAGTGCGTTGGTGCAATCATCTGCTACTCAAGACAGACAAAACCATCATTTTCATGAAATAGACTTCATTCATTATTTACCTTCGATTCTAAGAAATAAGTGTCTGACCACACAGCTGTTAAGGCGCACTGATTTCAGCTAGCTCTTTGGAAGAAACTGAATAGCAAATCAAGTCCTACCTGCATTTATATTTGGAGTTTTCACATTACTACCTAGTACACAAAATTTTTTAGCAAATGCTGAAAAATCATGTCTAAAAAGTTATCTTCCTCATGGTCATAAAGGTCAGGATTGTTCAGTAAAGGGTTAAAGCACTGGTATTAAGTAGAGGTGCGGCGATATGGTTGAAGCATCCTTAAATCATGACATTTTGTAACATGATAGTGTATCACCATACGCTCGAGGTGTGTCAATGCAAAAGGATACTCGTAACCAGGGCTCCTGCTGGACTTTGCATTTGGCGCAATTTGCAAAGGAAATTTTAATTTGGCATGGAAAAATATGAGTTGGCACAAGCGAATGGCGCCAGTCTTGTCATTTAGGGGTGCCACACATTTTAATGCTTGTTCCCTGTTTTGGGAATTATGAATAATGACCTAAAGTAAATTGGGTAACTGGTCTCTAGGTTAACATCCATTTGGTGTTAAGTGTTGATTGCAACAGGTGATTATTGACAGTTAGCCTGTACGACAAACATATATCTGATAATTATCTTGATGGTTACCTATCCCTGTATGTTGTATGGTTTCCCCTTTGAAAGTCAACAACTTGTCCCAGTTTGAAGTTAATGAAGTAAATATCTTCAGTATTGACAGAGGTATCATAAAATGTATAAGTTTTTTGCACCACAACAACTAGACAATGTAGACGACAACAGGGCTATGACATTTACCTCCATGTTTTCTTCCAAAATAGCCAAGCTAACTTGCGCTATTGCAGGCTGACAAACAGCCCCATCATTTGCCTTGTCAGTGCGTTGGAAAAAAAAATTGAAGGGCCGTAACTCCTACAATAGTTGACTTATTGTACTGAAAATTGCTGGAGCCCAAGTTCCCCTGATAGGAGGGCTTCTACTAAAATTTCGACTGCAGTAGAAGAAACAATTTTGTCCACCAACATGTTCAGACCAAAGGACAGTCTAGTGGACATCCTGATCTCAGTAACATCCCCCTCCAAAGCTTACTTAACAGGGATCTAAAAAGTCATAGAGGGGTCACATTTAACATGTCTCCACTATCACTTACCTTGGAGCTTAGAATTGAGAGAGCATCTCTCAGTAAGTCTTTACTGCTATCATTAAATGGCATAATTCCATCCACTATTGCACCCAAAATCTGAAAAAGGAATATATGACAAGACTGATTCCTATCCTTACAATATGTTAACCCTTTCCCACAAAATCCCGACTTTTAACGACCCTGTAAAAGAAGCCTTTTGAAAACATTGTGGGAAAAGGAGAAAATGCTGGTAACCAGCATTTTCTCCTTTTCCCACAATGTTTTCTACCCTTCCCAAAACAATATTTAGTTTTTCAGTCACACTTATTTTGTTGTCTGCAAATGCTTTCAATTTGGACCAGTCTAAAATACTGTCATTTGGTAAAGAGTTCAGGAATAGGGCCACCGCTTCTTTACCAGGAGAAAATGCTGGTAGTTGGCATTTTCTCCTTTTCACAGAATGTTTTCTACCAATTTAGAGAGAGAAATCACCATTACAGGTCATATCAAATTTGCTGTTTGCACATGTTTGCAATTTGGACAAGTCTAGAATTTTGTTGTCCAGTAAAAACCATCTTTTTCTCAAATTTTTGTAATCTTTAGTAGATTATAAAATCATCTGTACTGTGATGCCTATGCTTCCATCCATACATCTAAACTATGCACAACCATTATTCTATGTTCTCATTCTCATTAACCCTTTCCCAAACGATGAATTTTAGACTAGTCCAAATTGAAAGAGTTTGCAGACGACAATTTTAAATTTGATGAAAATGACAGAAAGTTCTCCAAAAGGGTAGGAAACACTGTGGGAAAAGGAGAAATTGCTCGTTACGAGCAATTTCTCCTTTTCCCAGTGTTTTCAAAAGACCTGTACTGCAGACACGTGAAAACCAGGGCTTGTTTGGGAAAGGGTTAAGTTTGTTAGTTCGAATAAAATCAAAAGGAAAACTTCAGAAAATGGAAAGACAAGATGTTGGGTAAAACAATGCAAAAAATGTGGACAGCCTGACTAATCTATCCATATTTCACACTTTACCCAACAACAAATATTTTTGGACTCGTCCAGTTTCAAAGCATTTGCAGATGATGATTTAAGTGTGGCTCAAATGATGGAATTTGTTTTTGATGGGGTAGAAAACATAGTAGGAAGAGGAGAAAATGCTGGTTACCAGCATTTTATCCTCTTCCTACTCTGTTTTCAAAACCCTTCTTTGTTCGGGTTGTTAAAACTTGGGATTGTGTGGAAAAGAGTTACTGGGAAAGAGTTAATAGAAAAGATATCATCTAGACCTCATCAAGACCAACATTCTGACCGTTTCAAGACCATTTGCAAAAAACATAGCTCTTAACCCTTTACCAGACAACAAAACTTTAGCCTTGTCCAAATTGAAAGCATTTGCAGACGACAATTTCAATGTGGCTCAAATGGTGCAATTTTTCTTTGATAGGGTAGAAAACATTCTGGGAAAAGGAGAAAATGCTGGTTACCAGCATTTTCTCCTTTTCCCACAATGTTTTCAAAAGGCTTCTTTTCCAGGGGTGTCAAAAGGCGGCATTGTGCGGTAAAGGGTTAAATGACATAAACATGGTTTTTTTTTCATATGTTTAACCTTTATAACCTACTTTTTAATGTAAGGTGACCTAATCTCAAAATCATCCGAATCATTATCAAAGAAAACATTCTGACCAAGTTTTGTGAGCTTAGACAGAAAATGTGGCCTCTGTAATGCAAACACTGTTTTTCTAAGATTTGTCCTAATAACCTACTTTTGACACCAAAATGGCCATTTTCAAAATCATTTAAGACAGTATGAAGACAATCATTCTGACCAAGTTTCATCATAATTGGATTGAAAATGTTGCCCCTATTGTGAACCCAAGGTTTTTCTAAAATTTGAACCATTGATCTACTTGACCTGGGGTGGCCAGTTTTTGAATGAGTCCAATATATTATCAAGACAAACATTCTGCACCAAGTTTCATCAGCATTGCACTAAAGATGAGGCCTATGAATAGCATACAATGTACAAGTTGAAGACAAAACAATAACAGATGATCACCTTGAGGGATTCTTGTTCAGTGAGGCAAAAAAAGCCTTAGTATTCAAAGAAAGGAAGTATCAAAGTTTGTTTACCTCCTGACAAATTTTTCTCTGGATCTGAAACCTGTGCTCATCAGTCATATTTTCCAGTAGGAACTTGTACAAATCTTCTCTCTTCCTGTTGTAAACATGTAACAAGCTATACCATCAAACTTAACCCATAAAAAAGCCTTTTACAACTACAGTTGCTTTTGTAGCCAGTGCAGACTAAGATCAGAATGCACAAAAAAACTGCAGTCTAACCTTGAATCTACACTGTCATCTGAAATGAGACATTCTGGCCAATGGCAGCCGTGAAACAGGAGTATTTTTGCTTGTTTTTTAGCCGGCTGCATATTAAAACTTTGTTTGGTACTCCAGGGGTCAACCCAATACCATACAGGGTATTTATAGCCATACTAAATTCTCAATTTACACATTCAGCATTCTTCATGCACCAAGGGTTAATGTTAACATCAAATTGAAACATTGATGACACATGCCCCTTTTTGGATGTGCAGAGGTTATGAAACAAGGTTATGTATTTTAGTGAACATACATTCTTTCTATTAGTATTTCATGTATTTTACCTTTGTTTTCCACTGCAAAACAGTTTATGTTTTTCTCGGAGAGTTTCAGAAACAAAAAAACAAACTAACATTAATTAATCCATTGCGTAATATAGCGTTAATCGAAACTCTTTCCTCATTTCCCATTGTCAATCATAATCATAATGCAAACTTGTAATCTCCTCATATATCTCACGTTAGCTGTACACAATCGCAAAGCACATCTTTTAAACTTTTTCCTAAAATTCAAGCGTTGTAAACACACATAATATCGCACTTCTCCAACATTAACAGTCGCTTGTTTGTGAGCCGAAATAACAGACAGCAAGGCTGCACATCGGGCCAAATAAATGTGATGACCTGATTGGTCAAATATCGACTTCCACAGATCCATGTATACCAACTTCTAACCAACCTTAGGAAGAGCTCTTTTAAAAACATTGTGGGAGAATGAGAAAATGCTGGTAACCACAATGTTTTCTAACCTTTCAAAGCAAAATCCCAACTTTTGAGCCATATCGATCTTGTCGTATCAAAATGCTTTCAAGCTGAACATGTCTAGATTGGTTTGGTTTGTACTAGAGTTTAACGCCATTTTACCAGCTCAGGTCATATCAGGGCGGACAGTGATGCACCCATGTGTTTCCTGGCTTTCTCACACCAGTACTGATACAACTTTCTTTCCTAAGCCACTGATTATTTTTCTCACATGCATCAGAGGTTAGAGGCGAAAAATCGCTAGAAAGAAAGTTTGTCTCAAACAGGTATCTAACTTGCGGTTAACCACCAGGTAACGAGTCAGATACTCTAACCACTTAGCTACCCGGGTGGGCGAACATGTCTCGAAATGTGTTGTTTGGTGAAGAGTTACAAAAGTAAAGGACCCATCCCTATGAAAGAGGTCGTATTCCATACGACAAAGATAATCAAAATTCCATACTGTTTGTTCTGTTCTCCTTTCAAAGAAAAACTCTTCCTATCCTTGTCGGTCTGGTGGAATTTATTGTAAGCTGTAAAACAGAATGTCAGATAATCTTGCATTCAATTCTTTTTACATATTTATGCTAGGTTTAACTAATACTTTATCAAACACAATCTCAGGTTTTAATGACTCTGAGGTAAAAGGCTTTTGATAACATTGTGGGAAAAGGAGAAAATACTGGTAACCAGCATTTTCTACTTTTTCAAAACGGCCTTTCTGCTTTTTTGTTCCCCCGACATATTTTCATCATTTGAACCACATTTGTCATCCGCAAGTGCTTTCATTATGGGCAAGTCTAAGATTTTGTCATACTGTAACTGAATATTAAGTAACCTACATAATTATGTCCCATTTTCACTTAAAAAATGGCACACTGAAAATATTAGTTTCAGTTAAAGCAAATTATGGTGGTGCTTATGTCCGATGTTACATTCAGTGTTGATCAACCTCTCTGTTAACTCGTTACCAAATGCCAAAATTTTAGATTTACTGAATCGAATTCATTGGCAGAAGACATGTGAAAAGTGGGTAAGATGATGGAATTTGTTTGTGTAAGAGTTTTTAAAAATCATTGAGGGAAAAGGAGAAAATGCTGGTTACCAGCATTTTCTCCTTTTCCCACAATGTTTTCAAAAACCTTCTTCTCACAGGTCATTAAAACAAATGGTTGTTTGGTAAAGAGTTAACTCTTCACCACACAATCCCGAGTTTTAAATACCCTGCAGAAATTGCTTTTTGAAAACCTTGTGGGAAAAGGAGAAAATGCTGGTAATCAGCATTTTCTCCTCTTCCCACAAGGTATTCTACACTTTCATAGACAATTATCATTTCAGTTAAATTTGATATTTTGTCTGCAAATACTCTCAGTTTGGACCAGTCTAAAATTTTGCCACTTGGTAAAGACTAAAAGAGTTATAACCCAGTCAGTGATCCCTATAGGAATTTTTAATTTTACACTTAAAGTGCATCAGTATTCTGACAACCAAATCTTGGGACACTAAACCAATCTACAGCCAAATATTTGTTCCCATCGGTCAATTATTTATTGGCTTCATAATTCGGTGGGTAGAGTGGCCAACTTTGGTTTTGAAGGTCATTAGTTCAAGTCCCACCAGATGCACCTTCTTTTTTTTTCTGCATCTCCTTTGTATTTCCACGACTAAGGGTAAACATACCTCGTCCCTATCATTTTTTCTCAAAAATATTAACTTACTCCCTACACACAAAAAAATTTTGGTCGAAATCTGATTTGCTATCTTCTCCCTTAAAAAGCCGTCGATTGCAGCATACAGGTCTCTTTAACAGCCTCAGAATGTCCATTTCATTTACAACATACTCCAAAGATTTAATGAATTATATAAACCCACTACCAAACGATTCCACAGTTTAACGACCATAAGAAATGAGGCTTACTGAAACATTGTGGGACAAGGAGAAAAATCCTGGTAACCAGCATTTTTCTTTCTTTTTTTTTCTCCCAAACTGTTTTTTACCCTGTCAAAGACTAATGCCAACAAGAGGTACTTTTAATTTGTTGGCTAATGCTTTCAATTTGAATGAGTCTTACATTGGCTGCCTGAGAAAGAGTTAACCCTTTCCCAAACAAGCCCTGGTTTTCACATGTCTGCAGTACAAGTCTTTTGAAAACACTGTGGGAAAAGGAGAAATTGCTCGTAACGAGCAATTTCTCCTTTTCCCACAGTGTTTTCTACCCTTTTTGAGACCTTTCTGCCATTTTCATTAAATTTAAAATTGTCGTCTGCAAACTCTTTCAATTTGGACCAGTCCAAAATGTGTCGTTTGGGAAAGGGTTAAGTCTTTATCAAACAATGAAATTAAGGACTCGACCAAATTGAAAAGATTTGCAGAAACCACATTAAATATACCACAAACGATGACTTCAGTCTTTGATAGGGTAGAAGACATTGTGGGAAAAGGAGAAAATGCTGGTCACCAGCATTTTCTCCTTTCCCCACGATGTTTTTAAACGCCTTCTTCTTCAGGGTCATTAAAACTTGTGTGGTAAGGAGTTGAAGCAATACATACCTGTATGATTTTGATAGTCGTTGAAATGAAATATACACTCAATGAAATGTTGTAACAGAAGGCTGGTGTTTCTACGTAGCAGCAAGTGTAGGAGACAATATTCACCTGTGGAAAAAAAAATAAACATTCATTAAACCTTTTCGCACCATGGGCTAAAACTGGGACTCTTGTGGATGGCATAGATCAAGATCAGACTGCACAGAATGGGCAGTCTGATCTTTGATCAATACCATCCATTTGTTTAGTCAAGCCTGTGTGATGAAAATCTTTCTGCATTTTGATGATCTGTATTTTCAGCTGTGAAATGAGGTTAAGTTTATATGAGCCATGCTCTGTGAAAAGGGGGACTTAATGCATCTGCAAAAGCCGAGCCTCGGTTGCTCAGTCGGTAGCGTACAGGATTTTAGAACAGGAGGTCGCTGGTTCAATCCCCGGCTTGGCCAATTTCTTTCTGAGGACTGATGATAGTCACTGCGACAGGATTCATTCCTCTCTCATCACTGACCATTGTTTCGATGATGACTATGTGGGAAAGCAGCCAGTGTCTTGGAAAGGATATTGTGCATAGTACCGGTAAAAGAAACTCCAGGAAAGCATGGATAGATGCACTGGTCGCCGCTATTTAACTGAAATAATGTTGAAAACAGCGTTAAACACTATACAATCGATCAATCTGCATCTGCAAAAAGTATCAACTCGGGTCAGCCTGTGCAGGATGACCTGGGTCAAGACTTTTTGCTGTTCCCCACTTTTCTGCCTGTCAAAGGACCGGTTTATCCCATGATTCAGTCGGTTGCTACACAAAATGGATTCTATAAATCCAAAATTGTATGATGACTTGCTTGGTATAAAGCATTAACCCTTTACCACACAATCCCGACTTATAACAAACCCAAGGAAAAAGCCTTTTGAAAACATTGTGGGAAAAGGAGAAAATGCTGGTAACCAGCATTTTCTCCTATTCCCACAATGTTTTCTGCTCTTTCACAGAAAAACAACGTCAATTTAGCCACATTTAAATTGTCGTCTGCACATGCTTTCAATTTGGACCAGTCTAAAATTTTGTCGTTTGGTAAAGAGTTCAACCCCCCTTTTGCCAGAGCATGGTTCATACATTATATTTGGTACTGATAGAGTTCACCATCAGAGCACCAAACACACCTGCCAAGCCCCGGTAGCTCAGTCAGATGCGTACAGGACTTGAGAACAGGAGGTCACTGGTTTGATCCCCGGCTTGGCCAATTTCTTCCTGAGGATTGATGATAGTCATCGCGACAGAATTAATTCCTTTCTCACCGCTGACCATTGTTTCGACGATGGCTATGTGGGAAAGCAGCCAGTGGCTTGCAAAGAATATTGTGCTGAGTACTGGTACTGGTAGCATTGAGCTACTTCAGAAATTATCCGATCTAAAATCTTACTAAATTTTCTGATGTCTTCGCAATCGTCCAAGATGGTGGATATGAAACGATAAAACAAAGCCCCTTTCCATTTCAGATAATCTTCGAGGAGTAAACGTGTGATGAGAGTCAGAGTCTGTTTACGTAGTAGTGGGGATGGGTCCCTCAACACCGAGGAAATATTCGTAATATAATTGTTGGCAATAGTTGTGTACCTGCATAATAAAATGAACACTTTTTTACCAAATGGCAAAATGTTTGCATAACTTGAAAGTGTTTTCGAGCGACAAATTAAATATGGTTCATATGATGGGATTTGTCTGTGAAAGGAAAGAAATCATTGTGGAGGAAAAAGAGAAAATATTGGTTGCCAGAATTTTCTCCTTTTTCCACTATGTTCCGAAAGCTCCTCCGGCTCAACGCAGAAATATTTGGTTAAGCAATAACTCTGGGTCGTTAAAACTCGGGATTGTGTGGTAAAGGGTTAACTCTTTACCACACAACAAGTGTGCTCTGTGAAGAGGGGGCTTAATGCACCTGCGAAAAGTATCGACCCAGGTCAACCTGCACAGTCCACGCAGGCTGACCTGGATCAAAACTTTTCGCTATTGGTCAGTTTCCTGCATGTCCAAGGACCTGTCTACCTTATGTTTCATTCGATTGTAAGATTAAATGGATTTTATGGATCCATAATTCTGTGATGACATGCTTGGTATGCTACAAATGTTTGGTAAAGCAATAACTCCTGCAGAATTCTGGTGTCAGAGCAGATTACTTTTGAAACAGTGTGGCCAGTGGAGAAATTGCTCTTGCTTTGAACAATTTGATTAACTCTTTACCAAATGACAAAGTCTTAGACTAATCGAAATCGAAAGCATTTGCAGATAAATGTGGCAAAAAAGAAAATGGGACTTGCCTCTGAAAGATTAGAAAACATTGTGGGAAAAGGAGAAAATGCTGGTTATCAGCATTTTCTCCTTTTCCTACAAAGTTTTCTAAAGCTTTTATTCTCAGGATCTTTAAAACTTGGGACTGTGTGGTAGAGGGTTTAACCCTTTACCGCACAATGCCGCCTTCTAACAGCCCTGGGAAGGAAACCTTTTGAAAACATTGTGGGAAAAGGGGAAAATGATGGTAAACCGGAATTTTCTCCTTTTCCCACAATGTTTTCTACCCTATCAAAGAAAAATTGCACCATTTTAGCCACAATGAAATTGTAGTCTGCAAATGCTTTCAATTTGGATGTGGCTAAAATTTTGTCGTCTAGTAAAGGGTTAAGGACCACTAGATTACGTAGCTACAAAACAAAATTCCAAGTCCAATAGTTTCAGACAGTATTTTTTTAGACAATGGGTATCCTCTCTACAACTCCGCCAAGCCCCAATAACTCAGTTGGTAGCAAACAGGACTTGAGACGGAGGTCGCTGGTTCGATCCCCGGCTTGGCCAATTTCTTTCCGAGGATTGATGCTAGTCATCGCGACAGGATTCATTCTTCTCACTGCAGACCATTGTTTCGACGATGGTTATGTGGGAAAGCAGCCAGTGGCTTGGAAAGAATATTGTGCGGAGTAATGGTAAAAGAAACTCCAGGAAAGCATGGATAGGTGCACTGGCCGCCGTGATATAACTGAAATAATGTTGAAAACGGCGTTAAACAGTATACAATCATTCTACAACTCCATGTAAAATATGACTCAGTGGTGGGGCAACCTCCTGTAGATCCATTAACACAATTAACCCTTTACCATACAATCCTGATTTTAACGACCCTGAGAAAGACGCCGTCTGAAAACACTGTTGGAAAAGGAGAAAATGCTGGTCACCAGCATTTTCCCCTTTTCCCACAATGTTTTCTACGCTATCAAAGACAAATTCCATTTTTTTTGAGCCACTTTTAAATTGTCATCTGCAAATGCTTTCAATTTGGACCAGTCTAAAATTTTGTCATTTAGTAAAGAGTTAAACAAAATTTCTTAGAGGTCCACTATATACAATACATAAAAACATCAAAGCTTAAGCCCATATAGTTTCAGACTAGAAGATCTCTAAAGTTTTCCCCCAATACATATCAAACAACGAGATGGAGAAGCCCAAAGTCTGACCTAATATGACTATGTCATATTTTAGGATTTCATGTCCCTAAAAAAAAATCATATGGTAAAGTATGATAGCCCTTGAAAGATCCCTCTTTTTCTTTCAACAAACTTGGAATAAAGAGTGAAAGTAACGTTGTTTTTTTTTAATCTGAGGAATTTTCGTTATTTTCTACCATCTACTATGAACTTTAGAAAAGAAGAAAAACAGACAAAAAAAAAAACCTTCTTTTTTTTTTGGTACATGAAAACTGGGCAAAAACCCACACTATTCAGAAGACAGCATTAATAGGATGCATGTTGCACTGAACAGATAGGAAAATAATCAGTGTAATTTCTCAAACCCTTGTGTTGGGAAATAAGCCAAATTTAATAGGGCTTTAGTCCTTCTTGCAAAAAACAATCCCCTTTTGATGGTAAACAGCTAGCCCAAGTTTGGTTGATTGATTGATTGATTGATTTATACCACTTTCAACATTATTTCAGTCATATCATAGCGACAGATCACATATTCATGTATTTCCTGGGTTCCACCAGTACTAGGCTAGGGTTCCAAAGTGTCTTGCCCAGGGACAGTCCCACTAAAAACCCAAGCGGATCAGGTGGGGCTTGAATCCGGGGCCTCCAGTACCCGAGTCCCACACTTTACCACTAGGCCACGCAGGACCCCTAGCCCAAGTTTGGATAAACGATCTTCAGTATTGTCAGAGATATGAGAAAATACCAAAGGTTTTTGCAAGACAACATTAGACAACAATGCTATGAAAATAGCTCAATATTTTCTCTCAAACCAGCCGAGCTAAAAATTCACTCTTCGACTAGTTTAGTTTAAACATATTTATTTTACATCAATTGAGAAACAAGTTCTTACAACTTATATTAATCTCTCTCAATTCTGCTTCCTGGAAACTACACCAGTACTCGCGCCGAATGTGTGGGCCAATGAACAGTTCCAATGTTGACATCCGCTCCCGGGTATCGAACTCAGGACCTTTTGATTACGAGGCCGACACTCTACCTCACAACCACGGACACCACACACTCTTCTACTTAAACATGTAAGAATTTCAATTTTCAACTTAAACCCTTTACCACATAATCCTGAATTTTAACTTTAACCCTTTACCTCAAAATCCCGAGTTTTAACGTAAAGAAGAAGACTTTTGAAAACATTGTGGGAAAAGGAGAAATGCTGGTAACCATGTTTTCTATCCTATCAAAAGAGAGAAAAAATCATTTGAATTACATTTATTTTGTCATCTGCAAATGCTTTCAATTTGGTCAAGTCCAAAATTTTGTCATTTGGTAAAGAGTTAAATGACAACTTCTTTCTAAATGATTGCCTGATTTTCATCAATATTCACAAGAGTTCAATCTGCAGAAGAGATAAACAAACTAAGCCAGTTTCATAAAAATATACAGACAAATGCAGATTTAAGCATTTACCACAAAATCTTGACTTTAATGACCCTGAAGAAAAATGCTTTTGGAAACATTGTGGGAAAAGGAGCACATGCTTGTAACCAGCACTTTTCTCCTTTTCCCACATATTTTCAACCCTATCAACGACAGAAATAATCATTTGAGCTACAATAAATCTGTCATCTGCAAATGCTTTCAGTTTGGACCAGTCTTAAATTTTGTCGTTTGGAAAAATGTTAATTGCATAAATAAAACACAGACAAAAGGATGGACAGACTGATGGACATACAGACAGACAGATAGACAATGAAAGCCATGGCATGATGAAAGTTCTTCTAGCTTTCATCCAGTAGAGCTAAAAAGTAAACAAAACTTTCCTACCTGACACAAAGGTCACACATTACGATCATGACATTGTTTCGAATAGCAGGATCCTCTGATACCTCAAGTTCTCGTGCAAAAGCGGCAACTAATTTTTTTGCTAGGTCCTCATGCTGAAGGCACAGCTTACCTGCGATATTAAGAAAAAAAAAAATCAGAATTCAATGGCTAACTGAAAAACAATAGGGCCATGATGGACCTATATTGCTCCCCTGACAAAATTTGTCCAAATAAACTGTCAGGTAATGTAAGAGATATTCCCTTGTTCTTGTCCAGTTGAGCAGAATATTTTGAGCTATTTCATTAAACAACCACCACAGAAACATTCTTGCAAAATTATTTCACAGTCCCTGAAGTTCTGGAACTAGTTTGGGAGAAGAAAAAAATTAAAGACCTTTCTATGTTTAGCTACGATTGCCATACTGTTCTGTGGAGTGGAATGTTTTCAAAAATTAACCCTTTACCAGACGACAGAATTTTAGCCTAGTCCAAATTGAAAGCATTTTGCAGATGACAATTTCAATATGGCTCAAATGGTGCAATTGTTCTTTGATTGGGTAGAAAACATTTGGTAGCTGGTTACCAGCATTTTCCCCTTTTCCCTCAATGTATTCAAGAGGCTTCTTTCCCAGGGTTGTTAAAAGGCATCATTGTGCAGTAAAGGATTAAGGAAAGTTATTGTTGAATTTATTTGAAATCTTCTTACTGGCATTAGATGAAAACTTATTCTTAGATTTTTCTATCTTATGCTGTGGCTGCCATCTCGTTCAGAGGAGCAGAAAGGTTTGAGCAATGTTGATGGAGAGTAATCTGGAGAAAATTCCAGTACAGTTATTCAAAAAATCCATCCACCAATTAACTCTTTACCAATAAATAAAATTCTGGACTGGACCAAATTGACATCATTTGCAGACAACAAATTCAATGTTACTAAAATGATGATCTCTGTCTTTGACAGGGTTGAAAACGTTTTGGGAAAAGAAGAAAATGCTGGTCACCAGCATTTTTGTCCCTTTCCCACAATGTTTTCCTTCTACCAATTCCAGAACAAATTCCATCATTTGAGCCACGTCAAAATTGTCATCTGCAAATCCTAACAATTTGGACAAGTCTGGGATTTTATCATATGATAATGAGTTAACCCTTTCCCAAACAAGCCCTGGTTTTCACGCATCTGCAGTACAAGTCTTTTGAAAACATTGTGGGAAAAGGAGAAATTGCTCATAAAGAGCAATTTCTCCTTTTCTCACAGTGTTTCTACCCTTTTGGAGAACTTTCTGTCATTTTAATCAAATTTAAAATTGTCGTCTGCAAACTCTTTCAATTTGGACCAGTCTAAATTTTATCGTTTGGGAAAGGGTTAAGCACTTTTTGTGCAGGTTCACACAAAGAATCCTGTTGAGAAATAATTCTTTCCCCTGCTTACTCATCTTATAGTTTTGATTCCTTTCCTTACCTAAGGTAATGAAGGCAAAAGCTCGAACACGTTCAGACATTTTAGAACCCCTAAACTGAGTAAGCGGCTGTGAGGAGAGGCTGGTCTGGGTAGACAGAGATTCCAGTGATGGTTGATGTGAGTCGTGGGAACTACCTGATTCATCACTGCTGTTTCTAACATCTGTAATAAATTTAACAGTGCTCTGGAAAATGGGAATTTAATACACTGTCGAAATGCATCGTGCCAAGCAAAGACCCCCCTTTGTTTTTCTAAAAAACTGAGTAATAAGGTAGAATGGTCCTCTGACATGCAGAAAATTTACCACTAGCATAAAGTTTCGATCTAGATAGGCCTGTCCGTACTGGGCAGGTTGATATGAAAATTGATACATTTTATAGATGCATTTAATCCCCTTTTGACACAGCATGGCTTAATTTTAATTCCTTTAGTTAATTATGGTGTGTCTAAACTTAGGGATTTTCGATGAATTACAGTACCTTTCCTGCAGTTTTTTGAGACTTTATCCAGAAAATTTTTTTCTTTAAAATACCTGATCTTTTTTCTCACTACACCCGAGTAAAACCTGAATTTTGACGTCAGTACGCTTATAGCTTCAGCAGACAACAAAAGTGAAAGTACCGTAAAAGGGCAAATTACGGCACATGTGACTTAACCCTTTATCACACAATCACAAGTTTTAGCGACCCCCAAGAAAGATGCCTTTCAAAAACATTGTGAAAATTTAATAGAATGCTGGTGACCAACATTTTCTCCTTTTCCCACGGTGTTTTAGGACCTTTCAGAAACAAATCCCTCATTTAAGCCACATTTAATTTGTCTTCTGCAAATAGTTTCAATTTGGATCAGTCTAAAATTTTCTCATGTGGTAAACAGTTAAACACACAATGGTATGGAAAACCAATGTGTGCTTCTTTTCCTACAAAATTCAAAGAAAAACTGAACCTTTAGAGCACAGAGCAAAACTTAATCCTTTCCCAGATGACAAAATTTTAGCCTTGTTCAAATTGAAAGCTTTTGCAGACGACAATTTCAATGTGGCTCTAATGGTGCAATTTTTCTTTGATAGGGTTGAAAACATTGTGGGAAAAGGAGAAATGCTGGTCACCAGCATTTTCTCCTCTTCCAACCATGTTTTCAATAGGCTCCTTTCCCAGGGTTGTTAAAAGCTGGTATTATGCGGTAAAGGGATAAGCTATTTTTGCCGACAATGTACATCAAGGTAAGAATGCCTTTGCAGACACCATAAGATTAAGATTAGGCCAAACGTAAAAAGTCACTTTGATGGATTTAGCTTTATTACACTTAAGCTGCCTCTACATGGGGTGTGATCTATGAAATTAGAGAGGGGAGGAAAATGTCCTGAACCCTCTACCCATACTGCAGTAAATATATCATTTCCGAGTCAATCTTTATAAGCTGGAACATTTTTGAAAGGTCAGAAAATCCTCTGAGAGGAGGAAAAATTACACCCTCGTTCTACAGCAAGTATTCATCAACTTTTTACCAAACGACAAAATTTTGGACTTGTCCAAATTGAAGAATTTGCAAACAACAAATAAAAAACTAAAAAATTGAAATATATTTCTGGAAGATTAGAAAACATTATGGAAAAAGAAAATGCTAATTACTAGCATTTTCTTCTTTTCCTAAAATGTTTTCAACGGCCTTCTTTCTCAGGATCTTTAAAAGTCTGGACTGTTTGGTAAAGGGTTAAGATTAGACTGCCTATATATACCCTGTCTGATACTTCCTAGATATTCTTACATAATTTGCCTAGAAATTCCTGTATATGTTCACACTCACCTGCATCTGACCTGTTGTCTGTATTGTCTGACATCTCAGACCTGTTGTCTTGTTGAGACAATGGCTGTGATTGGCTGGCTGGAAGTGAGGCTATACGAGGTGTAGCAATCATACTTTCAACCAATAGGAAAATTCTTTTTGATACTGAGGAAGGGCATAACTGTACCACCTCTCCCAGAGTGAAGATGTGGCAAATGACCAGTTCTTCGTCAAAAGCTGTCACTAAAAATCAAAACAGGAGTACTGCATGCTGATACCAACAAACTGCTGCAGATGCTTTTAAAGTAAAATTCTGTTGAAGAAGCGGCATACTTACTGATCCTTTACCACAAAATCCCCAGTTTCAATGACCTTGAAAGAGAAGGCTTTTGATAACACAGTGTGAAAAGGAGAAAATGCTGGTAACCAGCATTATCTTCATTTCCCAAATGTTTTCTACTTTGTCAAAGGAAAAAAAATCATCATCTCAGCTACGTACATTTTGTTGTCTGCAAATGTTTTCAATCTGAGACCAAAATTTTGTTTGGTCAAGAGTAAACTCTTGGTAACCATTAACCAAACTACAAAGTTTTAGACTCGCCCAAATTCAAAATACTTGCTCACAACATATTAAAAAATGTGGCTCAAATAACTGGGTTTATCTATGACAGGTTTGAAAACTTAACTGCTAAAGAAGAAAATGCTCATTTGATAAAAAATTTGTCTGACCAAGTCGTGAAAACTTGGGATTGTGCGGTTAAAAAGTAAGGGTTACCTGCCCTTCTGACATGATGAAAGTGAACGGCTATCTAGAGTTTGAAGTAAATATCTTCAAGAATGACAGAGATACTGATTTTCGAAGTTTTTGCACTTCAATCTAGACACAGATGACATGGCACAGAGCTCCAGATAGAGGGAGTGATTTCGATTTCAAAATTGAAAATATTAATGACTCTCCACTAAACCCTATGTTATGGGTACTCATTAGAATCGTCTCATCGAGACGATTCTAATGAGTACCCGCAACATAGGGTTTGGAAGAGAAATAATGGATTTAGAATGCTATTGCTTTTATCTGGAGGTCTGTGGCAATGATAGCAGCTCTACATTTTCTATGAATGCAGCCAAGGTAATAAGTAGTATCGGCAAAACTAGTTCATACTCTACATTGAAAGTATTCCTACTTAAAATTGCCCATAATCTTACTTCTCTGGTGGAAAATACATGAGCATGCTCTGGCAAAAAAGAGGTTTAATGCATCTCCTAATGCATTATACTGGGCAGATCATCACATAATCATGAATCCTTAAAATCCATTTGGTCTACCATCCGACTGAATCATACGGCGCACTGGTCCTTTTACATGCAGAAAATTGACCAATACCAAAAAGTTTCGACCCAGGTCAGCCTGCATGGACTGTGCAGGCTGATCTCCTTCGATACCTTTTGCAAAAATCCACTTTTCACAGAGCATGGCTCAAATACAAGACTGAGGCTTTTAACGTTTCTTCATCAACTCTCTACAGACAGAAAATAACTTTGAAAAGTAATGTACCTTATAAAATTGAAAGTGGCAATACAGAAGTTTTACTGAATTGAACTTTGAACCCAACACTTCATCCTCTTATTTTTACCTCTTTTATAAAAATCAATTACAAAGACCTTCCATCTCTACCAAATGACAAAATTATAGAATAAACCAAACTGAAAGCAGAATTTGGAGAAAAGAACTGCTGCTAACCAGCATTTTCCCCTTTTCCCACAATGTTTTCAAGTCTTCTTCCACACGATCATTAAAACACTGGATTATTCTATAAAAAGCCTAGTGTTAAACTTTTCCCTTTTATTTCAATTTCAATTACAATGTACATAAAGGCCACCAACCTAACATACAAAATACATCGTTGCAAAAGATAACAATATGAGTTGTCATCAAATGAAATGTGTATGCAATATGGAAAAAAAAAAAAAGAAAATCACAGACTCGCCCAATTTTCATGAAAGTAACATTAGATGTTTGAATTTTCGGACCTGGTTAACCCTTTTCCAAACAATCTGTATTTGATTAGAAACTTTACCAGGGTGTTCTTAAAGGCTACCTGCCTTGAAACATATTGGCAAAATGTTATTTTATTATTATACATAATATAAAAAAACAATAAGACACACAATAATTACATAGAAAATTTTGGACTTGCCCATACTTGTACTGCAGAAACTAAATATGGGCTCTTTCATTTATAACATAGCAGTAAAAGGTTCAACAAACGCTGTTGATTGACCCTTGACCAAACAATCTCGAGTTTTAGCGAACAGCTTTGCCATAGGTAAAGGCCTCTGGCCTCATCTACTAAGTACAATTAGTAAAGTTGCAATATGAACAATGCGCTGTGAAAAGGGGGCTTGATGCATCTGCGAAAAGTATCGACCCAGGTCAGCCTGTGCAATCCGCGCAGGCTGACCTGGGCCAAAACTTTTCGCTTTCGGTCAATTAGCTGTATATCCAGGGCCCTGTCTACCTCATGATTTGAGTCGGTTATTAAAAAAAGTGGCTATTAGGGATCCATAATCATGTGACGACTTGCTTGGTACAATGCATCACGGAGATGCATTAAGCCCCCTTTTGCCAGAGCATGGCTCACACACACACACACACACACACACACACACATATATATATATATATATATATATAAGTCAGACCAATCTGAACACATCGACTTCACCATCCCAAGTAGCTAAATCGGTAGGCTATTAGGATTGTAAGCAACATATCTTGTGATACTTGTTGTTGTGGGATTGAGCCCAACAGGTGTAACTTAGGATAGGTTTCAGCCTGTATCTTGCACTATCCTCTGAAACATAGGTATCTAACAGCCTTCTGGGGGCGTCGCCCATGTGGGCAATCAGTAGCGACAATAAATAAACGAAAATCAATCAAGTCAAAAATGATTTTCTAGAGCACTTACTGGCCTCTTGTAGCACAATCTTGGACAAATATTTATCACTAGCAGTTAACAGCTCCTCACACCAGCCTGACTTTGTCGACTTGTTCCCTGTGTCTTTGTTCTGTATTTCATACAGCTGAAATAGATATAACTCTTTACCAAACGACAAAATTTCGGACTGGACCAAATTGAAAGCATTTGCAGACAACAAATTTGATGAGGCTCAAATGATGACTTCTGCCTTCAATGAGGTAGAAAACATTGTGGGAAAAGGAGAAAATGCTGGTTACCAGCATTTTCTCCTTTTCCCACGATGTTTTCAAAAACCTTCTCTTCCGGGGTTGTTAAAACTCGGGATTGTGTGGTAAAGAGATAACTGCACTGTTCGGGCAACTTCTCTTTTTACCAAAACAATCCCATGTTTAACGACCCTAAAGAAGAACCCCGGTTATCAGTATTTTATCCTTTTTCCGCAATATCTTCTACCTTTCAAACAACAAACCCCATGATTTGAGCCACATCTGTCATCTGCAAATACTTTAACTCTTTACCACACGGCAAAATATTGGACATACCCAATTCCAAGACATTGGCAGATGACAAATTACATGGAAGAAAAGCAAAAATGCTGGTAATCACTATTATCTCTCGACGTTTCAAAATGCCTTATTCTTAAATGTCATTAACCCTTTACCACACAGTCCCGACTTTTTATGACTCTGAGAAAGAAGCCTTTTTAAAACATTGTCAAAAAAGGAGAAAATGCTGTTAACCAGAATTTTTTCCTTTTCCCACAATGTTTTCTACCCTTCCAAACACAAATTTTAATTTTTCAGTCATGCTTGTTTTGTCATCTGCAAATGCTTTCAATTTGGACAAGTCTAGAATTTTGTCGTTTGGTAAAGAGTTAAAACTAGGTATTTTGTGGTAAAGGTATAAAGGTAGAGTTAAAACGAGGTATTTTGTGGTAAAGGCATAAACATTGACAAGACTAGAGTACAACTGTGTCTTCTGCTAAAGAATTTGTAACCAAACCAAAAGTTCTCATAGAAAAAGATACACCATTAACCAGGGCTACAAAAATCCGAAAAATTGCCGGATCAGACCGATTCCGAACACTGAAAACCGATTTGTTTTCAAAAACATCCTAAAAAATCGGTCCAAAATATCATAATATGGCCAGTCAGAAACAAACTTACAAACCTTAAATCATTGCTGCAGGCATGTTTGAACGTTAGGCAAAGCAGTGATCGTATATAAGATCCCTTGGTATCTAGAGTGTAAAACTGTTAATTGGCCATTATCTAATTATTGCCATTTCACTGTGACATAAATCACAGCTTATAGAGATATCGTCATGCATCGTTACCTTAAGTGTGGTACGGCCCTATTCGCAATCGGTTTTGTCTAATTACGTACCATATATGCAAACACACCATGCAATGCTAATCAGTCAGTCAATTTCGCCACGCCCCATTTGCATCAGAGTTTACATACAATATCTACTGCGAACCAATCAGCAATCACGTACAAGATTTAGTTGCTGCCCATAATTTTGTAAAGCCGCGCCTTGACTCTACGTTATGTGGTAGTGTGCATCCTGTCACGAACTTGTGACTAGCATCACACAATGTATATTTAGCTACGACCTCTCGCAATCTTGAATTATTAATCCATTTCCATTAGCGCAGACACAACTCGCACCCAACTATCTCACCTGTCAGTGGTAAACACGACTTGGAGAACTGTCTGCGCCGGGCGGTTGCCTAAGAAATTTGCCTCGTTTTCACTTTTGGTATAGGTATGCTCACTCAGGGTTGTAGACATGAATTAAGTAATGTTGAACAAAGTAATTTTACGTTATACTTTCCGAAGAAACGAATCAATCGGGTGTAATTTTAGCAGACTGAGACTCACGTTTACTTCGGCCACCTTTTTCTTGAAAACGAAAGTAAAATGGCTAAACGCAGACTGACATTTTAAGACGTTTTGCAGCGAATTTTTGATGGCAGCGAAAGCGACGGACAGAAATCATATGATGAAAATGAAGAAGAAAATATTCTTCAGAAAATTTTAACCGATGCTATCACCGTCAGTAAGTTTGAGATGGGACATTCCCGGACCAATCTTGAGTTTATTTTGACAAAGAAAGTGGGTGGGGTAACGTGGACTCGCCGCCCTCGATCACACGTCACAGCTCGGCCAATTCCGGAATCAACCAAAGTTTGCCGAATCGGCCGGACCGATTGAGATTACAAAATTTCTGTTGCCCTGCCATTAACCCTTTACCACATGGCAATATTTTAGACATTTCCAGATTGGAAACATTTGCAGATGATTAAAAAAAAAAAATATGACTCAAAACTTGAAAAGTGCTTCTGGAAGGATAGAAAACATTATGGGAAAAGGAGTAAATGCTGGTTTCCAGCATTTTCTCCTTTTCTCACAATGTTTTCAAAAGCCTTCTTGATCAAGGTCATTAAAAGTGGGGATTGCGTGGTATAGGGTTAACAAAAATTTTTATGCTCAAAGGCAGATCACTCTAAAATGCTTAAGAGAAGACAGACAAAAATTGTATCTAGCACATGTTCACTTTTTAGTTTATAAAGGTAAAAAGTTTCCTTTGAATGACAGCAAGACTGCAGAAAGATTTAAGCAATCAGTTCCATGCAGCATTTTTCTGTCAGGTTTATCCTTTTACTATCACTGGAGACTTGGATCATTGGCAGATGGCTCAGATCAAAACCTGACTGCACAGAAGGATCTTGGAATTAAAAAAAGACACTACCTTACTATCAACTACAACTTAAAGTCCCAAATTTTATTTTCAGTCGTTTGATAAAATGGAATTTATCAATTTGGCATTGAAAGAGTAAACAGAACCTTTCCACAATGCTGCGTTACCTTTGACAGCGTTGAAACCATGGCTGATATGACTTCTGTGGGTGAGGAGAAGGCAAGCAGTTGCGATTTCAAATATTGAATCAACCATTCTCTATCTGAAGATGGTAAATGTCTCGAAACCGATTGTGTCACAGCGAGAGCCTGGCCAATGATTTCAACTTTACCCTCTGTAAAACATAAAATGTGTTAACTCTTAAAGTGCTCACACCAACTTCAGTTATTATTGCGACAGTGTAGATCAAGATCAGACTGCACTGAATGTGCAGTCTGAATTTGGATCTACACTATCTGCTACTTCATTAAATGTTCTGGCCAAAACTAGCAACGCTTATTAATAGTGGTTTCATAAATGTGTAAGCAAATGACAGCAGGGGTCAGCCCAATAAATATGTGCACATTTTTTACCAATAGCAAATTACCATCTATTCATTCCTTATCAGTACCAAAAAGTAGGTCAAAAGCCAGCGCATTCAGCTATGCCAAAAAGTTTTCCTTTGATAAAGAGTCAGTACAGGTGGTTGGATAGTACAGGTACATTTCCAACAAATTTACCTTCCCTGAGAAATCAATACATGCTTGCTTACTACAGGTGGACACTAAGACAGGTATTACTTTACCAAGAACACATTATGACTGTAAAAAGAGCACCGTACGTGGGTGCCAATGCTCGGCTGCAGATGCTTGATTTTCAGTAAAAATTTTAACTCGAAAAAGGGGCATAACTCTGTCACAAATACTTTGATGGTTACCTGCCCTTGTTGTATGGGTTCCCCTTTTGGTAATTAACAACTTGTGCGGGTTTGAAGCAAATACTGTCAGTAACAACAGAGATATAATAAAATGTTGAAGTTTTCACACGATGATGACCCAGACGATGGGGCTACCACAATACCTCAACGTTTCCGTTCAAAACAGCCGAGCTAACAAAGGCATGGCATGTAAGAGCCACTTTTTCAGTTGAAAAAGGGGCATAACTAGATAAAATATTTTGAAGTTGGATGGGACTGAATGGTGTTTGCCGCTTTCAACAATATTTCAGTCATATCACAGCAGCAGCTCACATATTCATGTATTTTCTAGGTTTCACCAGTACTAGGCTAGGGCTCTGAAATGTCTTGCCCAAGGACACTCCCACGAAAAAACCCCAATGGATCCAGTGAGGCTTGAACCTGGGGCCTCCAGGTAATGAGTCCTACACTTTACACTTTAACACTGAGCCATGCAGGACCCCATATTTTGAAGTTCATCTGCTCATCTGGTATGGAATTCCCTTTTAATTTTTAAACAAGCCTGCTTTTGAAGTATATATCTTCAATAATAACAGATACGAAGCAATATCATAAGCAGTCATGAAACAGCAACTAAGACAAAGACAAAGACAGGGCTATGACAGCATTTTCTTTAACCCTTTCCCAAACAAGCCCTGGTTTTCACTTATCTGCAGTACAAGTCTTTTGAAAACACTGTGGGAAAATGAGAAATTGCTCGTAACGATTTTTTGATAACTTTCTGCCATTTTCATCAAATTTAAAATTGTCGTCTGCAAACTCTTTCAATTTGGACCAGTCCAAAATTTGTCGTTTGGGAAAGGGTTAAAAAAAAAAAAAAAAAAAAGGGCAAGCTATTTGTCTCCTTCACCTCTATTCTCTTGCTCTCTCCAGTAGTTCATCAAAAAGGAAGAACCAATTTTCGGAGCAGCTGGTGCAATTTCAGCCAACAACATCCAAGCGGCCTATAAACATATAGGAAAAAAAATCTCACAAGTTTGTACATAACAATTTTTCATGTTTTAACCCTTTATTAAACAACCCCAGAGAAATAAGGCATTTTCTCCTTATCCCACAATGTTTTTACCATTTCCAAAAACAGTACCCAATAATTGAGTCATATTTATTGGTTGTCTGCAAATGTTTTGGGTTAGGACGAGTCCAAAATTTTGTCGTCTAGTAATGTGCTAACCCTTAACAAAAAATCCCAAGGTTTCAACAATCCGGAGAAAAAAAGCTGACACCATTGTGGTGAAAAGAGAGAAAATTCTGGTAAGCAGCAATTTCTGTTCTTTTCACTATGTGCTGTATCCTTTCAAAGACCAATCCTATAATTTGAGCCACATCTGTCATCTGCAAATACTTTCAAAAAAGATACATCCAAAAGAGTTGTCTGGGAAAGAGTTACATGTATATTTTTCACATGTATTAACCCATCATCGTTAAGCCAGTTCCGATGTATTCCGTAAACTACATCCATCGCCCCTGGGTTATCTCGCGTGTGTTTTCTCGTTCTCATGAATTATTCACGAGGCATTTTGATTGGTAATCTCAGTTTTTCATTGAGAAAATTTAAATTATTTTTATCAAACATATGCGATCATTTCTATTTTTACTTTGTCTTCAACCAATCAAATTGATGAATGTAGTTTACGGAATACATGGGAACTGGGTTACCGAGGATGACGTCACCCCGGCTACACACCCCTAAGGACTGCAACAGCACGCTGTATTTTTGAATATTTGCCTTTGTATTCAAGGATTTTTAATGTCTGCCCTGGATTGTAGTAAGGCAAATGCCACAGAGGAAGGCCTACCGCGGCCGCCATATTCGTTGATAATGATGTGGGTTTTACCCGGTTTATTCATATCAACAGAAGAAATGTGATTATCCTCCACTATAAGAGAGTATCCTTATGTTATCGACAATTCGACTGGCTATTGGGTGTATTTCGCAATCTTATGAATATTCATAGAAACAACAGTTTCGCAGCTGAATGTCCCAGTGGTGATGAATGGTAATACTTCACACCTGGGTTAATGAGGGTGGTATTAACCCTGTACCACACATTCCCAACTTTTAACGACTCCGAGAAAGAAAGCGTTTGAAAACATTGTGGGAAAAGGAGAAAATGCAGGTAACCAGCATTTTCTCCTTTTCCCACAATGTTTTCTACCCTTTCCATATCAAATTTCAATCTTTGAGTCACATTTATTTTGTCGTCTGCAAATACTTTCAATTTGGACTAACGTAAAATTCTGTGTGCGGTAAAGAGTCCATAGGGTACCAGAATTCATATTAACTCTTTTCCGCATGACAGAATTTTAGAAAGCATTTGCAGATGACAAATAAAATGTGGCTTAAAAGATGATTTCAGGGATCTTCAAAAGGATTGAAAAACATTGTGAGAAAGGAAGAAGGCTTTTGTAAACATTGTGGGTCAAGAGAAAAAGCAGGTAACCAGCATTTCCTCCTTTTCCTACAATGTTTTCTATCTTTTCAAAAGATAAACCCAATCATTTAAGCAATATATGATTTGCAAATGCCATGACAAATGACAAGTCTAAAAACTGTTTAACCCTTTTATCAAACAATTGCCGTTTTTTTTTTTTACTCAAAGGAAGATGGCTTCAGCAAACATTCTCCGAAAACAGAACATGCTGGTAACCAGCATTTTCTCCTTACTCCACAATGTTTTCTATCCTTCTGAAAGATAAACCCAATCATTTAAGCCATACTTAATTTGCTAAGGCTATCAAAAATTGCAAGTCTAAAATTTTGTTGTCTAGTAAAGAGTTAATGAAAACAAGACTTGGGTAGAAATCAATCGCTAATCTGGACGAACCTCACTGTTGTCTGTTCCAATATGTGTCTCGAGGGCTGATGTTAAACCAGACGTTATTTTTCCTTGTCTTGACCAATGATAACAAGCTTTCTGCAAATATCGTCTGTAAAATAAAATTAATTGAACCTCTTCTTCTTATAGACTGCTTCACACCTTTACCACACAATCCTGAGTTTTAATGACCCTGAGAAAGAATCCTTTGGAAAGCATTGTGGGAAAAGGAGAAAATGCTGGCAAACAGCATTTTCTCCTTTTCTCACAATGTTTTCTACCCTATCAAAGACAAATTCCATCATCTGAGTCACATTTAAAATGTCGTTAGCAAATGCTTCAATTTGGACAAGTCTATATTTTCTGTTGTGTGGCAAAGAGATAGATGAAAAAGAATTCTCTTTGAAATCTTGAGAGCTGGCATTGATAGTAAAAGATTGTGTTAGGATTGAGAGAACCGCTACTGGGACTCAAAATTTCTTTGTTCCGTTTTTCATGCTGTTTTCAAGAATATTTCAGTTAAATCACAGCTGCCAGTGTACCTATCAATGCATTCCTTGTATTTCTGTTCACAAGTACAACACCTAATGCTCTTTCCGAGTTACTAGTTGTTTTCCCACAAAAAGCTGAAACAATCCTCACCAGTGAGAGAAGAATATATCTTGTTGTGATGACCATAATCAGTCTCTGCAAACAGTTTGGCTGTGCTGGAATCTGAACATGCAACCCCTGAATTAGCGGTCCTTTGTATTACTAAGTTACCCTGAAACCTTGTTAAGCTCTTAAAATTACACTGAAATCTAGTGTATTGTGTTCTAGCCATACTCCTACTCAAGTTGGAATATTTTAATACAGTCAGGCTTAAAGGTACATCTTTACTAGTTTCCACCATTTTTTAATCAATTTCATCTTTATTTTATCAAACTATAATCATTCGAATATCTTCATGCCAAATGCTGCCCCTGACAGTTTCAAGGTTGCACATATTAAGATAGATAGAAAATGCATTTCATTTTCTGGAGGCCTTCCAGGAAATCACTGTTGTTGTTTACAGTTTTAAATGAGGACAAATCCCTTGATATTTTCTATCCCTTACATATATACACTGTATTGGTATTATCTATGTTTACATAGTTGACTAAATTCTGAACCATTCTACACACTATCAAGTTTCAACTGCATTTTTTCTCCCTGGCTGTAGGGATTTATCTTAAAATTTGACCTCTGGTAAAGAGTTTTGCCACAGCAGAAACAAGTAAAGTCATGATCTAACCTTTGATCTACACTTTGTGGTTCAGCAACTATTGCCAGTAAACTCCAGGCTAGTTTGTGGTTGTCTGATGTGGATCTGAAAATGCAGAAATAGGTAATATTATGTCAGAGTGTTTTTCTATGGACTTGCACTTTTCTTCCAGGTGTTGAGAATTTTCAAAAGACAAGAGATCAAAGGTCAAGCTCAAAGTCAAAAGTTTACCTATGTAATGAGAAGAAAAGACAACTTCTATGAAAGTCAGCAAGTACCCATGAACAAAATATGCCAATTTTTTACGACAATAAAGACAAAAATATTACAAAATATCAAGACTGTTTTTGTTAGAATATTTCTATAAAGCAGACATTGTAGATCAAGGCTCATACTGCATCTTTTGTGCAATGTGACCTTAATCTACACTGTCAGCCAAAGCAAATTATATTTCTGCCATGTGCTCTTTTAGTATCATAAATTTCATTGAAAGCACCAAGTTAACAAGACTGACAATTTTCTGATGACCCAAAGGAGTAAAACATTGCAAAATACTTAGGCCAGCCTTGCTAGAATATTTCCACTTCACAGTAGACACTACAGATCAATTATACTACTGCCAAATTTCGTGGCATCTGATCTTGATCTACACTATCTGCAAAAGCAATTATAGTTGTGCTAAGTGCTCTGAGGACAACACACATTTCACCAAATTTAATTCCTCTCTACTTAAAGATCTCAGGAAGGCCTACGCAGGGTCACATTCTGTTCATCTGTCTGCTAGCCAATCAAAGTTAGTGTACATATAGACATAATTAGGTGATTTCCTATTTATGCTTATAGACTAATGCAATATAGAATGAAGAGAAACACAAGTGCAAAACATTACATGTACCTGACTTTGGGTACCAAATTACTTAATATAACTTCTTCCAATGTATCAAAGCATTTCTCTGACAGTGTGGATTCTCTATCATAAACAAGGGGGAGAACTCCAGTCAACCAGGTTCTGAAAATAAAAGTACAAATCATTACATACCTTCAGTGACAAAATTAGCAGCAGACAAGTGTTAAAAAAAAAAAAAAAAAAATTTTCAAATAGGAGTTATCGACAGAACTAGGGTTCAACACATGAATATATACTAAGCATCGTCAAAAGCATTTATCCTTTTGCCATTATGTTTTTCAAAAATGATCTGCTGAAAAAAGTCTGTATTAGGTTATCTAAATCAGTAAATGCCAACCTTTGTATTATGACCTTGGCTCTGCCAAACAAGGTTTCACTTAACTCTTTACCAAATATCAAAATTTTAGACTGGTCCAAATTGAAAGCATTTGCAGGCGACAAATCAAATGTGGTTCAAAAATTGAAATTTGTCTTGTGAAGGGTAGAAAACATTGTGGGAAAAGGAGACACTGCTGTTTACCAGCATTTTCTCCTTTTCCCAAAATGTTTTAAAAAAGGTTTTTCTTCAGGGTTGCTAAAAGTCGGGATTGTGTGGTAAGGAGTTAACCTTTAACAACAGAATCCTGTGTTTTAAAGGCCCTGATGAAAACAGGCTTTTGAAAACATTGTGGGCAAAGGAGCAAATGCTGGTATAAAACATGATTTCAACGAATACAAAGATCAAAACAGCTCAATATTTACAGTAGTAAAACCTTGTCCTTTGGCATTTCCTGTAATATCGCAGTTAAAGATTGCATTGCTTGTTTTCTGACAGACAATCCGGGGTCTCGGCAGTGGTCTCTCAAAACCTCCAAGTTCTAAAAATACACGTAACAAAGTTTGGAAACCTAATTGCAAAACCGTTTGTTGTTCTAATGAAATTCTCAATACTTTCAGAACCAAGAAGTGAAACTGATATGTCCAAACAGTAAAAAAGATCCAAATATTTCAACCCTATGGTTTTTTTGGTTTGGAGAATTTCATTAACCCTTTACCACACAATCATGAGTTTTAACTACCCTGAAGAAAAAGCCTTTTGAAAACATTGTGGGAAAAGGAGAAAATGCTGGTAACCAGCATTTTCTCCTGTTCCCACAATGATTTCTATCCTTCCCAAAACAATTTTCAGTTTTAGAGTCGGGTTTATTTTGTCGTCTGCAAATGCTTTGAATTTGGACAATCACTGTAGCTCAAATGACAGAATGTCTTTGATTGGGAATGAAACATTTTAGGAAAAGATTGATTGTGTGGTGTTTAACACCATTTTCAACATTATTTCAGATATATTGTGGCGGCCAGTGCCCCTATCAATGCTTTCCTGGATTTCTTTTACCAGTACTCTGCACAATATTATTTCCAAGTCACTGGCTGCTTTCCCACATAACCAATGTCAGCAACGAGAGGAATGAATCCTGTCACAATACTACCATCAATCCTCAGAAAGAAATAGGCAGGGCTGGGATCGAACAAGCAACCCCCTGTTCTCAAGTCCTGGATGCTACTGACTGAGCAACCGAAGCTCGGCTTTGGGAAAAGGAGAAAACAATCAGATATTTTACCAACCCTGATTGGGAAAGCTTTTGAAAACAATGTAGAAAGATGTGACCAATGGTTTCTCCTTTAGGAAAAGAAGAAAACACTGGTCACTTCTTTCTGCATTGTTTTCAAAAGGTTTCCCAATCAGGGTCTTTAAAATATCTGATTGTATGGTAAATGGTACAGACTCATGTTGTCTTCAATTATTATAGGAAATTACAAAGACAGTGCTAGTATACACAAGGTGCAGTAGCTGTGCATTTACTTTTATGGCTTTTCAAGACAGAAAGTACCTGTTTTGTAATGTTTGGTGCCTCAAACCTAATTGCATTTTCTAGAGTCTGAATGGCTGCTTTCCTAACATTGAGTTTATCATCTTTAGCTCGTCTCCGTAACATGGAAAATAACCCCTCTCTGTCAGATAAATCTGCAAAATTAAACATTTTGTTCTCTTAACCCTTTCCCAAACAAGCCCTGGTTTTCACGTGTCTGCAGTACAAGTCTTTTGAAAACACTGTGTGAAAAGGAGAAATTGCTCGTAACGAGCAATTTCTCCTTTTCCCACGGTGTTTTCTACCCTTTTTGATAACTTTCTACCATTTTCATCAAATCTAAAATTGTCGTCTGCAAACTCTTTTAATTTGGACCAGCCCAAAATTTGTCGTTTGGGAAAGGGTTAAAAGCCCAATAGTGCCTAAAAAGTCGATCTAGGTGTTAAAATGGCATTTAAATTTAAATCATACTATTCGAAAGTATGGAAAACATTGTGAATATGACAATCTGTTATTGTGTGATCAGTCCAAGTGTAAGTCCCTGGCAGAAAAATGAATTTTAAAACCAGGCAAAAAGTAAACAAAAGATTGACCTGGCAACTTCTAAACTAATTTGAAATTAATTTTTCTGCCAGCGACACTTAGACGGACTGTACAATAACAGATTGTTATCTCCATGATAAGTTCCATATTTTTAAATGGTATGATTTAAATCTAATTGTATTTTAACACCTGCATTGTTTACTTTTTGCAGGTATTGTTACTTTAAATACAAAAACATGGTAAAACAACTATCTGAGAAGAAATGGTGTGTTCAGATTGAGGGTGACATTGGTACCTAAATGTTCTTACACTCTGTAAATACAAGTTTCTTTTGCAACAAGCAAAGATGCGGATCGGACTCCACAGAACTTGCAGTCTAATCTTGGATCTACATTATTAGCTATGTTGACTTCTGACCAAAAACAGCTTAACCCTTTACCACACAAATCCGAGTTTTAACGACCATTAGAAAGAAGACTTTGGAAAACATTCTGGGAAAAGGAGAAAATGCTGGTTACAAAATGCTGGTAACCAGCATTTTCTCCTTTTCCCAGAATGTTTTTTACCCTATCAAAGACAAGTTCCACCCTTAGGTGCTTTCAATCTGGAAAAGTCTACATTTTGTCCTCTGGTAAAGAATCTAGACCTGAACTGTCCATTTTTTCCCCTTCACCAACATGTCCATGTTAATTATTTGGCTTTCTAGAAGTTAATTATGTTGATCCAGCTAAGAATTACACGATAGAGTTAGGAGGCTTTTGTAGGCAAAACTGACAAGACTTACAAAATAATCTAACATTTTATAACCCTGAGGATGTAGGCCTTTGAAAACACTGTGGAAACGGGAGAAAATGCTGGTTCTCCCTTTTCCATGGTGTTTTCCACCCATTTAAAGATAAAGCCCTTAATTTGAGCCACAAATTTATTTGTCCTCTATGACTGCTTTCAATATTGACAAATGAAAAGTATTATTACCTGGTTAACTCTTTACCAAACAACAAAATTTTAGACTGAACCAAACTGAAAGCATTTGCAGACAACAAAATAAATGTGACTCAAAAATTGAAATTTATTTTGGGAAGGGTAGAAAACATTGTGGGAAAAGGAGAAAATGCTGGTTACCAGCATTTTCTCCTTTTCCCACAATGTTTTCAAAAGGCCTCTTTCTTGGGGGTCGTTAAAAGTCAGGATTGTGTAGTAAAGGGTTAAGACTATACAATAAACCTTACTAGGATCAAAGCCTGGGGTAAGAACTACTCTCTGTAAAGGTGGCTGGCTTGGCTTATCAGCATTCTCACTAGTCTTTTCTGTTGCTATGGTGCTACCCTCCTGTGCAATAGTTGCTTCATTATTTGGGGTAGAATATTCCACAACAACAGTGTCTGAAATATTTGGAAACAAGGAAATGATGGACAATAAATATGCTGGAAAAAACACTTGTTTACATTTTATAACTACTACAGGTTAGCAGTGTTTATTTGTACTATAATTAACTCTTTACCAAGTGACAGAATTTCAGATTGGCTCAAATTGAAAGCAAATTGCAAACGACAATTAATATGTAGCTGAAATGATGACATCTGTCTTAGGGTAGGAAACATTGTGGGAAAAGGAGAAAATGCTGGTTACCAGTATTTTCTCCTTTTCCCACAGTGTTTTCGAAGGGCTTCTTTCTCCGGGTCATTAAAACCCGGGATTGTGTGGGAAAGGGTTAAACAAGAGCAACGCATGCAGGTGCCAACGCTTGACTGCAGGTGCTTCCGTGAAAATTGTAAGTCATATAAGGGGCATAACTATGTAAAAAATGCTATGATGGTTGCCTGCCCTTGTTGTATGGGTTCCACTTTTGACAGTTAAGAACTTGTCCAAGTTTGACATAAATATCTTCGGTAATAACATAGATATTATAAAATGTCAAAGTTTTCGTACCATAACGACGCAGAAACAGATGACACCAGGGTTACAGCAATAACTCAATGCTTTCTTCGAAAACAGCCAAGCTAAAATTGTTTCATTTTGTCTCCATCTTTTACTGATTGAACACAATTTCTTTTGATAGTGATAAGTCTATTTTTTTTTTGTGATTGATCTGATCCATTGTGTCTGTCAGATCTGGCTTGTCTGCAGAAGCCCTATTCATTTATAACTAGGGCTGCATTAGTTTCGGTAGAAGGTAAATTTCACCTCGGATCTTCATCATAGATAGATTTAGGTAACAAATCAGCAATTGTTATTCTTTTATTTGTCATTTAGCACATGGAAAAAAAATCTCAGACTCAATTCACAAAAAAATGTCTGCTATTTGTCAACATTGGTATATGGGTTCCCCTTTTTATAGTTAACAGCTAATCCAAGTTTGAAGTAAATGTCATTAATATTGACAGAGATATTATAAAATGTCAAAAGTTTTTAAAAAATTCTAAAAGTTTTTAAAAATTGCAAGTCGAAAAAGGAGCATAACTGTGTCAAAAATAGTTCAATGATTACCTGCTGGTGTCATCTGGGTTCACCTGCTGATAGTTAACAACGAGTCTGAGTTTGAAGTCAATCTCTTCAATAATGCCAGAGACACTATAAAATGCCAAAGTTTTGGCACGATGACGCAGATGATGACATCAGGGCTATGACAATACCTCCACATTTTCTTCGAAAACAACCAAGCTAAAAACTCAAAGAGCAATAACTCCTGTATTTGTCTTGCAGGTGTAATGGAAATTCCAGGTGCACAAGATCCAATAGCAGAAACAATTTCAATAAACTTTCAGCGAATTTGGTAGAAAACAGTGGGATGGGAAGAGGACAAAAAATTTGCATCTATGCACAGACAGACAGATGGACATTCCAGTATACCTGCACCCTATTTTGTTATGGGGCTATCTATAAAAGTAGAGTATCTAACTCTTTACCACACGTTGCAGATTTGGACCTTTCCAAATCCAAAGCATTTGCAGACGACAAATCAAATATTCTTCAAATTGCGAAATTTGCCTCAGAAAGGGTAGAAAACATTGCGGGAAAAGGAGAAATGCTGGTTACCAGCATTTTCTCCCTTTCCAACGATGTTTTAACAGGCCCTCTTCCTCAAGGTCATTACAACATGGGATTGTTTGTTAAAGGGTTCAATATCTTACCAAAGTCGTATCCAGCTCGTGACCTGGTGGTTTGAGTTTGCTACCAGGTTGTGGCAAACTTTCTTTCTGGTGAGTTTTCCCTTCTCACCTCTGATGCATGTGAGAAAAGTAATCAGTGGCTTTAGAAAGAAAGTTGTGTCAGTACGGGTGTGAGAAAGTCAGGAAACACATGGGTACGTCACTGACCGCCATGATATGACCCAAGCTGTTAAATCGCATTAAATTCCATTACAAACCAAACCAACTCTTACCAAAATTATTGTGAATCCCTGGAGTTTTGATCAATCTTGGTGCATGGCCTGGTCTACCTGTCACAGCTGGGGTCACAATCTCCTGCACTGTTCCAATAATAACTTCATCCTTTGAGCTCAAGCACATTCCAAAACAGGCGATGGCCCTGCCACGCACTCTGGAAATTCATAGGGGAGAAAATAAGTGATAGAAGCTTTATCAGATAATCTTGCCTTTTCAAAACCATGCAGGGTTCATTCTAGAGCGCACCCTTGCGCCACTGGCGCATATTTTTCATCTTTGGTGCATCAAAAATCTTACCTCGAGGCTGAACGGGCGCATGTTTTTCGTAAGGTGTTAAATTGACAATGAGAATTCTTTCTCCAGCTCACACTATTGAAGAATCAAGTGCAGCCAACATATCACCGGTGAATTGTTACAAGGACTCTAATTGGTTAATTCTGTGGGTGTGTCACTCATATCATCCAATCGAAAACGGCATGCTTGAAAACCCGATACAACACCATGCTGCCTTCAACGTACAGCAGACGTCTCAGCCGATATTTTCAACATTTTAGGGCCCAAATAACCAAAGAAATAATGTCAAGGTAACACTGACAGCCAGCTTTTCTCAATAAGTGATAAACAAGACTTTGCTGGGTGCAAAATATGTGACAGAAAGATATTTATTTATAATTCAGCCAATAAACTACAGAGATGATTTCGTGGTCATCATTAAATGGCTTTAAGTCTAACTAAACACAAAATATACAGTGTTTTGTGCTCCAAGCACGAAAACACAGATATGCTGACTAAAGCCTACACAATTTTTCACATGCACACAAGTGAGGCATTCAGAGGGAAAAGGTCATCAGGGTAGTACAGGAATATAAATTACTTTTGATTGCAAGAGTGAAATTAAAACCCATTGGTTAACTTTTTACCAAACGACAAAATTTTAGATCTGTCCAAATGGAAAGCATTTGCAGACAACAAAATAAAAGTGATTGTAAAATTGAAATTTGTTTTGAGAAGGGTAGAAAACATTGTGGGAAAAGGAGAAAATGCTGGTTACCAGCATTTTCTCCTTTTCCCATAATGTTTTCAAAAGGCTTCTTTCTCAGGGTCGTTAAAAGTCGGGATTGTGTGGTAAAGGGTTGAGGTAGTTTTTTCTTGTCCCCATTAAATTCTCTGATGGCCCCTACTTTTTCTAATGAGGGGGCCAGTCGGCCCCATAGATATGATTTCCAGAATGAACCCTGACCATGAGAAAGAAACTACATTGTTGAAGAGGGAGAGAATACTTATCACTTTTCAACACTAATTTGTCTGTTTTCCCATCCCTAACAAACAAAATGTTTAACCCTTAACTACATAATGCCAAGTTTTAACGACCCTTTGGAAGAAGCCTTTTGAAAACATTGTGGAAAAAGCAAGAAATGTTGGCCACCATTTTATTTCTTTTCCTGCAATCTTTTTTACCCTATTGAAGACAAGTTCCATCATTTGAGTCACACATGAATTGTCGTCTGCAAATGCTTTCAATTTGGACAAGTGTACACAAACACTGAAATTTCAACTTCTGTTCTTGTGGCTTCCCTGAATGTGAACCAAAAGGGATTCAAAGGAAACAAAACGTATCAAGATCAAGGTCAGCCCGCGCAGACTCCTCAGGCCAATCTAGGTTGAAACTTATTGCTATTGTTAAATTTTCTGCATGTCAAAGGACCTTTCTACGTCCAGATTTAGCTGGTTGTTCGACAAACTGGATTTTATAGATCCACAATTATGTGATTACTTGCGTGTTATAAGGCTTCATGGAGACCCATAAAACCCCCTTTTGCCAGAGCACTGCTAAAATTTTTATCATTCACATAGAGAAACGTACCTTGATCTTTAACCCTTTACCGCACAATGCCGCCTTTTAACGACCCTCAGAAAGAAGCCTTTTGAAGACATTGTAGGAAAAGGAGAAAATGCTGGTAACCAGCATTTTCTCCTTTTCCCACAATGTTTTCTCCCTTATCAAAGAAAAAATGCACCATTTGAGCCACACTGAAATTGTCGTCTGCAAATGCTTTCAATTTGGACAAGGCTAAAATTTTGTCGTCTAGTAAAGGGTTAATCAAAACAATCATTCTCTTTACGATACAAAGAAGACGGCAAACACCAAGATGGCTGTTACTTACGTCGGTGCTCTGTCAGAGCACTTATCTATCAGGATACCAAGAAGAGATCTATGTGACCGATACTGCAGAAGTTCTTCTGCAACGTTGCTAGTCACTTGCCTCTCTGGAGAACTGAGTAATGTTGATACAATTTCGATGACAAACATTCGGTTATTTACCTGAGAACAGAGATTATTCGCAGTGAATAGAATTGATTGATTGATTGTATGGTGTTTAACGCCATTTTCAACATTATTTCAGTTATATCACGGTGGCCAATGCACCTATCCATGCTTTCCTGGAGTTTCTTTTACCAGTACTCCGCACAATATTCTTTCCAAGCCACTGGCTGCTTTCCCAAATAACCATCGTCAAAACAATCACAGTGAATAAACTGCACAACCTCTTACTGAACAATCCCAAGGAAGACTACCTTTAAAACAATGTAAGAAAAGGGCAAAATACTGTTAAAGCTTTCTCAAAACAGCAATATTTCAGTACCTTGTCCATTTAGTTTATTAGGGACTCTGATTTGCCTGTAGAGCATCGACTGAGATGATGATTTTTGGCCAGGGCTGCTCTAAGAGAAAAAGATTGATTGTATGATTGATTGTATGGTGTTTAACGCCGTTTTCAACATTATTTCAGTTATATCACGGCGGCCAGTGCACCTATCCATGCTTTCCTGGAGTTTCTTTTTACCAGTGCTCCGCACAATATTCTTTCCAGGCCACTGGCTGCTTTCCCACATAACCATTGTCGAAACAAAGGTCAGCGGTGAGAGAGGAATGAATCCTGTCGCGACGACTATCATCAATCCTCGGAGAGAAATTGGCCAAGCTGGGGATCGAACCAGCGACCTCCTGCTCTCAAGTCCTGTACACTACCGACTGAGCTACGGGGGCTTGGCTCTAAGAGAAAAAGACCAAGGGGGCTGGATTGATTGATTGTATGCTGTTTAACGCCGTTTTCAACATTATTTCAGTTATATCACGGCGGCCAGTGCACCTATCCATGCTTTCCTGGAGTTTTTTTTTTTCCAGTACTCTGCACAATATTCTTTCCAAGCCACTGGCTGCTTTCCCACATAACCATTGTCGAAACAAAGGTCAGCGGTGAGAGAGGAATGAATCCTGTCGCGACGACTATCATCATCCCTCGGAAAGAAATTGCCCAAGCCGCGGATGAAACCAGCAACCTCCTGTTCTCAAGTCCTGTACACTACCGACTGAGCTACGGGGGCTTGGCTCTAAGAGAAAAAGACCAAGGGGGCTGGATTGATTGATTGTATGCTGTTTAACGCCGTTTTCAACATTATTTCAGTTATATCACGGCGGCCAGTGCACCTATCCATGCTTTCCTGGAGTTTCTTTTTACCAGTACTCTGCACAATATTCTTTCCAAGCCACTGGCTGCTTTCCCACATAACCATTGTCGAAACAAAGGTCAGCGGTGAGAGAGGAATGAATCCTGTCGCGACGACTATCATCAATCCTCGGAAAGAAATTGCCCAAGCCGCGGATGAAACCAGCAACCTCCTGTTCTCAAGTCCTGTACACTACCGACTGAGCTATGGGGGCTTGGCCCAAGGGGGCTGGAACAAAGTGTCAAAATAAACAGGGCATGACACACAACTCTATCACATCCAACCAAATTAGATCTTTGAAATCTCATTACAGAAGTAGAGAACAGTATGGGGGTGCCAATGTTCTGGGTCATTAAAACACTGTATTTTATGGTAAAAGGGGGGGGGGGGGGGGGGGGGAGAAGAGAAAAGCAGCCAGCAGTCCAGAAAGAAACCCGTTAGACAAAGAGCTTAACCCTTTACCGAACAATACCAAGTCTGAGCAACCTTGAGGAAGACAGTTTTTGAACACATCATACAACAAGAGGGCCATGATGGCCCTGTATTGCTCCACTGGCTAATATGTACAAATTATACTTACTAAACATTAAAATTCTAGGCCAAAAGGTTCCCAACAAGAAGCCTGACAAAGTTTTCTCTATAAAAGCCCATGTGAAAATTGCGAGTCCATTTTGACCTATAATTACAATTTCAAGCTATAATTATGAGCTATTACTTGAACCCTGGTAGAGTTGACTAATTGACTGTATGATGTTTAATGCCGTTTTCAACATTATTTCAGTTATATCGGGGCGGCTAGTGCATCTATCCATGCTTTCCTGGAATTTTCTTTTACCAGTATTCTGCACAATATTCTTTCCATGCCACTGGCTGCTTTCCCACATAGCCATTGTCGAAACAGCGGTCAGCTATGAAAGAGGAATGAATCCCGTCGCAATAATTATCATCAATCCTCGGAAAGAAATTGGCCGAGCCGGGAATCAAACCAGCGACCTCCTGTGGTAGAGGTCAACAAGATACAACCACATACCAAAAAATATAGGTCTAGACCGTATGGTTATAAACAAGAGGTTTCCTTGATAAAACATGAGTGGTGGGGTTTACTTTAATCTGATTAAACAGCTAAATTTTGAACAAATTCAGAAGAGATCTACTGGATGAAGATATATGCCAAATTTGGCAGCCGTAGGAGTTAGGAACAAGAAGGTTTTTGAAGTTTTTACTATAAAAGCCCTTGTTAAATAGTGACCCTTGGGACTTGGCAAATTTTCATCCAAGGGCTACAATATGAAGAATCTTAGTAGAGTCCATTAGGTGAAGCTACATACCAACTTTGAGAGCCCAAGGTCACGTGGTTTAGAACCAGACAACTTTTAAGTTTTCCCTAGTCATGGTTTAGAACCAGACAACTTTTAAGTTTTCCCTAGTCATGGTTTAGAACCAGACAACTTTTAAGTTTTCCCTAGTCATGGTTTAGAACCAGACAACTTTTAAGTTTTCCCTAGTCATGGTTTAGAACCAGACAACTTTTAAGTTTTCCCTAGTCATGGTTTAGAACCAGACAACTTTTTAGTTTTCCCTAGTCATGGTTTAGAACCAGAAGATTTTAAAGTTTTCCCTATATAAGTACATGTAAAAGTTGTGACCCTCCAGGGCGGGGCCAATTTTGGTCCCAGGACTATAATTTGAAGAAATTTGGTAGAGGTCCATTGGATGAACCTACATTCCACATTTGGTAGCCATAGGCCTTATGGTTTCAGACAAGAAGATTTTCAAAAATACCTATTATTTTTCAGTTTTGTTGCCATGGCAACCACAGTTTTAACAGGAATCAAATTCTTTCTATAAATTCTGAAGAGGACCATGGCAGGATCATTTTTGTGAAGTTTGGTCAAAATTCCATGAGTAGTTTCAGAGAATAAGATGTTTGAAGTAAAAGTTAACGCATGCAAGGACGCACAACAGACACGAGGCCATAACATTAGCTCGCTGGCCTTTGGCCAGTGGAGCTAAATAGAAGAAAATGCTGGTTACCAGCTTCCTATCCCTTTAAAAGACAAGTTCTGTTTCATTTAATATGTTGTATGCAAATTCCCTTAACATAAGACAAGTCTAAAATTGTCATTCAGAGGGGAGTGAGGGAGGGAGGGAGAGACAGACAGACAGACACAGAGAAAAAGAGAGACAAAGAGAGAGAGGCAGAGAAAAAGAGACAGAGAAAAACAGAGACAGACAGAGAGAGAGAGAGAGGGGGGGAGAGACAGACAGACAGAGAGAGAGACACACACACACAGACAGAGAAAAAGAGAGAAAGAGAGAGACAGACAGACAGAGAACAGATCAACACAACTAACCTGGCTATGTTTGGACAGTTTGTAGAACCACTGAACCATCTTACAGTAATTCTCATCCGATAACTGCTGAGCCAGTGTAACCACCGCCTGGGCAACCTTAGTACGATACTCTGCACGCTCTGTCACCTTGGTGCACATGTGTTGTGTCAATGTTCGAACAGAAGTGCTCACTCTCTCGCCACACTCCTTGAGCAGATGGCTTCAATATAGATTCACTTATAAACATTTAACCCTTTACCAAATGACAAAGTTGTAGACTAGTCTGAATTCAAAGCATTTGCAGACATCAAGATAACTGTGACTCAAGAATTGAAATTTGTTTTGGGTAGGGTAGAAAACATTGTGGAAAAAGGAGAAAATGCTGGTTACCAGCATTTTCTCCTTTTCCCACAATGTTTTCCAAAGGCTTCTTCCTCAGGGTCGTTAAAACTCTGGATTGTGTGGTAAAAGGTTAACTTTATGTAGAATCACTATTATGTCTACTCCAAATGGCCTTTGAAAAGATTGTGGTATAAAGAGAAGCTAGTTTAATTCATTTCCTCCTGCAAAACACTTTTTTTTTTCAGCAAACTACTTTTGAAAACACTGTGACAAAAGAGAATCACTGCTAATAAGCAGTTTCTCCTTTTGCCACAATGTTTCCTCATGTATTTGTGCATGAATAATTTATGTATATTGATATCCCACGTTTTACTAGGATGTATTTTCAAAGCTGTCTTCGGCAAATAAGATTTAGTAAGTACTGATTTAAGGAGAAATTTATCCCTTTGTCATAATTGTCTTCTGTACTTTCTTAAGTTCATGAAAGTTCGTAACAAATGCATAGCTCAAATACAAACAGCCCCGGCTGGCATCGGAACCTGTGCAGTAAAGTTCCTCGTTTAACGAGGTTTAAAAGCTAAAGAGAATTCTCCCTAACGCAGTTGTCAGGTATTGATTCTATACGGGAAGAAGCTATGCCGTAAGGAAGGAGTGATCTCCCGTAACAACTTTCTTCACCATAATCAGTAGCAGTATGCAATCTGGGCCTGGTTTGCTCAAATCTGGTAATGGTCTCAGGTTCTGACTTCAGTTTAGTTTGTTATTTGAGGCACATTTCAATAACATAAACTGGCTTTACCATTTACCATGATACAATCCCAACTTTTAACGACCCTGAGGAAGAAGGCTTTTGAAAAGATTGTGGGAAAAGGAGAAAATGATGGTAACCAGCATTTTCTACTCTTTTAGGGTCAGGTTTCTTCAGTTGAGCCAGATTTAATTTGTCGTCTGCAACGGCTTTGATTTTGGACGAGCGTAAAATTTTGTTGTTTGGTAAAGAGTTAAATAACATTCTGAAATCCTGAAAGACAAACTCAAACTTAACTTAGTAATATAAGTGGACTTAAGCCTATTAACAATGTGCTCTCATTTCAGCGGGCCGAGCCCCGTAGCTCAGTTGATAGCATACAGGACTTGAGAGCAGGAGGTCGCTGGTTCGATCCCCGGCTTGGCCAATTTCTTTCCGAGGACTGATGATAGTCATTGCGACAGGATTCATACCTCTCCCACCGCTGACCATTGTTTCGACAATGGCTATGTGGGAAAGCAGCTGGTGGCTTGGAAAGTATATTGTGCGGAGTACTGGTAAAAGAAATTCCAGGAAAGCATGGATAAGTGCACTGGCCGCCACGATATAACTGAAATAATGTTGAAAACGGCGTTAAACACCATACAATCAATTAATCAATCATTCAATCAATCAATCATTTCAGCGGTGAAATTGATCCCTTTACCACACAATCCCAACTTTTAACGATCCTGAGGGATCAAGCAAAAGGCGAAAATGCTGGTAACCAGCATTTTCTCCTTTTCCAACAATGTTTTCTGCCTTTTCAGTCACAAATCTTATCATCTGAACCACAATTAATTTATTGAAATTGAGCATATGTTACGTTTTGTCGTTTGGTAAAAAGTTAACGAAGAAAGGGTAACAATGCACCCTTGTTTCAGTGGTGAAATTTAATTTACTTTTTACCATACAACAAAATTTTGGACTCGACGAAATTGAAAGCATTTGCAGACTACAAATCAAAAGTAGCTCGAATGACGATTTTCCTCTTTCATGGGGTAGAAAACTTTGTGGAAAAAGGAGAAAATGCTGGTTACCAGCATTTTCTTCTTTTTCCACAATGTTTTCAAAAGCCTTCTTATTATGTTGGTTGTATGATATTTAACGCCGTTTTCAACATTATTTCAGTTATATTGCGGCAGCCAGTGCACCTATCCATGCTAACCTTTTACCAGTACTCTGCACAATATTCTTTCCAAGCCACTAGCTGCTTTCCCACATAACAATCGTCGAAACAATGGTCAGCTGTGAGAGAGGAATGAATCCTGTCGCAATGACTTTCATCAATCCTCAGAACGAAATTGGCCAAGCCGGGGATCAAACCAGCGACCCCCTGTTCTCAAGTCCTATATGCTACCGACTGAGCTACCGGGGCTCGGCCCTTCTTATTATGGGTCGTTGAAACTCGGAATTGTGTGGTAAAAGGTTAATGGAGAAAGGGTAACAATGCATTCTTGTTTCAGCGGTGAAATTGAATAAACTTACCTAATAAAGTTGACAGACGACAAATCAAAAGTAGCTCGAATGACTTATTTTCCTCTTTCATATGGTAGAAAACTTTGTGGAAAAATGAGAAAATGCTGGTTACCAGCATTTTCTTCTTTTTCCACAATGTTTTCAAAAGCCTTCTTATTATGGGTCAATGAAACTCGGAATCGTGTGGTGAAAGGTTAATGCAGAAAGGGTATCAATGCATTCTTGTTTCAGCGGTGAAATTGAATGAACTTACCTAATAAAGTTGACAGAGTGATCCTGGATGAGCTGCAGCTGTTTAGTAATTGTCTGTACTGAATCATTTCCAATCAAAAACAGTAAGTTAGGCAGTAATCCTTTACATATCTATAGTGTACGAGAAAAAGAGAGACCACATACTAACCCTTTCCCAAACGACAAATTTTGGACTGGTCCAAATTGAAAGAGTTTGCAGACGACAATTTTAAATTTGATGAAAATGGCAGAAAGGTCTCAAAAAGGGTAGAAAACACTGTGGGAAAAGGAGAAATTGCTCAGTGTTTTCAAAAGACTTGTACTGCAGACACGTGAAAGGGTTAAACCTTTATCACACAGTGCCGCCTTTTAACGACCCAAGGAAAAGAAGCCTTTTGAAAATATTGTGGGAAAAGGAGAAAATGCTGATAACGTTTTTCTACCCTATCAAAGAAAAAGTTGCATCATTTGAGCCAGACTGAAATTGTTGTCTGCAAATGCTTTCAATTCGGACAAGGCTAAAATTTTGTTGTCTGGTCATAAAGGGTTAAGTACAGGAATTTCTCCTGTATCCACATGAAGTTGTTTGTGGGTAGCAAATTCTTATCAGCATTGTTCACTGCTGGATGCTACACGTAAATCTTCAAGAAATCTCATTAACAACCTATATTTGGCGTGCAATACACGAAAAGGGGCCTTCAGACAATTGCGTAAAGTGTTGTCCCGGATTAGTCTGCACAGTCCGTGCAGGCTAATCCGGAACATCACTTTACAACTACATAAATTTTTTTCATACAGTAGACTGTCGTGAAATAGAAAATCGTGCAAAAACGGGAAGTGTTGTCTCAGATTAGTCACAGACTGCACAGGCTGATCAGGGACAACACACTTTTACACATATGTCCGAAAGCCCCTTTTCGTGTGTTGCACGCCATTTCATGACAGACAAGCAGGGTATGAATTTTTCATTTAGACACTTGGTAAGTTAGAATCAAATTACATCACCCCTATGTCCAAATGGCCGAAAAGTACATACAAAAAGAAATCATTCAAAACTTCATCATACTGATAATAGTGTGGTGTCCATGGTTATGAGGTACAGTGTCCGCCTCGTAATCATAAAGCCCTGATTTTCGATACCCAGTAGCCGGTGTCAACTTTCGGGACTGTTCATTGGCCCACACATTCGGCACAAGTACTAGTGTAGTTTACGGGAAGCAGAATTAAGAGAGATTAGTAGTTTCCAGGCAGCAGAATCGAGATTAGTCTAAGTTGCAAGAACTTGTTTCTCAATCGATGTAAAATATGTCATGTTTAACCCCACCCCACCCCACCCATTATCATTTACAAATTTTTAAAAAAAAGCCCACAGCATCATAAATAGCCAAAAATAAAAGATACTAACTCACCTTTACCAAAAATTACCTATACTGATCAGTTAACCCTTTCCCAAACAAGCCCTGGTTTTCACGTGTCTGCATTACAAGTCTTTTGAAAACACTGTGGGAAAAGGAGAAATTGCTCGTAACGAGCAATTTCTCCTTTTCCCGCAGTGTTTTCTACCCTTTTGGAGAACGTTCTGTCATTTTCATCAAATTTAAAATTGTCGTCTGCAAACTCTTTGAATTTGGACCAGTCTAAAATTTATCGTTTGGGAAAGGGTTATCTTGATTGGTTTCCTTGTTTTCTTTCCTATTATTCATCAAACACAATATAAATGTGCAGACGGGTAAAGGACAGCTTTAACCTTTTACCACACAACAAAATTTTACACTTGTCCAAATTGAAAGTATTTGCAGACAACAAATTAGATATGGCCCAAATGGTGAGATTTGTCTGTAAAAGGACAGAAAACATTATGGGAAAAGGAGAAAATGCTGGTTACCAGCATTTTCTCCTTTTCCCACAATATTTTCAAAAGGCTTCTTTCTCAGGGTCGTTAACTCAGGCTTGTGTTGTAAAGGGTTACACAAGAACCGTCATCAGACAGCACAGCTCAAAAAAGTGTTTTGTTTGGGATGGCAGTACCTTAAAACAGCGACACCGTACCAGCCTAGGACAGAAGGCCCAACAACAACTCTGATTCCAGGGTTAGTGATTGTTTTAGTGATTGTTTTAGTGATTGAATGGTGTTTTACGCCGCTTTCAGCATTATTACCGCACAATCCTAAGTTTTAACGACCCTGAGAAAGAAGACTTATGAAACATCAGGAGAAAAGGAGAAAATGCTGGTGTAAACCAGCATTTTCTCCTTTTCACACAATGTTTTCTACCCTATCAGAAATCCTAGGCCCATTTGTACCAATTTTGAAAAATACTGGCTGCAGATGTTTCAAATTCAGAAGAGTCTAAAATTTGTCATTTGGGAAGGGGTTAGTGTAAAATATCCAAGCCTTAAGATCATGGGCAAGGGCGGGGGCGCTGCTGAAAGAACACTGAACTTATATCTGTCATACCAAATATGATTGATTGATTGTATGGTGTTTAACGCTGTTTTCAACATTATTTCAGTTATATCACGGCGGCCAGTGCACCTATCCATGCTTTCCTGGAGTTTCTGTTACCAGTACTCCGCACAATATTCTTTCCAAGCCACTGGCTGCTTTCCCACATAACCATCATCGAAACAATGGTCAGCAGTGAGAGAGGAATGAATCCTGTCGCGATGACTATCATCAATCCTCGGAAAAAAAATGGCCAAACCGGGGATCGAACCTGCGACCTCCTGTTCTCAAGTCCTGTGCGCTACCGACTGAGCTACGGGGGCTTGGCATATACCAAATATGAACAAAATCCATAACATGGTCTGGAAAATGTGACCTCTCAACTCTTTCCTTCTGTTCACGACACAATAAGCTTTTGTGGACAGAGTAGATCAAGATCAGACTGTAAAGACCATGCAGTCTGATCTCTAATCTACACTGTCCACTATTTAATTCTAGATTATAACTGACAGCTGTCTCTCCATCTTGAACTGTATTGGTAGCCATTAAAAAAAATAAAGGTTATGTATTTGGAAGTGAAAGAGTCAAAGAACTCTAACATACCACATTTCACCTAATTAACACACCTGGGCACCATAAAATGCCGACAGGGCACCATCATTTTATAGCCAATTTCCTGAAATTTAAGTTCTGTTGTATTAAAGAAGAGCAAGTATGGTACTTTGATCCAGGTTTAGTCAGTGCCCACTGTGAAGCAATCACCATATGGAAAACCCGCTGTATTAATGCAGAATATTGATTTTACCACCGATATTAAGTAGCATTCACGATTAATTTGGGACACAGGGCTTCAATACTTCACTTTCTTAAAGTTTTTTCCAAGTTAGTTGACATATTTTGTATATCATATATAATGTTATCAGAAGTGTATCTATATTCGGATAGCAAGGTGTTAATGACATTGATTCGTGTAGTAATTAGGATTATGTTGATGCCAGTAAGTTTATGTACAAAATATCAGTCATCAATAATATCCGTCTGTTTGAAAAGTTTCAGTGAACTTATCTTGCGTTTGGAAGTTTGTCATTCCAGTCCTCCATTTTAAGCTAGGGTTGGATGTGGGTGGGGGTCTTCTGGAGGCCTCCAGAGTAATTAATTTGGGAGGGGTGGGCTGCTATTAGGGAGGGAGTGTTAATTAGGTGAAATACGGTAAATGTGGATGCTGACTCAAATACCAGTGTCAGGGGTAGAGCAATAGCTCCACCTGAACTCTGTCCAGGTCAGTTAGCCCTTTACCACACAATCCCGACTTTTAACGACCCTGAGAAAGAAGCCTTTTGAAAACATTGTGAGAAAAGGAGAAAATGCTAGTAACCAGCATTTTCTCCTTTTCCCATAATGTTTTCTACCCTTCACCAAACGAATTTCAATTTTTCAGTCACATTTAATTTGTTGTCTGCAAATGCTTTCAATTTTGACAGGTCTTAAATTTTGTAGTTTGGTAAAGAGTTAAAAATCAGTCTGATACTTACAGTATTCATAATTGTTCCTACTTGTCCATGTAATGATGTAGTAAGGAAAGCTAGGCCCTGGAAATAGTAGAAGAAATAGGTGATAATTATGTCCTGCAACCTTAACCCTTTACCAGACGACAAAATTTTAGCCTTGTCCAAATTGAAAGCATTTGCAGACGACAATTTCAGTGTGACTCAAATGGTGTAATTTTTCTTTGATAGGGTAGAAAACATTGTGGGAAAAGGAGAAAATGCTGGTTACCAGCATTTTCTCCTTTTCCCACAATGTTTTCAAAAGGCTTCTTTCCCAGGGGCATCAAAAGGCGTCATTGTGTAGTAAAGGGTTAACAGAGTGATTTTTACAAAAAGAATACTTTTGAAAGCCCTGTTGGAAAAAGAGAAAATGCTGGTAAGCAGCAATGTCTCCTTTTCCAAAACGTTGTCTACCCTTGTTAAAAGTTATGATGTCACACCACTTGAGTCATATCTAACTCTTTAACAAATGACAAAAATGTAGACTTGTCCAAATTGAAAGCATTTGCAGACGAAAATTTAAATGTTGTTCAAATAATGGAATTTGTCTTTAATAGGGTAGAAAACATTGTGGGAAAAGGGAGAAAATGCTGGTTACCAGCATTTTCTCCTTTTCCCACAATGTTTTCAAAAGGCTTCTTCCTGAAGGGTCGTTAAAACTCAGGACTGTGTGGTAAAGGGTTAACTCTTTACCAAACAACAAAATGTAAGAATCATCCAAATTGAAAGTATTTGCAAACAGCAGATCACAAGCACCTAATATAAAAGGTATGTCTTTGATGGGTAGAAAACATTGCGGGAAAAAGAGAATACGCTGGTTATCAGCATTTTCTCCATCCCCTACAATGTTTTCAAAAGCCATTCCCTCAGGGTCTTTAAAACTTGGGACTGTGCGGTAAAGGGTTAATTTGTCATCTGCCAATACTTTTAATTTGGACCAGTTTAAAATTCTGCTGTCCAGTAACGAGTCATCAGTTTCAAACAACACATTTTTACACTTGTCAATTTGAGGATTTGCTGACGACAAATTCAGTATGGTGAAACCCTTATAGCACCATTCACAACTTTGGTTGCCTTTGCCACCAGCATAAATCAAGATTGAACTGCACAGAACTTGCAGTCTGGTCTAAATTTTCTACTTTGCTTAGATATTCTGGACAATAAATAGTCTTGGATCTACACTGCCTGTTACATTTATACAATCTGGGCAAAGAAAAGATAAAAAAAATGCAGTATTTGGTTATCATTTCCCAAACTGATAACATCTGTCTGCTTTTTTCTGTCACTGGAGTGCTATCCCTTTACCACACAATCCCAAGTTTTAATAACACTGAGGAAGCTTTTGAAAACATTGTGGGAAGAGAAGAAAATGCTGAAAACCAGCATTTTCTCCTTTTCTCACAATGTCTTCTGCCCTTTCAAATGTAACATTTTGAACTGTCATCTGCAAATGGTATCGATTTAGACAACTCCAAAATTCTTTTTGTTTGATAGAAAGTTAAAAGGTATAAAATTAGCCAAGGTTTATTAACTCTTTTACCAAAGGACAAAGTTTTAGACTAATCCAAATTGAAAGCATATGCAGACGACAAAATAAATATGACTGAAAAGTTGAAACTTGTTTTGGAAAGGGTAGAAAACATTGTGGGAAAAGGAGAAAATGCTGGTTACCAGCATTTTCTCCTTTTCCCACAATATTCTCAAAAGGTTTCTTTCTCAGGGTCATTAAAAGTTGGGATAGTGGTAAACTCTTTACCAAAGAATCCCAGGTTTTTACGACCCTAAAAATGAGGCTTTTGAGAACATGGTGGGAAAAGGAGAAAATGCTGGTAACCAGCATTTTCTCCTTTTCCCACAATGTTTTCTACTCTTCCCAAAACAAATTTCAATTTTTCAGACACACTTATTTTGTCATCTGCAAATGCTTTCAATTTGGGCGTGTCTAAAATTTTATCATTTGGTAAGGAGTTAAACTAAGGTATAGGATAATTTATCATGTTTGCTTTGTAGATTAACCCTTTCCCAAACGGCAAATTTTGGACTGGTCCAAATTGAAAGAGTTTGCAGACGACAATATTAAATTTGATGAAAATGGCAGAAAGTTCTCAAAAAGGGTAGAAAACACTGTGGGAAAAGGAGAAATTGCTCGTTACGAGCAATTTCTCCTTTTCCCACAGTGTTTTCAAAAGACTTGTACTGCAATCACGTGAAAACCAGGGCTTTTTTGGGAAAGGCTTAAACACCGAATGCTATGACAAATTTGAAGAGACACTACGTAAAACAGTGCTATTCAATATTTTTGCAAACAGTCTTGTACATATACATGTAATTTATCATTAAAATATCAACCTTAAGATTGGAATGCGCAAAAAATGAAATATAAAAGGTGAGATTTATATTTATGTTTTCCATACAATTTCATTTTTGGTTGTTTTGCTGATGTCTAACGAAAGTTTTGTAAAGTAACACTTCTTTTTAGCATACAAATCTAACTTTTCATCCTTTTGCAGTACACAGCTTCTATAAACTATTGTGAGAAAAAAGGAGCAATTGCCAGTTACCAGCATTTACTCCTTTTCCACGCTGTTCCAAAAAACCTGTCTGTACAGTAGTAAAAGTACGAAATTAATTTTGGTAAAGGGTTAAAATAGTCTTGTAAAATAATAGATTGTTTTTTTTAAACCCTTTACCACACAATCCCGACTTTTAACAACCCTGAAAGCTTTTTGAAAACATTGTAGGAAGAGGACAAAAATGTGGGTAACCAGCATTTTCTCCTTTTCTCATAATGTTTTAGCCCCTATCAAAGACAAATTCCATTATTTGTCCCGCATTTAAATTGTCATTTGCTAATGCTTTCAATTTGGACCAGTCTGAAATGTTGTCGTTTGGTAAAGAGTTAAAGCAAGGTCTTTTATGTACATTTCTCTCCTTTCTCAATTCTAAAAATCCTTATACTATGCTTTAACTCTTTACCACACAAGAAAAATTTAGACCAGTCCAAATTCAAAATATTTGCAGACAACAATTTAAATGTGACTGAAAAATTGAAATTTGTTTAAGGAAGGGTAGAAAACACTGTGGGAAAAAGAGAAAATGCTGGTTAGCAGCATTTTCTCCTTGTCATACAATGTTTTCAAAAGATTTTATTGTAAAGAGTTGTTAAAAGTCTGGATAGTGTTGTAAAGCTTTAAAGTTGTTTAACCCTTTACTACATGACAAATTTTTACACATCAACATTTTAAAGGTACCTGCAAGCATCGAATCAATAGCAGCTCCAACAGTAAAACTGTCTTTGTTGGCACAGGACACATTGTGAGAAAAGAAGAAAATGCCTCTTTCTTCAGGGTCATTCTAAACCATCTGAGCCTGGTAAAAGGACAGCTTATCTTTGAAAAGCTTAACTCTTTACTACACTATTCCAAGTTTTTAACAACCCTGAAGAAAACAGGCTTTTAAAAACCTTGTGGGAAAAGGAGAAAATGCTGGTAACCACATTTTTTTCTACCCTATCAAATACAGAATTCATCATTTGAGTTAATTCATTTTGTCATCTGCCACATGCTTTCAATTTTGATCTATTCCAAAATTTTGTCATGTGGTAAAGAGTTAAATGACTGTTACACAAATTTTGTCAACATTTGAAGTATAAACAGTTTTCCTAACAAAGACAGTGTCCAGCACAATATGGCAAAGGGCATGAGAAGGTAATTTCACTGTGTCCATAGTTCCTACATATTTTCTTTTCTTCTTGTACATTTTTTCTTTAAATTTCATTTTATTTTCCTCAGTATATTGGCATTTTCAATTTGGAAAATTTTAAAACCTGGTTACGCGAATAAAGGCTTCATTCTCCACAGCAAAAGCATAAACAATTTGCCTAATAGAATGCAGAGCTCCAGATAAGAGGGAGTAATGGTATTCTGAATCCTTTGTTTATCTTCCGAACCCTATGTTGTGGGTACTCATTAGAATCGTCTCAATTAGACGATTCTAATGAGTACCAATAACATAGGGTTTAGTAGAGAATAATTAATATTTTCAGTTTTGAAATCAAAATCACTACCTCTATCTGGAGCTCTGGAATGGTTTATAACATTAAAAGTAATCACTTTTACGTCATATTATGATTTTACTAGTCTTGGAGATCTGTTATGAAAGCATTCAAGCAAAAGGAGACAAAGCTTTTGCAACAATGTTTTTGACATAAATTGATTAAAACTTAATTCATGTTAATTATCCCTATTTGTAAAGGATGTTAGCTCTTAACCAAATGTCAAAATTTTAGAATTGTCCAAATTGAAAACATTTGCAGACAAAAAAGTAAATGTGATTCAAACATTTAAATCTGCGCTAAGAAAGGGTAGAAAACATTGTGGGAAAAGGGGAAAATGCTGGTTACCAGCATTTTCTCCTTTTCCCTACAATGTTATCAAAACTCTACTTCTTGATCGAGGATTGTTAAAACTGGATTGTGTGGTAAAGGGTTAATAATTCCTAAATAATCTGCTAAAAATTTGTTTCTCAGGGTTATGAGTCTCTGGATTTGGCCCGGCTATCTAACTTTTGACCCCGCATGACCCATTTTCCAACTTTGTCTGAGTTTTCATCAGGACAAACATTCTGACCAAGTTTCTGGAGTATTGGGCTGAAAATGTGGCCCCTATAGTGCACACAAGGCTTTTCTAAGATTTGGTCCGGTGACCTACTTTTTGATCCGACATGACCCAATTTCAAACTTTTATGATATTTCATCAGTACAAAAATTCTGACAAAGCTTCAGAAGTATCAGGCTGAAAATGTGGCCTCTAGAGAGCACAAAATATATTCTAAGATTTGGCTCAGTGACCTACTTTTTGACCCAACATGACCCAATTTTGAACTTGTCTAAGATTTTATCAAGACAAACATTCTGACCAAGTTTCATGAGGATCTGGCTGAAAATGTGGCCTCTAGTGTGCACACAGGGTAAACACTGACAACCGCACGACAGACGCCAGACAAAGCACAATCATAATCTCACCTTCAGCACTTTTGTGCTCAGATAAGCTAAAAAGGGGCATAACTGTGTCAAAAATACTTTGATTGTTACCTGCTCCTATTGCATGGGTTCAAAGTAAGTATCTTAAATAATGACAGAGATATAAAATGTCAAAGTTTGTAGAAAAAATTTTAATTCAAAAAAGGGTCATAACTGTCAAAAATATTATGAAGGTTGGCTTCCCATGTTTTATGAATTCCCCTTTCGATGGTTAACAACTAGTCCAAGTTTGAAGTAAATATCTTCATTAATAACAGAGATATTATAAAATGTCCATTTTTTTGCAAAAAGACGATGATGACGCAGATGACACCAAGGCTATGACAGTACCTCTATGTTATCTTCGAATACAGATGAGCTAACAAAGTAATTTAGCAGGGGTCATCTTTGATCCAGCTTAAAATTATGTTATTTTATGAAATAACTGTCAGAACTCATCCAAGTCCCAAATCTATTTCTTTCAGCACAGTAAAATCGAAAATGAGCTCCCAGAGATGACATCTGGTCAACTGTTTACCGACAGCTTTATAAACACTCTCGGACAGAAACTAGGTCCTCAATGGAGGCAGACAGCAATTCATTTGAAGACGAACCAATCCATTATCAAACAAATTACCAAGGAAAATAGAGACAGTGTGGAAGCAGCAATTTGTTTTCTATCACTATGGAATGAGGAACAACAAATCGGAGATGAACATAAAACATTCCTGCTGAAAACAGTGCTACAGAAAGCTAAACGCCATGACCTAGTCAACTTTTTGAGTGACTGTGAACTGCTTAGTTTAAGTATTGTTTAACTCTTTACCAAACGACAAAATTTTAGACTTGTCCAAATTGAAATCTTTTGCAGATGACAAAATAACTGTAACTCAAAAATTGAAATTTGGTCTTGGGAAGGCTAGAAAACGTGGGAAAAGGAGAAAAATGCTGGTTACCAGCATTTTCTCCTTTTCCCACATTGTTTTCAAAAGGCTTCTTCCTCAGGGTCGTTAAAAGTTGGGATTGTGTGGTAAAGGGTTAACACTTTACCAAACGACAAAATTTTAGACTCCTCTAAATTCAAAGCTTCTGCAAACAAATTATTAGAAAATGACACAAGTTCCTTGACAGGATTGAAAACATCATGGAAAAAGGACAAAATGCTGGTTACCATCATTTTTTTCCCCCCCACAATATTTTCAGCTGAGATACTTTCTCACTACATCCTTACATCAGAAAACAACTCTGCAGCAGACAATTTTGGAAATTTTTTTTACCTGTTTTTCATGTTTATACAAACAAAAGACAAATGCAGAGAAAGAAAATTTTATTTATCAGCAGTAGGGAAAGTACAGTAGGACATCAGAAATTGCTTGTAGCTAGGAATGCTTTTTCTCATAAAATGTTTTCCAAGTATAAACTGCAGGAGTTTAAAAAGTAGTATTTACACGTTTATTAATGAGAACATCGTGGCAAAAGTCAGCCAGGGGTGTAAAATTATCTTTTTATCTACTGGCCTGGCAGGGTGCGAGTAGGTAAAAAAAGTAACCTGCCCTGCAGAGTTTTTTGCTCGCCTATCTTTTTCGCAAAGCATTTATCTTTTATTATTTAAAGTCATGTAATCAATTATACTTACAAGTAATTAAGAACTAAAATAAATGTCAAGAAATGTTATCATGTCTTATTTTTAGCTTTTTATTGAACTGCCTGTTCATCACGCAATGAAAGGAATACCATTTTCTAATCACAACCTGTGTAAATATAGACAAACAGATGATGTTCCCTGTACACCGCAGTATAAATTGATTATCTGCAACATCACATTTTCTGATCAAATGACTCACCATTCAAATGCGAATTCAACCTAATTATTTACATCATTATCTTCATACATGCATAACCTTATCTGTAATGCATTTATTCAATCAATTTACCGTAAAATAGGTCACGCAAGTTCTTCAGAAAGTTTAGAAAAGCACTGAACCAGTCCGAAATTCCCTCGGCTATTCCTGCGTTTTGTCTAGTTACACACTAGGGGTGAAACAATACGGTAAAAAGCGTATTGCAATATATTGCAATACGGCTGACCCGTATTGCAATACGTATTGCAATATGCTGTATATGCTGATATTTAGCATATCTGACCACTTGTAGTCACTGTTAGGGTAGCATATGCTCAAAAGGTGATAAAGAAAACTAGTACATGTGCTTGGAACTCTTCCACTCTTTCAAGATAATGAACTAAAAAGCTATTGTTTCGCATGAACAAATAAAAACAAACTGAAATTGACTAGTCTTTAACACTCGCTATCTTGACGATTTTCGTCTGCCATTTTTTTTCTTCAAGAGCATACTTGTTTATATAAAAACCAGCGCTACTATACCGAACTTCGGGACATGGCTCAACAGAGTAGACAGTGCGATGCACTAACTTACTCAGTTGCTTACTGCACTAACACTAATACTTTGCCGCTTAACTACTGGAAAACGCAAAAATAAGTGTGAGCAAAGTTATAAGAAATGAATAACATACAAACTCCATTGATCCAAAAGCATTAAAGCTTGACGTTTATTTGGAGTTCGTGTCATGAATTTTATGTGGTCATAGTTTTACCTAAACACCGGTGACACCGCCTGTGGAAAAAATAAACAACTTTCGGTTTCGGAAATCTTTAGAACTGTAAGTTGAAAAACGATCGATTTCTGACAGAATTTTTGGGAAAACCGGACTTTCTGATGCAATTAAGAGAAGTTGACATATTGCAGAAATTCCGATACGGTAAAATTCGAACCGGTTTCGGTTTTTTTCTTTGAATAGACCGCGGTTAATCGGTTAATCGGTAAACCGTTTCACCACTATTACACACCATACATGCATACACAACATACAATGTTCATCAAATGTAAATTTTGCCACCTATCAGGAATCACATATGAGATTTAGTCATCACCCATAATTTCTAAAGCCACACCTTGATTCTGCATAATATGGTGTGCATCCTGTCACAAATCTATGAATAGCATTATTTGGTGTGTATTTAGCAACGACTACTATTCTCATAAAATAAGAAAAGAAGACTATTAAAGCCTATACAGCTGAACATACTCGGAGTCGTCCCGTTTTGAAGATCATGCGTATGGATCAATGACAGATGTAAACTTCTGCTAGTTTAGCAGTTCTCTGTTTGAAATTTTGCCGAATTTTACTGGCTCTAAGTCAATCGCCAATGCAAGCGGGCGAGCGGAATGTTACACCCCTGCTCAGCAATTGTTTGTTACCAGCAGTTTCTACTTTTACGACTATGTTCCTAAATGTGGACTGATAAGAAATGAAAACAGTTACCCGGAAGTGGTACCGTATTCACTCTCATTCCACTAAGTACATGTAATTGCAAAAGACTGCAACATTGCAACTATAAGGTCAGTTTTACAAGGATATTTCACAAACCAGCAGTTAGTGTTGATCCAAAATCAGACTGTTCTTATTTGTTTTACTCTCTAACCAACCATTCTTAAGAATTTTCTTTGCCTTATTCTTGAGAAGTTTCTAAATTTGAAAGTAACGCAACTTCTGATTTGTGTTATCAAATGGTTGAGCAAATCAAATAAATTTAGAAAATCTTCAGACTGAGCCTAAGAACATTCTTAAGAATGTCTGGCGAATACAGACCCTAATCTTGATCTAGACTGCAAATACAGTTAAGTTGTATATAGCACACTACACCTAATATATGAGTTGGGCAACATTTTTCACAATGAAATAAAGTTCAAATAAAAGTCAACCTGAACAAATCTGCACAAGTTAAAAATCTAAAGAAAAAAACAATAAATGGAAGAGGTTTCCAAGTTAAATCTTAATGCATCAGACATTTTCAACCTCACTTTTCCATCTCTCTAACATCTGTAAATATCAGTGACATGACAAATACATTATATGCTAGAAGTTTGTTTTCTTCCAAAACAAGGGTTTCCCTCCGAAGCCTTGTTACTTTTCTGTCACTGTATCCATAAGATCATGTGCATGTGACCCTTAACCCTGCACTTTGACCTTGACCATAGAGATTGTTCTGTACAACAACTGCTATGCATATCTCGTCACCATGAATACATGTAATTGGACAAGGGGTTCAAGAGATGGGGGAAAGACATGACTTAGTAATAGTGACCTTGAACCTCTGCTATGACCTTGACCTTTCAGACAGATATGTGAAATTTTTGCTCTGCACATCATCTCACCAACTTAAACATATGTGTGAAATATTTTTAAATCCAACAAGGAGTTCAGGAGATAGAGCTGACACAAAAACATGACAACAGAAAGAACATTTGCTACCATATACAATTTGTCTACCCCAAATCAATTTTGAAGGGGAGACACAATTACGTCTATGATTTAACCCTTTACCAAACGACAAAATTTTAGACTTGTCCAAATTGAAATCATTTGCAGACAACAATATAAATGTTACCGAAAGATGGAAGTTTGTTTCGGGAAGGGCAGAAAACATTGCGGGAAAAGGAGAAAATTTTCTCCTTTTCCCACAATGTTTTCAAAAGGCTTCTTTCTCAGGGTCGTTAAGAGTCGGGACTGTGTGGTAAAGGGTTAAGTATCTAAGCCAACTGATTCTTTTCTTTCATAATCGGATACTAATGATTTACGTTACAATGATGCAGAAAAAGTAAAGAAACCATTTTTGTCAAACAGAAAAATTGGATTGCAAAGTCCAGGTAATTTCCTTCTTTGCTACAATATTTTCAAACAATTATGACTGTAGATGGCTCAAAATATAGCAACACAATGTCCTCAGTCATTCAAACATTGGATTGAACGGTGTTTAAACCCTTTTCCAAATTCAAAACATCTACAGACGACAAATTCAGAATTGGCACAAATACGGCAAAGTTGTGTGATGGGGTAGAAAACATTGTGGGAAAAGGAGAAAATGCCGGTTACCAGCATTTTCTCCTTTTCCGATAATGATTTCTTCCATTTCCAAAGCACATCCCTTCATTTCAGTTGCATCTTATTTCTCATCTGCAAATGCTTTGAATTTGGATTATTTGGTATAGGGTTAAGCATATTTCAACAGTTTTTCAGTTGGATCGAATATGGCAACTGCTAAGTTGTGTGTTTTCTGGGTTACACCAGAAGCCTTTCTGTATGTGGCGGCCTCTGGAGGGCAGTTGCCTTAGTCAGAGTACAATGATTATGGCGTCAACTTTGATGTTTTTCACCCAATTAACTTTTTTAGGACCATACATGAAAACAGGGGCATTTGCAGATAGCATAGATCAAGATCAGAACGTAGAGAACACACAGTCTGCTCTTGCATATATGCCATCAGCTTCTTTAGTCCATCCCATAGGATAAAATCTGTTTAGTTTGAAACAAGGGAAGCTACAAAATATACAGTCTCCTGATTTGCTTTTTTTATGTTTGCAAACTCTCTGAAAGTAAGTCACAGGTCAGTCGCCTTTAACACTCTTTACTCAAAGTTCTCTCTTTCACTTAAATTTCAATATGATCTCTAAGTTGATTTTCTTCTATCATTATCACAATATCAATGCTATCAGTAAAGTAATTCTTAAGATTTGTAAAGCTTATACTAAGCATCAGAAAAACCTTAGTTACCTTGTAGGCAAGTGCAGGTATACATCTCAGTCTGAAAGGTACTCTGAAAGCATAAAAGTACAAAATATAAGTTCATGAAACAGCATTTTCAACCAATCATCAGATATTAAACCTTAAAGCACCTTTCATGACTATAGTTGCCTTTGCAGCCAGTGTAGATCAAGATCAGACTGCACAAAACATGTTGTCTGATCTTTGATCTACAATGTCTGCTTTGTTCAACCATTTTGGATAAAACTGACCCTGAAATTGCAAAAATTTGGCTCTTACTACCAGACTGAAAATATCTCTGGTTTATTCGGCCCTCTAAGGGTTAAAATTATCTTTTAGAACAGAGTAGCAAAAGAAAAAGAAAAAAATGTATTGAGCAAATGTTCACCTGCTATCAAAGTTGCCATCAAACTGCTCAATATCCAATCTAGTTAAACTGGTCAGTATATCTACAGTGTGACAGGCCGACATCACAGAGTGTCGCAGAGAAAACTTCTCCAACAATGTTACAACATCCTGAAAAATTAATATTGTGCATTCGTTCAACTTATTACCAGACAACAAAATTTTACCCTGGTCCAAATTAAAAGCTTTTGTACACAACAAAATGTGGGTCTAATGATGGGAAATGTCTTTGTAACGTTAAGAAACATTGTGGAAATGGAAGAAAATGCTGGTTACCACAATCTCTTCAAAATTCTTTTCCCTCGGTGTCATTAAAACACCAAATCATGTGATAAAGGGTTAATGGTTAGCTGTGCATGGATAATTCATCAAAGCACAAGTAAAGTTTCTTAATTCTTCACCAGAGGGCAACACTTAAGACTTGTTCATATCAAACCCATTTTGTAGACAACAAATGTGGCGAAAATGTAGAGATTTGTCTTTAAAGGGAATAAAAGATTGTCTGTGGTAGGCCCTTGGCGCCTAATTAATTTTAAGTGTGCCTCATATGTTTGCCAGCATTTTCTTCTTTTCCTCCTGTTTTCAAAAGCCATCTTCCCAAGGGTTGTAAAACTGCAATCTCATTAACCCTTTCCCAAACAAGCCCTGGTTTTCACGTGTCTGCAGTACAAGTCTTTTGAAAACACTGTGGGAAAAGGAGAAATTGCTCATAACGAGCAATTTCTCCTTTTCCCACAGTGTTTTCTACCCTTTTTGATAACTTTCTGCCATTTTCATCAAATTTAAAATTGTTGTCTGCAAACTCTTTCAATTTGGACCAGTCCAAAATCTGTCGTTTGGGAAAGGGTTAAAGGGTTTAACAAATGTCAATGTGACAGACGAAACAAATACTTTACCACGAACAATGCATGAAGATGATTTCTCAAGGTTTTTATTTCCTGTGGTGTCATTTCCACATCACATTCACCATTTAAATCATCATCCAATTGTACGGGATCATCCTCGTTTGCCATCATGTCTGTCTCATCCTAAGGAATGAAATTAATTTAAATTGACTACTTAAAACTCCACAAAATCAGATTTCATTCATACAGATAGTAAATGGAAATAAAGACTCGTTTATAGCCATAAAGGTCACCATTTTTTGTTTTTTCATTGTCTACAAGCAATCCTGGCTTTTTGTTTCAACAACCCTGACAAAGAAAGCTTTAAAAAAAAAAAAAAAAAAAATACTGATATGCATGACCTTATCAAAGGCAAAGTTTCAATGAATTCAGCAAAGTGATTGCTGAGAATAAGAGGGGAACTAAAATCATGGATCCATTTGCAGACATATGGATGCAGGGATCCCAGCAGAGTACTGTGAACTGTCAATATGCACGGCATTTGTTTGGCTTAAATTCTTTCAGAAAGCATGAAAACTCAACTGTTGAAATTTCAGTGCTGTTTTTGCCTAAAAAATCTCAACATCTCTGACAAGGCAGATCAAAGATCAGACTAAATGTTCTGTGCAGCCTAATCTTGAAAATATATCTGTGTAAACATACCGAGTCATTTTTATTCACCTGTGGGATAAAAACATCAATCTTTGTATAAAAATTTCAAAAGAACTCCAGTGTGATGAATATTTACCTGCTGTTGTGATCCCCCTCTTCTGATCTTACGTCTTTTTGACTGTGAATTTCTCTGGGATTGGCTCGACAGCTCTGGGCTGTTACTTTTCTTTCTCTTACAATTACCTGAGGTACCTGTAATTGATGCAGACAAACCGGTTACACAGGCCTAAAATCTGATGAATGATTATTCAAAACGAGCCATGCTCTGTGAAAAGGGGGCTTAATGCATCTGCAAAAAGTAATGACCCAGGTCAGCCTGCGCACTCTGCGCAGGCTGAACTGGGCCGAAACTTTTTGCCATTGGTCAATTTTCTGCATGTCCAAGGACCATTTTATTTCGTGATACAGTCGGTCATTAGACAAAATGGATTTTATGGATCCATAATCATGTGATGTCTTGCTTGGTATAATACATCATGGGGATGCATTAAGCCCCCTTTTCACAGAGTGTGCTCAAATACTTTAAGCCAACTATCCCATTGCAACTCAATGTGCTTTTGCAGACGGTGTAGATCACAACTCAGTTTATTTGGTGTTTAAAGTTGTGTTTAACCCTTTCCCAAACGACAAATTTTGGACTGGTCCAAATTGAAAGAGTTTGCAGACGACAATTTTAAATTTGGTGAAAATGGCAGAAAGGTCTCAAAAAGGGTAGAAAACACTGGGAAAAGGAGAAATTGCTCGTTACGAGCAATTTCTCCTTTTCCCACAGTGTTTTCAAAAGACTTCTAGTGCAGACACGTGAAAACCAGGGCTTGTTTGGGAAAGGGTTAAGGTATATCAAAGTACCACTTCTTTTCCGGAGTTCTTACCTCTTTATTGGATGACAAAATTTCATATTCATCCAAATTTGAAAGCACTGGCAGATGACAAATAAAATGTGGCTCAGACGATGAAATTTATTTCTGAAAGGGTAAACCTTTGTGGAAAAAGGAGAAAACGCAGACAAAATTTTTTCAAAGCCTTCTTTTTAAACTATTGTGAGAAAGAATGAAAATGCAGGTTTCTTGATGTTGTTAGAATATGGGTGCATCTGACTAAGGGATAGTCTAAACTTATGACTAGACCAAAATAAAAGCATTTGCAGACAACAAATTAGGCTAAAATGATTTGTCTTTGTGGAAAGCCTTATCGGTAAAACAGAAAATGCTGGTTACCAGCATTTTCTCCTTTTGCCACAATGTTTTCAAAAGCCTTCTTTCTTTGTGTCGTTAAAACCTGGATTTGTTTGGTAAAGGGTTCATAAGCCAGTTGATTACAACACACAATGAATAAACAGCAACAACACATTACCAATATTCAATAACTGTTTCAGGTAGTCCACTGATTTCTCGTACAACTCCGGATGGAACATCTGAAATGCCCCACTCCCTGGTACAAGTAATAGTTTGGTGTAGACTTGGGCTGCGATGATTCCAGTCATCTTTTTGTCAGCATCGGCTGTTTTCTGAAATATATCACCAAGACATATAGGTAATTACTTTCATAACGAAGTTGCAGCATACTGTAAAATACGGATAATAACAAGAGTACTGCATGCAGATGCCAACACTCTGCTGCAGTTGCTCAATTTTCGGTAAAAATTCTAGGTCAAAAATGGGGGCACAATTGTGTCAAAAAATGTTGATGGCCATCTGCCCTTGTTGTCCGGATTTGCAATTCTATGACAAAATAAATGCGACTCAAAATTTAAATTTTGTTTTTGGAAGGGTAGAAACCTCATGAAAAATGGTTACCAGCATTTTCTCCTTTTCCCACAATGTTTTCAAAAAGCTTCTTTCTCAGGGTTGTTAAAACTCTGAATTGTGTCGCAAAAGGTTAACTTTTCTACAGACAACAGACGTAGACTTCAATGTCAGTTTCTTTCTTTGATTTCATTTTATTTTCCTTTGTATACTGGTATTTTCAATTCGGAAAAATGTCAGTATTGAAAACATTTGAAGGGTTTTATCAAATATGGCTCAATTAATCCTTTACCATACAATCCCGAGTTTTCACGAACCTGAAATGGAAGGCTTTTGAAAACATTGTGGGAAAAGGAGAAAATGCCGGCAACCAGCATTTTCTCCTTTTTCCACAAAGTTTTCTACCTAACAAAGACAGAAATCATCATCTGAGCTGCATTTAATTTATCACCTGCAAATGTTTTTGATCTAGCCTAGTCCAAAATTTTGTTGTTTGGTAAAGAGTTGATGGAGTTCACCTCTGAAAGGCTAGGAAATGCAACGGGAAAAGGAGGAAATTCTGGTTACAAGCATTTTCTCCTTGTCTAACAATGTTTCCAAAAGCAACTTATTCTTATAGACAAATTCAACATAACTCAAATGATGGTATAGTTATGTCTTTGAAAAGGTAGAAAAGATATTGGGAAAACACTGGTTAATCAGCCTTTTTTTACAATGTTTTAAAAAAAACTTTTCTTCCTCAGGGTGTTAACTCTACCATATGACTAAATTTTACTGGTCCAAATTGAAAGCATGGGCAGGCGACATAATAAATACGGCAGAAATAATGCAATTTGTCTGAGAAAGGTTAGAAAACATGGTGGGAAAAGGAGAAAATGCTGGTTACCACTCCAGCATTTTCTCCTTTTCCCACCATGTTTTCAAATCGCTTTTTCTTCAGGGTCGCTAAAACCTCGGAATGTTTGGTGAAGGGCTAAAGACATGGGTTACTTTGACAAAGGTTTGAGTCCATAAAAGATCATACCCTATTTCCAGTCACAATTTGATGGGCTAAAAAGGCAATCAAGGCTTTTGGTGAAATATCTCTTTCTGTCATAAAATTCCATGGACCTGAAAGACAGAAAATCGTATTCTTTAGATGCAAGGCGATTTCTCCTATTAGAACGGTCAAAACCTCATTGTATTTAACAGCTTCAGATATAAAATGAAATGGGCTCCGACTCATTCTCTTAGCATTTTAGCATCTTTTCAAAAAACCTCATTCTCGTTAACCCAGCTCCGATGTATTCCGTATACAACATTCATCGCCCCTGGATTATCTCGCATATGTTTTCTTGTTCTCATGAATTATTCATGCAGCATTTTGATTGGTAATCTCAGTTTTTCAGTGAGAAAATTCGATCTATTTTTATCATACATATGCCATCATTTCTATTTTTACCTCGTTTACACCCAATCAAATCGATAAATGTAGTTTACGGAATACATCGGAACTGGGTCAACGAGGATGACGTCACCCCTGCTACATACCCCTAAGGACTGCAACAGCAAGCTGTATTTCCGAATATTTGCCTTTGTATACAAGGATTTGTAATGTCTGGCCTGGATTGTAGTAAGGCAAATGCCACAGAAGGAAGGCCCACCGGCCGCCACCGTATTCGTTGTTAATGATGTGGGTTTTAGCTGGTTTATTCATAGTAATAGAAGAATTGTGATTATCCTCCACTACAAGAAAGTATCGTTATGTTATCGACAATCTGATTGGCTACTGGGTGTAATTCGCTATGTTATGAATATTCATACAAACGACGGTTTCGCAATTGAATGTCCCAGGGGTGATGAATGGTAATACTTCACACCTGGGTTAACGAGGTTGAAAAAACCTATGTTGTGACTATATTATCTGAATTGTTTCGATAGGCTGGTTGATTGAATAAGTGGTGTTTTACTCCACTTTCAACTTTATTTCAGTCATATCATGGCAAAATCTCACTTATTCATATATGCTCTGGGTTTATCAGTACTAGACTAGGGCTCTGTAGTATCTTACCCAAGGACACTCCCATGAAAAACCCAGTGCTTCAAGTGAGGCTTAAACCCCGGCTTCCAGGTTACGAGTCCTACACTTCATCCTTGAGCCAATGGCTACCATGCAGGACCCCTTGATTTGATTGATTGATTGATTGAATGTATGGTGTTTGTGCCGTTTTTAACCTTATTTCAGTAACGTCCCGGCAGGCAGTGCACCTGTCCATGATTTCCCAGAGTTTCTTTTAGTTTTATCAGTACCCCAGCACAATATTCTTTCAAGGCTACTGGCTGCTTTCCCACATAACCATTGTCAAAACAATGGTCAGCAGTGACAGAGAAATGAATCCTGTCGCAATCTCTATCATCAATCCTCTATCCATCGATGGCCTAGCAGGGGAACGAACCAGCAACCCTCTGTTCTCAAGTCCTGTATGCTACCAAGCTACCGGCAATTCGAAGGGACAATGCATATGAGTATGACTGATATTTTTTTTCAAAAACTGCAGAGCCAAAAAAAAAAAAGAGTCATAAAACTGCATGATTTTCTTATCTTACTTTCATTTCCATTCCTTGATATCAATGCAGTTACTTCCAATCGTAAATTCTGTAATAAGCCTGAAAGTTCTGTGTTATCAAAATCCATAGAAGCATCAGCCGTGTAGTCGACTTCTGTGAAATCTGATTCCCACACATCTTTAATCCAGTCTGGAAAAAAGCAGAGAAGACAGATTAACCCTTTACCACACAATGCTGCCATTTAACGATCCTGGGAAAGAGGCCTTTTGAAAACATTGTGGGAAAAGGTGAAAATGCTGGTTACCAGCATTTTCTCCTTTTCCCACAATGTTTCTGCCCTATCAAAGAAAAGTTCCATTTGAGCCACAATGAAATTGTTGTCTGCAAATGCTTTCAATTTGGAGATGGCTAAATTTTTTTTGTTTGGTAACCCTTTACCACACAATCCCGACTTTTATAAACCCTGACACAGAAGCCTTTTGAAAACATTGTGGGAAAAGGAGAAACTGCTGGTAACCAGCATTTTCTCCTTTTCCCACAAAATGTTTTCCATCCTTCCCAAAACAAAATTCGATTTTTGAGTCACATTTATTTTGTCATCTGCAAATGCATTCAATTTGGACTAGTCTAAAATTTTGTCGTTTGGTAAAGGGGTAAAGGGTGAATTCTCTACCAGAACGTACAAGTTTAGACACATCCATCTTGAAAGTATTTTCAGAGATGGACTATAAATTGAATGTGAATTAACCCTTTACCAAACAATCCTAATAATTCTGAGGAAGAACCCTTTTGAAAACATTTTTGGAAAATGGGAAAATGCTGGTTACCATCATTTTCTCCATTTCCCACATTGTTTTCTACCCCATCAAAGACAAATCCTGCGACTTTACTCTTTACCAAACGACAAAATTTTAGACTAGGCCAAATTGAAAGCATCTGCAGACGACAAAGTAAATGTGACTGAAAAATTGAAATTTAATTTAGGAAGGGAAGAAAACATTGTGGGAAAAGGAGAAAATGATGGTTACCAGCATTTTCTTCTTTTCCCACAATGTCTTCAAAAGCTTTTTTTTCAGGGTCGTTAAAAGTCGGGATTGTGTGGTAAAGGGTTTAACAAGAATCTATTTCTCATCTGCAAATCCTTTCAACTTGGACCAGTCTAAAATTTTGCTTTCTTCAATCTAGTTGTCAGCCCACAAATCGAAAACATGAGGGAAAAATTGCAAAAAAAAAAAAGATCAGTTGTATACGTATCCAGTGAAACAAATCAAATAAAGGGTATACATGTAAAGGAGAAAAAAAAAATAAAAAACTTTCCATGATTGGTTTCTTGAAACCTTACTAGTATTTGAATCATGATGTGGGTATTTTCCAATATGTTATAAATCTGAATGGTCAGGGTGCGAAACGCACTACGCCGGACGGAAGGGGTCGAAACGACCTCTAGACGAAGACAATCCTCAAAATCTGCATGCGAAGAACTCTTTGCGTCAAATTTTCTATCGCATGTATGAAATAAAAAGCTAAATGTGGTGCCAGTATGGAAAGGGCCATGCCAGAAGGGATATAATTACCTGGCTGGAGATTTTCCAGACGAAAGTTATCAAGTATGTTCAAGATTTTCTCAAATTCCCCCATTTTCCCGCTTTTTTTCCATAGGACCCCGGCTCTTCAATCAGAATTTCGTTTTATCTTGTGCTTTTCCAGAATAATCCTCTTTATGAGCCCTTAAAATACCTTCAATTTTCAACATCGAATGTAAATAGAGACATTGTCTAGATAGACTCATGATACACAAGAATTTGTTTTAAACATTTTTTTTTTTTAAATTTGAATTGCAACGCGGGGTACCACGAAATATTAGGGTATGGTCTAAAGAAGCGGTTTACGGACGTTTCGTACCCTAACCATTTCGTACCAGTCACTTCGTACCATAATTTTACCATTCCGTACCATGATTTATACTTTTTCGTACAATAATTTTTATTAATTAGTACCATAGTGATACCATTTCATACCAAGTGTTTTGGGACCTACGACAAAGCTTTGACTTTAAAAAAATTTTCTTTATGACGATATTAATTACAAGAAGAAAACAAAAACAAACGTCTTTTATTCAAGTTAGATATTTATTCAAGAAATTTTGCGCAATAATACTTTCTTATTATCTCCTTTTTTCCATGATTATTTCAAAGTAGTTTCTCTGAGTCTTGTTAAAAACGGATTGCTTTTGTATGGTGTTTAATTCAAGCAAATGAATATTGTGGAAAATGATGTTTCTACAAGAAACAAAATCATCACACTGGCCTTGACATTTGACCCTGTCCTTGTCTTGGTATCATACAAGGCTTACCTAATTTCAAAACAAATCCAAAAAACAAACATACAAAAAAGAAGACACAAAATAAAATAGACAATTTACAATCAAGGGTAATCAAACAATTATATTATTTTTTTTTCTATTAAATGTTAAATTTAATGTAATCAGTTTGTTCCCAATTCTAATTACCCGATCTGCAACAAACATTACAGACAAACAGACCAATTACCTATCTTCTAAGCAGCATACTAACCGATTCCTTTAATTGATTTATGATAATATCTCATAAATAAAGTTACCAAAGCATCTGTCTATACTAAGTAAATATATTAAATACCACCTTTTTTCACATTTATTTATATGTTTGATCATACTAGTTATGAGATAGTATTATCATGGTACGAAGTGGTAACATTATGGTACAAAATGGTAAAATTATGGTATTAAGTGGTAAATCTATGGTTCAAAATGGTCATAAATGGAATGGTACAAAATGGTTATGGTACGAAGTGACTGCATACCTAAAGAAGCCACCTCTCACAAAGGGCCGGCTGAAAAAGGCTCATACAACTCCCATTTACAATGAAAATAACGTAAGTCAGTGGGGAAAAACATGATTTTCAAGTAAGCGATGGTAGTTTAGCACACTAACAGTGAAAAAAATAATGTGATGTTATTTATGTGGCACCATTAAAAAACAATCAAGCACCCATAAAGACCCCAATCGCTCTACTGGCAGTTGATGACCAGAATGTTGTATTGTAAAGGGAAAAAAAAGCAGGTTAAAATTAAGCATAAATTTCTCCAAGAAAAACAAGCTTGAATTTTTTCCGGAAAATTTCAGGGATATAAAATTTATAATTGCCTGAAATATTGTATATCATGAATTTATAGTATGGGAGGGGAAAAAATCTTCAATTCTTTTTGAGAGGTAGAACGAGGCTTGAAATCACACGAGCAAGTTTTAACCTAGTTTTTTAAATTAATTTCTCAGCTAGTGACTAACACTTGGACTGACCGTATAAAAACAGATTTTCATCTTCACAATAATTTCCATGCTTCTAACCCTTTCCCAAACAAGCCCTGGTTTTCACGTGTCTGCAGTACAAGTCTTTTGAAAACACTGTGGGAAAAGGAGAAATTGCTCGTAATGAGCAATTTCTCCTTTTCCCACAGTGTTTTCTACCCTTTTTGATAACTTTCTGCCATTTTCATCAAATTTAAAATTGTTGTCTGCAAACTCTTTCAATTTGGACCAGTCAAAAATTTGTCGTTTGGGAAAGGGTTAATTAAATGATATGATTTAAATCTAAATGCATTTTAACACCTGCTTTGTTTACTTTTGGCAGCTATTGTTACTTTAACGCGACATTTTCTTTGAAAACATCTGAGCTAAAAATGCGGACTTGATCTTGTAAACAAGAAAGTGTAAACTTTCAATTTTAGATAGCTACTTTTTCCTACTGAATTGTCTTCAAATTCAGTAGGGTCGAACTATTGATAATATAAACATACTGTGCAAGTTTCACAAAAATCCACCCAAAATTGCAAACTTAACCCTTTACCAATTTAAAGATTTTTGCACTAGTCTATATCAAAAGCACTTGCATGCACACGACAAATTAAATATGGTTCATACTAAAGAATTTGAAAGGTTAGGAAACATTGTGGGAAAAGGAGAAAATGCTGGTTACTATGTGGTAAAGGGTTAATTACAGGAAAGCAAGAAAAAGACCAACAGAAGTATGAGCAGATGATGGAAACCATGTCTTCAGACAAAAGCTAAACTTTATTATGATTTTTTTTTTTTTAAAATAATATGAAATCTGACATAATTTTGGAGAAAATACTGTATCTGCCATCACTATCTGGCAAGTTTTATGTTGCTAAATCATTCAAGAAGATACATGTACAACTTTTACATTGGTTGATTATAAATGATGTCTTTCCTTACCTCAGAATACACTGCTTGGAATGTGGTTTGAAATTTGTATTTTTACCTGAAAATATTCTTCATAGTATTCTGGCTCTATTTCTGCCAGCCTTGTGCCTTTATTCTTTGGTATTGCCTTGCTCAGTTGCTCAGTTCTACTTAATCAGTCCTGAAAAAACATGTATTCATGAGGGGGGTTATTTTAGTGATATCAGAGTACCAGATAGAGGGAGTGATTTTGATTTCAGAATTGAAAATATTAGTTATTTTCCACTAAACCCTAAGTTATGGGTATTCATTAGAATCGTCTCATCGATGCACTATTAATTTGTCATTAACAGCAGAAAATCAACAGCTTTTAACTTGATTGTTACTAATAAATAATAAAATTTTAGGCTAGATTAAATTGAAAGCATTTTGCTGAAGACATATATAGTGTAGTCCATAGGATGATTTCTGTCTTTGGAAATCAGGAATCATATATATACACATGTATATATGATCCCTGTTGGAAATGTAGAAAAATATTGTGAGAAAAGATGAAAATGCTTCTTACCAGCATTTTCTCCTTTTCTGTATGTGTAGTCTACCTTCTGAAAAGTGTGAAGAACAACCAGTTTATGTGACACTGAACTTAACCCATTAACACACAATTCCGAGTTTTAACAACCCTGGAAGATAAGACTTTTGAAAACATTGTTGGAAAAGGAGAAAATGCTGTTAACCAGCATTTTCTCCTTTTCCCACAATGTTTCTTGACCTTTCAGAAACAAATCAAATCATTTGAAGTACATTTAATTTGTCGTCTGCACATGCTTTCAATTTGGAGCAGCCTAAAATATTGTTGTGTGATAAAGAGTTAAGCAATTATTCAGTTGACAATTATCTTTCAACATTTGTAAATCAAGATAAGTTAACTTAATGATTGTTGATATCTCTCGACTCTATCCCACCAAGATGGCGTTCTTTCAATCATTTAACGGTCAAAGGGAGAAAACTCACACAGCCTTAAATCATAAGTTATGGAGAGTGACCTCCCTTAATGTGGCATTTCCGCACCCTTCCCATCCTAGACCCAATCAATACAATGAATTACAGTGAATATTGCCTCGTTTAATCCCGCAGTTCGAGGCAAATTTCGAGCGTAATATTATATTTTGGCTGTAATATCACTGTGAACGATTTAATAAATCATACAGAGCCCTATCTACATGTACTCTCTTACTTTATCCGCCAAAGTTTTCACAATCCATTTCAGCTTAATTCACATAAGGTAACTTTCAGAGTTGGATCCACCCAGCACATTGGAATTCTGATAACATTTTTCAAAAACCATCTAAGGCCTTGTTATTATCAAGACTTAGACACAACACATGTGGGTACAATTTTCAAGGTGGAATCTTACCTTCATATGAACCAAGCCGTTATTTCCCATTTCAAATTTTGGCGGTTGTTATGTTCGTAGGTGAGGGGATACAAGGGAGACTACCCTTTCATTACGAAATCGTATCGTTATCTTTAACTGCCCTTTCTTTTGTCTGTTCTCTTAAAATCTACAAATTTTTACGATACTATCTTAACCACATAGTAGGACTCATTATATATGAACGATAAGGAAACGTTTTCTACACCGATCCTCCCTGCTGAATCTAGTGTAACAATTAAATTTCATATTTCATTCGTCTTCCGTTTTATGCAGTCCATGAATATAAGGGAGGTGATTCTTATACAATGAAATATAAAAGAGTTTTCTCCCTTAGACCATAAATCATTCGGCATAGTTAAAAGTCAAATAGTAAGGGAAGTTTCGGGTAACAATGAGTAAAGGACGATGTACGAGTTCTCTCCCTTAGACCATTGATTGTTCCATGAGTGTCAACCAGAACAGGATCTTTGTCCGATGACGTTAGGTATGGGTCGATGTCATTCGACAAATTTTGAATGATCTATATTGTTCTAGCAGTTCCAGAATTGGCTGAGTTATTACGAATGGGGTCGATGTTCGAGTTTCCTCCCTTAGACAAAATATATTGCTCGGTAGAGTTTAAAGTCAAATAGCAACGGATTTTATGATGACATTGAGCGAGAGTCGACGTGTAGACGTATATATATAAAATCATCTTGAAAGATTAAACTGCAAGTTTTAGTGCCTTGAATCTAAATAGTGTTAACAATTTTATTCAATTTCATCGAAATAAAGACTGTTATTAATCATTTGCATAACACAAACTTGTAACATTTAAAATGGTTTTTGATAAAGGGAATCCCTCTTTGCTTTTTTTTTTTTAAACTAGAATTTTAGTATCATTATTTACAAACCCCTTAAGAATGAACGGAGTTTGAGAGCATCTTTTTGTTTATTCAAGGTGGTTGTTTCATATTTTAAACACTTGTATAGATGTCCCTTTTAACTCTACCAAAAGACAAAATTTTAGACTTGTCTTTAGAAATGGAAAGCAGACGACAAATTAAAGGTATCCCAAATGATGTTCAAATCTGCCTGTGATAGATTAGAAAACATTGTGGGAAAAGGAGAAAATTCTGGTTACCAGCATTTTCTCCTTTTCCCACAATGTTTTCAGAAGGCTGCTTCCTCAGGGTCGTTAAAACTCGTCATTGTGTGGTAAAGGGTTAATCCTTACAATACTATTAATTAAGGGAAAGAGAAGATGGATTTTTTTTAAGACGGTTCTTTACACTTCTCTTGTATGCTCTTAGAAAGCTTTGAGATTCATGTTTTTTAAAGGGGGGAATCCGTGGAAAATCTATGGTACGAAATGGTCATAAACGAAACGGTACGAAATGGTTATGGTACGAAGTGACTGCATACCAGCAAAATAACCTAAAAATAGCCATACGTCATGCATTGGAATTTCCATCATGGAGGACACAAAACGAACACGCGATGAAAAGAGTATGTTTTGTGACTTTTTGTTAACTGTGCATAAATCGGTTGGCATTGCGATCCTGTTGTCTTAAATATATGTATTGTATAATTGATAATATTGAAGTTAACCCAGCAAACAGACTGCTTTTACAGAAGTATTCTATATAAAGTTCTTTTCAAATACCAATTCCTGATCTTTGCACCTAACAAAATATGGAACAGACTGTACCCGACAGTCCACTCTAAGTAAAAATCTACATCGATTGTTGGGATGTAGGCCCTTATAAGGTTGAATTTAACTGCAGGCTTTTTCTGAATCCATTGTGCTGTACATGGTATCGCTCTGGTCTTTGACCTATGCTGTCCACTTTGCAGAGACAATCTGGACAAGAGGAAGGTTTAACCCTTTCCCAAACGAAAAATTTTGGACTGGTTCAAATTGAAAGAGTTTGCAGACGACAATTTTAAATTTGATGCAAATGGCAGAAAGGTCTCAAAAAGGGTAGAAAACACTGTGGGAAAAGGAGAAATTGCTCGTTACGAGCAATTTCTCCTTTTCCCACAGTGTTTTCAAACGACTTGCACTGCAGACACGTGAAAACTAGGGCTTGTTTGGGAAAGGGTTAACTTGACCCTTTACCACACAATGCCAAGTTTTAATGACCCTGGGAAAGAAGCCTATTGAAAACATTGTGTGTAAAGGAGAAAATGCTGGTAACCAACATTTTCTCCTTTTCCCACAATGTTTTCTACGCAATCAATAAGAATTGCACTATTTGAGCCACATTGAAATAGTCGTCTGCAGGTGCTTTCAGTTTGGACAGGGCTAAAATTTTGTTGTCTGGTAAAGAGTTAAAAATATTTGGGTCTTATTTCTACACCTAAAATGTCTGCTAGGTTTAGACAGCACTGTGATGTGGCTTATTTCAAAGACTGACCCTTCTCATTATGGGATTTAACTCTTTACAAATCAACAAATTTTTGGACTTGATCAAATTTAAAGCATACGCAGGGTATATGCATTGTTTTTGAAAAGCCCTTTTCTTCAGAGTCATTGAAAATTGGGATTGTGTGGTAAAGGATTAAACCAATGGCCTTTGATGTGAGAGGCCAAAGCTCTACTCCCACACCTTTGTCTCTTACCTCTAAGATTAAATAAAGATGGCTAGGAATGGAGAATCAGACCAATATCATAACTGATTATTGAATTAAATGTATGTTATTAATTAAAAATTACAAAGAATGTGGTAAGCATAGAAAATCGCTCAGGTAAATCAAATACTTTTTTCATTAACCCTATTACCCAACAAAATTTAAGTCATCCAAAGTCAATTCATTTGCAGACATCCAATCAAAGGTGGCTCAAATGATGGAACTTAAGTTAATAGAAGAGAACACATTATGGGAAAAGGAGAAAATGCCAGCTACCAACATTTTCTGCTTTTCAAACTATGTTTTCAAAAGATTTCTTGCTCAGACCGAGGGTTGTTAAAATTTGGGAGTGTGAAAAGGGCTCTTGTGTAAGCAAGAAATGACCGATACAAATCTATCTTATGCTATACATGTACCATTGCATGCATCTTATGAAGATCATAGTTACTTTTCCCAGAATAAAAAAAAAAATGGCTATTATAGTCTTCTGTTATTTTTATCTAACCCCAAAGGATATTTCTCAGGGACATTGATTTATCGTAAAGGTATAGACTGTAACCGATTCTGGCATTCAAGGCAACTATGATTATTCAATTTTTCTCGATTTTCGTGGATGACAATCTTAAAACCTACGCATAAAAACAAGAAATCAAATCCTCATGAGGAATCATTTCATGAGGTTACAAGTTGCAACTGCTATCTGTGTGTAGCTAATTAATTCATTGCCAAACAACAAATGTTATTATTATAGTTGTCCGAATTGAAGGGTGTCAAAGATGCCATAGATGTCTTTCAAATACTTGGGATTTGTCTTTTAACCCTTTCCCAAACGACAAATTTTGGACTGGTCCAAATTGAAAGAGTTTGCAGACGACAATTTTAAATTTGATGAAAATGGCAGAAAGTTACCAAAAAGGGTAGAAAACACTGCGGGAAAAGGGGAAATTGCTCGTTACGAGCAATTTCTCCTTTTCCCACAGTGTTTTCAAGAGACTTGTACTGCAGACACGTGAAAACCAGGGCTTTTTTGGGAAAGAGTTAAAGGATAGAAACAGTGTGAGAAAAGGAGAAAATGCTGGTCACAAGCATCTTTTTTTTTTTCCATAATGTTTTCAAAAGCCTTTTTTCGAAGGTTTTTTAACTCTTTACCAAACAACAAAATTTTAGACTAGTCCAAATTGAAAGCAGTTGCAGACAACAAAATGTGATTGAAAATTGCAATTTGTTTTGGAAAGAGTATAAACATTGTGGGGAAAGGAGAAAATGCTGGTCACCAGCATTTTCTCCTTTTCCCGCAATGTTTTTAAAAGGCTCGTTTCTCAGGGTCATTAAAAGTTGGGATTGTGTGGTAAAGAGTTAAAACACGGAATTGTTTCGTAAAGGGCTAAGATAAAAAGGTTGAACTTTTTCATGTAACCTTCATATAAATTTTCTTCCCCTGATCTATTCAAGGTAAATCAGATGCAGACTTGCTTATGGTCCCACAGGGCTGGAAGGACCCTGGCATCTCTAAAGAGGAGAACCCTCATGGAATGGTGGCTGAGTCATCATTTGTCACACTTTTTCCAAAGTACAGAGAAAAATATATAAAGGAGGTCTGGCCACTGGTGGAAAAAGACTTAAATAAATATGTATGTAATTTATAATCATTATGATTTATTCAAATAAATATGAACCATACTCTGGCAAAAGGAGGCTTGATGCATCATACCAATCAAGTCTTCACATAATTATGGATCCATAAAGTCCATTATGTCTAATCTAACAAGCCACTGATTCTTGATGTAGACTCGTCCTTAGACGTGCCGAAAACTGACCAATACATAACAGGCTGACATGGGTTGATACTTTATTATACCCCCCCAAAACTCTGTTTTTATACCCCCCAAAACTCTGTTTGGGGGGTATATAGGAGTCAGCTTGTCGGTCGGTCCGTCCGTCCGTCGGTCCGTCGGTCGGTCGGTCGGTCGGTCTGTAGCTTTTTGTCCGCTCTATTTCTCATAAACTACTGGACGAATTTTATTCAAACTTCACAGGTAGACTCAGTATCAAGCAGAGATGTGCATATGAAATGTTGGTTATGGTTCATTGATTTTTCACTGAGTTATGGCCCTTTCATGAAATTTCTTGTCCGCTCTTTTTCTCATCAACTATTGGACAGATTTGGTTCAAACTACACAAGTAGACTCAGTATAAAGCAGAGATGTGCATATCCTATTTTGGTTATGGTTTATTTAGGTTTCATGGAGTTATGGCCCTTTGATGATTCTGGACACCGTCGGTCGGTCTGTAGCTTTTTGTCTGCTCTATTTCTCATAAACTACTGGACGAATTTTATTCAAACTTCACAGGTAGACTCAGTATCAAGCAGAGATGTGCATATGAAATGTTGGTTATGGTTCATTGATTTTTCACTGAGTTATGGCCCTTTCATGAAATTTCTTGTCCGCTCTTTTCCTCATCAACTATTAGACAGATTTGGTTCAAACTACACAAATAGACTCAGTATCAAGCAGAGATGTGCATATCCTATTTTGGTTATGGTTTATTCAGGTTTCATGGAGTTATGGCCCTTTGATGATTCTGGACAAATTTCTTTCAAACTTCATGGATAGACTTTGCACTCACCAAAGATGTGCATATCATAAATTGTTCTTAGTTAATTAAATAAAATTTCCAAGAGCTAAGCCCTTTTTTGTCGTTCTCTTTATGACGGTGCCCTTGCTGAATTGATGAAAATAAATTATACTTTTGATAGAATACTTTTAACACAGCTGTCCGTCCGTTGGTCGGTCTGTAGCTTTTTGTCCGCTCTATTTCTCATAAACTATTGGACGAATCTTATTCAAACTTCACAGGTACACTCAGTATCAAGCAGAGATGTGCATATGAAATGTTGGTTATTGTTCATTGATTTTTCACTGAGTTATGGCCCTTTCATGAAATTTCTTGTCCGCTCTTTTTCTCATCAACTATTGGACAGATTTGGTTCAAACTACACAAATAGACTCAGTATCAAGCAGAGATGTGCATATCCTATTTTGGTTATGGTTTATTTAGGTTTCATGGAGTTATGGCCCTTTGATGATTCTGGACAAATTTCTTTCAAACTTCATGGATAGACTTTGCACTCACCAAAGATGTGCATATCATAAATTGTTCTTAGTTAATTAAATAAAATTTCCAAGAGCTAAGCCCTTTTTTGTCGTTCTCTTATGATAGATTCCTACACCTGTAGATAGTTAACAGTAGACTTACCATCACTAACCATCACTAGTAAGTTTTCATGTCACTTCACTTATGTCATGTCATGTCAATTTCATCTTTTCATCGGAAGTTTACTCAAATATAAGACAGATTAATCTTTCAGATATGTTTGGAAAAGGAGAAAATGCTGATTACCAGCACTTACTACTTTCTACACAAAATTGGAAAGATTAATCTTTGCAGTTACTTGGGAAAAAAATGAAATGATGATTACAAGCATTTACTACGTTCTCCACAACTATTCCAAGTCTTCAACTTGTGATGTGTTAAAATAGATACCAATACCGTACGGAAACTAACGAAAGCAACATTTTTTGCGGTTCCGCTTCGGCTTCGCTGCGGTTTCAGTGCATTCCATATTATATGACTAAAAAGGAAAACATTGTAAACATCGTGAGCAATGGCTTCTGTATTTACAATGTTTTCTTAAGTTTATTACTTTCGGTTCAGTTCAGTTACTATTACGGTTCCGATTCGGTTCGGAGGTTGCTTTCGTTAGTTTCCGTACTGTATAAGTAAGGTGTAGAGTCTGGTCAAAAACATTGCATGAAAAGACATTTGTTGTCTGCAAAACCTTTTCATTTAAACCAATCTCAATTTGTCCAGCTGGTAAAAAAAAATGTATCAAGTAAGTTTTATTCTCTCCAAGTCTTTAGTCTGTAACAAAGAGTAATTCTTTGGCAAGAAGCCATTGCAGGATATTCATCACCTTCAGTGATAGCTCTGGTATAATTGACTCTCCAGTCACTTATTTTGCATTCCTGTGACATTAATCTGTTTTGTGACAAGGACCTGTTGGGGGGTATGATCACGTTTAGTGATAGCTCTAGTTGCAAATGCATTAATTCCCCTTTCCACAGAGCATAGCTGATAATGTATGTGATATATAATTTTATGATGTTTTCAAAAAGACACATTAACTCTTTCGCAGATGGCAAAATTTTGGGCTGGACCAAATTGAAAGCCTTTGAAGATGACAAATGTAGCTCAGATGATGATTTCTGTCTTTGATAGGACAAAAAAAAAAAACATTGTGGGAAAAGGAGAAAATGCTGGTTACCAACATTTTCTCCTTTTCCTGCAATGTTTTCAGAAGCTTTCTCTTTCAGGGTCATTAAAAGTCAGGATCATGACTGTGGTAAAGATAAAACTTGAATCATGTTGACTGGTTACAGTAGTGTTCTGCCAAAGACTTTTCCGAGAGGGACGAACTTGCCGAAACAGACAAACCTTTCAAAACTCATGATACAAATATTAGACCTCCAGATAAGAGGGAGTGATAATATTCTAAATCCATCATTTCTCCCCCAAACCATATGTTGTGGGTACTCATTAGAATCGTCTCGATGAGACGATTCTAATGAGTACCCATAACATAGGGTTTAGTGGAGAGTGATTAATATTTTCAATTTTGAAATCAAAATCACTCCCTCTATCCTATCTGGAGCTCTGAGATACATGTAATTGTATGCAGAACTAGTTCTCAGCTGTGTGCACGATGATGCAACATGTCTCTAATTCAGTGTGATGTCACACAGTCTCTGCCCAGGCATAGCACTGTAACATCAGTAAATAGTGTTTTTGCAGATGGTTTATACTAAAATCACCTTAACCCTTTCCTAAACAAGCCCTGGTTTTCATGTATCTGCAGTACAAGTCTTTTGAAAACACTGTGGGAAAAGGAGAAATTGCTCGTAACGAGCAATTTCTCCTTTTCCCACAGTGTTTTCTACCCGTTTAGAGACCTTTCTGCCATTTTCATCAAATTTAAAACTGTCGTCTGCAAACTCTTTCAATTTGGATCAGTCCAAAATTTGTCGTTTGGGAAAGGGTTAAGTGAGGTCTAATGATCTATTAAGTTCAACACTTTCTTCTAGTTTGAGAAATATTCTGTTGAAAATGTCTATGAAATTGCTGTATTATGTATGTATTTTCCTCTAATTGCAAAATGCCTAGGGGTCGTGGAGTTAGTCCATAATTGCGCAGGATAATTATCCTTTTATGTAGACTGATAAAAAGCTTGTCAAAGGCATGCAAAGGTAAAACGTGAATGTTAGGCAGATGCTCTCTCTTGAGTGTACAGAAAACTTAATAGATTCAGGAACAATTGTTTGCTAAAAGCACTGTTGCTCCGTTTTCCTGAAATGATTTCAACATAACACAAGTCATTTTCATGTAATCGGAAAATTGAAATGCTGAAATGTTGGACTTGTGTGCATTACTGTAGAAAACTGGATGTAGAGACATAGATGGAAAAGAGTGATTGCTCAGTACAGTCATATTTTAACTCTTTACCAAACGACAAAATTTTACCAAACGACAAAATTTTAGACTGGTCCAAATTCAAAGGGTTTGCAGACAACAATTTTAAATTTGATGGAAATGTCAGAAAGTTATCAAAAAAGGGTAAAAAACACTGTGGGAAAAGGGGGAATTGCTTGTTATGAGCAATTTCTCCTTTTCCCACAGTGTTTTCAAAAGACTTGTATTGCAGACACGTGAAAACCAGGGCTTGTTTGGGAAAGGGTTAACTCTACCAAACAACAAATATTAAAAAAAATTTAGGCTTCTGTGACAAATCCCAAAGCGTTTGCAGACAACAAATTACATGTAGTTCAAATAGTGAAATTCGTTTTGAAAAGGGTAGAAAATATCAATGTTTGAACTTTTTTGTTATAAGTGATTAATCCTTTTGCTAGAAGGTTTTTGTAAGTGTTCTCCTGGCTCCTGCACAACCAAAAAAGGTCTGCAAATGGTAAGATCTTCAACAAGAATAATCAACAATGTTCTGTATAGATTCCAAGTATTTTACTGATCCCTTGCTTCTATATGTTTGGACGCCAAATTTTCTGGATGTCCTCCAAAATTTAATGATAATCTTCTGTTTATTTGACAGAAATCAAATGACCATGGTATGAGAAAGACTATGGAAATCCCTTGTTTTAATTGTATGATAACAGTTTTTGCTCTAGGAAAAGGTTGAGCAACTGAAAATTAATGCCCAGTTATTTAAATTCACAGATCCTGAAATATACAGTTATCTTTCTTTACAGAATTTGAAAGGGGAATTAGATTTGGTAGAGGGCTCAATGGCAGTAAAGACAACACGTAAAACATGGGATCCATACGCCATTTTAAATGCAAGAGATCTGATCAAATTGTTGGCAAGATGTGTACCATATGAGCAGGTGAGTATAAGTTATTTGCTGTCCTACAGAAGGAAGATTAAATTGACTGAATTAGGCTTTACAACATTTTCAACATTGTATCAGTCATCAGAGTTCCAGATAAGATGGAGTGATAGTATTCTAAATCCATTATTTCTCTTCCAAACCCTATGTTGTGGGTACTCATTAGAATCGTCTCGATGAGACAATTCTAATGAGTACTCATAACATAGGGTTTGGTGGAGAGTGATTAATATTTTCAATTTTGAAATCAAAATCACTCCCTCTGTCTGGAGCTCTGAGTCATATTATGGCAACAGCTGACTTTGCCATGTATGTGCTGGGTTTCATTTGTACTTTATGGGTTATGACAGAAAAATTATGTATACTGTGAAACCAATTTATCAGGAGAATACATGCCTAGATAATATCAAATAATATCATTAACCCATAACCACACAATCCCGAGTTTTAACGACCCTGATAAAGAAGCCTTTTGAAAATATTGTAGGAAAAGGAGAAAATGCTGGTAACCAACATTTTCTCCTTTTCCAGCAGTCTTTTTCTACCCTGTCACAGAAAAATTCCACCATTTCAGCCACATTTAAAATGTCATCTGCAAATGCTTTCAATTTGGGCAAGTCTACATTTTTGTTATTTGGTAAAGACTTAAGGGGGTCTATTTAATCTCAGTGAGTGGGAAATAAAATTGAAAGGAAAATATTTGCTTTTGAGATGACTTAAGCCAAAGTTAGAATTATGAGTTGGGTTTTTATTTCATGCTTTGCGATAGTTTAGCAGGAAATAATGGTTTGATAATTTCACCATTTCGACTAGTGAATCTACCGATTGAAATACTCACTGGTACAGAAATATCAATATCTTCAGAGCTCAAGATAGAGGGAGTGATGTTGATTTCAAAATTGAAAATATTAATCACTCTCCACTAAACCCTATGTTATGGGTACTCATTAGAATCCTTTCATCGAGACGGTTCTAATGAGTACCCACAACATAGGGCTTGGAAGAGAAATAGTGGATTTAGACCTCTATCACTCCCTCGTATCTGGAGGTCTGGCCTCTTTCTCAGGGGCTCTTAAAACTCAGAATTGTTTGGTAAGGAAATGTGATGTGCCTGTGTTTGTTCCATTCTATTGTAGGCTGCTAGAATCTTTGATGATGATGTTGCCTGTGACATAATCAAAATAAGCAGTTTGGTTTCAAAAAGGGAAAGGTTTGTCAAGAGAAGGCAGAGACTTATTGGTCCTAACGGCACAACATTAAAAGTAAGTTTGGGTTGGGTAGAAGAAACAAATTGAGCCATGCTCTGGCAAAAGGGGGCTTAACCCTTTACCAGACGACAAAATTTTAGCCTTGTCCAAATCGAAAGCATTTGCAGACGACAATTTCAGTAGTGGTCAAATGGTGCAATTTTTCTTTGATTGGGTAGAAAACATGGTGGGAAAGGCCTCTTACCCAGGGTTGTTAAAAGGCGGCATTGTGTGGTAAAGGGTGAATGCGTCTCCGCGATACGTGATTCGAAGCATGTGATTATGTACTTAAAGATCCATAAAATCCATTTTGTGCAACAGTCGACTGATTCACGAGGTACACTGATCCTCGGACGTACAGAGAATTGACCAACAGCGAAAAGTTTCGGCTCGGGTCAGCCTGCACAGGCTGACCTGGATCGATAATTTTCGCAGATGCATTAAGCCCCCTTTTTCCAGGGAATGGCTTAAATTAATATGAGCCCAGGCTCAGCACATTAGAAGTGCATCTAAGTTTATTTTGGGAAGAATAACAGTCAGTTCGAAACCTGGCTTGGCATGGCTGAAAATTATGGTAACTCTTTACCCAAGTGTTAACGACCCTGAAAGAGAAGGCTTTTGAAAACATGGTGGGAAAAGGAGAAAATGGTGGTAACCAGCATTTTCTCCTTTTCCCCCAATGTTTTTATTACGCTATCAAAGACAGAAATCATCATTTGAGCTTCATTTAACCTGTCGTCTGCGAATGCTTTCAATTTGGTCCAGTCCAAAGTTTTGACGCTTGGTAAAGAGTTAAAAGTGAGTGTCAGTTGTATAGAAGAAAAAATTAATATGAGCCCAGGCTCAGCACATTAGAAGTGCATCTAAGTTTATTTTAGGAAGAATAACAGTCAGTTTGAACCCTAGCTTGGCACAGCGCCAAATTAAACGTAAGTTTGGTGTGGGAAGAATGACAGTTTGCTTGAGCCGTGGCTTGTCTTAACCCTTTCCCAAACGACACATTTTGGACTGGTCCAAATTCAAAGAGTTTGCAGATGCTTTCAATTTAGACAAGGCTAAAATTTTGTCGTCTGGTGAAGGGTTAAGGGTTAAATATCATAAAACGTGTATGAAATGCTTTGCTTTCAGGCTATAGAGCTATTGACTAACTGTTATATTCTGATACAAGGGCAGACTGTGGCGGCCATGGGACCTCATAAAGGATTAAGTCAGGTATGTAAAGTGTAAATTTGTCTTGGATTTGTAGGTAATTCATTGAGGTCTACATATGTAAACATATTCTTAATGTGAAATAATTGCTTAGATTTAAAAACCTAAGTTGTGGATACTCATGCAAATTGTCTGTCCAAAGTTGGAAGTTGTGGCAGATCTAGGCTCTGTAAAGGTTAATACATATGAGCCATGCTCTGTGAAAAGGGGGCTAAATGCACCAGCCAAAAAGTATCAACCCACATCAGCCTGTGCAGGCTGACATGGGCAAAAACTTTTTGCCATCTTTGAATTTTCTGCACGTCAAAAGACCATTTTGCGTCGTGGTTCAGCTGGTTGTTAACTCTTTACCACATGACAAAATTTTAGACTGGTCCAAATTGAAAGCATTTGCAGATGACAAAATACATTCAAATGAAAAATTAAAACTTGTTTTGGGAAGGGTAGAAAACATTGTAAGAAAAGGAGAAAATGCTGGTTACCAGCATTTTTAGCTCACCTGAGCACGAAGTGCTCAGGGTGAGCTATTGTGATCACTCACCGTCCGTCGTCCGTCAGTCCGTCCGTCCACATTTTGTTGTTTACACTCTAGCATCTACAAATATTAACCAATCGGCACCAAACTTGGTCAAAATGTATATGACCATAAGATCTCGGATGAGTTCGATTATGGGTGTAATCGGACCAGAACGACTGGAGTTATTTGCCCTTGAATTAGAAAAATTGCTATATTTGACTTTGTTTACACTCTAGCACCTACAAATATTAACCAATCGGCACCAAACTTGGTCAAAATGTATATGACCATAAGATCTCGGATGATTTCGATTATGGGTGTAATTGGACTAGAATGACTGGAGTTATTTGCCCTTGAATTACAAAAATTGCCATATTTGACTTTGTTTACACTCTAGCATCTACAAATATTAACCAATTGGCACCAAACTTGGTTAAAATGTATATGACCATAAGATCTCGGATGAATTCGATTATGGGTGTAATCGGACCAGAATGACTGGAGTTATTTTCCCTTGAATTAGAAAAATTGCTATATTTGACTTTGTTCACACTCTAGCATCTACAAATATTAACCAATCGGCACCAAACTTGGTCAAAATGTATATGACCATAAGATCTCAGATGAGTTTGATTATGGGTGTAATCGGACCAGAACGACTGGAGTTATTTGCCCTTGAATTAGAAAAATTGCTGTATTTTGACTTTGTTTACACTCTAGCATCTACAAATATTAATTAATCGGCACCAAACTTGGTCAAAATATATATGACCATAAGATCTCGGATGAGTTCGATTATGGGTGTAATTCGACCAGAACGACTGGAGTTATTTGCCCTTGAATTAGAAAAATTGCCATATTTGACTTTGTTTACACTCTAGCATCTACAAATATTAACCAATCAGCATTAAACTTGGTCCAAATATATATGACCATAAGATCTCGGATGAGTTTGATTATGTGCCTGAATCGGACCAGAATGACTGGAGTTATTTGCCCTTGAATTAAAAAAATTGCTACATTTGACTTTGTTTACACTCTAGCATCTACAAATTTAAACCAATCGGCACCAAACTTGGTCAAAATATATATGACCATAAGATTTCAAATGAGTTTGATTGTAGGTCTAATAGGACCAGTTATTGCTGTGTCGTGGAAAAAGGGGGCTTGATGTATATTTTCATTGTGGACCAATATCTCTTTAACTACAGGACAAAATGTCATGAAACTTCATCTTTTTATTGTTTATTGCAAGCCACAGACAATACATAGTTATTTGTTATTATTTCATAAAACGCCATGTCATGAAAAAAGGGGGCTAAATGTTTAATTTCGTCATGGACCAATGACCATCTGTTTGTCCATCTTTCAGGACAGATATCTTCTAAAGTCCTTGACAAAAAATTCATACAGGTGTTCCTAATGATGTCCACTGATATTTATTGGTTTTTAGCTCACCTGAGCACATAGTGCTCAGGTTGAGCTATTGTGATCGATCGTTGTCCGGCGTCCGTCCGTCCGTCTGTGAACAATAACTTAAAAAATCTTCTCCTCTGAAACCGCCCAACAGATTTCCGTGAAACTTCACAGAAATGATCCTTAGGTGATGCACTTTCAGAATACTTCAAAGATTTGAATTCCATGCAGAACTCTGGTTGCCATGGCAACCGAAAGAAAAAACTTTAAAAATCTTCTTGTCCCAAACTGTAAGGGCTAGAGCTTTCATATATGGCATGTAGCATCATCTAGTGGCCCTCCACCAAAATACTTCAAATAATGGCCCTAGTGTGGAAATTGGCCCTATGTTGTGGGTTCTCGGATTTCACATAGAGATAAAGAAGGAAATCTGTAAAAATCTTCTTGTCCCAAACCGTAAGGGCTAGAGCTTTCATATTTGGCATGTAGCATCATCTAGTGGCCCTCTACCAAAATACTTCAAATTATGGCCCTAGTGTGGAAATTGGCCCTATGTTGTGGGTTCTCGGATTTCACATAGAGATAAAGAAGGAAATCTTTAAAAATCTTCTTGTCCCAAACCATAAGGGCTAGAGCTCTCATATATGGCATGTAGTATCATCTAGTGGCCCTCTACCAAAATACTTCAAATAATGGCCCTAGTGTGGAAAATGGCCCTAAGTTGTGGGTTCTCGGATTTCACATGGAGATAAGGAAATCTGTAAAAATCTTCTTGTCCCAAACCGTAAGGGCTAGAGCTTTCATATTTGGCATGTAGCATCTTCTAGTGGCCCTCTACCAAAATACTTCAAATTATAGCCCTAGTGTTGAAAATGGCCCTATGTTGTGGGTTCTCGGATTTCACATAGAGATAAAGAAGGAAATCTTTAAAAATCTTCTTGTCCCAAACCATAAGGGCTAGAGCTCTCATATATGGCATATAGTATCATCTAGTGGCCCTCTACCAATATACCTCAAATAATGGCCCTAGTGTGGAAATTGGCCCTAAGTTGTGGGTTCTCGGATTTCACATAGAGATGAAGAAGGAAATCTGTAAAAATCTTCTTGTCCCAAACCGTAAGGGCTAGAGCTTTCATATATGGCATATAGCATCATCTAGTGGCCCTCTACCAAAATACTTCAAATAATGGCCCTAGTGTGGAAATTGGCCCTATGTTGTGGGTTCTCGGATTTCACGTAGAGATAAAGAAGGAAATCTGTAAAAATCTTCTTGTCCCAAACCGTAAGTGCTAGAGCTTTCATATTTGACATGTAGCATCATCTAGTGGCCCTCTACCAAAATACTTCAAATTATGGCCCTAGTGTTGAAAATGGCCCTATGTTGTGGGTTCTCGGATTTCACATAGAGATAAAGAAGGAAATCTTTAAAAATTTTCTTTTCCCAAACCATAAGGGCTAGAGCTCTCATATTTGGCATGTAGCATCATCTAGTGGCCCTCTACCAAAATTCTTTAAATTATGGCCCTAGTGTTGAAAATGGCCCTATGTTGTGGGTTCTCGGATTTCACATAGAGATAAAGAAGGAAATCTTTAAAAATCTTCTTGTCCCAAACCATAAGGGCTAGAGCTCTCATATATGGCATATAGTATCATCTAGTGGCCCTCTACCAAAATACTTCAAATTATGGCCCTAGTGTGGAAATTGGCCCTATGTTGTGGGTTCTCGGATTTCACATAGAGATAAAGAAGGAAATCTTTAAAAATTCTTCTTGTCCCAAACCGTAAGGGCTAGAGCTTTCATATATGGCATGTAGCATCATCTAGTGACCATCTACCAAAATACTTCAAATTATGGCCCTGGTGTTAAAAATTGGCCCTATGTTGTGGGTTCTCGGATTTCACATAGAGATAAAGAAGGAAATCTTTAAAAATCTTCTTGTCCCAAACCGTAAGGGCTAGAGCTTTCATATTTGGCATGTAGCATTATGGTGTTGAGCTCAGTTGCATTTCAGGTGAGCGATTTAGGACCATCATGGTCCTCTTGTCTCCTTTTCCCACAATGTTTTCAAAAGGCTTCTTTCTCAGGGTCGTTAAAACTCGGGATTGTGTGGTAAAGGGTTAAACAAAATGGATTTTATAGATCCATAATTATGTGATGACTTGATCAATACAGTGCATCACGGAGATGCATTAGACCCCCTTCTGCCAGGGCATGGCTCCTTTTATTTGTCTCTATTCAGCTCTCCAGGTAACATATTGCTGACTGGTAGACCTAGAATGATGTCAAAAATGACTGGTATAAGTATCGAACTATGCATACATGTGCATTGTGATACAGGACATGAAAATTAGCAGTCTTTTGCAAGGCCAGTTCTATCGTACTCTGTGAATTTTCATAAAGCAAATACATGTACATGTATTTGTAGCAAGTTGGTATTAGTATACTTTTCACCTTTAGTTTGAAAAATATCTATTTTGTTGTCTTCAAAATGCTCTCAATATGAACCAGTCTACAATTTTGTTAAGAGCTGAAGCACAGCCTCTAACAGGCATCTGCATAGGTTTATATGCAAGAATACATAATCTTGGCAAAAATTTGGTTATCTGACTTGTTTCAATCTATAGCTAATATCCATGTTGATATCGAACCAAACCAAAAAAAATTTAACATGCGTTAAAAGTAAAGTCAGATCCCTCTTGGAATGACATTTAATTTTACCCCAGTTTTTTATTACTTTGTTTAATTTTCTTTTCAGGTCAGAAAAATAGTCGAAGAAACCATGAAAAATATCCATCCTATTTATAACATAAAGGTAAATAAATTGTAGTAGCCATTAACCCTTTCCCAAACAAGCCCTGGTTTTCATGTGTCTGAAGTACAAATCTTTTGAAAACACTGTGGGAAAAGGAGAAATTGCTCGTAACGAGCAATTTCTCCTTTTCCCACAGTGTTTTCTACCCTTTTTGAGAACTTTCTGCCATTTTCGTCAAATTTAAAATTGTCGTCTGCAAACTCTTTCAATTTGGACCAGTCCAAAATTTGTCGTTTGGGAAAGGGTTAACCGAACAATTCTGTGTTTGAAGACCATAAAAACAAATTCTTTCGAATCATTGTGGGAAAAGGAGAAAATGGTTGTAACAGTATATCATACTAATACACAATTTTATCATCAAAAGTAAATCATAGTATATTCTTGTAGAAGTTTTTATGTCATAAACTTAATTCATTGCGTTTTTTTTAGAGATTTCAACAATGATCTCTGCTTATGAGTCATCACCCTCATTAACCCAGGTGTGAAGTATTACCATTCATCACCCCTGGGGCATTCAATTGCGAAACCGTCATTTCTATGAATATTCATAAGATTGCAAAATACACATGATAGCCATTCGAATTTGTCGATAACATAACAATACTCTCTTGTAGTGGAGGATAATCACGTTTCTTCCATTCATATCAGTAAACCGGGTAAAACCCACATCATTATCAACGAATATGGCAGCTGCCGGTGAGCCTTCCTTCTGTGGCATTTGCCTTACGACAATCCAGGGCAGACATTATAAATCCTTGTATATAAAGGCAATTATTCAGAAATACAGTGTGCTGCTGCAGTCCTTAGGGGTATGTAGCAGGTGTGACGTCATCCTCGTTGACCCAGTTCTGATTTACTCTGTAAACTACATTCATGGATTTGATTGGTTGTAGACAAGGTAAAAATAGAAATGATGGCATGTTGTTGATAAAAATAGATTAAATTTTCTCACAGAAAAACTGAGATTACCAATCAAAATGCCTCATGAATAATTCATGAAAATGAGAAAACATACGCGAGATGACCCAGGGGCAGTGGATGTAGTTTATGGAATACATCGGAACTGGGTTAACGAGGATGATGAGTCATGTGATATAGCAGTTCATAAAATATGCTTTTTCAGTCTCTGATGATTCAACAAGAGCTGGCCAAAGATCCTGTTCTGAAAAACGAAAACTGGGACAGGTTTTTACCACGATTTAAATCCAAGACAGTGAGTAAGAGAAAGAAGCCACAGAAGATACGACAAAAGAAAGTTTACACACCATTCCCACCTCCTCAACAACAGAGTAAGGTAAGGAAAGTTTAAAACAAAGCTATTTCGGGATATTCCGTACTCCGTATCTTGTCAAATTGATCCTGCCAGCCATCTCAAACTTACAGTAAAACTGTAGTGGCCTTCACTATTAACCCACACGATCCCAAGTTTTAATGTCCCTTAACTCTTTACCACACAATCCCGATTTTTAACGACCTTGAGAAAGAAGCCTTTTGAAAATATTGTGGGAAAAGGAGAAAATGCTGGTAACCAGCATTTTCTCCTTTTCCCACAATGTTTTCTATCCTTCCCAGAACAAATTTCATTTTTTCAGTCACAATCATTTTGTCGTCTGCAAATGCTTTCAATTTGGACTAGTCGACATTTTTGTCGTGCGGTAAAGAGTTAAGGTGAAGGCTTTTGAAAACATTGTACAAAAAGGTAACCAGCATTTTCTCCTTTTTCCCCACAATGTTTTCTACCCTTCCAGCAACAAGTTCCATTATAACTCACCTTTATTTTGTCATCTGCGAATGCTTTCAGTTTTGACAAGTGAAAAATTTTGTGGTTTTGTGAAGAGTTCAGCAAATTACCTGTATAAAGGAGGCATAGATTAAGTTCCTAGAGAAAGCATGTATGTTAAAACACACCTGTACTAAGCAAGCACCTGTCTTGATCCTTTACTACACGATTCTGAGTTTTAATTACCCTGAGGGAAAAAGGCTTTTTTTAAACATTAGGCCAAAACAAATTATTTATGTGATTCCGGTTACCTGGCCATGTCTAATTTTTTATGCCCAACCCTAAACATTTTTTTTACCAGTTGATCGTTTAATATTTTAACCCTTTACCACAGAATCCCGACTTTTAACGACCCTGAGAAAGAAGCCTTTTGAAAACATGGTGGGAAAAGGAGAAAATGCTGGTAACCAGCATTTTCTCCTTTTCCCACAATGTTTTCTACCCTATCAATTACAAAAATCATCAATTAAGTTACATTTAATTTGTCGTCTGCAAAAGCTTTGAATTTGGTCTAGTCCAAAATTTTGTCGTTCGATAAAGAGTTAATACACCATAATGTTCCTTATTGACCTCACCCCTTGTTTTTTTTTTTCAAACTAAAGATGAGCTTACCAGATGGCAAATCCATCAATAAGGTTGAAATAAATCAGCTGGAATAAACTTAAGGTGTGGACATAATCCTTATAACTTCACGAACTGATGTCATTAACACCTGACTATCCCAAATATACATACACTACTGATAACATTATAAATTTCATTGTACAAAAAAATTTGTCAAGCAATTTTTAAAAGCTTTAAGGAAGTGAAAGAATAGGAGACAAGTGTCCAATATTAATCACGAATGCTGTTTAATGACCGGATGAATCATGATTGGCAGTAAAATCGATATTCTGCATAAAATGGATAGGTGCACTGGCTGCTTTAATGTAATTAAAATAATTTTAAAAATGTAAAACACCACACATACCATTAACCCTTTCCCAAACAAGCCTTGGTTTTCACGTGTCTGCAGTACAAGTCTTTTGAAAACACTGTGGGAAAAGGAGAAATTGCTCGTAACGAGCAATTTCTCCTTTTCCCACAGTGTTTTCTACCCTTTTTGATAACTTTCTGCCATTTTCATCAAATTTAAAATTGTCGTCTGCAAACTCTTTCAATTTGGACCAGTCCAAAATTTATTGTTTGGGAAAGGGTTAAAAAGACAAACAAAGACTCTAGTATGATTGTAGAAATGTCCTCCTGTACCCAAATTTAAAGAATTATTGTCTATATTATTTTCAGATCGACAAGGAACTTGAGACGGGAGAATATTTCTTAAAAGATGAAGAGAAAGAAGCAAGAAGAAGAGCTGAAAGAAGGGTAAGTTTAAGAGGTGATCAAGATTAGACTGCATATTCTGTGCAGTCTCATCATGTATCTACACAGTACCATGTTTTGAGGGAAATTCTAGTCTGAGCATTCCTTAAAGGAGAGACTTCCCTTGATTCCTTTCCAACATTGTACACGTCGTGGTTATGGCATTACTTGGGAAAAATGTAGATAGAAGTTGTTGGAAAAAAGATAGTGGACTGCATTGGTGATAAAGGAGAAATTGCCCGTTACAAGAAAATGCTAATTTTTCCATGTTTTCAAAACCTGTACCATCCTTATTTAACCCTTTCCCAAACGACAAATTTTGGACTGGTCCAAATTGAAAGAGTTTGCAGACAACAATTTTAAATTTGATGAAAATGGCAGAAAGGTCTCAAAAATGGTAGAAAACACTGTGGGAAAAGGAGAAATTGCTCGTTATGAGCAATTTCTCCTTTTCCCACAGTGTTTTCAAAAGACCTGTACTGCAGAAACGTGAAAACTAGGGCTTGTTTGGGAAAGGGTTAATACTTACTAGAAAAGTTTATTGCAATCCAAAACCCTTTACTAAATAATCCAGCGTTTAATCCTTTACCAGACGACAAAATTTTAGCCTTGTCCAAATTGAAAGCATTTGCAGACGACATTTTCACTGTGGCTCAAATGGTGCAATTTTTCTTTGATAGGGTAGAAAACATGGTGGGAAAAGGAGAAAATGCTGGTTACCAGCATTTTTCTCCTTTTCACACAATGTTTTCAAAAGGCTGCTTTCCCAGGGTCGTTTGTGCGATTGTGCGGTAAAAGGGTTAAATGACCCTTTTGAAAAAGACTTTTGGAAAGGCACAAGTAAAACATTTGTCCACAGTGTTTTCTAATCTTTTAATGGTAAATCCCTTCATTTGGTAGGCAGCATATTCTCTTTTTCCCACAATGTTTTCTACCCTTTCAAAGACAAATCACATCATTTGAGCCACATTTTAACCCTTTGCCAAACAGTCCGGGGTTTTCACGGCCCTGGAGAAGAAGGCTTTTGAAAACATTGTGAGAAAAGGAGAAAATGCTGGTAACCAGCATTTTCTTCCTTTTCCCACAATGTTTTCTACTCTATCCGAGACCTTAAGCTCATGTGTATCAATTTTGAAAATTGTCATCAGCAGATGTTTTCGATTTGAAAAAAGACTGAAATTGTTCGTTTAGGAAAGGATTTATTGCAGCCTGCAAATGCTTTCAATTTTGACAAGTGTCAAATTTTGTCTTCTGATAAAGAGTTAATGCATTTAGACTTGCACATCTGTCTTTTCTGTCAGAGCATTTCAGACTGGGACTAAGTCACCATTTTACCTTGGCTAATAATTCACGTATAGTCATCAAGGTATAGTTATAGCCCTGTATTTGTCTGTGTTATGGTTGCCATGCAAAGAATTTGATGTTTTGATGTTTTGTCAGATCTCAATTATTACTGAAGCTATCTAATTCAAACTGGGGCTCCTTGTTTTCAGAAGGCAAAACTATGCCAGAAGGGTAGGTAATTCTCAACACATTTTTTGGCACAGTTATGCCCCTTTTTGGACTTTATACTAAAAAATTACCCATAGCCAAGCTTTGGCACCTGCATTAAGTGCCTTGTTTGATAGTTCTAGTCAATATGTATTTTATGAACTCTTTACAACTCGTTGAAATGTTTGACTTGTCCAAATTGAAAGCATTTGCAGACAACAAACTAAATTTGGTTGAAGTTGTATGAGAATGGGTAGTAAAGTCTCTGGGAAAAGTAGAAAATGCTGGTTACCAGCATTTTCTTCTTTTCCCACAATGTTTTCAAAAGCCTTCTCCTTCAAGGTTGTTACAACTCAGGATTGTTTTTTATGTTTCAGGAAAAGGAGAGAGCATCTGGTGGTGCACCCAGTAAAAGAAAAGTGGAGAAAGCAAAAGCATTTATTCCACCTGAGGAAAAACCTTCAGAGCCCAAAAAACAGAAAACTGAGAAGACATCTGTGGATATTGAAAGTTTAAAGAAAAAAGTCAAGAAAGCCATGGTAATGATTTTATTCTTTTTTAACCCTTTACCCTACAGTCCTAAGTTTTAACGAGCCAGAGATTGAAGGCTTTTGAAAACATTGTTATAAAAGGAGAAAATGCTGGTAACCAGCATCTTCTCCTTTTTCCCCACAATATTTTCTACCGCTTCTAAAACAAATACAATCATTTGAGCCACATTTGTCATCTGCAAGTGCCTTTAGTTTGGACAAGTCTAAAATTTTCTTGTTTAGTAAAGAGTTAACTCTTTATCAAACAACAAAATGGAAGACTTGCCTATCTCTTTACCACACAGTCATGGGTTTTAACAACCCTGAAGAAGAAGCCTTTTGAAAACATTGTGGGAAAAGGAGAAAATGCTGGTAACCAGCATTTTCTCCTTTTCCCACAATGTATTCTAACTTTCCCAAAACAAATTTCAATTTTTGAGTCACATTTGTCATCTGCAAATGCTTTCAATTTGGGCAAGTCTAAAATTTTGTTGTTTGGTAAGGAGTTAAATATTGAAGGCTTTTGAAGATGGCAAATTGAGTGTGCCTCAAATGGTCAGATTTCTTTTTGCAAAGTGAGAGAACATTGTGGGAAAAGGAGAAAATGCTGGATAGTCTATACACTCTGATCTTGGATCTGCACTGAACTGCTATTTTGTAAGATATCCTGACTCAAAAAGCTTTAAAATTGCAATATCTGTGTTTAAATTCTTTACAAACAACATAAGACATGCAATAGACTGATCCATATTGCAAAAGGAATATGGCCCGCGAAATACGAAATGAGACCTGCAAACATTTGTGTTAAGTGCCGTCTCAAATTAGCCTGCGCAGTCCGCGTAGGCTAATCTGAGAAGGCACTTTACGACTACATAAGATTTTTTCATACAGTAGACTTTCGTGAAACAGAAAATCGCACAAATACGGGAAGTGTGGTCTCTGATTAGTCAGTGATCCGGCACACTTTTATGCGTATGTCTGAAGGCTCCTTTTCGTGCGTTGCATGCCAAATGAGGCTCAAAATGTGGCTTGGAAAGAGTAGAAGTCATTGTAGGAAAAAGAGAAAATGCTGATAACCAGCATTTTTCCTCTTTTGCCATATTTTTTGGTACCTTTTTACCTCAGGGTTGTAAAAACATAGGACTTTTTAGCAAAGTCTTAAAACTACAAGACTGTATTTCTCAAAGGATTTATGTTCCCCTCCACAGAAAAAGAAGACCTGATGAACAGTGAGGCTGTCAGAAGAGCACCATCTTACCATTCAGCTTCAGGAAATACAAACACACATGAGATTCTGCAGTGCTATTTCCTAAATACTAAATAGATCTTTTGCTAAAGTTACTGTAGGTAGTAGAACCAGTGCTTGGGCTGCCAGTCGAAATTATCGGCATTTGTCAATTATTTAACTCTTTACCAAATGACAAAATTTTGGGCTGTACCAAATTGAAAGCATTTGTGGATGACAACGTAAATGTAGCCCAAATGATGATTTCTGTCTTTGATAGAGTAGAAAACATTGCGGGAAAAGGAGAAAATGCTGGTTACCAGCATTTTCTCCTTTTCCCACAATGTTTTCAAAAGGCTTCTCTTTCAGGGGCGCTAAAACTCAGGATTGTGTTGTAGAGGGTAAATTCTAGGAACTGAAGGTGATATCTATATTCTGTAGAGTTACAGGCCACTCGTTACATCCTGAAACAAATCTACAGCGGACAACTTTAAAAATCTTCTTAAAACGTGAACAATCATTACGGTTTTGTACATAAATACATGTGAAAACAATGTTACAGAAGGAGAGGCAGCTTGTTACTGGCAATCTACTCTATTTACCTCAGTGTTTTTAAAAATGGTCCAGTTTAATTAATGAAATGGTGTTTTACGCCACTTGCAACATTATGCCTCTTACAACATTACTTCAGTCGATATATATCAAGGTGACAGCTTGCTTATCTACATTTGCCCTGGATTTCACCAGTGCTAGGCTACGGCTCTTAAGTGTCTTGCCTAAGGACACTACCAATTATTTTCAGTGGAGCCCAAACCTCAGTCCTCCAGGTTATGAGTCTTGTGCTTTACCACTGTCCAAAGGACCCTAAAAAAAGTAATCTTTAACAGGTTATGATTTAACAAATATGATGAAAATGATAGTACCGGTAAGCAAAATAAGTCAATAGCAGTGATAGATTGATTGATTGATTGTATGGTGTTAAATGCCATTTTCAACATTATTTCAGTTATATCACGGCGGCCAGTGCACCTGTCCATGCTTTCCTGGAGTTTCGTACACCAGTACTACACACAATATTCTTTCCAAGCCACTGGCTGCTTTCCCATATAACCATCGTCGAAACAATGGTCAGCGGTGAGAGAGGAATAAATACTGTCGCAATGACTATCATCAATCCTCAGAGAGAAATTGGCCAAGCCAACTGGCGAACCAGCGATCCCATTCTCAAGTCCTGTACACTACCGACTGAGCTACCGGGGCATGGCAGCAGTGATAGCAGGAAGACCAGCAAGACATGGTAGCAGAAATATATGTTGTTGATACAAAGAGAAGTATTTACTCCACCACATACCCAGTAATTGTAGATGTCAGAAAACTGAAAAGATGAGCAAACAACAGATGATGGCATTTGTCTTTGAAAGAGTTGAAAACGTTCTGGGAAAAAAGGACAGAATACTGGGACAGGATATTGCCTCCAAGACAGATTATCCTGGCCATTCAGAAGGTTAACTGTGAAAGCGCCAAATAAACCTAACAGAATTTTTTATCCCAGAAATGGGACCTAAATAATCGCAATTTCATGGTTCCTTTTGTCTGCAGTGCATCAGCAAAGTTGACAGTGTAGATCAAAGATCAGGCTGCACATTTTGTGCTGTCTGATCTTGATCTACACAGTCTGCAAAGGTAACTATAGTTGTGAAAGGCGCTTTAAGGGTTAATCTTGAATCTTTTGAATTAACCCTTTAACCCACACAACAAAAAATTCTGATTTGTCTGAATTCAAAGCATTTTCAGACCACAAATTAAATCTTGCTATGGTGGTGGGATTGAATGTTGAAAAGAAAAAAAAGAAAACATGGGAAAAGGAGTAAATGCTGGCTACCATGATTTCGAAACGCCTGTTTCTCAGGGTTGTTGAATTTTGGGATTGTCTGGTAAAGGGTTAAAACACTTTTTTGATTGGCTGATCTCTGAACTTTGTTTTGTCATGGCTATTTTTGTCAGTATGTCATTCAAGATATTTGATGTTCCAGATTAAAAAAAACAGGCTGCATATTTTCCTCAGTTTCATATGTCTATTTGATATTTCATTTTGCCATTTTGTTTTGTTTGTCATTTGTCCATACTTCCTTATCTATATCTTTTTGATAATTAAAAGTAAAGTTGTTAATATTCTACATTTTGAGTTTTTGTTTTCAACTCATTAGCTCCTTACCACACAATCCAGAATTTGAATGATCCGGACAAGGAAGGCTTTTGAAAGCATTGTAGGAAAAGGAGAAAAACTTGCTGATGTTGTTTTACCACAGACTTTGGAAGAAAGATTTGTGTGTATGACTGGGATTTTATGCTGCTTTTAACAGTATTTCAGTCATGGTGACAGCTTACTTGATAATATATTTCCCCAATACTAAGATTTATTATATACCTGTAGATGATCTGAGTAAAATACGGGCAATTTTTAACTTTACAATACAACTCAATGGTAATTTTTTCTGTATCCGCCTAGTAACGTGTGTATAACATAATCGCGTACATGGACTACTTCTGTTTAACCCTTTTCCAAACGACAAATTATGGACTGGTCCAAATTGAAAGTTTGCAGACGACAATTTAAAGTTTGATGAAAATAGCAGAAAGTTATCAAAAAGGGTAGAAAACACTGTGGGAAAAGGAGAAATTGCTCGTTATGAGCAATTTCTCCTTTTCCCACAGTGTTTTCAAAAGACTTGTACTGCAGACACGTGAAAACCAGGGCTTGTTTGGCAAAGGGTTAATAATGTTTGGGACTTTCAACCTTTAACGTTCACGGCTAGCATGACAAAGCTAGCATGATGAAGCATGAAAACCCTATTTATCAGTATATTTATAGATATACTTTGTTATTTGTCATCTACCGTTTTTCAAAAATCGTTTTTATGCCGAACATAATTTTGTCCGATACCAATGCCCATTACATGAACGTGTGTTGTTTCCGAAGGGTATTTCTAAAAATTACTGGACAGTATACTTGTGATTTCAGCATTGCAATTAATAATCACAAACTTGACTCGCATCCTGTGTTGAAAATGGAATACAACGTACTGTTCTTGACAATGACAGTGAATAACAACCACCGACAACCTTTTCAGTGTTTAAGAAATTGTTTTTAAGGCACTGTTTCTGTTTATTTTCTTGTAGCGGCTCGAACAGCAACCGCCATATTTACCGTTATCTATGTATATTCATCTGCCATGACTATTGTGCATACACGTACAATAAAATGTAGTTCTTTGATTTTTCGGTTATTAGTCCCCTACCGGCAAAGCCGAAGGGGACTTTAAGTTTGCACTCCGTCTGTCCATCTGTCCGTCAGTCCAGCAATTCAGTTTTCCGGACTTTTTTTCTGAACGCTGGTACATATTGAGCTGAGTTTTGGTGTGTACATGTAAGTCACCCACCATCACTTACAGATCAAGTTCGACTTTCATTCCGGTCCACTGGTTTTTCACGGATTTACGGGCCTTGGACTTCAAAATTTCACTGATAAATCAGTTTTCCGGACTTTTTTCCTAAAGGCTGGTAAGTATTGATCTCAGATTTGCTGTGTAACTCAACCACCATGACTTACAGATCAAGTTCGACTTTCGTTCCGGTCCACTGGTTTTTCACAGATTTAGGGGCCTTGGACTTACAAAATTTCACTGATAAATCAGTTTTCCGGACTTTTTTTCTAAATGCTGGTAGATCTTCACCTGACTTTTGCTGTGTAAGTCAACCACCATGACTTAGAGATCAAGTTCAAGTTTCGTCTTGCTCCACTGCTTTTTCACGCATTTACAGGCCTTGGACTTACAAAATTTCACTGATAAAACATTTTTCCGCACTTTTTTTCTAAACGCTGCTACATATAGAGCTGATTTTTGGTGTGTAAGTCAACCACCATGACTTACAGATCAAGTTCGAGTTTCGTCCCGCTCCACTGCTTTATGACGCATTTACAGGCCTTGGACTTAAAAAATTTCACTGACATGCCAGCGATACATACGGCCAGTAGAGGACTGTGTATTGCTATGCAGTACTATTTACGGGCCTTGGACTTACAAAATTTCACTGATAAAACATTTTTCCGCACTTTTTTTCTAAACGCTGCTACATGTAGAGCTGATTTTTGGTGTGTACATCAACCACCATGACTTGCACACCAAGTTCGACTTTCGTTCCGGTCCACTGGTTTATCATGGATTTACGTGCCTTGGACTTACAAAATTTCACCGATAAATCAGTTTTCCGGACTTTTTAGTCCCATACCGGCGAAGACGAGGGGGACTTTAGGTTTGCACTCCGTCTGTCCGTCAGTCCGGCAATTCAGTTTTCCAGACTTTTTTTCTAAACGCTGGTACATATTGAGCTGAGTTTTGGTGTGTACATGTAAGTCACCCACCATGACTTACAGATCAAGCTCGACTTTCGTTCCGGTCCACTGGTTTTTCACGGATTTACGGGCCTTGGACTTGCAAAATTTCACTGATAAATCAGTTTTCCGGACTTTTTTTTCTAAATGCTGGTAGATATTCACCTGACTGTTGCTGTGTAAGTCAACCACCATTACTTACAGATCAAGTTTGAGTTTCGTCCCGCTCCACTGCTTCATGACGCATTTACGGGCCTTGGACTTACAAAATTTCACTGATAAAACATGTTTCCGCACTTTTTTTTTCTAAACGCTGCTACATATAGAGCTGATTTTTGGTGTGTACATCAACCACCATGCTTTACACATCAAGTTCGAGTTTCGTCCCGCTCCACTGCTTTTTCACGCATTTACGGGCCTTGGACTTACAAAATTTCACTGATAAACCATTTTTCCGCACTTTTTTTTCTAAACGCTGCTACATATAGAGCTGATTTTTGGTGTGTACATCAACCACCATGACTTACAGATCAAGTTCGAGTTTCATCCCGCTCCACTGCTTTTTCACGCATTTACGGGCCTTGGACTTACAAAATTTCACTGATAAAACATTTTTTCGCACTTTTTTTCTAAACGCTGCTACATATAGAGCTGATTTTTGGTGTGTACATCAACCACCATGACTTACAGATCAAGTTTGAGTTTCGTCCCGCTCCACTGCTTTTTCACGCATTTACGGGCCTTGGACTTACAAAATTTCACTGATAAAACATTTTTCCGCACTTTTTTTTTCTAAACGCTGCTACATATAGAGCTGATTTTTGGTGTGTACATCAACCACCATGCTTTACACATCAAGTTCGAGTTTCGTCCCACTCCACTGCTTTTTCACGCATTTACGGGCCTTGGACTTACAAAATTTCACTGATAAACCATTTTTCCGCACTTTTTTTTCTAAACGCTGCGACATATAGAGCTGATTTTTGGTATGTACATCAACCACCATGACTTACAGATCAAGTTCGAGTTTTGTCCCGCTCCACTGCTTTTTGATGCATTTACGGGCCTTGGACTTACAAAATTTCACTGATGAAACATTTTTTCGCACTTTTTTTCTAAACGCTGCTACATATAGAGCTGATTTTTGGTGTGTACATCAAACACCATGACTTACACATCAAGTTTGAGTTTTGTCCCGCTCCACTGCTTTTGACGCATTTACAGGCCTTGGACTTAAAAAATTTCACTGACATGCCAGCGATACATACGGCCAGTAGAGGACTGTGTATTGCTATGCAATACTATCAGAATGCTTGTTCATATTGATTTTGTGATGTTTCTTTACAGTTATACTGGTGAGGTATATAAGAAAAGGAATATTACAACAGTCTGCATTTCTGCGTTGAGTGTGTAAAGAGATGCACATCGGATTCGACCTTCGGGTCTCATCTGATACGCATCTCTTTACACACGCAACTCGACATGATCCGACCACTCAGAAATGCAGACTGTTGTAATATTCCATATAAACCTATACAGTCCCTTGCACAAGAATACACTCGCACTAGATCTGCCATCCCAAAAAGAAAATGAATTGGAATTTCCCGGTTACAAATTCAACATCATAACCCTTAACCAAACTATCTTGTGTTTTGAGGGCCCTGAAAAAGGTTATGGAAATCATTGTGGGAAAAGGACAAAATGTGGGTAACAAGCACTTTTTCCTTTCTCTGTTTTAACACTTTCAAATTTCACTAAGCCATATTTAATTTCTCATCTGAAAATGCTTGCAACCATGGGCTGTCTACATTTTGGTGTTTGAGCTAAATCCTCAAGTATATCTGACACATTTTCAGTCCAGAATAAAAATCCTAATAAGAGCAACATCAAGGTTACTGTTGTCCTGAGTGTCTCAGCAAGCAGACAGTGTAGATCAGTGATCTAACGGCATGTTTTGTGCAGTCTGATCTTGATGTGAAATGGCTGCAAAGGCAAATAAGTAATGAAAAGACACCACACAATACCACACAATTCAGACTTACTAACCCTGAAAAAATATCTTTTGAAAACATGGGAAAAGGAGAAAATGCTGGTGATTAGCATATTCCCCTTTTCCCACAATGTTTTTTACCCTTCCAAAAATGTTTTTGAGTAACAGTTTCAGGTGCTTGGTCTTCTGCAAAAACTGTGAATTTGTACAAGTTTTCTAATATTTTGTCATTCAGTTAAGGGTTAACACTTAGCCACAGAGGACCACACAGCCCTCCCCCACCCCTTGGAAAATGAAACAAAAAAAGGAGACAGAAAGTCTAGAGATCGGAAAATCAAAACTGCGTAACAACATTTTGTTGCAACCAAATTTACTTAAAAAGTAACAAAACAGTAGTCATGTAGAAAATAAACATAGAATACATGTAAGTTTTAAATAGATTTCCAAATATTTTCATAAGCGTTAAACATTTTTTCCAATATTTGATTAACCCTTTACCATACAATTCCAACTTCTGACAACGATGAGAAAGAAGCCCTTGGAAAACATTGTGGGAAATGGAGAAAATGGTGGTAATCAGCATTTTCTCCTTTTCCCACAATGTTTTCTGCCTTTTCCAAAACAAGTTTTGACTTTTCAGGCACATTTATTTTGTCGTCTGCAAATGCTTTCAATTTGGACTAGTCTAAAATTTTGTCATTAGGTAAAGAGTTTTCTAACAAACATATTGTTGTTTCTCATCAGATTCCCTTGTGACATCTTTAAGTACAAAATGTGGCTTCTCTTTCTACAATATTTTGAGTCCATTGTAGTCTTTTTTTTTTTTTTTTCTTTCGTGTCTTGTACCTGTTTATGGCAAGTCTAACATTTCATGATAGAACCATACCTCTGAATATGATCAGGAGTGATGGCAATGATTTGTTTCTAGAGATCTACTTTAACCCTCTACCACATGATCCTGACTTTTAATGACCCTGTGACAGAAGCCTTTTTAAAACACTGTGAGAAAAGTAGAAAATGCTGGTAACCAGCATTTTCTCCTTTTCCACAATGTTTTCTACCCTTTCCAAAACAAATTTCAATTTTTTAGTCACATTTATTTTGTCGTCTGCAACTGCCTTCAATTTGGACCAGTCTAAAATTTTGTTTTTTGGTAAAGAGTTAAATGAATGCCATCATTTTTAAAAACCCTAATATTTAAATTTTAAGCCTTTACCAAACATTCCTGTGGATTAGCAACCAAGAGAGAGGTAGCTTTTGAAAACGCTATGAGAGTAAGAGAAAATATCAGTGACCATTGTTTTCCCACAATACTTTCTACTCTTAACAAGAGGGCCAAGATGGCCCTGTACTGCTCCACTGGTTGATAAGTACAAACCATACATACCAAACATTACAATTCTAGGCCTAATGGTTTCAACAGAGAAGACCTCCAAAAACCCATGTGAAATATGTGACGAAGGGAACAGCCATTTTTGACCATTAAGCTATAATTACTTGAATCCTGCTAGAGATCCACAAGATAGAGCCACATGCCAAATAATACCTGTCAATGCCATATGGTTATAAAATAGCATATTTTTAAAATTTCCTCAATATAAAGCCCCTGTAAAATATGAGACCCTGGAGGTGGGGCTAACTCTAATCCCAGGGCTAATTTGTGAAAAAGTCATCCAAATTTGGTAGCCTTAGGATTTACGGTAAGGAACAAGAAAATTTTTTAGAGTTTTTACTCTATAAGCACATGTTACATTTATGACCCATGGGGTGGGACCAATTCTGACATCAGGGCCTTAATTTGAAAAATTTTGGAAGTGGCCTGATGATATTCACAAAATATTACAGCTGTATCTCAAAGTCAGGACCAAGAAGATCTTTAAAGTTTTCACTATATAAGCCTATGTAAAACTGCAACTTCTAAGGTGGGGCCAATTTTGACCCCAGGGCTATAATTTGAACACCTTTGGTAGAGGTCCATTAGATAAATATACGTGCAAAATTTGGTAGCCCTAGGTATTCTGGCAAGGAATGAGAAGAATTCTTGAAGTTTTGACTATCTAGGACCATGTAAAACTTGTGACTGTCAGGGTGTGGCCAATTTTGACCCCAGGGCTATAATTTGGACTATCTTGGTAGAGGTCTACTAGATAAAGCTACATGCAAAATTTGGTAGCCCCAGGCCTTATGGTTAATAACGAGAAGATTTTCAAATTCTTCACTACGTAAGCCACTGTAAAACTTGTAATCCCAAGGTAGGGCTATTTTCTGTTGTACCTTAGTAGAGGTCCATTTGATGAAGCTACATGCCCCAGGCCTCATGGTGTAGAACCAGAAGACTTTTATTAAAGTTTATGCTTTATATGCCCATGTAAAACTTGTGACCCCAAGGCTATAATTCAAAGATACTTGGTAGAAGTCCATTAGATGAAGCTACATATGAAATTTGGTAGCACTAGGCCTAGAACCAGAAGATTTTTAAAGTTTTCCTGATACAAGCACATGTAAAACTTGTGACCCGGGGTTAATTTTGACCCCAGGTTTATAATTTGGAGAAACTTGGTAGAGGTCCATCAGATGAAGCTACATGGCAAAATTGGTAGCTGTAGGCCTTATGGTTTCTGACAAGAACATTTTCAATATTTTTCAGTTTTGTTGCCATGGCAACCAGTTTTTAAAGGAATCAAATTATTTTAAGAAAGTCTGATGTGGACCATGGCATGATCATTTCTGTGAAGTTTGGCCAAAATTGGAAGATGTTCGAAATATAAGTTAATGCGTGCATGCAAGCATACATGCACGCACGCATGCACAAATGACAGACACAGGGTCATGACATAAGCCTGCTGGCCTTTGGCCAGTGAAGCTTAAAATACCAGTTCCATCAATTTAGTCATGAGTTGAATAATTTGTTGTCTGCAAACACTAATTGTAAGCAACATGTCATTGAAAATTTTGTCATTTACTCGAGTTCAAGATCTCATTTCTGTTACAAAAGCAAACAAAATCGTGCTCAGTGCTTCATCACATTTACCGATTTCAAACTCCTCCATATTGCATACATTTGCAGACAGCACATTAAATTCAACTCAAACAACGGGATTTATCATAGCAAGGGTACAAAACATGGGTAAAGGAGAAAATGCTGATTACAATCATTTCCTCCTATTCCCATTATGTTTTCAAAATCCTTTTTTTCAAAATCTTTTTTTTCTAATGGTCATTCAAACACTGCACTGTTTGGTAAAGGATTATATAGACCACTGCCATTTTTGAAAGTACTGTGGCAAAAGCAGAAATTATTAATAAGAAGCATTTTTCCTTTTACCAAAATGTTCTTATTTATTCATGTATTAAAACTTAATTCATATTGACTAAACATATTTTGCACGGATTTCTTTTGACAGCTGCAAATTTTTGTTAGGAAGGTAAATAGTTAAAGTTTGAGGGGGTGGGGCATTATTATACAGTCTATTGTAACAGGTTTGGGAGAGATAAGGGTATTGTGAAGGGATGTGATAATACACATAAATCACGAACAACGCTATGTGATAGATAATGGATAGGGTGATAAGTTTATGAGCCATGCTCTGGCAAAAGGAGGCTTAATGCATCTCCGTGATGCGTCATACCAAGCAAGACTTGACATGATTAGAAATCCATTATGCCTGACAGCCGACTATATCATTAAAGTAGACTGGTCCTTTGACATACAGAAAATTGATCAATAGCGAAAAGTTTCCGCTCAGGTCAGCCTGTGCGGACTGCGCAGGCTGACCTGGGTCGATACTTTTCGCTAATGCATAAAGCCCCTTTTCACACAGCATGACTCATAATATTTTGTTCTACCTACTTGTATGAATTAACAGTTACACTGTTTTTACTTTTGATCACAAAATCTAAAGCTAGTAAGACGAAAATACTGAAACATACTGTAAACCTTTAGCAAACAAAACTATGATTTTGTGGTCTGGTAAAGGTTACAAATCCTTCATTAGGAATTACTTCAAGCTCATGCCTTCAGCTTTCTACATATAAAGAATAGATGGTTGGTGTCTTGGATGGGTTAACTTTATCACACAAGGCGGAGGAATTTATCCCGGTGAGCTGAAGGCGAACCGGATAAATTTTGTAGCCAAGCCCGATAAACTTAACCCATCCAAGACACCAACCATCTATTCTATTTATCCTGTCACACAGTGTAAAGGTACAAAACAAAACAAAACAAAACAAAACAAAACAAACAAACAAACAAACACAGAAACATTAATATAAGGACTGCACCTTCAATAAATTTCTGGAGCAGAGCCCGATAAACTTTCCCAGTCAAAGACACCAACCATCAATTTTATTTATCCTGTTTCCCATTTATAATCCAAAATCTGACTAAATTGAGTATTTCGCTCGAAATAAAGCACACATTGACATCTCTCTCAATATGAGAAAATTTTTAGAAAAAAATGAACAGCTGTGTTAAGCCCTCTGGACATAATGCAGCTGCAATAATGACGTCATAAATGATATTTACTATGTCATAAACGTGATGTACATCCGCAGAATAATGTTGTGGCCAAGGAGACAATTACAATTGATATTTCTGTGTTAGTGTTTTCAACATGGATTTAACAGACAACAAAAGCAGAGTATTCATGTTTTCATGAATTTTAACCCTTTCCCAAACGATAAATTTTAGACTGGTCCAATATGAAAGAGTTTGCAGACGACAATTTTAGATTTGATGAAAATGACAGAAAGTTCTCCAAAAGGGTGGAAAACACTGTGGGTAAAGGAGAAATTGCTCATTACGAGCAATTTCTCCTTTTCCCACAGTGTTTTCAAAAGACTTGTACTGCAGACACGTGAAAACCAGGGCTTGTTTGGGAAAGGGTTAAGCTGCATTTCTTTCATTACTCAAAAAAAAAAAGTTTGGACTGGTCACATGACAAACTAGCCTAATAAACCTTGATCATGTGACCATGTGACCAACTGACATAATAAACCAAGTCACATGGTCAATTGACCGCATATCACCAAGTTTATGTGACCCCATGTTATACGACAGGATTTATAGGATGTGACAGGATAAAATTAGTTGGCAAATAAATTGACCAAAACTGAAGCATGTTAAATTATGAATGGTGAAAGAATAAAACAATTACTCATTATCAGAAGCGCCATTTTTCGGAAAAAAAAAAAAAAAAAAAAAAAAAAAGTAAAGCAGTTTGCAAATATGGATTTATCTGAGACTTTGACACACATACAAAGCAGGATTTTTGACAAGTCGTATCAACGGGACATAACTGAAAATATACTTGGAAGTGGTACAAGGAGAACTTGTACTATTTCCAAGTATATGACATATACAGCTTAGCCAAATGAATTTAACTTTTCAGTTAACAGAATACAATTCTTTCATATTGGGCAAGTCCATTTTTTTGTCATCTGGTTATGAACTAAAGATACACAGCCAGAGAGAAAAAAAACTTTTAAAACTTTAGGGTGTAGAATGGCTCTGACTTTGGTCAGCTGTGTAAGCACAGATTAATTACCAATATATGTGGTATAAGGGATACAGAAATTCAAGATTTGTTCCCATATTAACCAGACACAACTACAGTGATTTCTTTGAAGGCTGCCAAAAAATGAAATGCATTTTCCATCCGTCGTAATCTGTGCAACCTTGCAGCTGTCAGGGGTAACAATTGGCATGACGATACAAGAATGATTATGGTTTCATAAAATAAAGATGAAATGGGTTAAAAACTGGCTGAAAATGGGTATTGATGTACAATGTATCTTTTTGTAGCATTTTCTCATTTATCACACCTTTTCAAAGCCTTCTTCCATCTGGTCCAACAAACATGGGCCAGTAAGTGGCTAAGATCAAACTTAGACTGAAAAAAACACATTTTTTCAATCATAATGTTAAAAAAATGTTAAGCCATGTAATTTCAAGGCTGTCATGGTCAAAACATCTAATAAAATATAGGACAGTGTTGAAGTAAATCCAGATAGCAAATTCTATGTGCTTATTCTGTATTCTAAATGGACCTGAGGAAAATCTAGGTCATATTTTATTATCCAGATTACAAACTGTATCCTATTTGTCTAAATTTAATACAAACTTCTTGATTTTTAAACTGTGATTTCATTTAGCCCACCCAACCCCACCGCAAAAAATTAATGAACCATAGTGAAAAGGGGGCTTAACCCTTTCCCAAACGACAAATTTTGGACTGGTCCAAATTCAAAGAGTTTGCAGACGACAATTTTAGATTTGATGAAAATGGCAGAAAGGTCTCAAAAAGGGTAGAAAACACTGTGGGAAAAGGAGAAATTGCTTGTTACGAGCAATTTCTCCTTTTCCCACAGCGTTTTCAAAAGACTTGTACTGCAGACACGTGGAAACCAGGGCTTGTTTGGGAAAGGGTTAACCTTTTACTAATGACAAAATTTTGGTCTGGTCCAAATTGACAGAATTTGCAGATGACATGTTAAATGTGGCTCAAAAGACTTGTACTGCAGAAACGTGAAAACCAGGGCTTGTTTGGGAAAGGGTTAATGCATCTCCATGATGTGTTGTAGCAAGCAAGACATCACATAATACATTATGCCAAGCAGGTCATCACATAATTAGGGATCCATAAGATCGACTTTGTCTAACAACCGACTGAAACATGAGGTAGACTAGTCCTTGAACAAACAAAAAATTGACCAATAGCGAAAAGTTTCGGTCCACGTCAGCCAGCGTGGACTGCGCAGGATGACCTGTGCCGATACTTTTCGCAGATGCATTAAGCCCCCTTTTCTATGTTATCCCATATTTATTAAAAACAGACACACTGATCTTAAACTTCTTGTGCACATTTTTTCTACAAATTATATGGCATACCAGTATATAAAAATCAGCTTAAAATTTAATCACAGGCTCGGGACAGACAGATGTGTTCTTTGTAATAATATAACCCTTAAACCCTTTACCACACAGTGCCGAGTTTTAACGACCCTAAAGAAAAAGGCTTTTGAAAACATTGTGGGAAAAGGAGAAAATGCTGGTAACCAGCATTTTCTCCTTTTCCCACAATGTTTTCTATCCTATCAAAGACAGAAAACATCATTTGAACTACATTTATTTTGTCGTCTGCAAATGCTTTCAATTTGGTTGAGGCCAAAATTTTGTCGTTTGGTAAAGAGTTAACAAACAGTCCCTGGTTCTAATGAACTAGAGGAAAAAAGGCATTTTAAAAAAAAAAAGTATAAGAAAAGGAAAAAATACCAGGTACCGACATTTTTACCTTTTACCACAATGTTTTCTACCCTTTCCAAAGACACATATTCAACAGTTTGAGCCACATTCACTCTGTCATCTGCAGATGCTTTCACTAGGTTGGAGTCTAAAATTTTGTTGTCTGATAAAGAAATTATAAAATTATCTTCTGGCCTCTTTTTTTTTCTGTGATACAGATATTAAAAGAAAAATAGTTTAAGTTCATAAAAATGTACACATAAACACAATCTTCTCTATCTCACACAAACTGGTAATTGTCCCTTGGAACATTGACTGGTGTCCTAGTTTTGTTCAAATCTTGATCACCAAGCTCAAATATAGACATCCAGTCTACCGAATGGGGCCGACAAAGTCCAAAACAGCGGATCCCAAAAAAGTCTATCAGGTTTTTGATAGGACCACGACTGAAAGGAAAAAAAGAAACGATACATGTACATATCAACTTCAAAGTTTTCAATGCAATCATTTCAGATTTCAATGCAATCGTTTCAAATTTCAAAATAATTCACATTTCATGATAAAATTTTTCCACAGAAACCTGAATGCAGACTCAAAGACCAAATATTTAAAAAAATTCAACCCTTAAACCCTTTACCACACAATCCCGACTTTTAACAACACTGAGAAAGAAGCCTTTTGAAAACATTGTGGGAAAAGGAGAAAATGCTGGTAACCAAGATTTTCTCTTTTTCCTACAATGTTTTCTACCTTTCCCAATATAAATTTGAATTTTTCAGTCGCACTTATTTTGTCGTCTGCAAATGCTTCAGTGTTGCATCCAGGATGACCTAAGAGAGGGGGAGATCCCCCATCATATAATAAAAATGGGGGGAGTGAACAATTTGAGTGCACCGCAGATAAAAACTCATCTAAATTACCTTTATTTATTCAAATTTGATACACAATTTTACTCCTACACGCATTGAAATTACTACCGGGGTATTCCTCAATAGCACATATCCCAATTACGTCATCCGAGGAATTGAACAATGCCATCTATCCCTCTAGCCGATTACGTCATACGGGTATTTCCCCAGAAAGATATCGATAAACTGATGTAAGTGAAATTGTAGAATGTAATGCTTACGACCTTATTTCGCTACCGGCATAACTGATATGCGGGTTATTATTTTTGGCCGGAATCGAGTACATGGAGCATCTTCCTTGTAAAATGCAATTTTGTTGCGCACAGACTATTGCAGAGCGGGGGATTATATCCGTGTCTGCAGGAGCTGCCACCCGAAAAAATATAAAATTGCTGGACTTAAAGTAAAAACAGCAGGATTTGCGCAATTGCGCCCCCTGGATGCAACACTGATGCTTTCAATTTGGACTGGTCTCAAATTTTGTCGTTTGGCAAAGAATTAAAAAAGTATCAAGAAGATTTGTGAAAATTTAAGGCATCTGAAGACGACAAATTAATATGGCTCAAATGATGGAGTTTATCTTCGGAGGTGTAGAAAACCTTGTGGGGAAAGGGAGAAAATGTTGGTGACATTTTCTCCTTTTCACTCGATGTTTCCAAGTCTTTTTCCCTAGTGTCAGTAATACCAGGACTGTTTGGTAAATGTTTAACTCTAAACTTCATGAAGAAATAACTGTGATCTATCTTTGAAGGACAAACATTATCCTTTTAGGTATGAGATGAAAGGACCCAACAAAAATAATAATAAATTGAGGCATGCTCAGACAAAAGGGGGTTTAATGCATTTCTGTGATGCATTATACAACGCAAAAACCACATAAGTATGGACCCATAAATTTTTTTTCTAACGATCAACAGAATAATAAGGTAGAATAGTCCTTGGAGATGCAGAAAGTTTACCAAAAGCAACAAGTTTTGACACAGGTTAGCCTGCGCAGACTGCGCAGGCTGACCTGGGTCAATACTTTTTCAAAATGCAATAAAGTCCCTTTTCACAGAGAATGGCTTAATTCATTCTGGTAGGTAGTGAAGTTAAGATTAGGGTGTTGATATTGTGTACACACTTAAAAACTTGGAATAATTTCTTTATTCTTCTTGTAGACAAACTACTAAATTTTACTGTAACATATAACAAGATGGGGTATGCAGGTGCCAGTGCTCAATTGTAGTCCCTTTTTTAGTGATAATTCTTTGCAGAAAAGGGGGCATTCCTGTGCCAGAAGTATTTTGAGAGTTACCTGCCCCCCTGGTATATGTTTCCCCTTTTTAACCCTTACAGCGCCGAATAAACCTATCAGACATTTTCATCCAAGAAATATGACTCAAATAATTGCAATTTCATGGTTGCTTTTGTCTACAGTGATTAAGCAAAGCGGACAGTGTAGATCAAAGATCAGGCTGCATGTTTTGTGCAGCCTGATCTTGATCTACACTGACCGCAAACACAACTATAGCCATGAAAGGTGCTTTAAGGGTTAACAGTTGACAACTTGCACGAGTTTTAAATAAGTATCTCTATGGTGTGTTCTAAGTAACAGAGATATCAAAAAAAAAGAGAAAGTTTTTGCATGCCTCTAGCAGGGACAGGTCTATGACAATACACAAATGTGGGTGCCATCACTTGGCTGCAGATATTTGATTTTCAGTGAAAATTCCAAGTCGGAAAAAGGGGCATAACTGTATCAAAAATACTTTGATGGTTATCTGCTATTGTTGTATAGGTTCCCCTTTTGATAATAAACAACTTGTCCAAGTTTGAAGCAAATATCTTCAGTAATAATAGAGAAATTACAAAATGTCAAAGTTTTCGCATGGCACAGACAATGCAAGGACTATGGCAATACCTTGACACTTTCTTTGAAAACAGCGAAGCTAAAAAAGCACCTGTGACAACTAGGGCCTGTGTTCACCAACCATTCTAAATGAAATTCTAAGTCTAGTCCTAAATTTTGAAAGTAATACAATTTAAATTCTTAACACTTTACCAGACAACAAAATTTTAGCCTTGTCCACACTGAAAGCATTTGCAGACAACAGTTTCAATGTGGCTTAAATGGTGCAATTTTTCTTTGATGGGGAAGAAAACATTGTGGGAAAAGGAGAAAATGCTGGTTACCAGCATTTTCTCCTTTTCCCACAATGTTTTCAAAAGCCTTCTTTCCCAAGTTTGTTAAAAGTCGGGATTATGTGGTAAAGGGTTAAGCCAACCTGAAATGGTTCAGCCAATCAGATATTTCGTTACTTTGAATTTTATTAGACAATTCTTCTGAATTAGACTATGATTATGATTTAGAATCGTTGGCGAATAAGGGCACAGACCCTGATAGAAAGAACAGTGATGGATATACTTACTGAAACGGGTTTTGATATTTCTTTTTTGACTGACATTGATTTGGTCCCCCACCATGAGAACATCCACTGTTTGCTGCCATTGGCTTCCCATCCTTGCAGGCCCGCTTCGCCATCATATCGTAATAAGCATAGCGAGCATGATTCAGTCTCTCATTGGTCGTCATGCCAATAATGGCTACCTGTGTTTTAAACAGTGTAAAAATAACATCTTGAATTTGAGTGAGTAATCACAGGCAAGAATTTCTACATGGTCAAGAACGGGAAAAAAGCATGACATGATCTTTCCTGTCAGCCAAGTGTAAGGTATTAACTATCCGACTTTCTAAACAGAAACTATCGTTTCAAGGCATCAGTTGGGCCTATGTATGACAGTCTATTTAAAATAGAAATCAAAATGTTAGGAATCATTTACTTTAATCCTTTCCCAAACGACAAATTTTGGACTGGTCCAAATTGAAAGAGTTTGCAGACGACAATTTTAAATTTGATGAAAATGGCAGAAAATTCTCAAAAAGGATAGAAAACACTGTGGGAAAAGGAGAAATTGCTCGTTACGAGCAATTTCTCCTTTTCCCACAGTGTTTTCAAAAGACTTGTACTGCAGACACGTGAAAACCAGGGCTTGTTTGGGAAAGGGTTAAATAAATGTTCATTCTTTCTTTTATATCACAGCTTTTCATTTTTTATTCTTAGATGGAAAATGAATTTTACAATCATGACTAAGAAGTATAACAGGCCAATTATCACCCCCTTTGACTAGCCCATATATTTAAACGTATACATGCTTATTTGCTGTTCAACATTTATCATCGGACATTTCAAATTTTATTTTTCTTATTGCATGTAATGTCTAAATGGGTCCCATTCAGTTCTATGTAGCAAATCCAATCTCTCAAAAACCGGTATTATTGCGAAAGAGAACTTTATTTACCTTCAGGAAGAACTTCATTTGAAAAAATTCAGCCGCCGTCTTAATAAATAATGTGCACATTCATTCAGAATTCAATCAAATCACTTGCATGACGGATTGCGGACAGAGCATGTCTTTCAGTCATGTAGACGGTTGCATAACAAACCAGAAATGACTTGAGGTTTATGAACAAAATCCGTTTCAATAATCAAACACAACAGAAGCGAACAAAATTTGGTTTTAAAAAGAGACATAGGGATACGATTCTGTAAGTTGCATAACCCCATATGATGGTTCATTTGGAACAATCAAATCTCTTCCACAGCAATTCATAACAAAACAGAGTGGTGTTGAATCGGAATGGATTTAGCACATAAATAGGCAAGTGTTGGACAAATATCCTTTTTCAGTTGAGAAATTATTAATTTATCTTAATTCTGATGTATACTTTATTGAACAAGCTCAGTTAGAAGTGTCCGAATTTGCTGTTCAAACAGCGACAAATTCAATGTCAGAGTTTGCTAAAGGAAACTATGAAGGAACCGATAAGACCCTACGTACACGATGAATGTCAAAATGAAAAATAACGTACGTAGGGGCTTATAAAAAGGACTACCCCTTTGACTTCTGATAAGAAGAGTGAAAAATTCAAAGGGCCATTGCTTCTGAAATACTGGTAGTCTTACAACCATAGAGAATCACAGAGAAAAGTTCAAGGTGCACAAGTTCCTGAGGTAGGATGGCTTCCATTAAAATTCTGGCAAAATTGGTTGAAACTGTTCGAGGAAAATAGGATGCAAAACTGTATCTACAGACATATGACCAACCTGATTTCAGCATAACCTAGGAGATTTAGGAGAGAGGTAAAGATGTTTAGGTTTACCCTTTACCACACAAACCTAATTTTTAATGACCCTGAGGAAGAGGCCTTTTGAAAACATTAAGGAAAAAGGAGAAAATGCTGGTAACCAGCATTTTTCTCCTTTGTCCTCAATGTTTTCTACCTTATCAAAGACAAGTTCCATTATTTAAGCCAAACTCAAATTGTTGTCTGCAAATGCTTTCAATACGGACAAGTCTAAAATTTTGTCGTGTGGTAAAGAGTTAAGATTTAAGCAAGGTTACAATACAGTACCTGGTAAAGCTGAGACAGCAGCAGGGCTCCAACCCAGACAAAATGTATAGCAGCGTTAAATCCAACCCAGGCAACCCAGACAGAAGGTTTGGCTATTTTAGACATGGATCCAGTAAACCCGTCATCATAGAAGTGAATTGTCTCACAGTGGACCTTCCAGTCTGTGTAGTAAGGATAAAGAAAATGAATTTAGAAAAAAAAAATCATTTTAAGCCATGCTCTGTGAAAAGGAGGGCTTAATGCATCTGCAAAAAGTATCCATTCAGGTCAGTCTGCACAGTCCATGCAGGCTGACCTGGGCCGAAACTTTTTGCAAATGGTCAGTTTTCTGCTTGTCAAAGAACTAGGTCCGTATTCACCAACCATTCTTAAGAATATTCTTGGTCTTGTTCTCCAAAATTTTCCAAATTTGAAAGTAACACACCTTCTGATTGGCTAAACCATTTGGTTTAGCCAATCAGAAGTTGTGTTACTTTCAATGAATGTATGTTGTTTTATGGCGCATCGACAGCTTTGGTCATTTAGCGCGCATATCTGTGTTAAAAGATAATAAAACTGGAATTGTTCAAACTGAAAAAGTTTGAATACATTAATAATGATAAAAGAGTTGAATTAAGAAGTATTATGTGTGACTTTAAATGATAAAAGGTTATGTGTAACTTTTAATTTGCATAAAATATAATATTTATATAATATTGAGTGGCTGGGCATTCCCTGCCTACTCAAATTTTTAAATGAAAAGGTTAAGACTGTAAATAGTAACTTAAAGGAAATGAGAGCTTAACATTGAGAAAAGTGTGTAAAGAATGTAAAAAACATGGGTAAGAAACTCAAAAAGCAAATATCACAGTTTATTGTAAATGCCAATCTCCTTTATGAAAGCGATAATAGATTCAACGCTGACAGAATCAAAAAGATTTTTTAAACTATCGACGCTGAAATATTTTCTACGAACTGGCTGAAAGTCAATGCAATCTAGTAGAATGTGTTTTATAGAGAAGGGTGCATTGCATGGAATACATTCAGGGGCATCATCTCTGGTCAAGAGCCAGGAATGTGTAATGCGTGAATGGCCAATTCGAAGTCGTGCAATTATCACTTCTTCTCGACGAACAGACCTGTAAACGGGGTACCATTCACCAAGGGAAGGTTTAACTGAATGTAGTTTATTGAAAACATCAGCATCCCACTGGGATTGCCAAGAAGATTGGATATGTGTTAAAACAGAGGATTTAAAATCAGTGTGTGGAACTTTAAAATTTGAAATGGGAAGGTTAAGTGCAGATTTAGCAGACCTATCGGCATTTTCATTGCCTTTGATGCCTACATGACTTGGAAGCCAGCAGAACACCAATCTATTCATAGAAGAAATTTGTGAGATCCTTTCAAGTAAAGTACAGATCAAAGGATTCTCAAGTCGTTGATTTGAAAGGGCCTGTAATGTAGACAAAGAGTCCGAAAAGATAATGAAACGGTTGGAATTAGAATGTTCAGCTAGAGTAAGGGCAAGATCAATAGCTTTAATTTCTGCAGAGAAGATAGAGGAATTGTTTGGAAGGCGGCACTTTAAGCTCCTTTCTCCATAAATAGCGGCAGCTGCTACAGAATTTCCCTCTTTTGATCCATCTGTATATATTGGTTTGAAGGAAAAATAATGCTCCTTTATCTCATTGTATCTAGCATGAAACACAGTTCTATCCGTGACTGACTTTTTGTCGGATGCAAGGTCAAATCTGAATTCTGCACTGTTTAGTGTCCATGGAGGGATTTCAGAGATTTTATAATCGGCAATAGACTCAATGTCTATGCCAAGGTTATCTACAATGGGCTCCATGCGGATACCAAATGGGGGAATAATATTTGGTTTCCTTTCAAAAAGACGTTTATATTGAGGTTTAAAAACAACTTTATGAGTTGGATTAGAACGATTTGACTTCAGTTTTAAAAGATATTGAAGTGAGAGTTTTTCCCTCCTGTAAGAAAGAGAAGGTTCATTAGCCTCAACATAGAGACTATTGACGGGAGAAGTTCTGAAAGCTCCAAGTACAAGACGCAGGCCTTCGTGGTGTATAGGATCGAGAATTTTAAGACAAGATTTACGGGCTGATCCGTATACAATAGATCCATAGTCTAATTTGGAGCGGACTAAAGACCGATAAAGCCGCAAGAGGACTTTACGGTCTGCTCCCCATTCAGAATGGGCCACAACCTTTAAAAGATTAAGAGCCTTCTTGCATTTCTTTTTAAGTGCAGTGATGTGAGGAAGGAAGGAAAGCTTTCTGTCGAAGATGACTCCAAGAAATTTAAACTCAGAAACGACTTCAATTTTAGTTTTGTCCAAATACAGTTCAGGGTCTGGATGAACACCACGTAAATTACAAAGGTGCATGCACTTTGTTTTGGACTTTGAAAATTTGAAGCCATTTTCTTCAGACCACGTTTGGAGTTTGTTGAGACACTGTTGAAGTTGTCTCTCAATAATATTCATATTTCGAGATCTGAAGCATATAACAAAGTCATCAACATAGAGAGAACAGTCTACACCAGGACAGATAGCTTTAACTATACTGTTTATTTTTACACTAAAAAGTGTAACAGAGAGAATACATCCTTGGGGCACACCCATCTCCTGTTCACGGGCTCCCGAGACAGTATTGCCAACTCGGACGCGGAAAAGACGTTCATCCAAGAAGGCTGAGATAAAAAGAGGAAGACGGCCTCGAAGACCAAAGTCATGTAAGTCTTTAAGAATTCCGTATTTCCAAGTCGTATCATAAGCGCTTTCAAGGTCGAAAAAGACAGATACTACATGTTGTCTATTAATAAAGGCTTCTCTGACAAAGGTTTCAAAGCGGACAAGATGATCGATAGTGCCACGTTGACGACGAAATCCACTCTGAACATCAACGATGAGGTTGTTTTTTTCTAAAAACCAGACAAGCCTGTCGTTGACCATACGTTCTAGAGTCTTGCAGAGACAACTAGTAAGAGCTATTGGACGATAGTTGGCTGGGTCACTAGCATCCTTGCCAGGTTTTGGGATAGGAATGACTAGTGCCTCTCGCAAGGACGGAGGAAAATCACCGGACTGCCAGATATCATTAAAAATATCAAGTAAAACAGAGAGAGAAGTAAAAGGTAAGTGTTTTAAAAACTGGTAATGAACTTTATCTTGGCCAGGAGAAGAATCGTGAGCTTTATTCAGAGCAGATTTTAATTCTTTAAAGGTGAAGAGTTTATTATAATGCTCTGAATTAGAAGAAATGAAATTAAGTTTTTTCTTTTCTTCTCTGGCTTTATTCCTCTGAAACTTTTCAGAATAGTTTGCAGAGGAGGACTTTTTGCAAAAGGTGTCGGCAAGAGCATCAGCTATATCCTGGGGTGATTCCAACGAAGTATTGTTCACTTCAAGGTGACTAAGAGGGGGTTGGCCTTTGCCATTGACCTTTCTGATCATGTCCCAGGTTTTTTTGGTAGTGGTTCTACTATTTAATTTAGAAACATATTGTCTCCAAGTCTTGCGCTTACTTTCTCTAATGGTACGACGAGCCTTTGCCCTGGAAATACGGAATAAGTTATGATTTTCTTTGGTAGGTCTGAGGTTAAACTTTCTAAGGGCTTGTTTTCTGTCTCTGACAGCCTGTTTACAATCATCATTGTACCAAGGCTTGTCAGGACGTTTTGGATTTGTCGAGGTCTGAGGGACGGACTGTTTAGCTGCATCAATTAATAGGGAAGTGAAAAGTTTTGCGGGATCATCGCAATCTCCAAATTTGTCATGTGTAATGGTCTGTTCACAGAGGGTTTCAAATCTGTTCCAATTGGCTTTGGAGAGTTTCCATTTCTGCGGTTTTATGCTGCTGGATGGTTGTGTAGATGAAAAGATAATAGGGAAGTGATCACTTCCACATAAATCCTCAGTCACTTTCCAGGTGAAATCGGGAAGTAAGACTGGGCTGCATAAGGTTAAATCAATAGAAGAGTAAGATCCAGTTGCTGGATGTAGGTAGGTTTTGGACTTGTTATCATTCATGAAAGACAACGAGTTGTTCGAAATGAAGTTCTCCAACTGTAAACCTCTCTGGTTAGTGTCATCGCAACCCCACATAACATTGTGACCATTAAAGTCCCCAGCAAGAATATAGGGGGATGGCAATTGGGAAATGAGATCATTCAGATTGGTCTCATTGATAGGTGTGCTCGGGGGGAGATATAAAGAACATAGTGTAACGGCACTGTGTAAAGATAATCTGATGGCAACAGCTTGCAAGTTTGTGTTAAGAGAGATAACTTTATGAGGTATGTTGTTATTAACAATAACAGAAACACCACCTCTAGCTTTCTCGCCTTCGGTAAAGACTTTATTGTAAATGGAATGGTATTTGATAGAGATATCATCCTCCTATTTAAGGAAGGTTTCTTGAAGACAAACAGCAAATGGTTTGTGATCATTAATTAAAAGGGAAAGTTCGTCAAAGTTTGACTTCAGACCTCGACAATTCCACTGGATTATGGTATCCATTGTGCATGAAGAAAGTATAAAAGCTAAAGTAAAAAAAGAGGTTGTAAACCAATGCATTTTAAAATAGGTTGATTAAGACTTCATTACAGTTGTCTCGGGTTTGGACGTGTGCCAAGTGTCAGTGTCCTTGTTCCAAGTATCTTTAGAAATGGACCAGATAGAGGCTTCTGAATCTGAAGCCTCACCTTCCAGATTTTCAGCATCTGCATCCATGTCCTCTAGCTCCGAAAATCTGTTGGAGGTAGGGACAGGATCATTTACTCTGACCGTGATTTAACAAGATTCATGGGAATCTCTAGATTGTGGTTTAGGTTTGGAAGAAGACCTTTTAGGAGATCGAGGTGTATGATTAGATTTGTTATCTTTAGATGAAACATTAGATTTTATTGTAGACTGTGAAGATGGAGGTTGGGGTTTCTTTGGAGGCTGTTGTGAAGGGGGAGATGGCTTTGAAGGTTTTTTTGAAGAGATATTTTGCGAAGAGGTAGACGGCTTTGAAGTTTTTTGTGAAGAAATACTTTGAGAGTTTGTGGGTTTTGAGGTTGCAGAAAGGGTTTTGTTTGTTGTAGACACAGATGGAGAGTCAGGAATTAGTTTGGACAAGGTGAATGGAGGGAGAAGTTCTTTCAGCTCAGTAGCTACATCAGGAAATTTTTGAAGGAGAACTTTCGCTAGAATCTTACAAGTGCTGCAGTCATCCTTTTCAGTTGACGAGCCAACAACACCTGCATAGCTAGGACTAGAAGAGGTTTTCTTTCTTTGTTCAAATATTTTCCTTGCTTCTGGAAAGCTAACATTATTGTTGTATTTAATGGACAGCACTTCTTTTTCTTCTCTCCACACAGGACACTCTCTAGAAAAGGTAGAGTGTGGAGACTTGCAATTAATGCAGAGAGGGGGATTGGAACATGTAGTACGGTCATGGTCAGGTCCTTGATGAGCACATTTAGAGCATGTTTCTTGATTTTGACATTTACTGATGTGATGGCCGTATCGCTGGCATTTAAAACATCGCAAGGGATTTGGCACATACACATCTACTTTTACAATTTGGAAGCCTATCTTGATAGATGTTGGGAGAACAGGTGAAGAAAATGTTAGAATGTATGTGTTTGTAAGTCTCTGTTCTCCATCTCTGCATACAGAAATTCGCTGAACATCAGATACACCTTGTTGTTTTAGGTTGTCTTTAATTTCTTGCAAGGAGTTGCAGTAGGAAAGCTCCTTGCATCTAATCACTCCTTTACAAGAATTGAGTGAAGGATGTGCGAAAATTTTCATGTCTGTGTCAAAGAATTTTTTGTGTTTTAAGAGATTCAGTGCCTGTTGATTTGTAATACATTCAACTAAAAGGGTCTGGTCTTTGAGTTTTTTGACAGATTTTGGAGTTCCAAGGATGCTGGTAATCTGTTTTTCTATTATGAAAGGAGATAGTTTTGTTATGGGTTTTGAAGGATCTTGGGACTGTATAACGATAAAACGCGGAGAGTGAAAAGAAGTAGAAATTGAAGCTTCTGTTTCAGATTCACTATCTGAAAGAGGGCGTTTGCTTTCAGTAAGCTTGGCCTTTTTTTGCGATGCCATGTTTGTGTATAAAATTTCACCACCGATGCTCCCCACCCACCACGGAGCCCAACAAGGGGTCATGGTCTGGGGAAAGCCCATTCGCAGACCATGACAGGGATACATCAGTGGTATACTCGGTATGAAAGGGCTAGACTGGACAGATGTATTCTCGCAGAAAGTCTTACCAAGCTTAGACGATCATTGAGAGGTCACAAATGTCAGCCAAACACCAAAAACTTTCACCCGATTGACCCATGAGCCACCGCCTTCTAGGGCAGGACAAGAAATATGAAAAGGGTGTGGACTAAATATGGAGAAGATAATTTTGATTGAGAGAAGGCTACAAAAGAAAGAACATATTAGATGCCCTAGGGCAAGGCATGACCAGCCGATTGATCAGGACGGGCCTTCCTGACCTCTCGTTTAGTTCAATTCAAGGCCAAAGTGGTGTGTTGCGAAAACAGAGCTATTAAACGGCCGAGCCCTGAATCCACTCAACCACCAGGATCCCGTCATCGAACGACACGAGTTGCAGCCCACAGCAAACGGGCAGGCACAGTGGGGGGGTCTTACCCCTGCTGTAGTGCGACAGCTGAGCTATTTCTATCCCCCCGCCCAGCTGGGGGTAGTTACTTTCAAACTTGGAAAATCTTGAAGAATAAGTCTAAGAACATTCTTAAGAATGGTTGGTGAATACGGACCCCAACGTACCTCATAATTTAGCTGGTTGTTACGCAAAATGGATTTTATGGATCCATAATTATGTCATGTCTTGCTTGGTATCAGGCCACACGGAGATGCATTAAACCCCTTTTTTTCCAGAGCATGACTCAGTTTCTATTTCATACAGATGTTAAAATCAAAACAATAATACCAAACATCATTAGAGGGAGACAGCTGTATAGGGGTACAGTATCGACCTCCCACAACAAAGGTTCTGGGTTTGAATCCAATGATGTGCACTACCCACATCATGGCAGGGCAAACAAACTTCAGAACTACCTACATCATGGCCCAAGTACCGTCTAAGGCTTTTGGGAAGCAATCATCAAGAATGATTCATATATGTTTTGAGAACTTGCCCGACCATCGATGTTAAATAAATATGTTTCAAGCTTTGAACTAAACACTTGTACAATATGTCAGTAAGAATTTCCATCCGTGTTTTTACTATGTAATTATTTCTAAATTGGTCAATGAAAATGAAGCCTATTCAGGAATACTCTAGTTTTAGCTCTGTATTCTACCCGAATACTAAATGCATATGCGCCATGCTCTGGCAAAGGGGGGTTTAACCCTTTCCCAAACGACAAATTTTGGACTGGTCCAAACTGAAAGAGTTTGCAGACGACATTTTTAAATTTTATGAAAATGGCAGGAAGTTCTCAAAAAGGGTAGAAAAATGCTGTGGGAAAAGGAGAAATTGCTCGTTACGAGCAATTTCTCCTTTTCCCACAGTGTTTTCAAAAGACTTGTACTGGAGACATGAAAACCAGGGCTTGTTTGGGAAAGGGTTAAATGCATCTCCATGACTCATTATACCAAACATGTCATCACATCATTACGGATCCATAAAGTGCATTTAGTCAAATGATCGACTGAACCTGAAGGTACAAAGGTCCTTAACCCTTTCCCAAACGACAAATTTTGGACTGGTCCAAATTCAAAGAGTTTGCAGACGACAATTTTAAATTTGATGAAAGTGGCAGAAAGGTCTCAAAAAGGGTAGAAAACACTGTGGGAAAAGGAGAAATTGCTCGTTACGAGCAATTTCTCCTTTTCCCACAGTGTTTTCAAAAGACTTGTACTGCAGACACGTGAAAACCAGGGCTTGTTTGGGAAAGGGTTTAATATGTAAAAAATTCAACATAAGCAAAAGATTTTGACATATGGCACCCTAGTGTGTGAAACCTTCACCAAGATTCAAAAATGTCTGAAATATTTCAAAATGAGACGTTATGAGGATATAGAGCAGACATGACACAGCTAATGCGTGGACAGACAGACAACTGGTAGCATAACATACATCCCGTTGTGTGTTTCAAAGGTCAAAGTTCAATTGCATTTTGATTAACCCTTTCCCAAACAAGCCCTGGTTTTCATGTGTCTGCAGTACAAGTCTTTTGGAAACACTGGGGGAAAAGGAGAAACTGCCCATAACGAGCAATTTCTCCTTTTCCCACAGTGTTTTCCACCCTTTTGGAGAACTTTCTGTCATTTTCATCAAATTTAAAATTGTCGTCTGCAAACTCTTTCTATTTGGACCAGTCTAAAATTTATCGTTTGGGAAAGGGTTAAGTACATAAAATCAATTCTGAAACACAATTCGAGTACTCACAGGAATAACATCCATACAAACACCAGCATATCATAATTTGTAGAAAGAACAAGTAGCCAACAAAGTACTGATGGGAAGAAGCCCCTGAAAGTAAGAGAAATGGGGAGCATATAACATCTGTAATTTAAAAATATTTCCTTTCGATCAGCATGCACAGTATCTTGAAACCAAAGCATGTTGGTTATCGGATAAAGCTATGTATCCGAGACATACTGACTGCTGAGCAATCCTGATCACTAAGCCATTTTGATATTTTCCACAATATTTCAAAACAGGGCCTTTCTATAACCTGAATGCATGCATCTACAATTGAGCCACACTCTGGCAAATAGGGGCTTAATGCATGATCCCAAGCAAGTAGTCACAATATTATACATGCCTAAAATCTGTTTTGTACAACAACCTACTGAATCATGAGATACACTGGTCCTTTGACATGCAGAAAATTGACCAAAAGCAACAAGTATCGACCCAGGTAAGCCTGCACGGACTGTAGATTGTAGATTGACAGAAGTCCACCAAGCTCTTGCAGAGCACAAATAAAATGCGATTCACAATCACATTTTATTGACCCTGTGACCGAATGTCTTCAAAAATAAGGTGGGATGATGACAAAATGCTAGTTTTCAAAAGAGTTTTTCCCCAGTGGCGTTCACCCTTAACCAAACAATGCCCTGTTTTAATTAACGACCCTGAGGAAGAGACCTTCGGAAAACATTGTGGAAAAACGAGAAAATGCTGGTAACTAGCATTTTCTCCTTCTCCCAAAATGTTTTCTTTCCTATCATAGAAAAATCTCATCATTTGAGTAATATTTGGTGTCTGTAAATGCTGTCAAGTCTAAACTTGTGTTGTTTGGGAAAGTTTTAACGATTGATTAATTGATTATATGGTGTTTAATCCCATTTTCAACAATATTTAAGTTATACAGTGTTGGCCAGTGCACCTATCCATGCTTTCCTGGAGTTTCCCTTACCATTACTACGCACAATATACTTTCCAAGCCACTGGCTGATTTCCCACATAGCCATTGTCGAAACAATGGTCAGCAGTGAGAGAGGAATAAATCCTGTTGCAATGACTATCATCAATCCTCAGAAAGAAATTGGCCTAGCCGGGGATCAAACCGATGATCTGTTCTCAAGTCCTGTACGAAACTAACTAAGCTACTGGCTCAGCAGGAAAGATTTAACCCTTTCCCAAACAAGCCCTGGTTTTCACGTGTCTGCAGTACAAGTCTTTTTAAAACACTGTGGGAAAAGGAGAAATTGCTCGTTACAAGCAATTTCTCCTTTTCCCACAGTGTTTTCTACCCTTTTTGAGACCTTTCTGCCATTTTCATCAAACTTAAAATTGTTGTCTGCAAACTCTTTCAATTTGGACCAGTCCAAAATTTGTCGTTTGGGAAAGGGTTAAAACACTGGACTGTTTGTAAAGGGTTAAAAAAGAAACAGGTACCGTGCCTTGTTTTCATACAACAAATATTCTGTGTAGAGATGATACAAACTCTCACATTACATTCCATGTTCAAGGACTAAGTACACGACATTCAAGATCTAGAGCATAAAACTATCTACCTACCAACACAGTTGTCTACCCATGGGCAGTGGTGGTCAAACTTGGCAACACATCTGTTACATACAGAACAGTGTTTGGATCTTAATGGTCTTCTGATTAGACATGTTGTACAAAACTGGCTCAGGTTGAGTGTTTGAGTCTCAGCAAGCTCCAGTATACCCTGAAATAAAATGAAGAAAAAGAAGATCATCTCTATCAAATAACAAAATTGTAAACTTATACAAAATGAAAGCATTTGCAGATGATTTTCTTTCTTTGTAAAGTTGGAAAACAGTGGGGGAAAAAAAAGAAGAAATATTGGCAACCAGTTTTTCTCTCCTATGTCTGGTTTCAAAAGGCTTCTTCCTTAAGGTTATTAAAACATGGATTGTGTTGTAAAGGATTATTGTTGTATTGGAGTTTAACGCCTTTTAAACAGCCTAGGTCATATCACAGCAGTCAGTGCACCTACGCATGTGTTTCCTGGCTTTCTCACACTAGTACTGACACTACTTTCTTTCCAAGCCACTGACTACATTTCTCACATGCATCAGAAGTGAGCGGCGAAAATTCGCCAGAAAGAAAATTTGCCTCAACCAGATATCTAATCTGCAACCACCAGGTCATGATATCCTAACCACTGAGCTACCATAGAAGCCCTTGGTGCTTTCATCTTGAGTTGTACTTACACTAAAGAAGTATCGCACATGTTCACAACATTGCTGTAATCGATCTTGGCTTACTTGCTGCTAGGCCCTGCAACTGTTCTTAATTAATTTGCAGGTGACCAGTGTGGAACTCTACAGACTTTGTCATAAAACCATAATGGAACTGTTGCAAGCCAAAGTAAGGCTCATTTTCCACGTTAAACACACTTAAACTTGTCAGACAACAAAAATTTTACTCGTACATATTGAAAACCTTTGCATGAGGCCCAAATGACATGGTTTGTCCTTGAAAGAGGAGGAAACACTGTGGTGAATGGAAAATATGCTTGTCACCAGCATTTTCTCCTTTTCCCAACCCTCTTCTTCCTTAGAGTAGTGACAGGGAAAACACTGGTACTAACTAGACTAACAACTAGTAAGGGAATCAGCAAATTTAACATTTATGAATACAGTTACCTTTAATTTATCAGTTCTGTCAGATTTAATATACCCTGGATCAGACCGCCATGCCTTGTAGAAATAGTATGTAAGCAGTGACGTACCAATCCAGAAACACACCTCCTCTGTCATGCTTGCTTCCACATGTAAAATGGTGTTAAGAAATTCAAACTAACACTAAAATGGCAGATACACATACCCGTGATGAAAAACACTAAATGTTGCATTGAGAAATAATTGCAATGAGAATCAAAGTACAATGAGATATATAAATTAAACTCAGAGGTCCTGATAGAGGGAGTGAGCTTGATTTCAAAATTGAAAATATTAATTATTCTCCACTAAACCCTATGCTATGGGTACTCATTAGAATTATTTCATCGAGATGATTCTAATGAGTACCCACAACATAGGGTTTGAAGAGAAATACTGGATTTAGAATATCATCACTCTCTCTTATCAGGAGCTATGTAAACTTAACTCTATACCAAACGACAAAATTTCAGACTAGTCCAACATGAAAGCATTTGCAGACGCCAAATTAAATGTGAGTGAAACATTGTACATGCAATTAGTTTTGGGAAGGGTAGAAAACATTGTGGAGAAAGGAGAAAATGCTGGTTACCAGCATTTTTTCCTTTTCCCACTTTTTCAAAAGGCTTCTTTCTCAGGGTCATTAAAAGTCAGGATTGTGTTGTATGGAGTTGTTGGTGAAAACTTCTGGATTTATCACAGGATTTAGATTTCTACGGGCTTAAGGGTCATGAATTTTAGATTTTACTTTCATATAGCCTTTTTAGTTTCTTTTGGCAGATTAACCTATCGATCCCTTTGAAATTTCTCCTTTTGCAACAACATTTAACTCTTTACCACAAAATCCCGACTTTTAACGACCCTAAGAAAAAAAACTTTTGAAAACATGGTGGAAAAAAGGAGAAAATGCTGGTAGCCAGCATTTTCTCCTTTTTCCCCACAATGTTTTCTACCCTTCCCAAAACAAATTTTAATGTTTCAGTCATGCTAATATTGTCATTTGCACATGCTTTGAATTTGGACAAGTCTAAAATTTTGTCGTTTGGTAAAGGATTAAAAAGTAGTCAACTGCAAGACAACAGCAGTAGGTCATGTCTTGACCCTTTACCAAACAACAAAATTTTAGACTGGTCCAATTTGAAAGCATTTGCAGACGACAAAATAAATGTGATTCAAAGAATGAAATTTGTCTTGCAAATGTTGGACAACATTGTGGGAAAAGGAGAAAATGCTGGTTACCAACATTTTCTCCTTTTCCCACACTGTTTTTAAAAGGCTTTTTTTTTTCAGGGTTGTTAAAACCCATGATTGTGTGGTAAAGAGTTAAAATTCGATAACTTTGTAATCTTCTAGGACGAAAAAATGTACATGCGTATAATGACCCAAAAATACTTACTTATACTAAGTAGTCAATTCAGACCCTTTTTGAAAGGTGATTACTTTAAGTTATGACAGGCATCAATTCTACTCAACCTCTCATAATTTACGCAAAAAGGATATATTGATGTAAATAAATAAACCAGGTTGAATACAGCAAACACTTTGTTGCTATGTACCAGGCCACAGGCATTATTGTAAAAAGTCTGTCATCAAAGAAAAAACTGAAAAAGAACAAAAAATGTAACTGTAAGTGAACAAACAAAAGTGAGCAATGTTCTGTGAAAAGGGGATTAAGTGCAGTCAGCGCAGGATGCCCTTGATCGAGATTTTTTGCTACTGGTCCATTTTCTGCACACAGAAGTACCTGTTTACCTCATCAATCCGTCAGTTGTTAGACAAACGGATTTTATGGACCCATAATTATGTGATGACTTGCAGGATACAAAGCATCGAGATGCACTGAACCGGCTTTCAACAAATCATGGCTAATGAATACTTAAACAACTTAAAAAGTGTAAGATGCAGCAGTTCGACTCTTTACCAAGCCATCCAGTGTTTTTACAACCTGAACGTAGACTGCTTTAACCCTTTACCAAACGACAAAATTTTAGACTGGACCAAACTGAAGGCATTTGCAGATGACAGATTAAGTGTAGCTTGACCCTTTCCCAAATGACAAATTTTTGACTGGTCCAAACTGAAAGAGTTTGCAGATGACAATTTTAAATTTGATGAAAATGGCAGGAAGTTCTCAAAAAGAGTAGAAAACACTGTGGGAAAAGGAGAAATTGCTCGTTACGAGCAATTTCTCCTTTTCCCACAGTGTTTTCAAAAGACTTGTACTGCAGACACGTGAAAACCAGGGCTTGTTTGGGAAAGGGTTAAATAGTGATTTTTGTATTGGATAAGGTAGAAAACACTGTGGGAAAAGGAGAAAATGCTGGTAACCAGCATTTTCACCTTTTCCCACAATGTTTACAAAAAAACTTCTTTCTCAGCGTCGTTAAAGGTCGGGATTGTGTGGGAATGGGTTAAGAAGAGAAAAAAAAAAGGGTGAAAAGAAGTAAAATGCTGGTTACCACCCTTTATGACAAATCCAATCATTTGAGTCACTTTTAATGTGTTGTCTGCCGACGTGTTCAATATGAGTGTCGATAATACTGTTATCAGATTAAAAATTAATACTGTCATGCCAAGGTATCTGATGTTTACCAAGATATAAAGATAGCCCTTTCTGCACCTATAGTGGCATTTACATATGCAAGAAAAACAAGAGGGCCATGATGGCCCTGGATCGCTCACCTGAGTCAATAGGCGAAATTTCACTCCAGGGTCACTCTAGAGCGCACACAAAGTTTTTCTAAGATTTGACCTAGTGACCTAGTTTTTGACCCCACATGACCCAATTTTGAACTCTTCCCAGATTTTATCAAGACAAACATTCTGACCAAGTTTCATGAGGATCGGTCCGAAAATGTGGCCTCTAGAGCGTACACAAGGTAAAAAGTTGACGACGGACGCCGCACGACAGACATCAGACACAGCATGATCACAATAGCTCAGCATGAGCACTTTGTGCTCAAGTGAGCTAAAAAACATAAGTCAAAAAAGAGCACCACATGCAGGTGCCAACAATTGGCTGTTGTTTTTCGATGGATAAAAATTACCCTAACAATTTTTGAAAAAGGTCACCCTAGGAACATTTCTGTGAAATTACTTCAAAATCTGACCAGCCATTCCAGAGAAGAAGAATTAAGAAATTCCTCTTCATGTCCCTATGGGGCAAATAGCCCCCATCACCAGAGCCATGTTTCTTCACAGATCACAATTTTGTGAACACTTTTTGAAAAGAGTCACCCAAGGAACATTTCTGTGACATTATTTCAAAATCTGACCAGCCGTTTCAGAGAAGAAGAATTTTTTAAGAATTTCTTCATATGTGCATAGTTCAAGTAGCCCCCCCATCAGAGCCATGTTTCTTGATGGATCAAAATTTTGCAAACAGTTTTTGAAAAGGGTCACCCAAGGAACATCTCTGTGAAATTATTTCAAAATCTGACCAGCCGTTTCAGAGAAAAAGAACTTTTAAGAATTTCTTCATGGCTGTATAGTGCAAGTAGCCCCCACTCACCAGAGCCATGTTTCTTGACGGATCATAATTTTGCGAACAATTTTTGAAAATGGTCACCCAAGGAACATCTCTTTGAAATTATTTCAGAATCTGACCAGCCGTTTCAGAGAAGAAGAATTTTTAAAAATTTCTTCATTTCCGTATAGTGCAAGTAGTCTCCATTCACCAGAGCCACGTTTCTTGACGGATCAAAATTTCGCGAACAACTTTTGAAAAGAGTCACCCAAGGAACATCTCTGTGAAATGATTTCAAAATCTGAACAGCCGTTTCAGAGAAGAAGAATTTTTAAGAATTTCTTCATGTCCGTATAGTGAAAGTAGCCCCCGTCACCAGAGCCATGTTTTTTGACAAATCAAAATTTTGCGAACAAATTTTGAAAAGGGTCACCCAAGGAATATTCCTGTGAAATTATTTTAAAATCTGACCAGCGGTTCCAGAGAAGAAGAATTTTTAAGAATTTCTTCATGGCCATATAGTGCAAGTAGCCCCCATTCACCAGAGCCATGTTTCTTGACGGATCAAAATTTCGCGGACATTTTTTGAAAAGGGTCACCCAAGGAACATCTCTGTGAAATTATATCAAAATCTGACCAGCCGTTTCAGAGAAGAAGAATTTTTAAGAATTTCTTCATTTCCGTATAGTGCAAATAGCCCCCATTCACCAGAGCCATGTTTCTTGACGGATCAAAATTTCGCGAAAAGTTTTTGAAAAGGGTCACCCAAGGAACATCTCTGTGAAATTATTTTAAAATCTGACTTGCGGTTTCAGAGAAGAAGAATTTTTAAGAATTTCTTCATATCTGTATAGTGCAAGTAGCCCCCATTCACCAGAGCCATGTTTTTTGACAGATCAAACTTTCGCGTACAATTTTTGAAAAGGGTCACCCAAAGAACATCTCTGTGAAGTTATTTCAAAATCTGACCAGCGGTTTCAGAGAAGATTTTTAAAGAATTTCTTAGAAAATTCCATTTTGTTGCCATGGCAACCAGAGTTTTTGATGGAATCAAATTTTGTGAACAATTTTTAAAGAGGACCTCCAAAGGAACATTCCTGCCAAGTTTGGTCCAAATTGGCCCAGTGGTTTAGGAGGAGATGATGTTTAAAGAATTGTTGACGACGCACGACGAACGACGCACAGACGCACGATGCACGACGAACGACGGACACCGGGTGATCCTAAAAGCTCCCCTTGAGCACGTTGTGCTCAGGTGAGCTAAAAAAAGGATTACATCAGTCCAAGACATAGAAAACTACCAGTCTATTAAGATGTATCATTAAGTTATTTTTTTTAATTAAGTGAAAACCAGGCCCTCCGGGTAGCTCAGTGGTTAGCATATCTGACTCGTGACCTTGTGGTTGTGGGTTCAATACCTGGTTAAGTCAAACTTTCTTTCTGGCTGTTTTTTGCCTCTAACCTCTGTTGTAAGTGAGAAAAGCAGTCAGTGGCTTGGAAATAAAGTTGTGTCAGAACTAGTGTGGGAAAGTCAGGAATATGCCCAACGCTGTTAAAACGGTGTAAAACTAATACAAACTGAATGGAAACCAAATCCAATATTTCCACAAGCAGTAAGACCAAACAGAAAATACTTAATTTTGTTGCCAAGAAAGGGTATATAGCTCCATCTTGCATAAAGCAATTCATTCCTAACATGCTAAAAACAGTCAAAAATAAAGATTTAACCCATAAAGTGCTGGAACCAACTTAAGCTGTTTTTGCGAACAGTGTAGATCAAGATCAGACTGCACAGAACGTGCAGTCTGATCTTTAATCTACACTGTCCACTATTTTGATACATATTCTGGCCAAAACAACCTTGAAATGACAATATTTTGGATGTTTTTCCTAATTAGAAAAGTCCATTTCATTAATTGAGCACTCTAAGCTTTAATAATTACATCGTAAGTCACCTATGCTCTGGCAAGAGGGTGTCTAACCCTTTCCAAAACAAGCCCTCGTTTTCATGTGTCTGCAGTACAAAGTCCTTTGAAAACACTGTAGGAAAAGGAGAAATTGCTCGTAACGAGCAATTTCTCCTTTTCCCACAGTGTTTTCTACCCTTTTTGATAACTTTCTGCCATTTTCATCAAATTTGAAATTGTCGTCTGCAAACTCTTTCAATTTGGACCAGTCCAAAATTTGTCGTTTGGGAAAGGAATAATATATCACTGTAATGTATCATACAAGCAAGTCATCACATAATTATGGATCCATAAAATCCATTTTATCTACCAACAAGAATCCTGAGGTACAATAGTCCTTGGATATGCCAAAAATTAACCAAAAGCAAAAAGTTTCAATTCGGGTCAGCCTGCGCAGAGTGACCTGGTCAATACTTTTTTTGCAGATGCATTAAATCCCCTTTTCACAGAGCATGGCTCAATTTTGTTACGGTTTATACTTACTAGCTACAGGCTCGCCAATACAGAAACAGCAGTATACCAAACAACACTTTGATTTCAAACGGGAAAGAGCATTCTGGGATAAATCCAACACCAAACAGTGAAACAAAAGGAAAAGTAAGCATGATCTTTTTCTTCAATTCCTGAGAAAACAATGAAAAAAAAAACTACAATAAAAGAAGTAGCAAAAACTGACAGACAGAAAATTCTCATTGTATCTTACTTTGTAGATCCTAGATAAGACTGCACATTGAGTGCAGTTTTGATCTTTATCTCTGCTGCCAATGGGAGTCACACTTAGCACTCCTAATCAAACAACCCCAAATTTTGATGACGTTGAACAAGAAGGCTCTTAAAAACACTACTGTTGGAAAAGGAGAAAATGCTGGTAACCAGGAGTTTGTCCTTTTCCCATACTGTTTTCTTACCACGAGTGACAAATCCAATCGATTAAGACACAGCAAATTTGTTATCTGCAAGCCCCTTTCAATTTTGAAAAGCCCAAAATTTTGTCATTTGGTAAAGATTTAAATAGTGCTTGTTGCATTCCCAGCTTCTTATCTATCAAACAGATAAAATATCTCTAAGTCCCATCAAAACTGTCTACCTTGTTAAGAACGAACTACTTTTTTTTTTAGTTAGTTGAACAAGGTTGAAGAAGAAAATAACGACAGTTGTATGAACACAGGTTCATGATTTAAAGCCGGTACTGTACAAAGTATTTTAACTCTTTACCAAACAACAATATTTCAGACCGGTTCAATGTGGAAGCATTTGCAAACAACAAATTAAATGTGGCTAAAATGATTGCATTTATTCCTGAAAGGTTGGGAAAAATGTGGGTAAAGGACAAAATGCTGGTTACCAGCATTTTCTCCTTTTCCCACAATGTTTTTAAAAGGCTTCTTTCTCAGGGTCGCTAAAAGTCAGGTTTGAGTGGTAAAGGGTTAAGACATACACCAGTTCATACAGAATTTCTCGGGGAAAATTTAAGGGTTTTTCAAGGACTTTTTAAGGCTTCTGAAATAGAAATTAAGGTCTTTTTACAGACATGGCTATATTCAAAAATGATCCGTATTTTACCTTGATCATGTTGGCAGATGGGATCCGCTAACCGATTTCTGTTAAATATACATTTCCCCATTTCTCTAACTCAATACAGACGACCTTTTTACAAATGGCTGACGCATATAATAATGATCGCTGTGAACAGACGCTCTTAGCGATAAGGTAAGAGTAAACTGGTAATGGTACCCGACTTTCGACTAAGATTGAAGTAGAAGGTCAGCCACCAGTCTAAAAACCAAGTGCGATGTGACGCAATATCAAATTATGTCATCAAAATATGTGTAGACAGTGCTCTTCCTTGTTACAGTACATACTCACTTGTAAGAAGATATGAGGGAACACTGGTTTCTTTGCAAACTTTCTTCGATCACGTCACCTGGATATTCGGTGCATTGTGCCTTACGATTTATTAGATTTAAGGGTTTTTCAAGGACTTTCTATACTTTCTATGGGTTTTTTAAGGCTTCTTGTCATTTTCAAGGGTTTTTCAAGACTGAAGTCAAATTTAAGGGTTTTTCAAGGCCTGTGCGAACCATGAAACTAGTCCAAGTGTCAAAAGAGAAAAATTTTGAATGGGAGAGGTAACAAATCACTGTAAAGAATGTGGAAAATATTGAAAAAAAAAAAGAAGTGATTGCTTGTAAAAAGTAATTGGTCCTTTTTTCACACTGTTTTTTAAAAGCTGTCCACTGCAGGGGTATGAAATTTGTGTGGAAAAAGGCTGCAACTCTTCACCACACAATCCCAAGTTTCAACAACCCTGAGAGAGAAGCCTTTTCAAAACATTGTGGGAAAAAGAGAAAATGCTAACCAGCATTTTCTCCTTTTTCCACAATGTTTTCTGCACTTTTTGTTACAAATACCACCAGTTTTGCCACATTTCTTTTGTCCTCTGCAAATGCTTTCAATTTGGACCTGTCCAAAATTTTGTTACGTGGTAAACGGGTTAAATGTACAAGCAGCTTTAATTCTCACTGCGCTCAGACACTGGCTATTTAAGACCGATCAAAAATGAACAGTGCTCTGGGAAAAGGTAGACTGGTCCATTGACATGCAGAAAATTGACCAACAACCCAGGCTGACGTGGGTCGACACTTTTTGCAGATGCATTTAACCCTTTACCGCACGACAAAATTTTAGCCTTGTCCAAATTGAAAGCAATTGCAGACGACAATTTCAATGTGGCTAAAATGGCGCAATTTTTCTTTGACAGGGTAGAAAACATTGTGGGAAAAGGAGAAAATGCCGGTTACCTGCATTTTCTCCTTTTCCCACAATGTTTTCAAAAGGCTTCTTTCCCAGGGGCGTTAAAAGGCGGCATTGTGCAGTAAAGGGTTAACTTTATTTTCACAGGGCATTGTATAAAATACAAATTATTTAAAGCATGAACATTCTAAGGAAAGGACAAAACTATTTTTTAATGGTTTAGAATGGACAAAACTATTTTTTAATGGAAAAGGAATAAATGCCATAGTTTTTCATTGTTCAACAATGCATTCCACAGCAGTCAACTACAGAAGAAAAAAATATCTGTTCAGTAATTGGTTAACCCTTTTGGCTGCTAAGCGCGACCTTTTGTGGACAGTTTAGATCAAGATCAGACTACACAGAACATGCAGTCTGATCTTGGATCTACACTGTGTGATAAGGAGATACTTTTCCCAGAAAAATAACTTTGAAATAGTAATATTTGGCATTTTACTATTGAGTGGTAATTTTTGTTTCATTTATTTAGCAGTTTAAGGGTTAAATAGCCACAACATTTGTACAGACCAAAAATATTTACCTTGTTCGTGGTGTATTTTACAAGGCAATGTGGTGTATCTAAACCCTGTTCTAGTCTCATTTCACGCAATCTCTTCACAAGTCCTGGATTTTTCTGGCTTATTGCAATGTCTAGTGGAGTCTCACCCTACAAGTAGTGAATTTAATTTCCCCTGTCAGAGCCCTTAGCCCAATTGAACTTGCTTTAGCTGACAATGTAGATTATGATCAAACTAGAAGAATGTGCTATCTGATCTTTGATCAAATATGCCCCTTGTTTCTGGATTTTTCGGTGTGAAAAGCGCTGAAATTGCGGCTAATATTTTTCTCATTGAAATAAAATGTCCAATTCATTTATACAGCACTTTAACTCTTTACCACACAATCCCGACTTTTCATGACCCTGAAAAAGAAGCCTTTTGAAAACATTGTGGGAAAAGGAGAAAATGCTGGTAACCAGCATTTTCTCCTTTTCCCACAATGTTTTCTACCCTTCCCAAAACAAATTTTAATTTTTCAGTCACATTTATTCTGTCGTCTGTAAATTCTTTCAATTTGGACAAGTCTTAAATTTTGTTGTGTGGTAACGAGTTAACCCTTTACCAAACGACACAATTTTAGACCTGTCCAATTTGAAAGCATTTTGCAAGCGACAAAATAAAATTGAATAAAAAATTCAATTTTGTTTATGGAAGGGTAGAAAAATTGTGAGAAAAGGAGAAAATGCTGGTTACCAGCATTTTCTCCTTTTTCCACAATGTTTTCAAAAGTCATTTCCTTTAGGGTTGTTAAAAAGTCTGGATTTTGTGGTAAAAGGTTAAAAGGTTTTTACCCACAATCCTTTATGAAATAGAGAAACTAATCTGAATTTCAATCTAACCACATTCTTGCTTGCTTCCTTTTACAAAAAAAAAAAAAACTTCCTTGCTACATTAAATTGATATTTTCTAATATTGCAGTTTTTTGGCTATTTTGACAGAATTTAACAAAGTACTTGAAAGTATAAATTACAGATCGAACTACACATTCTGTGCACCATTTATTACTGCTTGAGCATAAAGACTTTAGGCAAAGTTTCTAAAACAAATAAGCCATGCTCTAAGAAAAGGGGGCTTAATGCATCTGCAAGAAGTATCAACCCTGGTCAGCCTGTGCTGTCCGCGCAGGCTGACCTTGGCCGAAACTTTTTGCTATTGGTCGATTTTCCGTATGTCCAAGGACCAGTCTACCTCATGATCCAGTCGGTTGTTAGACAAGATGGATCTTATGGATCCATAATTATGCTTGGTATGATAAATCAAGGTGACGCATTAAGCCCCCCTTTTGCCAGAGCATGGCTCAAATAATTTTTGTCACTATGTTTTCAAAGCCTAACTTGGCAAAGTCCCCAATGGTGTCTGATCAATCGAAAAAAAAAAAGTCAATGGCATTTAACTTCAAAACATAATTTCCTGTATCTAAAATCAACATTACATGATTGGAAGTTTATTTTTTTTACAAAGAGAAGTGTACCTTTGCATTCAATGTATCTACGTGGGAGTTGGCTTCCACAAGCAGTTTTGCTGCAATATTATTTCCAGTTGTAGCAGCCCAGTGCAGAGGGGTGTTCTGATGATATTTGTCACACTTTCTTACACTAGCTCCGAATGTTAGTAATAGACGGACTGGATCATACCTGGCAGAAAAATAACTACATGATTCGTTTGTTATTTACCTATTTTGTATTTCATACTTCCAATATTCATTTAAAATAGCTACACAAGTAATTTCATAACTTATTTCTATTACATCTATGTTCAATGTATGAGGAGTGTTCAAATATGAATGCATCTAAGCACGTAAAATTTGATTCTTCATAGGTTTCACTGAAATTTTCACTTTGTTCCCTCGAAGTATTCACCTCCAACACATATACAAAGTTTCAGTCTCCAGATCGAAACTTTGAATGTATTTTCATATTCTTTTTTAGGTATACTATGAAGACAATGGAATTCATTTTCTGTCAACTCTTTTTCAACATGTGTGTAAACCATCAGTTTCAGTCATTGTCTCTTGTACGAGGTGCAAGACTTTCTGAAGCAGGAAAAAGTTGTTGTGCTACCCTACCCTCCTTATTCACCTGACCTTGCCCCTTGTGACTTCTTTTTGTTTCCAAAGCTGAAAAAATACCTTTCAGGTCAAACACCTCGGTTCTGCAATATTTCAGTAAATATTTCTATCTTAGGGTAGTTACGTCTCGCGTGGAACTTGTGTGAAAAAGGTTTAATAATAATGGACAAGTCCAATTTTTTTTCATCTTGATAAATATTTTAGTAATTTACCCAAAAACTCTGTAAGAAGCCCACATCAATGCTGTCATCCCATTCTTGTCTAACATGTCAACATCTTGTCCTTTTGCAATCAAGTACGCAACAATTGATGTATGACCAAGCTGGGCTGCTAGATGTATGCAGCTACAACCTGAAGTAAAAATCAAATTTTGTGTTTATGCAGAGCTTAGTAAGACTTTACAAAGAACCAAATTTTCTGTTTGCCACAAAATTATCACCAAATACAAAAAAAGAAAAATTGCTGCAAAATTTCATGAGCTGTTGCTTATGCACTCACAAGGAAAAAGAGAGACTCAATAAAAAATTACATAGAAGTAAGAAAATGCAAAATGAAAATCCTTTCAAAGTGAGCAATAATTAAATGAGCCATGCTCTGGCAAAAGGGGGCTTAATGCATCTGCGTGATACATAATACCAAGCAAGACATCACGTAGCCAGGGATCCATAAAATCTATTTCTCTAACAACCGACTTAATCATAAGGTAAACTGGTCCTTGGACATACGGAAAATTGACCAATAGCAAAAAGTTTCGGCCCAGGTCAGCCTGCGCGGACTGCGCAGGCTGACCAGGGTTGATACTTTTCGCAGATGCACTAAGCCCCCTTTTCACAGAGCATGGCTCATTTATTCGATAATTTTCTAGTTTCTCTTTAGTTTCATTTGTGCTGTTTCCAATTAGTCTAGAAATAACCTGCACAGTAATGGATCCTATACCAGATGGTCCCATGCTTGTATGTCTGTAGGCAAGATAACTTTTGACAATATCTTGGTAAAAACAGAAATGCTGGTAACCATCATTTCCACAATGTTGTTTAACACTTTCAAGCACAATACCCAATCATTTGAGCCTCTTTATCATATACAAATATGTATACTGCAGATGTTGACATATCTAAAATTTCGTCAACTGGTTGTGGGTTTAGAAAATTTCCTTAAATCTTCAGTAGCAATGGTATTAAGGGCTGCTACTTTACTCAATACAAAATAAATTCATCTCTGTTTATCGAAAGTCTTACCTAAGTACAGCTTAATGTCTTTCACCTTCTTGTTGTTATCTTTCTGTAAGAGTATCTATGCGAAAAAAGTCACTTTGGGAAAAAATCTTTAATTGTACCAGTTGAACTCTGATGCAAAAATATAGTCTTTTCACACAAGAATAGTAAAAAAACAATCAACATAATACTGAAGTAAAAAAACCACCTTCTCCATCTCTAAGTGAGGGATCAGCCCCAAAGGACATTAGCAACACAACCATGGATAAGTGACCTTGTCTGAAATAGACAAGGAAAAAGGTCAGAACTACATTCACTCCGAATCTATACTTTTTTACCTTTTACCAAACCATCAAATGACCCTGAGGAAAAAGGGCTCTTGAAAATACTGTGGGGAAAAGGAGAAAATGCTGATAACCAGCATTTCTTCCTTTCCCATGATGCTTTCTACCATTTAAAAGACAACTTCCATAACTCGAGCCATGTTAATTCTGTTATCTATAAATGGTTTCACTAGGGTCATGTCTAAAATTATGTCACATGGTAAAGTGTTCATTCAAAGCTATTGAACATAAATCATGCAAAACTTTCACAATCATGAACACAACACTTTATTTGGCTTTTAATTCTTAACCAAATGACGAAATTTTACACCTGTCCAAATTGAAAGCATTTGCAGACATAACTTTGCATGACAATGATGTTTTACCTGTTATAGGTTAAGTTCTTTTTACAAACACCATTACAAATTACAGATAGGAAAAAAAAGATAAAGAAGTGAAAAATACTGCCTTGGAACAGTATGGAAAAAATGTGTGAAAATTAGCAATTGTTTAAAAAAAGAAAATTATACCTTGTTGCCCAGTGAAGTGGGGTGGAAAAATATTGCCTTGGAACAGAATGGAAAACGTGTGAAAATTAGCAATTGTTTAAAAAAAGAAAATTATACCTTGTTGCCCAGTGAAGTGGGGTGGAATTTAGATCTCCACCAAATCTATCAACAATAGCTCCCTTTTCAATGAAATACCTGTCGGAAAGAAAAAATATCCTCTGAAATTTGCATTCTTTACCACACAATCAAATTTTAGACCAGTCCAAATTGTAAGCATTTGCAGATGACAAATAAAATGGGGTACACATGAAAGTATCTGTCTTGAGATTGTTGAAAACATTGTGGGAAAAGAAGAAAATGCTGGTAACCAGCATTTTCTTCTTTTCCCAGAATATTTTCGAAAGACTTCTTCTTCAGGGTCATTAAAACTCAGGATTGTGTGGTAAAGAGTTAACTCTTTTCCGAACAATCCTGTGTTTTCACGACCCCAAGGAAGAGGCCTTTTGAAAACATTGTGGTAATCAACTGGTAATCAGCATTTTCTCCTTTTCCCACACTGTTTTCTACCCAGTCAAAAAACTCAAGTTCAATTGTTCCACTTTAAAATTTGTTTCCTACATATGCTTTCAAACTGGAAGTTACTACAATTTGTCGTTTGGAAAGGGTTAAGTCTGAGTCTGAAAGAGAATACAGTTGTAATGCAGCCAAAGTACAAAATTTTTCTCCCTTCAGATATGCTCTATGAGCGGACAATGATAACTTAGGGATTACTTCTTACCCCTTCACCACATAACAAAAGTTAAAACTTGTCCAAACCCAAAGCAGTTGCAGACAATAAATTAAATGTGGCTCAAATTGTGGAAGTTGTCTTTGACAGGATACATGAAAATTGTAGGAAAAGGAGAAAATGCTGGTTACCAGCATTTTCTCCTTTTCCCACAATGTTTTCAAACATCTTCTTTCTCAAGATTGTTAAAAGCCAAGATTGTGTGGTAGTGGGTTAATCAATCTTATGGTTGCTTTAATTCAATGTCTCTTGCAGACAATCTCCTTCAGCTTGGAGTAAACCATTTTTGAAAACGATGTAGCAAAAAGAATATAAATCTAATATAGATTTAGAATATAAAAATTTAGAATTTAGAATAGATATAGAATATAAATTTATTTTTTTCCCATGATGCTTTCAAAATGCCCTTATGTATTAGTATTTTATCAACCAATTAACCCCTTTATCACAAAATCCCATTGTTGCTCCTCATGGAATTTGAACTCAGAACCTATGAAGAGAGAGAGGTCGACGCTCTACCCTTACGCCACTGTCACCCACTAAAATTTTTGGTCTGGGTACTTATTAGAAATGTCTTGGGGAAACATTTCTAATGAGTACCCTCAACATAAGTTCTAGTCTAGAAATTACATGTGAGCCATGCTCTGGCAATAGGGAGCTTAATGCATCTTCATGATGCCTGATACCAAGCAATTCATCACACTGAACACTGAATCCATAAAGTCCATTTTGTCTAACAACCAACTGAACCACGAGGTAGACTGGGTCCTTTGACATTCAGAAAATTGACCTATACAGGGTTCCCTTTCACGCACGTATGTGCGTGATTCATGCATTGAATTGAATAATCACGCACAAAAATATGATGTGAAATGTGCATGCACGCACAGGTTTCAGGCCAGGGTTCCCATTGTCGATCACCAGTGGCGCCAGTTGGGACTAGGTATCAAGTGTGAAAGTCACTGTTTATCACCGCTAATCAAACTTGGTATCAATCCGCTTTTCTAGTGTAAAATTAAAGGTTTTGAAGTTACATGCTATTCTTCTTGACAAATCTATGTCAAATCATGTGGAAATACTACTCCAAAACTTAACAGGCATGAAAAAAAGATCACTGCAAGAAACGCGAAAACCCATGACACAACAAAAATTGGTTTGACATCGTCCGATCATAGGCATTTCAAACTGTCTATTCAGCTTTATCAATGACTTTGAACAGTAAATTTATATAAATATCTCTACAAAACAATAAGTGAAAGCTAATTAGTGTATGAAATTCACAGTGAAATGGAAAATTCTACTGGCCGTCAGGCTGTAAGTTGTCCCTCTGAAACTGGTCTTGTGAGTAAGGAAGTTATAACAAACATCTTCTTTTTTTAAATTCCCCATATTGTTTTCAAGAGCAGCCGATGGCAGAGTCAGACTCATCAAAACAAATTTTCAATATAACAGACCCTTGCTGTCCTCCATAGATGCTCTATAATTGTCAATATTAAGTGCACTCCTAGAATTTCTCTTGCACTCCCAAACTTGTATTCCAGGGAGTGCATGCACTCCCAAAAAAAGATGTGAGTGGGAACACTGCTATAGCAAAAAGTAACGACCCAGGTCAGCCTGCACAGACTGACCTGACCTGTTGCAGATACATTAAGCCCCAATTTTCACAAAGCATGACTCATGTATGTTCTTAAGAATATTAATACCCCTCACTTCTCTGTACCTCAGTACAAGAAGGTTGAATGACTTACTTGACAATGGTTATGCGGTTGTTTATAGCTGCCCAGTGCAAGAGACTGACATTCTGGTTGTCCATAGTATTAACATCATACCCTCCCTCTATCAGTTCCTGCACTCTCTCAAACACCCCATACTGTGTCGCAGGTACAATATCAAATGTTTTAAACTCCTCAGGACCAGGCTGATCTTTAACATTTTCATATCCTGGTGGGGGTGGTGGTATATTCTCTCCCTAAAATACAAACAATTTGTAAACAACTTCTAAATATACTCGAATATTATCAATATAAGGATCCGTCTTGGTTTTGTTTTTCTTTTGCATTATATGTAACAAATACGATTTTGAAATATATTATTCATCAAGGATGGAATGCCCCGAAGAAAATTAAATGAACAGACCCATTGCGTATCAAAAAGGGACAAATACAAATATGTCATCTGCTCATGATCACATCCTCAAGTATTTTATTTGGTAATTTCTGTGTCTATTTGCTACCTTGACTAAACAGTAGGACGAGTGATACTAAAAGAAGCACGAATTAATTTGCCCTGCAGGACGATTGGGTTTTGGAAATTTTTCGACCTCTGAATTTCCAATCAACCTAGAAAACATAGTGCATGGGCGTTCATAACTTTTCCCTTGCGGATTCAAACAGATAGCATGTATTAGAAGAAAACTACTATGTAATACCTCATAATAAAGTGTGGCTTAAGTTAGACTTGCAGTGTTCAATCTAGAGCACGCCATTGAGCCTTAAAGTCCCCCCAAAGTCCCAGATGGCGCAAATCTTAACCAACCTCGGGCCAGTTTGGCACACTCAATCATAAAAGAACCATTCTGCGAATTACGGTACTTTTTGTCCGTTTCTCCTTTTTCTGCTCAATAAACATACTACTGAGCTTGCCTGTGAGAATACAGTTTACTGATAACTCGAAAGATGTTACGGTTAACTTTAAACTGGTAGCTTGTTATCGATCTTCGTATCAAACTGGTACGGGAGATACAACGGGTACCGGTAGTTATGATTCCTGAACTTCCGCGATGAAGCGATTTTCTGAGTGTTTTGGAAGTATCAATGGCACGAAAAAGGCAAACTTCTTGAAAGTATAACTTCGGAAAACACAAATGCACCATTGACAGACATATTTTGTCACTTTTTAGGTTTAGATTAATGGCTGAAATAAGGTTACATCAATTGACATTGATAATGTCTGCAGTGTTGCAGTTTTATTAGAGTAGTATTCTTAGATACATGAATGGGAATACTGTTGTTAAATAAAAAGGCAACACTTATTCAATTAAAAGGTTAACATACTAGAAATATTTTTTGGGTGTGGCCCCCCGTTTTCCAAAATGGCCCCCTATTTCAATGTCTGTGGACCTGATGGGCCCCTTACAAGCCAAGCTATACTGAACACTGGACTTAGAGACGTTTTCTTCCCATTTTTGTTCTTAGGGTGCGATCTTATTCTGGTTAAATCTAAATGGTTTTGTTATCAGCCATTATCCTTTTCAAATCTGTGAACAATATTAGAAAAAAAAAAGAAAATGAGGCCCGATGCGGTTATTAAGTCCGTACCGGTACGATCCTGTAACAGAATTTATCCACCGGATTGGGGCCATTTCAAAATTAACATGTTGGGACAAAACCGCACCCTACAAAGTTATCTTACTCTAACTGGAACAAAGTAAGAGCGATCCTTTTGTGCTGCCGGTGAGACCTTAAGTTTCACTGGTTAACAGGCTAACCAAAACAAGACAAATAAGAGTAATCACCCCCTCTAGCAACGGTTGGAGTGGATTGCAGTTTGGATCCTTTTCGCCTTCCATTTATTTTTTTCGCAGCTTCTCGGAACGGTTATGCGTTAGAAACGCGCATCCGTAAAATAATTATGTGACCCGTATAATATCTTCCGTCACTGATAATCCAAAGGTCGTGGTTCGAATCTCGGAGGGGCCAAACTCCTTTCGGGAATTTGAGACTGTAATTGTATGGTGATATATTTCTGCCACGAGATACGAGATAACTATCGAGATAATTTTAGAGAACTATCACGATAGATCAAAGTTTCATAAATTTTATCTAGACAGTGAAAAGTTTTCTGAGGGAAAAAAAAATATCACGGTAAACTATGTTATCTAGAATTTTTTTTCCCATTGATCAGTAACATTTTAACGCAAAATTTCTCTGTCGTGCAAGAAGCTGACATTCGACGTAAAATCATCGGGACAATTCTACTCGTTATCTATTAATAGAAAAATCACCATTTGGATGAACTCTTTAGTTTTTCACTGCACAGGGTGGCAAAGATGTTCCGAAACCGTATCTATTTATAATTACCATGAATGTTAGTTTCGGGCGCGAACGCAAAAAAAAAGGTGATAAGATTGAGCGTTATAGCGGTATTTTTATCATGAAACTTTTTATTATCGAGATAATATTTCCAGGAAAGTTTGTTTTATCTCGATAATTTTCTTAAATTATTGCAATAGTTATGGAGTATCTCGTGGCAGAAATATGCCACCATATAATTGAGACACGATTCAGTCCTCTCTTACAGCTGAACATTGTGTCGACGATGTAAACTTACGTTTGGAAATTAGCAATGAACTTGGAAAAAAAGTGTTGTGCAAAGTGCTGGTAAAGAAATTCTTGGATATGTGCACTAGCCGCGTATTACGACTAGAATATCATATTACTTAACCCTTTCCCAAACGATAAATTTTGGACTGGTCCAAATTCAAAGAGTTTGCAGACGACAATTTTAAATGTGATGAAAATGGCAGAAAGGTCTCAAAAAGGGTAGAAAACACTGTGGGAAAAGGAGAAATTGCTCGTTACGAGCAATTTCTCCTTTTCCCACAGTGTTTTCAAAAGACTTGTACGGCAGACACGTGAAAACCAGGGCTTGTTTGGGAAAGGGTTAAAACATCCATTGACACCAAGCAAGCAAGTTATCAAATTAGGAAAATGCTGTCAGTCGACTGGTCCAAAAGCAGCGAACTGACGTTGAGGTGCATAAAGGCTGTCAAAATACAGCCGGAAACACAGGTCTGCATGAGGACATATTGATTGCATTCATCCTGATTCGTTACAAAATGACAAAATTTTAGCCTTGCCCAAATAGAAAGCATATAAATTTACAGACGGCAAAATAAATGGCCCGCAACATGCGAAATGAGACCTTCGGACATTTGCGTTAAGTGTCGTTTCGGATTAGCCTGCGCAGTCCGCGGAGACAGCACTTTACGATTACATAAGATATTTTCATACAGTAGACTTTCGTGAAACAGAAAATCGCACAAAAACGACAAGTGTCGTCTCGGATTAGTCACAGACTGCACAGGCTGATCTGGGACGACACACTTTTACGCTTATGTCCTAAGGCCCCTTTTCGTGTGTTGCACGCCAAATAGGACTAAAACTTGCACTTTTGTCCTGTGATGGGTTGCAAGCATTGTGCGAAAGGGAATAAATTCTGGTTGCCGTATTTTCTCGTTTTCCCACGCTGTAAACCTTCCTCTTCGGGATCGATATAAAACTCGGGATCGTTTAGCAACTAGATCTACATTGTATTTAAGTTCTCGAAAGAAAAATGGTAGGCTAAATAAACATGTACGATATTTTTGTTTAGATAACTCTCAAATATTACCAGACGATAAAATTTCAGACTTTTTCAAAGTGAAAGCATTTGCACGCGACAAATTAAAGGTGACTTAAATATCGAGATATGTCTTGGAATGACTGGAGAAAACATTGCTGGTAAAAGGAGAAAATCTTGGTAACCGGCATTTTCTGTTTTTTTTTTTGTTTTTTTTTTTTTTCCTAAACGATTTCATTATGATTTTTCCTTAAGGTCGTTAAAACTCGTGATTGTGTAGTTAAGGGTTAACTCTTCGGGTGACAGATATTTTGGTAACAGACAAGTTCGGTAAATTGGAGTTATAGAGTAAATCGATCTGATGTTTCGGTAACAAGGTAATATTATATAGGCTAACGTAAATGCACCACACGTGACGTTTTTCACATCAAATAAAGTCTTGACTCTGATTCGTCCAATGTTTCTTTTCCACCCACATTCAGACATAATATTTCTGTTATGTTGCTAGTATCATGCTGTATATAAATAATACTTGAAATCACTTTAACTTATTTTCGATCATTTCAACCATAGTTGAGGTCATGAATAATACCCAATTCTAAACTTCAAACCCTTTGTATCTCCTTTTAAATCATTGTTTTATGGACGTTTCAATGTGAAAATATTTTCTTACTGAAGGACTTCCAAACCAGCCATTAACACTTAGAGCGTCTATCACAACTTTCGTTGCCTGATAGACACACTATAGGCCTATAATATCTAGTTCTACCACCCCCTACCTGCCCCCCTCCCCCTGCCTGCTCTCTCTCTCACTCTCTCTCTCTCTCGTTTAACATATCTTTCCAATCTCTATCCTCTTGATATGTTGATACGTGTAGGCCTATCCCATACGTAATGCGCTCGCTCATTCCTGATGCAGACCATAATGTACGCGCTAAGTAGGCCTACTGATCAAGTTTAACACGCTTTCAAAGATCAGTTTTTACACATACAAATGCACTCTAAGTATGGAGAATTCTTAAAATTTACTGCTTAAAGAATCAATTGTGATAAAAAGGAAGTATGGGTATTTTGGTTTCTGCAAAGCGGGTGGCTGGGGCAAGATACATACATCGACCTGCAAGCTGTGGACCCAACATTAAACGTTAAAAGCACCAAAAAAAATTAAGTGCACTTTCTCAATCAGGAAAAGACTGACCAATTCTATTCGATTTCAATGGTCTTTTTGGCACATTATTTCACATATAGCGGACAGTGGATAGCGGGTCATAGATCAGACAAGGGATCGTAAATTAGGCCACATGCTATATAATCCGATCTCTGATCGCACTACACGTGCTCATCTTGTCCTATGTTATCCACAAAATGCAGTCTGTATTGATCTACAATTTCTTTGAAGATTATTAAAGTTTTGCCTGGCTCTACAGAGAAAACCGACGGAAGAAAGAAGAAAAAAAAAAAAAAAAAAGTGGGAAGAAAATTAAAATATAAATTGGTCTTCTCAGGGATCACATATGTGTATATAAAATCCCTGGTCTTCTTCATCACACTCCTAGAGACGCTTCTTTTCTGCGACAATAAATAGAAATCTCTCAATTCTTCTCTCAAACTGACCATACATATACGGAATTGCTAAAATTTTCCTTATCGTCTATTAACTGCAGTACTTAGATCTAGTCTAAACATAATAGTACTTAGTGAAATAAATTTCAGTAGATTTTGATCTAGAATTATATGTAGCATTTAGATGTAAATACATGTATGTATATCCTTCATTATCAACGTCGATTTTTTTTTTTTAAATAGACCAATCGGTAATCAACACCGCCAATAGATGTTAAGCTTGTAAAAAGGGTTGTAGATCTTTTATCATTTCATTTGCGAACTTCACTAAGATGGTCATATTTTTTTATTGACACCGGTTATATCCGGGCATTATTTCCAAACATGGTGGCCATCTAACAAAGTTCAGCTGAGGTACGTATGTTTTTGCCTGATTTCTAGTGTGCCGTAAGGTGCTTACAGATAAATGTTTCACTGACAGTTCAGTTAATATCGAGGTAATTAATTCACACAGTGTCTCTTAATTCAATTGTGAGATGCTAGTTTGAGAGTTCGCCGCGTCATCTTGTCCACAACAGAATCTGAATGTTCACCATTTTGCGAAGATCAGCAATCTTGTATGCCACATCTCTTACACCATTATTGTATCGTAGCCGAAATTACAATTGAACGAAAATATACATATTTGTCAAAAAGGTGTTTTTGATTCTGCATGAGGTACCTGTCTCTCATATTCAAGCTGCATTGTCTTGCCTGCTGGTATTTGATTCATGTGGGTGACAGGTTACAGTAAATAACAAGCTTGATAGAAAGGGTTTTTATAGTAAATGGCAAATAATACAGAACAACCCACACCACTTTACGGTTGTATGCATATATGTGGCATTGTTTTTTTGAGTGAAAAGATAAGAAATTAATGAATTATAGCTTCATTCTGTCGATCAGTATTTTACTTGATGTATAGGGGATGAATCCGTAAAAAAATGCAATTTTTTGACACTTGATTTTCATGGGTTTCCATGATGTAGTGGTGGGGGGTTGCTGGTATTATGCCATGAATGGAATGGAATTTCTTGCAAAAAAACATTGACAAGTGAGTTCAGTTATCTGAATCCATTCTTTCGGAAATTTCATGATTCTGAAAGAAACTGAAGGAACAGGTTTCCCCTTTTTTTCCCCCGATATTCGATAACCAGGCTAAAAGAATTAGCAACACAGGGTTAAAAGTAGTAGAAACATTATTTGTAGAGCTAGACAAACTGTTACCCAGAAATATTCATAGGGAATGAATGAGTTTAGACAAATGCAACTTGACTATAAGCTGATTTAAACTGTGATGTTAATCACAAGCAAGACCTGACAGTAACTGTGATTGACATAAGTATTGATTCAACTGATTGAAAACATTTCCCTTGATCATCATACAATCAGTATTCAAACTACCTTGAAAAGAAGTGAATGTACTGACAAACATTTAACTCTTTACCAAATGATAAAATTTTAGACTGATCCAAATTGAAAGCATTTGCAAACGACAAATCAAATGTGGTGCAAAAATTAAAATTTGATTTGGGAAGGGTAGAAAACATTAAGGGAAAAGGAGAAAATGCTGGAAACCAGAGTTTTCTCCTTTTCCCACAATGTTTTCAAAGGGCATCTTCTTCAGGGTCGTTAAAAGTCGGGATTGTGTGGTAAAGGGTTAAAGAAAGGAAAAGAATTAAGTTAATGTTTATGACTGAAATAATCTATTTTCTGAAAACTCCAATCTACTTCCTAAATACATCCTCACGGCCAAAAATCATTTTTCTTTTCCACACAGCCTCATGTTAGTTACTGTTTCTATACATGGATGCCTCAGCCGATAAAGATGTTGACATGTCCTCAGTTGAAGCAGAACAGAATGCAGATGAAGATAATGAATCTGGTATTGAAGATGTGAGTGACGAGGATGATGATGGTGAAGATGATGAGGAGGATGGTGAGGGGGAGGAGGAGGATGAAGATGAAAGTGAGGATGAAGAAAATGAAGAAGGGGATGCAGAAGGAGATGATGAAGGTTACTGATCATAATTCACAGTATATATAGGGTGTCCCAGAATATATGTCCCAGTTTCAAAGTTCAATTTTGCCACTAAATATTCAACATAGCTAGATGGCTCTTCAAAATATTTTTAAAAACATCTAAAATTTTGTATAAACACTAATCTTAAGGACTAGTTTACCTTTATTCCATCATAACACAGTCTCTACATGTCCTACCATTTTCTGCTGTCTGAGTCTGAAATGACGTCAAAAATCATTAATGGTGTTTTGGCAGGTGCCCTCTGTAATCTTCTGTATTTCCCTAAGAATTGCAGTTCTGAGATCAATTAAAATGTTTGATTATAATCATACACCTTGCTTTTAATGATTCCTCATGGAAAAAAATCTAACAGGTTTAACCAGGGTGAGTGATGTGGCCATTCAGTGGTAGTCTTCAATGAAATCAACTGGCTTCCAAAAGCATCAGTCAGAAAGTTAATAGCAGTTCTGCTTGTATGCGGTGCTGCTCCATCTTATTGGAACCAACAATCATTTAATTAGAAATGTCTTTTCACAAGTTCAGGACAGACTTATTAAAAATATCAATGTAGCGATCAGAGATGACAGTCTCTCCATTTTCCTTGAAGAAATAATGCCCAATAAAATCTTTACTGCTCAAAGGAACCCAAACTGTTACTTTGTTGCAGCGCGGGGGTGTATAACAAGGTATACGATTATAAACAGACATGTTTAACTGATCTCGGTACTGCTATACAGAAAATTACAGAGGGCATTATGTCGTGTCAGACTCATACAGCAGAAATGGGTGGACATTTAGTGCATATGTTATGATGGACCTAAAGTAAACTAGATCTGAAGTTTACTGTTTATACAAAATTTTAGATGTGTTTAATGATATTATAAAGTAGCAAAATTGAACTTTGAAACTGGGACATATATTTTGGGACACCCTGTATGCCTGAAAATTGTGTAAATTACATGCTCATGTTACATACACGTTTTATTTTCCATTTCCAAACAGTTGCTTGGTAGCATAACTGATTTTAGGAAGTCATTGCCTTATATCCATTTCATCTGTATTCACTGATTCTCAGTGTCTACTCTGTACACGAAGCAGAACACTATAATTATTATGTTATACAGTCGAACCGCGTTTATCCGGGCTCCATAATTCCGGAAATCTCAGGATCCGGACAAAAACATCAGGGAACGGATATTTTCTGTACAAATTTTATTTTTTATTCCGGAAATCCGCGTTCCGGAACCGGAATGAAAAAATCGGGCACGAAGGGTTAAAAATTAGTACAAACCTTATCCAAGAAACCGGACGTGGCCTGACTGTGTATCACACAATTTAAACTGGTACCCGTTGTATCTCCCGTAACCGTCCGATAAATACAAAAATCGATAACAGGCTACTAGTTTACACACAATTTAGACTTGTTATTTTCCCCGGGACCATAGACTGAATATCATAAATACAGTCTACTTCGAGCGATTTCGGACTGGTTCGTCGTGAATAACACGGGTATCAGTCTAAATAGTGTCAATTGTTGCAGGCGATTTTCACACGTTTTGAAAACACGCGTGTTAATTAGTACTGTTTTCGAAAACCGTTAAATGACGTTCTCGTGCCATCGACAATTGTCAACTTAACAGATTATCCATACACATAGTACTGAAGTGACAATTCCACGCTTTTGTTGTTTAATTATTACTGGATCTACTTGATTACAGTAACGATCGCTAAAAAAATAACTGAAATGTCCGCAAAGATTTTGTGGGCATGTTTAAACTTATCTTTCAAAACTAAACGCAAAACTAAAATATGAACATACCGTCTGCTTGCATATTCAATAATCCTTCGTTTCAAAAACGAATATTTTCAATTTAAATGGTAAACCATAGGAAAAAAAAAACAGTTTGATTCATGTGTTAACTCGAGATGTTTATGTTCCCCAAAGTACACACAAAATGGCCGCCAAACACGATAAATTTCGTTAGGTTTTTCGAAAATATTTTACTCCTAACAGACTGTAAAGATGATTGAAAATATGCCTGTCTTCAATATCGAATCAATTGGCAATCAATCTCAATTAGTCTTTGCCATTTTACCACTTTGAAAGTACGACTATCAGAAGCCAACAGAATGTCTACACCACCAGCAAAAGACGAGTTGAAGTTTCGACTTCCGTGAAAAAAGACATTTGTCAGTACAAAGAAGACCATCCAAAAAAACACTTTTGCAGGAATTCGACAACACGTCATGTACATTTAAAATACTGTGCATATCGTGTTTTCCTTTTGTTTCGCCCTTTTCATGGTGTTTTCAAAAGTCATAAATGTGCCGAGCTTTACAAGCGCACCTGTTTGCACAATAGGTATGCATGTGCATGTAATTAGGTACAAGTAAAAAGACATGTACAAAAACAGACAAATAACAAAAAGGCAAAATGCAAATTTATGACACCCTTTATTTTATAAACCTGAACAATCGTAGGAGCAATAATGACATGTATACAAGTGCTTGTGTAAAACATACGCTGTTGTAATTCTTACGATACACGGTGTCCCATATCAACATGGAGGTTATTGACCTAGCTTAACTTGGATGCCATGCCAGCAATCACAGTTCGTCGATCCGGAAATACGGCTGATCCGGAAACATTCATAGGAAACAGAAGTGACCGGATAAACGAGGCTCGACTGTATAAGGTTGGCATAGTACCTATAGCTTTCAAGTGCCCAGTGTATTTTTCATTAACATATTTATCATCTCTGTTTTCAAAGTTTATTTTCTCCAGTTCATGGAATCAGATGAATATGGATGTGCCAGGTTTGATACAAATGCAAACAATATACATTGAGCCTGATTGCTTAGTTGGTAACATACAGAGCTTGCAACCAGGAGGTCACGACACTGACTGAATTTCACAGCTCAACCAATCTGTTTCCAAGGATTGATGGTAGTCAAACAAATTAACGACATACATCTGCCTTTTCATTGTGAACAAAAATCTCTTTTGTTCAACACATCCAAAGAATTTAAGAAACATTGGACCAGACTGAAGTGTTACTGTGACAATACTGACAGATAGCCTAACTGTGACAGATTGACCTTAAGATGAAAAGGATAGTCTAAGTCTAAGAAAACAGTATTCAGTGGTCAAGCAGAGGGTAGTACTCACTTAGCCTTTTACCACTTAATCCCTTATTAACAACTTTAAGGAAGAAGGCCTTTGAAAAAATTGTTGAAAAAAGAGAAAATGTTAGTTACCAGCATTTTTTCATTGTTTTCTACCCTTTCAGAGATAATTTCCACTGTTTGATTCACAGGTGTGAGCTGCAAATATTTTGTATTTTGGCAAGCCAAAATTTTGTCATTTTGTAAGGAGTTAACCCTTTAGCAGACAACAAAATTTTAGCCTTCTCCAAATTGAAAGCATTTGCACATGACAATTTCAATTTGGCTAAAATGGTGCAATTTTTCTTTGATAGGGTAGAAAACAATGTTTTCAAAAGGCTTCTTTCCCAGGGGAGTCAAAAGGCGTCATTGTGCGGTAAAGGGTTAAGTACGTGGAAGTCAAAATGGTTATGAAAAAAAAAAAAAAGAAAGAGAATGTATAGCAAAAATAACAAAGCATATTTACTTGGTTTGATTAATTTGTACATGAAACAAGATCAAGAACATGAAATGGGACCGAGTACACCCTTAACATTTATATGTTAGGTGAACTTAACTCTTTACCACACAATCCCGATTTTTAACGACCCTGAGAAAAAAGCCTTTTGAAAACATTGTGGGAAAAGGAGAAAATGCTGGTAACCAGCATTTTCTCCTTTTCCCACAATGTTTTCTACCCTATCCAATACATAAATCACCATTTAAGCTACACTTAATTTGTCGTCTGCAAATGCTTTCAATTTGGTCCAGTCAGAAATTTTGCCGTTTGGTAAGGAGTTAAATCCGAATTTCACATGAATTAGTCAAATTAACAGTGTACCATTTTCTGCAAAATAAATATTTCACATAAAAACAATTTACTTGAGTAAAGTTGAATGAATCGGTAAATACTCCACCAACCTTGTTATGTACATGCTTCAGAGTGGGACACAGAAAATGATGATGATGATGATGATGATGATGATGATGATGATGAAGACGAGATGTTAGAAGTCAGTGACAGTGATGGGGAGGAAGGTGACAGATGTCCAATTTGTTTAAACAGATTTAGGGAGCAAGATTTGGGGACACCAGAAGCATGTGACCATATATTTTGTCTTGAATGCATTCTAGAGTGGTCCAAGGTAAATTATCTGATCTATAGTGAGTTTTTTTTTTTTTTCTTATGATATTTATGATAATTTTTCAGTTATAGTCCTGTAATTGCAAAGGGAAAAAAGTAATGAATATTAATTCATCCCCTGTTTTCACGACCCTGATAAAACAGGCTTTTGAAAACACCATGGGAAGAGGAGAAAATGCTGGTAACCCAGGGTTCCCATTCAGGCACATATGTACATGATTCACACACATAATTGAACAATCTTGCACAAAAACATGAAGTGAAACATGCATGCATGCACAGGTTTCAGGCCTCCCACTGTCGATTGCCAGTGGCGCCAATTGGGACAAGTTAGAAAAATGTCTCCAAAATTAGAGCACAGGCGAATCTATTGGCAGCAAGTAATGCCTTTACATTATATTTAAATGATCTAAATTCTGACATATACAGTGCTACCCTAATTGACAATTTTATGTCAAATCATGCAGAAATACTACACCAGAAAAAAAAAGATTGCTACAAAAAACGTGAAAACCAATGGCACAACAAAGATCAGTTTGACATTGTCCGATCATATGCATTTCAAACTGTATATTCAGCTTTATTGATGACTTTAAACAGTAACTTTACATAAATCTCTCTATACAACAATATGTTAAAGCTAATTAGCGTCTGAAATTGACAGCCATCAGGTTGTAAATTGTCCCTCTGAAACTGGTCCAGTGAGTCGGGAAACATTACAAGCAACTTTCTTGAATTACCCATATTGTTTTCAAGAGCAGATGACTGCAGAGTGAGCCTCGTCAAAACAAATTTTCAATACACTGGACCCTTACTTTCTCCCATTGAAGCTCTAAAGTTGTCAGTATTAAGTGCACTCCTAGGATTTCTCTTGTACTACGGGGAGTGCATACGCTCCCAAAAAGAAGATGAGAGTGCAAACACTAACCAGCATTTTCTCCTTTTCTCATGATGTTTTCTATCCTTTCACAGACATCTTTCATCATGGATCCATAATTATGTGACAAATTGCTTGGTATAGTGTGTCACAGAGATAAATTAAGCCCCCTTTTGCCATAGCCTGGCTCTTATCTATAGCTGCTTGATGATTGTTTATGGATTGTATTCAGAAAAATGTAAGAACCCCCTATCATATAAATTTTTAAAAGCTGACTCTGTATCTGTTGATATTCATTCAGACCTCCAGACAACATAGGGTTTGGAAGAGAAATAATGGATTTAGAATACTGTTACTCCCTCTTAAATCCATCATTTCTCTTCCAAACCCTATGTTGTGGGTACTCATTAGAATTGTCTCAATGAGACGATTCTAATGAGCACCCATAACATAGGGTTTAGTGGAGAGTGATTAATATTTTCAATTTTGAAATCAAAATCACTCCCTCATTCTGGAGCTCTGATGTAGCCTTTATCTTGTGATCGTTTCAGAATGTAAACACATGTCCTGTAGACAGACAACAGTTCCGATTAATATTTTGCCGCCATAGTGGAGAAAATAATGTCTACAAAAGAGTAAGTACATGATAGAATGTCCGTGAAAAGGGCACTTCAGAGGTCCCCTTCAGAGCCCCAGCCTTGCACTGGTGAGACCATGGAAAGACATGAATAAGTAAGCTATCTTCTTGATGTGACTGAAATATTGTTGAGAGCAGCATAAAATGTTACTGAATCAATTAATGTAATGGAAAGAAAGAAGGTACCTCTCTCTCTCTCTCTCTCTCTCTCTCTCTCTCCCCCTCCCCCCTTAAGAACTGTTTATGTCAATTGATTCATTAATTTTAGGATGGATAGAAGAATAAACGATAAATTTTGTCCACTGATCAAAAATAAAAAGTGTATGTCAGTTGAACATAGACAGTATTCAAGAGTCATATCTCTGGATTTCTGCCCTAAAATCAATGTTTTGGATACTTCTTAGAATTTTTGTATGGAGATATTTCTGATGAGTACAGACAACATGGTTTTAGTTGAAAAATAATCTTTTAGATTTAAGGTCCCTGATCTTGATCTTTAAATGAAAAAGTTTGCAACCAATCTTTTTTTTTTGTTTTGAGGCAGTGTTTGATTTAATCCTTTACCAGGCAATGTGTTGTTTTCACAACCCTTAAGAAGGGTTCTGAAATTTGTGGAAAAAGGATAAATGGTTGGTAACTAGCATTTCTCCAGCTTTGTTTTCTAACCTTTCAAAGACCATTCCCAGTATTTCAGTTACATTTAGTTTTTCATCCACAAATGCTTTCAAAATAAACAGGTCCAAAGTTTCAATATCAGGTAAAGTGTTAACAAACTTGTAACATTGTAACATTTTTTGTGAGATGCTTGACATTTTGTTGAGGATAGATTTTTGCACCATTTCTCATTTTTTCATATCATTTTGTAGGGACCTACATGGCTCAGTGGTAAAATGTAGGACTCGTGACCTGGAGGCCCCAGGTTCAAGCTGCACTGGATCCACTGGGTTTTCGTGGGAGTGTCCTAGGGCAAGACACTCCAGAGCCCTAGCCTAGTACTGTGGAACCCAGTACATGAATATGTGAGCTGTCACTGTGATATGACTGAAATAATGTTGATAGTGGTGTAAAACACCATTCAGTCAATCAGTCATATCATTTTGTGAATTTCTTGTACATTACAGATAATAGTACAAGACAGAAACAGGCAAGCAGAAGAGGAAGAAGATTTGACGTATTGTGAAGTGTGTGATCAGTGTGACAGAGAGGACAGATTACTACTGTGTGATGGCTGTGACAAAGGGTACCATCTAGAATGTCTGACACCTCCTCTAGAAGAAGTGCCTGTTAATGAATGGTTCTGTCCCGAGTGTGCACAAAGACAAGGTAAGTGTTGGTTTAGTTTAAACATTTGAGCCATGCTCTGTTAAAAGGGAGTTTAATGCATTTGCAGAACAGTCCGCGCAGGCTGACCTGGGCTGGAACTTTTCACTCTTGGTCAATTTTTCTGTATGTCAAAGGACCATTCTACCTGATGATTAAGTTGGTTGTTGAAAAAAAGTGGCTATTATGGATCCATAATTATGTGATGGCTAGATAGGTATCATGCATCACGGAGATGCATTAAGCCCCCTTTTGCCAGAGCATGGCTCTTATTTTGTTGCCATCTTTATACAAATTATGCAATAAACATACATCACACACAAAAAAATAGATACAAATAAGGCAAAAGGATCTGGCCACAAGTTCTCTTAACTTCGATTCAGCCAGTCTGTTAACCTTTTCCCAAACGACAAATTTTGGACTGGTCCAAATTGAAAGAGTTTGCAGACGACAATTTTAAATGTGATGAAAATGGCAGAAAGTTCTCAAAAAGGGTAGAAAACACTGTGGGAAAAGGAGAAATTGCTCGTTACGAGCAATTTCTCCTTTTCCCACAGTGTTTTCAAAAGACTTGTACTGCAGACACGTGAAAACCAGGGCTTGTTTTGGAAAGGGTTAAGTAATTGTTGGTGTTTCCTAGTATTGTATTGCATTTGTTTAGCTTGTCTGTGTCATTATCATGAAGCAGAAATTTTGACATTTTATATCTTTGTCATTACTGAAGATAGTTATTTCCTGGACTAGTTTTTAAATATCAAAAGAGAAACCCATGCCAGTATAGCAGGTAACCATCAAAATGAGCCATGCTCTGTGAAAAGAGGGCTTAATGCATTTGCGAAAAGTATTAACCCGTGTCATCCTGCGCAGGCTGACATGGGCCGAAACCTTTTGCTATCTTTAAAATTTCTGCATTTTAAGGGATCATTCTACCTCATAATTCAGTCGGTTGTTTGACTTGCTTGGTGTAATGCATTACGTCGATGCATAAAATTAAGCCCTCTTTTTGCCAGAGAAGAGCTCAAATATTTTTTTGACATTTATGCCCATTTTTTGACTTAAAGATTTTCACTGGAAATCATCCATACTAAAAGCAGTTGGAGCCGAAGGTTGGCACCTGCATGTGGTGCCCTTGTTTACTCTTAGTGCTGGCAGCGTAGGTCAAGATCAGACTGCATGAAATATGAAATTTTGTCATTGATCTAGACTGTGTGATATTTTGAAGATATACTAATCCTAAGTGTCACTGAAATCGTTACAAGTAGGTTTTGCTTCTGTACTGAAAATACATGTTTAGCTGAATTAGGTATCTTCACTAAAGCAAACATCTTAACATACTAACCAATGAATAGCTTGAAATCATGAGTAAGTAAGTATGACTAAATGTGCAACATGATTTATTTCCAAGGAGCAGAAATAGGTTGTTGACTCTTAAACATCTTTCACAGCTGTAGTTGCCTTTGTGGCCAGTATGATTGTATGTTGTTTAATGCCGTTTTCAACATTATTTCAGTTATATCGCGGCGGCCTTTGTGGCCAGTTTAGAACAAGATCAGATTGCATAAAGCATTCAATCTAAATTTAGAACTGCACCTTACCTGTTTGATATTGTTGTTCAGAACCATTGATTTACATTGTTCAGTATCTTAGAAGATATTCTAAAGAAAACGGCCGAAAAATTGCAATACTTTGGCCTTCCTCTGTAAATTGAAAACATCATTTGTTCAGCACTGTAAAGGGTGTTTGTATGATCTGATGCAATGAGACACTGTGAAAGAATTTCTTTGTTGTAGTTGAAGAAAATGAAACTGTGCATTCAAGATCCCAAAGAAGGAGACGAGTTGCTAGAACTCGGGTGATGGAGCGGGTCAGAAGTGCTATTGAAGAATTGAGAGTGAGGCGGATCAGAAATCTACGTCAAATTCTGTCATCATCAGAGGTTATCTTTCTTACTTATTAATGATTTGGTAGATAATCCTTTATCTGTAGGCTTGCAAATTTCCACATGAAGGCGTTGAAGGTGTATAATATGATAAATTTTCTTGAATCAAACAAGACAACATTCACAGGTCAAAGTACATGTAAGTGCAATTACTAAATGTGCAGTGGCTTTTTTCCTGCCTACCTGATCTCAACCTAGTGAGGTGAGCATTTGTGATCATCCAATGCCTGTAGGTATATGTGTTGTACTCTATCAGTAATTGCTGTAACCAGGGCTCCAGCTGTCGATCGCCAATGGCACCATATGGGACAATTTAGAAAAAAATGTCCTCTTAACCCTTTACCACATGACAAAGTCTTAGCCTTGTCCAAACTGAAAGCACTTACAGATGACAATTTCAATGTGGCTCAAATGGTGCAACTTTGCTTTGATGGGGTAGAAAACATTGTGGGAAAAGGAGAAAATGCTGGTTACCAGCATTTTCTCCTTTTCCCACAATGTTTTCAAAAGGCTTCTTTCCCAGGGGCGTCAAAAGGCGTCATTGTGCAGTAAAGGGTTAAGTGAAGCACTGGTAAATCTGCTGGCCACAAGTGCCTATACATGAATCTCAAAAGATCTAAACTCCGACATAAACAGTAGGTATCAAGTAGGAAGGATGAACCGCTAATCAAGCTGACATGTCATTAATGAAAAATATAATAATAATGTTCATCGGCTAATCTGGTGTCAAATGATAGACTTTGAAATTAACTGCATCCTTATCGACAAATTTATGTCAAATCATGCTGATAAATTTATCCAAAAAAATAACTGACTTTGAAAAATAGATCTCTTTAAAAATGTGAAAACCCGTAACGCAACAAAATGTCAGCCTGACACTGTCTGATCAGGGGCACCTCAGACTGTCTTTTCAGCTTTAATAAGGACTTTAAGCAGTAAATTTATATAAATTTCTGTATAAAACAGTAAGTGGATGCTAAAATCTCCTTCTAATAATGAGAAAAACAAAACAGTGATTTTTATGAAAATCTACAAATTATACCTGTGGGATGTTTTTTGTAAGCCTTCTTGTCTCACAATGATAATACTGGAACAAGTTTTAAAGAAAGAAAATATTAGACATTAATAGAAAGGAAGAAAGAAGACTAAGATAAAAGGATAGATGTGACCTTGTGGAAGAAAGCTTTTGAAATCATTGTGGAGAAAAGATAAAAATCCTACCTATCGGCATTTTCTCCTTTACCCACAGTCTTCTAACCTATGAACAACAAATCCAATAATGCAAGTCACATTTGAATTGTTGCGGGCAAGTGCTTTCAATATGAATGAGAGTAAAATTTTGTTGTTTGGTAAACAGTCTAAGGGTTGTTTATGTTCATTTATTCATAATGATGAATTTCCTTCTAAGGCTGCAATTTAAAGTTTATAGAATCTATATCCATCAGATTCCAACTAGCTTCATGTTTAAATTTGGCCAGTTTCTCACCATGTTGTGGTCAACCCTTGTTGGTGGTACCAAGCACATGTAGAATTGTCTGATTGTTACAATAATTTATTTTAGTGAGTAGCCACAATTCTAGGAAGAGTGTGAGATATTTTAAATGCTGAAGCCAAAATACTGGTATTCTTATAGCGACCACCGCTGAAATGGAACAGTGGTGCCCTCACTGGGCTTCTACTGGCCCCAATTTTTATGAGTTTGATGGCGTACAAATAAAAATTTCTAGGGGAAGCCTTGCTGTAACCTTTTATCAGACAATTCCATGTTTTTACATTCCTAGGAAGAAGGCTTTTGAAAAATCATTTGAAAAGGAGGAAATGCTGGTAACCATTCTTGTATTCAGAGTGATGACCATATATTGACTTTTTTTTTGAATCTACAGATTGATGTAGCAAAATTTATGAGACAATATTGTGAAGTACAAAGAAATAATAAGAACATGAGAATTTCTTTTTCTTTACTTAAGGACGAGCAGGAAGAAGCAGCAACAGGAGATAACTCAGCAGCGACTGCAACCTCTACACCTGCAACTAATTCTGCGAAAAAAACACCAGCTAAAAAGCCTCGAAGGAAAACACCCAGAAAGTATAAAAAGAGAAAGACAAAAACAAAAACCAAACGAAAGAGAAAAACAACAACAAAGAAAAGAAAAACTACAAAGAGAAAAACTACAGGAAGGAAAAGAAAGGGAAGAAAAGGAAAAGTAAGTTTGATGTATTCTTTAACTCTTTACCACACAAGGCCGAGTTTTCACAACCCGACCAAATAGCCTTTAGAAAACATTATGGGAAAAGGAAAAAATGTTGGTATCCAGCATTTTCTCCTTTTCCCACAAGGTTTTCTACACTTTCATAGACAGTTTCCAGACAAGGCCTAGTTTTCATGACTGGAGCAAATAGCCTTTAGAAAACCTTGTAGGAAAAGGAGAAAATGCTGGTAACCAGCATTTTCTCCTTTTCCCACAAGGTTTTCTACCCTTTCATAGACAATCACCATCAATTCAGCTGAATTTGTTGTCTGCAAATGCTTTCAGTTTAGAATTTTGTTCCTAGGTAAAGAGTTGAATGGATTTGCAGATGACAAACATGGCTCAACTGACCAGATTTGTCGAAAATTTTGTTGTCTGGCTAAGAGTTAAGTCATTACATGACGTCAAAATTTTAGACTCATCGATAATAAAAGCATTTGCAGATAACAAATTAGACATGGCTCAAATCATGGCATTTGTCTGTAACTCTTTACCTCACGACAAAAATGTAGACCAGTCCAAATTGAAAGCATTTGCAGACGACATTTTAAATGTAGCTCAAAACATAACATTTGTCTCTTATAGGGTAGAAAATAATGTGGGAAAAGAAGAAAATGCTGGTTACCAGCATTTTCTTCTAATCATACAATTTTTTTAAAGGCATCTTTCTTGGGGATCTTTAAAAGTTGGGATTGTGTGGTAAAGGGTTAAAGGGGTTATAAAACATCGTGGGAATCGGAGAAAATGCTGGTTACCACATTTTGTCCTTTTCCCAAGAAGTTTCCAAATGTGGTCTTCTACAGAGTTTGGTAAAAGCATGGAATTGTTTGCTAAAGGGTTAGATGTTCTTCTAGCCTTGAAAACTCAACATATTTTCCAACAGCATAGTAATTCTGGTTCAATTCTATGAAATATCCATTTACAGAAAAAGCGTGCTCGGACAGTAAAACAGACTGCCCCAGTTACAACTGTGAAATCAAGGATTGCAGGAGCGCTTGGTTTGGAGAATCCTCCAGCGGGAAGAACCATACCAACACAGAGGAGTAAATTAGACAAACCAGTTGACTCGGGTTCAGCATCTCTGTCTATATTTGGCAACAAAGAAGAGTTGATTCACTTTGACGAGTTAGTATTTAAATTTGAGCCATGCTGTGGCAAAAGGGGGCTTAATACATCTACATCATTCATTATACCAAGCAGGTCAGCACATAATTATGGATCCATAAAATCCATTTTGTCTAACAATAGACTGAATCATTGGGTAGACTGGTACTTTAACATAAAGAAAATCAACCAATGGCAAAAACTTTCGGCCCAGGTCACCCTACCCAGAATTCACAGGCTAAGCCCCTTTTCACAGAGCACTTTTGTTTGTGACAAAGTTTGTGACAAATGGTATTACATTTTATTGTTATAAGCGTCCACAAGCAAGCATTAACTCTTTACCACACAATCCCAAGTTTAACGACCCTGTAGAAGAAGGCTTTTGAAAACATTGTGGGAAAAGAAGAAAATGCTGGTAACCAGCATTTTCTCCTTTTCCCACAATTTTTTAAACAACTTCAAAGACAAATACCTTTATTTATGCCCCATTTTATTTGTCATTTGCAAAAGCTTTCAATTTGGACTGGTCTTAAGTATTGTTGTGTGATTAAGAGTTACAGATGTCAAATTGCAGCAGTCCTTTCAGCTGTGTGCTGAATTAATAGAACTATAGTTGGCTTGCATTTTTGGGTAAACTGTTTGTTGTGTTACAGATGAACTCCTTGATAACAAGTACTGGTGAATACATGAATATGTGAGCTGTCGCAGTGATATGACTGAAATATTGTTAAAAGCAGCGTAAAACCCCATTTAATCAATCAATTTAATCAACCTTGATAACAAAAATCACTTGTCTTAATCTATGAATTCTATGTCAATGTATTTCAGTGATTATGGTTCAGATGTTCCTGTTGGAAGGTCAAAGTACTCAAGGTCTGCTCTCTCCTCATACAAACCAATCGGTAGAGTTCCTGTTATGTAAGTAATAGAAAATAATACAGACTTTTTCACAATATCGTCTATGAATATATCTGTTTGAAAAGAAGAAATCTTTGATCAAATCTACTTGAGGAGAAGATAAAAGGCAGTCCGAGGAAATTTTGTTCAATCTTCTTCAGTCTTGTAACACCATCTGGGCTTTCATTTTACTTTTAGCTTGGTTGTTTTTAAAGAAAATGTAAAGGTATTGTCATGGCCCTGGGGTCGTCATGTATGTCATTGTGCGAAAACTTTGGCATTTTGTAATATCTCTCTTATTACTTAATATATTTGCTTCAAACTTCAAACTTGGACAAGTTGTTAATTATCAAAAGGGGAACCTATACAAGGGCAGGTATCCATCAGTGTTTTTGACAGAGTTATGCCCCTTTTTTGGCTTAGAATTTTCAGTGAAGATCAAGCATCCACAGCTAACTGTTTTGAAACTGCACATACCTGTAATAAGTTCAAGTAAAAGACCATAAAGATAGAATGAGATGCATTACATGATAAAATTGAATGAAACAAATATAGGAGGCATGCTCTGTGAAAAGGGGACTTAATGCATCTGCAATAAGTTTCAAGCCATGTCAGCCTGAGCAGTCCACATGGGCTGATATGGGTTGGAGCCTTTTGCATTTTATGAATTTTATGCATGTCCAAGAACCGTAAAATACAACCTTGTGATTGGCAGACAAAATGGTTATTCAGGATCCTTAATGTCATGACTTGCTTGGTATCATGCATTTCGGCAATCATTAAACCCCCTTTTGCCAGAGCATGCCACATTGGTATGTTGTGTGTTTTTTTAAACAGTATTCCAGAGAAAAAGAAGAAAATTGTAATCAACACCACACCTGTATCTACATCTAATTCTCTCGATATCCTGGGATCTATAATGCAAGATCAATCAAAGTTACACATGGACAGCAAGAATGTGAAGATAGAGAGGGATGGTCAGTTGTTTGTTTTATTTACGTGGTTTCGTATTCAACAACCATACTGAAAAATATTCCAGACCTCCAGATAAAAGGAAGTGAAAGTATTCTAAATCCATCATTTCTCTTCCAAACCCTATGTTGTGGGTACTCATTAGAATCGTCTCGATGAGGCGATTCTAATGAGTACCCATAACATAGGGTTTAGTGAAGAGTGATTAATATTTTCAATTTTGAAATCAGAATCACTCCCTCTATCTGGAGCTCTGATATTCTTAGTCTTATTCTCAAGAATTTACAAAATTTGAAAGTAAAACAACATCTGATTAGCTTAATCAAATGGTTTAGCCAGTCAGAAGTTGCTTTACTTTCTTAATCTAGAAGTAGACTTGAAATGAAATTAAGTATAGTTGATGAATACAACCCTGGTGTTATTAGACTGAATTTTACTTTCATTCTTTTCGAAATGTTTTGTAATGGAAAATTGTGTTACCTAGCCTTAGACTATAAATTTCAAAAAGGTGAAAATGATGTATTTTGTCGGTACAGAGGAGACACGGATGTTCTGTTTCCAAAGCTGGGTTTTAATCAGAATGTCACACAAAAATCAGACTGCACAGCCTGATGATCTTAATCTGTGCTACCATGAGTTTAATATATAGGGCATTATTAAGTTAATAACATGCAGAAAATCAACCATTAGCAAAAATTTTCGAACCAGGTCAGCCTGTGCAGACCGACCTGGGTCAATACTTTTTTGCAAATGCATTAAGCCCTGTTTTCACAGAGCACTGCTTATATTTGTAGAATGAAACACACTTAATTTATTGGCTGCAATTGAGTTCAATATTAACATGTCTAAAATTTTATCATCTGGAAAAGAATGATTCCTATATTAACTCTGTCATGACTGACTTAAGGCCCGGCCAAGTAGCTCAGTGGTTAGCATATCTGACTTGTGACCTGGTAGTTGTGAGTTTAATACCTGGTTGAGGCAAACTTTCTTTGTGGCGATTTTTCACTTCTAATATACGTGAGAAAAGTAGTCAGTGACCTGGAAAGAAAGTTGTGTCTGTACTGGTGTGAGAAAGTTAGGAAACACATGCATAGGTGCACTGTTATATGTATGACCTAAGCACTTAAAAACAGCATTAAACTCTAATTCAATCAATCAATACTGACTGCAAAAATTCCACTTTTTTTATGAGGCCTAAAAGTAGATATCCACCTCCATTGAAGTTGGCTTTGGTCATAGACTAGCATCAAATGGCAAATGATGCAGATCAAAGATCAGACTACCCATTCTGATCTTGATCTACGCCATCTGCAAAAGCTACTGAATCGTCATTGGTGGTGAAAGAGTTTATAGAAACCCTTAGGTACAACATTTTTGAAATCATGATTGGTTGCCAGAATTTTCTACTTTTCCATAATGTTTGTACCATTTCAAATACAATCCCATATTTGAGCCACATTAATTCAAATTTGTTGTCTGCAAGTTGTTCAGATTTACATTGGTCTAAAGTTTTGTTGGTCGGTAAAAAGTTAATTAATGCTGCTACTTTCTTGACAGGTTCTCTGGTCTCAAGTGGAAAGCAAACTGGAGAAGCGAAGGCTTCATCTTCAAAGTTTTTTAAGTCATCATTCACTGCTGTTCCTGGAAGCTGGGGTCCTTCTATTTTAAACTCTTTGTCTTCTGTTGGCAAGTCATCTGATCCAAACACAAATGTTGCAGCTGAAGAATATGACCCTGCATTTCCAACGGAGGAGATTGAGGAAGATATTGAAGTGATAAAAGACAGTAAAGAGGATGATAAGTACGACCCAGCTCATCCTACGGATGAGTTAGATGATGTGTCAGAAGAAGAGGAAGAGTTGAAAGAGCAGATTGTACCAAGTGCTAAAGGTTCTCAAAAAACTGTACAGAATAAAGTAATGACCATAGGGGATTTTTTAGCAAGTGAGAGTAGTAAAAAGAAGGAATCAAAGAAAATCAAAGAACTGAAAAAGAATGTGAAACAGGATAGTAAAAAGTCGAAAATTTCTGTCAGTGCAGGTCATTCAGACGTAAAGAAGAAGCTAAAAGAATCTGAAGATAAGTCTGAAACATTTGAGATAGAGGAGGATATACCTTTGTGTAAAGAGGTTATTGTGTCACCAGCTAAAGACAGAAAACAAGAGACTGCAAAAAAGTTGTCACCCAGTGTGAAAATAACTGAAACTGGCAAGAAAGTATCTCCAACTGCTATAAAACCTTTTGAAATCTCAAAAAAGATTTTGTTTGAGAAAAAACGCTTGTATGGCGGAGAAATTGATTTCACTGAAGATGTAAATTTCAGTGATGCAGGGTTTGAAAATTTTGAAGTTAATATTAAAGCAATTGAATCAGTATTCAAGGGAACAGCTAAAAAACCAGACGTAAATTTGAAAGAAGACAAGAAAGAAAGTGAAAAGGATGAAGATGTTGAGAAAAGCAATTTGAATGACACTGTGAATGAGAAAGTAACATTGCAGAAGGAAAACTCAGAGACAACAATAGACATAAAGGAAACAGAAACTTTAACAGTGAGTGAGAGATTCAGAATGCTAAGTGATGATACAAGAGACCAGGATATTGTCAGCCTTGAGGAAGAGGATCCAATTCATGAAATGCGCAAACTTGATAAGGAATTGGATTTAGAATTAGAAAATCCTGATGTTGGTAAAGAATGGCATAAAAGTAAAAGTGAAATAGACAGAGAACATAAAAAATCACGAAGAAAAGTTAGTATAGATAAAGAGGATGAAGTGAGAGTTCGTCATAAAAAGGAAGGGAAAGAAAGAAAGCGTGACTGGGAAGAAGTAGAAGAAGGTGAAGTGGAAGATGAGCATCAGTACAGGGAAAGAAAAAGAAGAGAAAAACGTGAAAGGAAAAAAAAGGCAGCTGAAAAAGAGCGTTATTACAATGACATAGATATGCAGTTTGGTGATCTGGACAATCCTGACGCAGAGATAGATACTAGAATTGTAGTTCAGGTTTCTCAAAATACAGACAGTAGAACTGTCTGGGAAGAAGATGAGAAAATTCGAAAAAAGAAAGACAAGGAAGAAAAGGAAAGGAGAAAAAATAAGCATAGAGATGAAGAAAGAAGCTCTAAGAAGGACCGTAAAAGGAAAAGGCATAGGTCAAGAAGCCATTCATATGATAGTAGAGATAAGTCAAAATCCAGGGACAGAAAAAGGTCACGCTCTCGATCAAGGGAAAGGTCAAAACGACGACACAGAGACAGAAGTAGGTCTAGGTCACTGGAAAGATCTCGAAAAAAGAAGAAGAAGGCCAGGGATAGGAGTAGAGATAAACACAGAAGTAGAGAAAAGTCTGAAGAGAGAGTAGATATATTTGGAAGATCTCGTAGCCCTTTTAGAAGAAAAGAAACCTCGAAAAAGAAAAGCTTAAGTCCAGCTTATCAAACCAAATATAGTGCAATGAAGAATAAAAAGAGTGATATTGCTGTTTCTCAATCCAAAAAGGCAAAATTAGATGGAGAAATAATTCTTATTGATGATGATGATGATGAAGATGATGACGAGGGTGTTGATAAACTACAGGATAAATCTGATCCAAGAAATACACATGCTGATGATAATTCTGAACCTAGCACTCCAGAAGAAGATCTTGATGAGGCACAGAAAGAAGAACCTGCATCACAAATAGAAGTTAAGGAAAGTTCTCAAAGAGATGTTAGCTCTGATGAAAGAGATGAAGATTATGATGATGAGCCTGAGGAGACAGAGCAGTTTAATTACACTGACAGGGACGAATACCTAAGTCAAAATAAACACAAACAACAACACCAAAATCTTATTCAGATTGGTGTAGATGGAGGGTCTTATGACCCAGCCAATCCTACAGAGTCCTCTAGTCCTATTGCTCCGCCCCTTCCAGATGGAGGACGTGTCCTTACTCCTACTCCACCCCTTCCTCCAGTGGGAGAGTTTAACCCCTTGTTCCCTCCACCCCCTCCAGGCCCACCTCCACCAGGGCCTCCTCCTCCTACTGTACTTATACAAGACCGGCCACCTGTGCCACCTCAGTTAAATGGGCCACCTGGGCAGGGAATAATGGGAGATGCCCCTCCAATATTGATACGAGGGCCTCCTCCCATGGAACCTGGTCCGGCACCAGGTATAATCCATCAGCGTCCAAACATATCTGTACCTGTAAACATAAATGTTGTGCCCCCAGGTTTTCACAGGGGTTTGCCTCAAACTATCCAACCTCAGAGACAGATCATTGTGAATGCATTTAGACCTGGTATGCAGAGAGTGCAAAGGCTACCGAATCCCAATGTACCTAGATTTGGATTTACAACTACAGCTGAGGCTGTAACACCTCAGTTTGGGATGCCATCTCATCCTAGGCCAGGGATCATTAATGGACCATATGAGGGTCTACCTCCACCCTCTGAAGGGCAGCCCCAAAATTTGCCACCCCCTCACTCACATTTCCCTCTTGGGGGTGAGTTACAACCACCTCCACAGCATATATTGCCAATGCAAGCTGATGGTCCACCCCCTTCAAATTTAGTCCATATACCTGTTGAAGTAGAAGAGGGTACGGTTGGGGTGCCTATTCGGCCTCTTGGTGCACCAATATCATCCACACCCAATACAGAGCCTCATCTTATCCATATAGGTCCAATGTCAAATGAGCCTAGGCCAAGGTTACCCATTCCCTTACTGCCTACATCAGAAGTTCCATCAGCAATGGTATCCATTCCACCTCCCGCAATGTCACTACCCCCTCCTGTTATGTCGGTACCATCACCAGGCCCCATTCCTTCTGTCCCTACTATTCCTCCTCACATGCCTCCTCATGTCTCTCCACACGTAATGTCAGAGGAAGATCCTTACATAGAAAGTCAGACACCCCCTCAGAATCTGGTGAAATCTCCTGAAATAAGTACACACATAAATAATAGTGCTACTGTAATACCAGGATTGGATATGGTTGAGCATGTTGAACGTGAAACACATAGTCCTGTAGGCAAATCTAAAAAGTCTTTTTCACAGTTAGAAGAAATCAGCAAATTGCTTAATACACAGGCCAAGTTGATGCAAGACACTAAATCTAAAAATGCCTCTGATACTAAAAAGAATGGTCCTGTTTCAAAGGATGATGGTGTGTTCAAAGTTCCCTTTCCTCCAGGAACTAAGTCTAGTGGTAATAAAAATGAGGTGGTAGAAACCACAGAAGTGATTGATATGGACATGGCTTCTCCCATTCTAGAAGAAGGTAATATAGAACTTCCAGTGTCGCCCCAGTTTGATAACTTGATTGATACTGATGACTGGCTGGAAGAAGTGTATGATAATAAAACAAAGAAGAGTGAGGATAAAGATGAGAAAGTTGATAAGTGGGAGGAGGAGGAGGAAGACGTGGATGAAGGTGAACAGAACAGTACTATAAGTGAACTAACAGATAAATGGATGGAAATAATAAACAATATTCCAAAGAAAACTGTTGAAACTAATGATAAATTAAGTGCAGTTTTAAATAAACCGGAATCTAAGGAGGTGAAATCCAACAAAGAAAAAGGGTCTTTACCGGTTAAAGTGAAAGAAAAAGACCAAGATGCTAAGAGAGATTCTCCAAAGAAACCAGTTGACATTAAAAAACAACCTTCCAAGGTGAATAAGGTGAAATCTCGCCAACACAAAAAGCACAAACACAAAGCAGACCCATCAAAGGAGATAAACTTGAAAGTAAAAGCACAAGTGGACACAGAACTGGACCTCGACTCTCAGGAACTCACATCAGCTGTAGATATGACTAACAAAGAAAAGGTGGGTACACTGCCTAATTCCTTAACTCTCTACCAAAGTTTTGACCTGTCCATATTGAAAGGAATTGCAGTCAACAAATTGAATATGGCTAAAATGAGGATGCTTGTTTTTGAACGTGGGTAAAAAAATTGAGGAAATGGGAATTAAGGAAAAGGTGGGTACACTGCCTATTTTCTTAACTCTCTACCTCTCGGCAAAGTTTTGACCTGTCCATATTGAAAGGAATTGCAGTCAGCAAATTGAATATGGCTAAAATGAGGGTGCTGGTCTCTAAACGGGGGTAAAAAATGTTGAGGAAATGGGAGAAAATGCTGTTTTCCAGCATTTTCTACTTTTCCCTCAATGGACTTATGCTAAAACTTATGAAATTTGTTACTGATGTTTGCGTAAGTTCTTTAGTAAAACGGTGCCCTAGTTATTATTCTAGTCCAGTATTTGCGCATCTATAACATATCAGTATCTGCAGGTTGTGGAAGGTTTAACCCTTTACGAAACAATCAAGGGTTTTCACGACTCTGAGAAAAAGGCCTTTTGAAAAAATTGTGGGAAAAGGAGCAAATGCTGCTAACCAGCATTTTCTCCTTTTCCCACAATGTTTTCTTCCCTTCCCAAAACAAATTTCAATTTTTGAGCCATATTTATTTTGTCTTCTGCAAATGCTTTGAATTTGGACTAGTCTAAAATTTTTGTTGTTTGGTAAAGGGTTAAGATGGGGAGAGGCAATATTTTTAAAGACTTATTTCACTTGATAAAAAAAAAAAGACTTTATAATGTAGCTGATATTGACAATAAGTACAAATAGCGGGGGAGATATTTGAAATTATTGGGGGAGGGGGTGTTTGTTCCCCAACCCTTGTTAACCATTGATGTGGTTTTATTCGAAAACATTTGTTTTAATGGTTTGCTTTTGATAGGCATTACGTGTACAAAAACATTGCAGCTTTTTTCTAGTTAATGTAATCGGTCTCGGAAGATCTTGACCTTCCAAATATTTGCACAATTTCAAAGTGAAATAATGTATTTGCATTTTTTTTTTTTTTTTTTCAGTTTTAGGGTATTTTTCTTGCATTATTACTGGGAAAACTGAACACTAATTCTATATCTCACAGCTTACCACAACGCTTTTACTGTTTGTAAAAGCAGCACAAGATATAACTTGTGAAATTGTAGGTGAATGTTTGCTGGTTCACCTTGATGTCTCAGTAAAGATATGTATGCAGTCTAACCTGTATTAATCCTCAGTAGTATGCAGCAGCCACCCTCATTAACTCTTTGTCAAATGACAAAATTTTAGACTGGTCCAAATGCAAAGCATACACAGATGACAAAATAAATGTGACTCAAGAATTGAAATTTGATTTGGGAAGGGTAAAGAATAATGTGACAGAAAGAGGAAATGCTGGTTAACAACATTTTCTCCTTTTCCCACTATGTTTTCAAAAGGCTTTTTCTTCAGGGTTATTAAAAGTGCGGATTGTGTGGTAAATGGTTAAGCAATCATTGTACATGTAGTTAGTTGTGAAATCTGTGTATTTGATGAAAAAGTGCCTGTAGTTATCAACCAAGAGATGGATGCTTGAGATGGATGCTGTCTGTTCCCTTTGTTGACTGCTTACAAAGATTGATTGATTGTATGGTGTTTAACACTGTTTTCAACATTATTTCAATTATATTGCGGCGGCCAGTGCACCCGTCCATGCTTTCCTGGAGTTTCTTTTACCAGTACTCCTCACAATATTCTTTCCAAGCCACTGGCTGCTTTCCCACATAACCATTGTCGAAACAATGGTCAGCGGTGAGAGAGGAATGAATTCTGTCGCAATGACTATCATCAAGTACACAGACCTGACTGTAGATCTTTATCATCCTTTCAGAAATGTTGAAACCTTAACTCTTTACCACACGAGAAAAATGTTTACTTGTCCAAATTGAAAGCATTTGCAGACGACAATTTAAACATGACTCAAATGATGAAATTTGTCTATGATAGCATAGAAAACATTGTGGGAAAAGGAGAAAATGCTGGTTACTAGCATTTTCTCCTTTCCCCACAATGTTTTCAAAAGGCTTCTTCCCCGTGGGTCGTTAAAAGTTGGGCTTTTTTGGTAAAGGGTAAACTCTTTACCAAACAACAAAATTTTGTACCAATATCCAAATTGAAAGTGCTTGCAGATGAAAAAGTAAGTGTTGCTAAATTATGGTATGATTTGTGTTGGGAAGGGTAGAAAACATTAAGGAAAATGGAGAAAATGCTGGTTGCATTTTCTCCTTTTCTCCACAAAGTTTTCAAAAGCCTTTTCCATCTGGGTCATTTAAACACAGACCTGTATGTTGGTGAGAGTTATGTGACCCTGTTTATGATCCATGAAATTACCCTTTAACCCTTTCCCAAACAAGCCCTGGTTTTCACGTGTCTGCAGTACAAGTCTTTTGAAAACACTGTGGGAAAAGGAGAAATTGCTCGTAACGAGCAATTTCTCCTTTTCCCAAAGTGTTTTCTACCCTTTTTGAGAACTTTCTGCCATTTTCATCAAATTTAAAATTGTCGTCTGCAAACTCTTTCAATTTGGACCTGTCCAAAGTTTGTCGTTTGGGAAAGGGTTAAAACATAGGATCACATGTTTTAACCCTTTACCAAACGACAAAATTTTAGACTAGTTCCAATTGAAAGCATTTGCAGATGACAAATTAAATGTGACTTAAATAATGAAATTTGTTATGGAATTGGTAGAAAACATTGTGGGAAGAGGAGAAAATGCTGGTTACCAGCATGTTCTCCTTTTCCCACAATGTTTTTTAAAAGGCTTCCCTTTTAGGTTCGTTAAAAGCCGGGATTGTGTGGTAAAGAGTTAACAACCACGAAGGAGAAAGTTTATAAAAGTGTGGAAAGAGAAAATGGTGATTACCAGCATCATCTTTACCCAACAGTGTTCTTTACCATTTAACCCTTTCCCAAACAAGCCCTGGTTTTCACGTGTCTACAGTACAAGTCTTTTGAAAACACTGTGGGAAAAGGAGAAATTGCTCATAACAAGTAATTTCTCCTTTTCCCACAGTGTTTCCTACCCTTTTTGAGAACTTTCTGCCATTTTCATCAAACTTAAAATTGTCGTCTGCAAACTCTTTCAATTTAGACCAGTCCAAAATCTGTCATTTGGGAAAGGGTTAAAAGACAAGAACCACTATGTTAGTCACACTAAATTCATTGTCTGCAAATGCATTCAATTTTGGACGAATCTACAGTGTTGTTGTCTAGTAACAAGGTAACTTTTAGACTTAGCCAAATTCAAAGCTGTTGCAGACAACAAATTTAAATCTGTCTCTGAAAGGATAGAAAAGCATTGTGGGGGAAAAATTTTCCTAGAATATATTTAACCCGTTACCACATATTTTTTCAGTTTTAACAACCTTGCAAAAGGAGCCTTTTGAAAGCATTGTAGGAAAAGGAGAAAATACTGGTAACCAGCATTTTCTCCTTTTCCCAGAATGTTTTCTACCCTTTAAGAGACTGATTCAATAATTTGAGCCCCATTTGATTTGTCCTCTTTATGATTGTGTTTTCAGTATAGACAAGTCTTAACTCTTTCCCGGAAAACATAACTTTAGACTGGTCCAAATTGAAAGCACTTTTAGACGACAAATTCAAATGTTACACAAATTATGATATTTGTCTTTGAAAAGATAGAAAACATTGGGAGCAAAGGAGAAAATGCAGTTTACCAGCATTTTTTCCTTTACTCAGAATATTTTCAAAAGCCACCTTTATCAGGGTTGTTAAAACTCGAAATTGTGTGGTAAAGGGTCAAACAAAGTCATTTGATACAGGGTAAAAAAATCTGCTCTCTCAGCATTGTTTAACCCTTTCCCAAACGACAAATTTTGGACTGGTCCAAATTGAAAGAGTTTGCAGATGACAGTTTTAAATTTGATGAAAATGGCAGAAAGTTATCAAAAAGGGTAGAAAACACTGTGGGAAAAGGAGAAATTGCTCGTTACGAGCAATTTCTCCTTTTCCCACAGTGTTTTCAAAAGACTTGTACTGCAGACACTTGAAAACCAGGGCTTGTTTGGGAAAGGGTTAAACTCAGGATTTGTTTGGTAAAGGGTTAAACTAGGTCCTTGTAACATGATTATGAGAATGTAAAAAGAGACAACTAGGTGGTGATAGGTACAAAAATGGAGAACAGATAGACAAAATTGCTGGAAAAAACAAAGTTTTGTTGTGACCAGCAATTTCCTTACCTACAACAATATTTTCAAAGGTCATTTATGCAGGATACCATGTCTGCATGAATTTTTTTTACCCTTTACCACATGATCCTGACTTTTAATGGCCCTGAGAAAGAAGCCTTTTTGAAAACATTGTGGGAAAAGTAGAAATTGCTGGAACCAGCATTTTCTCCTTTTCCAATAATATTTTCTACCCTTCCCAAAACAAAATTTCAATTTTTCAGTTACTTTTATTTTGTCATCTGCAAATGCTTTGAATTTGGACAAGTCTAAAATGTTGTCGTTTGGTAAAGAGTTAAGCTGAGGAACATCATATACTTTTTCAGTATCTGAGAAAACTGCATTTACAAGAGAGGGTGGTAGAGGAGGTAAAAATGGCCATCAAACCTCACTACGCCAATAAAAAGATTGATAAAGAGCAGTACAAGGAGATTATGAGGAAAGCTGTCCCAAAGGTAAGTTTTCCTAATCAAGAGATCTTAGTCTCTTCAAAATTGAAAGCATGTGCAGGCAAACAATTTGAAATTGGTAAAACTGTGTTGAACTTTCTTGATACGGTTGAAAACATTTAAGGGAAAAAAAGAAATTGCTTTTTGCAAGCAATTTCTCCCTTTCCTACAGTGTTTTCTTAACCTTTTCCCAAACGATGAATTTTGGACTGGTCCAAATTGAACGAGTTTGCAGACGACAATTTTAAATTTGGTAAAAATGACAGAAAAATCTCCAAAAGGGTAGAAAACACTGTTGGAAAAGGAGAAATTGCTCGTAAGGAAGAAAGACAAATGCAAGAAATATTTTTGTTAGATAAGAAACACTTCATTAACCCTTTCCCAAACGACAAATTTTGGACTGGTCCAAATTGAAAGAGTTTGCAGACAACAATTTTAAATTTGATGAGAATGGCAGAAAGTGATCAAAAAGGGTAGAAAACACTGTTGGAAAACGAGAAATTGCTCGTTACGCGCAATTTCTCCTTTTCCCACAGTGTTTTCAAAAGACTTGTACTGCAGACACGTGAAAACCAGGGCTTGTTTGGGAAAGGGTTGAATGTTTCTTTGTAGACAACGATAAGCAGGTGAGTGTTTGTCAGAGGGCTATAGAAAGTCAGTTTCTGTTGCTTTGATGTGGGATCCCTTGTGGGATCCCTTGTGACCCAGTGGTGAAGTCTGGTTGATCAAATTTGTTTATTTATCGTTGCCACTGGTTGCCCATATGGGCAACACCCCCAGAAGACTGTTGTTACAGGGGATAGTGTAGGATACAGTACAAAACCCATCCTAACTCACACCTGATTCTTTGACTATCTTAGTGTGTAGCTAGTGTGTAAAATCGGGACCTTGATTTAATTAATGTCTCATTTGAAAGATAGTTAGGCAGTAATTTTAGGTGACCAGCCATGGGGATCAAACCTACACGCCTAAGTGTCCCAAGTTTTGACATTCACAAGTCTCATGCTCTATCATCTGAGTAATTGGGACAGCAGATTTGTAATCGGGGCCTGTATTCACCAACCATTCTTAAGAACCTTCTTTGTCTTATTCTTCAGAATTTTCTAAATTTGAAAGTAACACAACTTCTGATTGGCTAAACCATTTGGTTTAGCCAATCAGAAGTTGTGTTAATTTCTAAATTTAGAAAATCTTGGAGAATAAGACAAAGAACTCTTTTAAGAATGGGCTTTGAATACAGACCCAGGAAAACATACATGTAGTTTGTTCCATGTTGGGGGTGGGGCTTGTAACATGAAAGTGTCTTTGGCAAGGCATTGCAGAGCCCTATTGTTTTACTCTTCACCATATGACAGACTTTAGACTTGTCCAAAGGATTTACAGATCACAAATTAATTGTGGCTCAAATGGTAGAAAGTGTCTTTGAAAGCGAAACAGAATATTAGACTTGTCCAAATTGAAAGCATTTGCAGATGACAAATTACAAGTTACCAGCATTCTCTCCTTTTCCCACCACCTTCTCAGGGTCAAAAGGATTAAAGGGTAGAAAATTCTGGGGGGAAACGGGGAAAATGCTGGTTACCAGCCTTTTCTCCATTTCTTACAGTGTTTTCAAAAGTTTTTTAAATGCTGTATTTCACGGGGCCTGTAAAGCACATGTCTGCTTGGTAAAATGTTAACCTTTGTTATTCTATGTTTTGTAGATTTGTCACAGTAAAAGTGGGGACATCAATCCTATGAAGATAAAGAGTCTGATCGAAGCCTACGTGGAACGTTTCAATAAACCTAAACATAGTAAAAACTCTGATAAACAACAGGTGTCACCTGCAGGTGTTAAAGCTAATGGTGAACGTGCTAAAGTGAAAACTGCTCGATGACACTGTGTTGAACATAGTTGCCATTTAAATCTTGAAAAATTAGTAAATGTACAGTGGGTTGAGAATGAGGGGATACTAGCTCTTTCTTCACCAAATGCGATTTGTTCGTCAAGGAGATGAAGCAGATGTAGCAGAAACTAAAAGAATCAGCCATAACAGTCACAGAGATAAGAGAGATGTATGCTAAAAAGTAAGGGTGATTACTGAAAGAGACAAGTCACTAGACAAATTTATTGACGAGGCTGTATCTTGTATGGAATTGTCTCATCGTTGTTACAGGTGCAAACGAATGTCAATTAATCCTTTGCCAGATGACCCGACTTTCAACGACCCTGAGGAAATAGCGTTTTGAAAACATTGTGGGAAAAGGAGAAAATGCTGGTAACCAGCATTTTCTCCTTTTCCCACAATGTTTTCCTCTCTGTGAAAGACAAATTTCATGTTTTGAGTTAAATTAAGTTGTCGTCTGCAAATCTTTTCAGTATGGATGAGTCGAAGATTTTGTTGTTTGGTAAAGAGTTAATAGTCTAATCTTCTGCTACGGACTTGAAATACCGTCACTTAAAGCTAAAGGACTGTGGTATCTCAAATAGTGGAGAAATGGTTTTGTACAAGTGACAAGGGGACTAGCAAACTTCTCTTGTATGACATTGATCTGATACGACATTTTGGGTGAAAATAAATTGAATATTTTAATCCTTCTCGGCAAGACGAAATCATGGACATGTCCAAATTAAAGGCTTTCACAGAAGACAAAATAAATGTTGCTCAAATGATGGCATTTGTTGTTGAAAGGGTAGAAAACATTGTGGGAAAAATAAAAATGCTGGTTAAAAGTATTTTCTTCTTTTGCTACAATGTTTTCAAAAGTCGTCCTGTTTAGGGTCATTAAACTCAGGATTGTTCGGTAAATATTAAAGCGGTTTTCTATAATTCCATAACAAACAAGGTGAATTGGCTGCAGTAGAACATCATGGCCAGTTATGTTGGGCTATGGATTGAGAGTTTACAGAAAATATGTGAATGCTGTAGATAACTTCAGATGCTTCTTGGATATCCAAAGATTGTGATCAGACTAAATGTTTTGTATAGTTTGATCTTACATATACACTGTCTGATATTGATGTGGGATGTTCTAGCCAATCCAGCCTTGCATCGACCCATTTCTTTACCTGCCAGTCACAGTTTTGATTGAACAATCCTGTGTTCAATGACTCTGAGGAAAAAAGCTTTTGAAAAAAAAAAAAATACTGTTAGAACAGGAGATGCTGGAAAATAACCATTTCTCCTTTTCTAACAATTTTCTCTGTCCTGTTGAAGACAAAATCCAATTATTTAACTGCTTTTGTGGTTATCAAATGGTGTTCAAAATTTGGTTGAAAGGGGTAATAATTTATGGGGAAAAATTAATGCTCTTAACACTTCACCAAACAACAAAAAAGTAGACTAATCCAAATTCAAAGCATTTGCAGTCGACAATTTAAATGTGACTCAAATAATGGAACTTGTCTTTGAATGGGTAGAAAACATGATGGGAAAAGGAGAAAATGCTGGTTACAAGCATTTTCTCGTTTTCCCACAATTTTTTCAAAAGGGATCTTCTTTAGGATTGCTAAAACTCGGAATTGTGTTGGAAACGGTTATTTGTTCTTTTGTATTTATACGATTTTTTTGCCAAGAAAATAGTGAAACAGCAGTTCGGATTAGTCATATGAGGAGTCTGAAATGCTGCTACATTGTTTTCCAAACATATGGCCTTTAAATAAATATTAGAAATAAATTACAAGAATCCAACTACATGTATTGCATGTTGGTAAAATCAAGATTGCACTATACCTATGTGGGCTTGGTTCCAGGCTTTTCATACAAGACAATAGAAGTAACTTGTAGAAAGATTTGCGAAACACTAGCAGTCACAAGGATGACATTTGGTTTGCACGCTTTACGAGAAACACATGTATTTTGAAGATTCTGAGCCAAAAGACTATTGAAAACAATTTTTGAAAAAAAGCAAAATGCTGGTAACCAGCATTTTCTTCTTTCCACAAAATGTTTTCTACCCCTTTAACCTCTAACCACACAATCCTGACTTTTAACCAACCCCGAGAAAGAAAACTTTTGAAAACATTGTGGGAAAAGGAGAAAATGCTGGTAACCAGCATTTTCTCCTTTTCCCACAATGTTTTCTGCCTTATCAAAGACAAAAATCATCATTTCAGCTACATTTGATTTGTCGTCTGCAAATGCTTTCAATTTGGTCGAGTCCAAAACTTTAGTCTGGAGAAGAGTTCTGAAAATTGTTCTCATAAAATGAATATAATTATTCATCATGTATGTCATAGACATCTGTTTGTAAAAAAACAAAAAAGAGAATCTGTGAATGTGATTTGATTTACATGTATATATTAAATAGTTTTGGAACCAGTCTGCATTTGTCTGTATATTTTTCATTTTATTAGATCCACTTGTTTCTTAACCCATTCCCAAACGAGCCCTGGTTTTCACGTGTCTGCAGTACAAGTCTTTTGAAAACACTGTGGGAAAAGGAGAAATTGCTCATAATGAGCAATTTCTCCTTTTCCCACAGTGTTTTCTACACTTTTTGAGACCTTTCTGCCATTTTCATCAAATTTAAAATTGTCGTCTGCAAACTCTTTCAGTTTGGACAGGTCCAAAATTTGTCGTTTGGGAAAGGGTTATAGAAAAACATTAATGGATTGTTGTGGCCCTGTCATTGTTTGTGTTGTCAAGAGCAGACTTTGACATTTTCTCATATCTCATGGGCTAGTTGTTAACTTATGAGAGGAAAACACATACAAGAAGGGCAGGTAACCCTGGAATAGTTTTCTCCTTTCTTTACTTAGGATTTTCATTTAACTCTATACCAAACGACAAAATGTTAGGTTTGAAAGCATTTGCAGATGACAAAATAATTGTGACTCAAAAGTTGAAATTTCTGTTAGAAGGGTAGAAAAACATTGTGGGAAAAGGAAAAAATGCTAGTTATCAGCATTTTCTCCTTTTCCCACAATCTTTTCAGGGTCGTTAAAACCCGTGATTGTGTGGTAAAGGGTTAACTCTTTAACAAACGACAAAATTTTAGGTTCGTCCAAATTGAAAGCATTTGCAGATGACAAAATAATTGTGACTCAAAAGTTGAAATTTCTATTTGGAAGGGTAGAAAACATTGTGGGAAAAGGAGAAAATGCTGGTTACCTGCATTTTCTCCTTTTCCCTCAATGTTTTCAAAAGGCTTCTTCTTCAGGGTCGTTAAAACCCATGATCGTGTGGTAAAGGGTTAACTCTTTAACAAACGACAAAATTTTAGGTTCGTCCAAATTGAAAGCATTTGCAGATGACAAAATAATTGTGACTCAAAAGTTGAAATTTCTATTTGGAAGGGTAGAAAACATTGTGGGAAAAGGAGAAAATGCTGGTTACCTGCATTTTCTCCTTTTCCCTCAATGTTTTCAAAAGGCTTCTTCTTCAGGGTCGTTAAAACCCATGATCGTGTGGTAAAGGGTTAACTCTTTACCAAACGACAAAATTTTAGGTTCATCCAAATTGAAAGCATTTGCAGACGACAAAATAATTGTGACTCAAAAGTTGAAATTTCTTTTTGGAAGGGTAGAAAACATTGTGGGAAAAGGAGAAAATGCTGGTTACCACCACTTTCTCCTTTTCCCACAATGTTTTCAAAAGGCTTTCTCCCCCAGGGTCATTAAAACTTGGGATTGTATGGTAAAGAGTTAACGGGCAACTTCACGAAATATTGGCACTGCATATGAACCTAATCTTCAATTTTATATTTTCATTTTTTGTAATATGAGCCATGCTCTGGTGAAAGGGGGCTTAGCTCTTTACCACACGCAATCCTGACTTTTAACAACCCTTAGAAAGAAGCCTTTGGAAAACATTGTGGGAAAAAGAGAAAATGCTGGTAACCAGCATTTTCTCCTTTTCCCACAGTGTTTTCTACCCCTTCAAAGACAACTTCAACAATCTGAGCAACATTTAAATTGCTGTCTGCAAATGCTTTCAATTTGGACAAGTCTACATTTTTTGTCGTCTGATAAAGGGTTAACTCATCTCTGTGATGCATTATACCATGCAAGTCATCGCATAATTTTAGATCCTTAAAACCTGTTGTTTTTAACAATCGACTAGATCTGAAGGTAAAATGGTCCTTTGGCATACACAAAAATTGACGGAAAGCAAAGTGTTTTGGTCCAGGTCAGGCTGACATGGGTTCATACCTTTTTGCAAATGCATTAAGGCCCCTTTTCACAGAGCATGGATCATATTTATTTATTCATCTTTTAATCTAGGTTGTGTTCAAAGAATGAATTTTAAGTTGATTTCTCACTAAGACCAGGTGTCCACTAGGGCCAGGACAATACGTGGATAGCATGCGAACAACGAATTTAACATTCAGCAAAGCTTCTGCATGTTCCTGATGGCTTCTTATTGTTGTTCTAGATGCTTCCGCCTGATTCGGAGCCTTCCGGATCGGCAATTTTGTCCGCGTCGAAATTTTTATCGAGAAATGAATATCCTTACATCTTCAGCATCTTGTCCGCGTTGTCGTCGGGACATCCTGAGTCTTCTGTGTATATTCCTGAAAGCTTCAGCAACATGGACAGCTTGCAAACACTCAGGAAAATGTACGGAAGCTAAGAGGAATCGATACAGAAGGTTCATGGAACCTTTCCTGAACGTTCAGAGGGGTCGCGGTATGCTCTCTGAACATGGGGAAAATGTCACATGACTTTTGTATGTAGGCAACCTACTCCCTTCACATATCAAAATCAGCGTTCTGTCACTTGCAATTTGACTTTACACAGGGCGGACGTGTTTTTAATCTCCTGCACCCAATATGCCAAGACAAAAAAGAAAAACAAAAGACGGTGGAAAAAAACAGGCGACTGGAGTTTGTGGTAATTTTAATTCGTGCTTGTCTAGAGCGACGTTATTTTCTCTGATACATTGCAAATTTGTCGATGTCAGTCTATGGAACGAGAGAACCACGCGCTCTAATATAAACTATAAATTGCCTGCTAGGGTTTCGTGTTTCATATATGACTGTTATATCTTGACTGGGTAGTTGTTACCATATGGTTCATAAGCACTTTGTGGACAACCTATTTACGCCTTATTAGATGCCCCCATTGAATTGCAATCATGATTGTACGCCATAGAAAAAATACTTCTAAGTATTTGAAGTACATTGTATGTTAAACTTTTTCGTCCCAAACGTTTTCAGGTGTAATCCTAAACGTGTCCGTGTTGTCCTGAAATGATCCGCTTTCACGCCTTAACATTCGGTACCATTCCAGATTGTTTACGCGGACAATCCTAAATATGCTAGCAAGAAGTCCGCGGACAGTCTGGGGATAAATACATTTCTGTACTGAATTGATACTTTCTCCAGGAAGGTATGCCGAAGTCAATTTATTTTTACCGTGAAGCTTCCTTGTCCCCTCTGCGTCCTAGTGGACGCCAGGCATAAGCAAACAGTTTCTGTCCAACCCCCTCTAAAAATGAGTACACTGATTCTAAGCACAAACCTCATATTTTAACTAGAAAATAATGCAGTTTATACCAACATAAAATATTAAACTTTTACTAAACAATCCTGTATCTTAACGAACCTGAGGAAAAAGGGTTTACCAAACACGTTGAGAAAAAGAGAAAATGCTGGTGACCATGTTTTATGCAGTCTGATCTTTATCTACGTAACTGACCAAAGGTAGACTAATCTTGATCTACATTACCTGCTAAAACCAGCTTAGTTTTGCTTAGCTCTCTAGAAGTTAAATTACGATATTCCTACAGTACAGTCAAATTATTGTTGTAGCGTAGGCGTCACTTGTGGTGTTGTGCAAAAACTTTTACATTTTATAATATTTCTATTATTACTGAAGATATTTACTTCAAACTCGGACAAGTTGCTCTTTATCAAAAGGGGAAACCATACAACAAAGGCAGGTAACTATCAGTATTTTGACATAGTTATGCCCCTTTTTTACTTGGAATTTTCACTGAAAATCAAGGAACTGCAGCCAAGCGTTGGCACCCACATCCTATGCTCTTGTTTGATGCTTGCTTTTTTCTACTGTATACTCATATATCACTGCTGCAGTGCATTTGTCCATGCTTTCCTTAAGGATTTTTTATCAGTATATCTCAAAAGACTCTTTTTAGGTACTGGTTGCTATACCACATGGAACACTGAACAGGGGTTTAACCCTTTCCCAAACAAGCCCTGGTTTTCACGTGTTTGCAGTACAAGTCTTTTGAAAACACTATGGGAAAAGGAGAAATTGCTCGTAACGAGCAATTTATCCTTTTCCCACAGTGTTTTCTACCCTTTTTGAGAACTTTCTGCCATTTTCATCAAATTTAAAATTGTTGTCTGCAATCTCTTTCAATTTGGACCAGTACAAAATTTGTCGTTTTGGAAAGGGTTAAAAGCATTCTAAGCATATATGTCCATAAATTCCTTGTTTTTGTCAAGCCCACTTGCAGTGAGCAAGACATAGTTGCCACAATGTCACTACGGTGTTTGTGCATCCATTCCTGTGTTGTGTGTGTGTGTATGGCCATCCAAATTTTGCGGACCATAACTTCTACATTTGTGGTGGGATTTCAAAATAATTTGGCATAATTGTTCTCCTTTATGAGTAGAAGTGCCATTTGGAACATTTGTTCAGGTAGGTCCAAGGTCAAGGTCACACTTGAAGGTCAAATGATAAAATTGTCAGAGATAGAGCTTGTCTGAGCTACAACTTCTACATTTATGGATGGATTTCAGATAATTTGGCACAAATGTTCTCCTTTATGAGTAGATGTGTCATTTGAAACATTTGTTCTGGTAGGCTCAAGGTCACACCTGAAGGTCAAATGATAGAATTGTCATTCATAGAACTTGTCCAAGCTACGACATCTACATTAACGAATTGATTTCAAGATAACTTGGCACAATTGTTCTCCTTTACCAGTAAATGTGCCATTTGAATCATTTGTTTAGGTAGGTCCAAGGTCAAGGTCATACTTGAAGGTCAAAGGATAATATTTTCATGAATGGAACTTCTCTCGAGCCATAGTTTCTATATTTATTGATGCATTTAAAGATAATTTGGCAATGTGTTCTCCTATACCTGGAGAAGTGCCATTTGAAACATTTGTTAAGGTAGGTCCAAGGTCAAGGTCACACTTGAAGGACAAATGATAAAATTGTCATTAATGCAGCATGTCTGAGCCATAAATTCTACATTTCAGATGGAATTCAAAATTATTTGGCACAATTATTCTCCTTCATGAGTAGATGTGCCATTTAAAATACTTGATCATATAGGTCCAAGGTCAAGGTCACACTTTAAGGTCAAATGATAAGTTATCATCAATAGATTTTGTCTGAGTCATAACTTCTACACTTATTGATGGATTTCACAATAAATTTGCACAATTGTTCTCCTTTATGAGTAGATGTGCCGTTTAAAATATTTGGTCATATAGGTCCATGGTCAAGTTCATACTTGATGATCAAAGGATAAAACTTCTGACAACTTTTCTACTTAGTCAGTGTCTCTTTGAATTATTCAGTTCAATGGTTTCAAGGTCAAGGTCATATTTGAAGGTAATAAATCATCAAGCTTTTTCTTATTCATAAATAAGGAATACTCCTATCCTCATGCAAGTTTGAAAACAAAGGGGTCAGAAATAAGATAGATGTACATTGAGTGATTAGTTACTTTTTTTCCAGGTGCAGCTTATGAGGTTCTTTACTAACCCCCACATGGCAGGCTCGATATGTTGCCCCCAGGCAACCTTCTAGTTCTTAAAAGTTCTACTGCACACGAGTCTGTCCAGGCCACTGGTTGCTTTACTGCTCGATTAAGGTGTCTACAAATGGAGATAAATTAATCCTATTGTAATGACATCCTTAGAGCTTTGGCTTAGCCAGAGTTCAGTGTATGTGGTATTCTGAATGTAATTCTAAATCTGGAAATGAAAACAATTTCTAATTGGCTAAACCATTTGATTTAGCCAATTAGAAATTGTGTTACTTTTCAAATTTGGAAAATTGGAACAAGAACTCAACAATTGTGAGTGTTAACTACCCCCGAGGAAGAAGTCTTTTGAAAACATTGTGGGAAAAGGAGAAAATGCTTGAAACCACAATGTTTTCTACCCTATCAAAGATAAATTGCATCATTATACCCCCCAAAACTCTGTTTGGGGGGTATATAGGAGTCAGGTTGTCGGTCGGTCCGTCCGTCCGTCGGTCGGTCGGTCTGTAGCTTTTTGTCCGCTCTATTTCTCATAAACTATTGGACGAATTTTATTCAAACTTCACAGGTAGACTCAGTATCAAGCAGAGATGTGCATATGAAATGTTGGTTATGGTTTATTGATTTTTCACTGAGTTATGGCCCTTTCATGAAATTTCTTGTCCGCTCTTTTTCTCATCAACTATTGGACAGATTTGGTTCAAACTACACAAATAGACTCAGTATCAAGCAGAGATGTGCATATCCTATTTTGGTTATGGTTTATATAGGTTTCATGGAGTTATGGCCCTTTGATGATTCTGGACAAATTTCTTTCAAACTTCATGGATAGACTTTGCACTCAGCAAAGATGTGCATATCATAAATTGTTCTTAGTTAATTAAATAAAATTTCCAAGAGCTAAGCCCTTTTTTGTCATTCTCTTTATGACGGTGCCCTTGCTGAATTGATGAAAATAGATTATACTTTTGATAGAATACTTTTAACACAGCTGTCCGTCGGTCGGTCGGTCTGTAGCTTTTTGTCCGCTCTATTTCTCATAAACTATTGGACGAATCTTATTCAAACTTCACAGGTAGACTCAGTATCAAGCAGAGATGTGCATATGAAATGTTGGTTATGGTTCATTGATTTTTCACTGAGTTATGGCCCTTTCATGAAATTTCGTGTCCGCTCTTTTTCTCATCAACTATTGGACAGATTTGGTTCAAACTACACAAATAGACTCAGTATCAAGCAGAGATGTGCATATCCTATTTTGGTTATGGTTTATTTAGGTTTCATGGAGTTATGGCCCTTTGATGATTCTGGACAAATTTCTTTCAAACTTCATAGATAGACTTTGTGCTCAGCAAAGATGTGCATATCATAAATTGTTCTTAGTTAATTAAATAAAATTTCCAAGAGCTAAGCCCCTTTTTGTCGTTCTCTTTATGACGGTGCCCTTGCTGAATTGATGAAAATAAATTATACTTTTGATAGAATACTTTTAACACAGCTTCTATGTCATGCTTACTTTCAAAAACTATTACACCAAATAATTATACCCCCCAAAACTCTGTTTGGGGGGTATATAGGAGTCAGCTTGTCGGTCGGTCAGTCCGTCCGTCCGTCCGTCCGTCGGTCGGTCTGTAGCTTTTTGTCCGCTCTATTTCTCATAAACTACTGGACGAATTTTATTCAAACTTCACAGGTAAACTCAGTATCAAGCAGAGATGTGCATATGAAATGTTGGTTATGGTTCATTGATTTTTCACTGAGTTATGGCCCTTTCATGAAATTTCTTGTCCGCTCTTTTTCTCATCAACTATTGGACAGATTTGGTTCAAACTACACAAATAGACTCGGTATCAAGCAGAGATGTGCATATCCTATTTTGGTTATGGTTTATATAGGTTTCATGGAGTTATGGCCCTTTGATGATTCTGGACAAATTTCTTTCAAACTTCATGGATAGACTTTGCACTCAGCAAAGATGTGCATATCATAAATTGTTCTTAGTTAATTAAATAAAATTTCCAAGAGCGATTCGGTTCGCAGGTTGCTTTTGTTAGTTTCCGTACTGTATAAGTAAGATGTAGAGTCTGGTCAAAAACATTGCATGAAAAGACATTTGTTGTCTGCAAAACCTTTTCATTTAAACCAGTCTCAATTTGTCCAACTGGTAAAAAAAAATGTATCAAGTAAGTTTTATTCTCTCCAAGTCTTCAGTCTGTAACAAAGAGTAATTCTTTGGCAAGAAGCCATTGCAGGATATTCATCACCTTCAGTGATAGCTCTGGTATAATTGACTCTCCAGTCACTTATTTTGCATTCCTGTGACATTAATCTGTTTTGTGACAAGGAGCTGTTGGGGGGTATGATCACGTTTAGTGATAGCTCTAGTTTAAGCCACATATGAATTGTAAATGCTTTTAATATTGACATGTCTGCATTTTTGTCGTGCAGTAAAGAGTTACTGATTTTCTTGCATGGTAGAGTTGTACCTTATACTCTGCCAGAGAGCAGAGCCCCAGTAGCTCAGTCGGTAGCGTACAGAACTTGAGACCAGGGGGTCCCTGTTTCGATCCCCAGCTCAGCAAATTTCTCTCTGAGGATTGATGATAGTCATTGCGTCACGATTCATTCCTCTTTCATCGCTGACCATGATTTCGACAATGGTTATGTGGGAAAGCAGCCAGTGGCTTGGAAAGAATATTATGCATAGTACTGGTATGAGAAACTCCAGGAAAGCATGGATAGGGCACTGACCGCTGTGATATAACTGAAATAATGTTAAAAATGGCATTAACCCATTGCCACAGTGCAATATTTTAGACATTTCCAAATTTAAAGCATTTGCAGACGACAAAATAGATGTGACTCAAAAAACGAAAATCGTTTTTGGAAGGATAGAAAACATTGAGGGAAAGGGGAGAAAATGCTGATTACCAGCATTTTTTCCTTTTCCCACAAAGTTTTCAAAAGCCCTCTTTATCAGCGTAGTTAAAAGGCAGCATTGTGTTGTAAAGGGTTAAACACCATACCATTAACAAAGTTTTAGATTTGCCCAATGTCAAAAATATTCTACAGACAATTAACAGATGCAGTTCAGTGGTTGAAGTTTGTCTTTGAAAGATATGAAAGCACTGGTTGAAGAGAGGATAATGCTTGTTACAAGCCTTTCCCCTCAAAAATGTTTACTTAACTCTTTCACTACTGATGACGACATTAGAACCATTTGCGGATGGTGTAGATCAAGATCAGACAGCACAGAATGTGAAGTCTGATCTTTGATCTACATCATCCGCCACCAGATGCTAGACTATAATGCAGTTCATATTCAATAGCGGTGGAAATCTTCTTTTAGGCCTCGAAACAAAGCAGAATTTCTTGAGCTAGCAGTGAAAGAGTTAAACCATCTTTATGGTGTTGAAACCACAGGCTCATCTGGTAAAAGGCTAAATCTGGTAAAAAAAGCACCTTCTCCTTTTCTCTTGATGATTTCTACCCTTTCAGAGAAAAGTCAGATCATTTAGCCTCAATGAATTTGATGTTTGCCTATGCTTTCAGAATGGACCATGCTTAAAATTGAAATTGTCACAATTACACAAAGTCAGTAAAAGGAGAAAATGCTGGCAACAAGCATAATTTATGAGCTGCCTTACTCCCAGTAAAATTAACACTTTTAAGGACCTTTCACAACTATAGTTGCCTTTGTAGCCAGTGTAGATCAAGATCATAATGCACAGAATGTGCATTTTGATTTGATCTACAATGCCCACTTTTTGAAAGACAAAGATAAAAATAACTTGGAAATTTCAATCATTTTGGTCTTATTTCTAGACTTCAAATGTCTGTTGGGTTAATTCAGCACACTAAGGGTTAATTAATCTTAAGAATAAAGAAAAGAGTGTGTTTCCGCTTGATGAAAAGGCTGCCATGCTACTTTTCTTTTTCAATACATTTGTAATCAATTCTACATCTATTTTGTTTTATTTGGAAAGTTAAATTCCTTTCGTGTACGATTTTTTCGTTTCCGTTCAGGTACATACCTTGCTGTAAAAAATCAACCAATCAGACAGCGTATAACATTAAGCGTGGGCGAGTTTAAATTTGTAAACAAGGAAATATCGAGCAAGAAATCGGTGGATACGTCAAATTCATCATAAATATTCGCTTTATCCATTTGGAGGTTGACTTAATATTACCTGTATATTAATTGTTAGAGATAAAATTGTGGACTACGCAGAAAAATATCTGATTCAAGCATATTGTATCAATTTATTCATTTTTCCCCTTTCAAATGTCACATCCCTTCGACTCGACATCAGTATTTTCCTGCCTTTAAATCATTTGCATTAGAATCATACTTTACGTAAATAACGAGACTTATTTCATATTTTTGCATTAGTTTTAGATTACAATATTATATGCCGTCCGGTACTGGCCACTACCCAGATTTTAAATCCACGTGTCGTACTCGGGAGAATTCGTACCCAATTTTCAAGGCTCCGCGTTAATTTGAGAAGATTTGTTAATGAGAATGACAAGCTAGGTGAAAAACAGTTACACTTTTTATAAAAACAGGGTCTTTTATTGGTTCAATTATGAACTTTATGTGATTTGGTTTGGTAAACTTTAAACCGAAATTTCTCGTATAGCAGAATTTCTCCTCTTGATGATTTTATTACGGGGTTCCCCTGGGCCATTTTTTTTTCTTGTGCCACCTCTTTCACCAGATGAGAAAATTTTGTGCCAAATTAAAAGAATTAAAGCCAATTTGTGCCATTTTTGAAATGAAAGTACATGGGGTTGGCCATGATAAAAAATTAGTTAACAAAATGTCTTCTCTTTGTTGTGTCATGAACAATTAAATAAATGAGAAAACATTTTTCCGTCTAATTTTTTACCCATATCTATTGTGTGAATATAGTTCGACAGCAGGTGCTTGATTTTCAGTGAAAATCCCAAGTCGGAAAAGGGGCATAGCTGTGTAAAAAATGCTTTGTTACCTGCCCTTGTTGTACAGGTTCCCCTTTTGACAGTTACTAACTTATCCAGACTTAAAGTATACATCTGCAGTAATAACAGAGATATTAAAAAATTTCAAACTTGTTGCATGATGATACAGATGACAACAGGGCTATGGCAATAACTCGACGACGTATTCTTCGAAAACAGCCAAGCTAAAAATGTTGACTTGTGGGAATGTCTGTATTGAAAGCTCTGGCAGACAAAAAATCACTGAGTAATCCATGGCTCAAGTGATAAATCTTGTATTTTGAAGGGTAGAAAGCTAATGGGCAATAAGATCATAATTGTCATCTACTTATCACTGTTTACATAAAAAATGAGCAACCGACTTCTTTTTAACTGTGGAAGGAATAATCGATTGCGAAAATTCCAGTTTGCAAACATAAGTAGCGAGTCGATAAATTGGTTATCCTGAGGTCCAATCTTCTTTAATTGATTGGTTATTTATTGAATTAATCCACCCAAACATAATTTGGTCATCGCTAAATACATACCATGCGTGGCTATAGAAATTATGGGCGGTGATTCCTGATTGGTTCGCAGTACTGCATATTGTGTAAAAATTACGTGTTCACACCCTTGAATACAGATGGGGGGGTGGCCAAATTGACATTTGATTGATTAGCATTGCATGGTGTAGTACATGCTTGTATTGTGTGTAACTTGACAAACACCATGTAATATTCAGATGGTTGTTTAGAACACCTGCCGTGACCGGGTGTGTCGGCAACAGTTGCAAAATAGTTATCGATGTTTTGGATGTAGATACACTTTCATACATTGCGGTGATGGGGACCAGTATCAAAATGTCCGGCACCCTGATGTGAAAAATATCGGCGCCAGTCATTTTTGCCATTTGGCATTTTCTTGCGCCACATTACAAAATCTATCGCAATGGTGCCAAATGCAAAGCCCAGGGGGAACCCTGTGTATTTCACCACTTGATGGCCATATTTCACATCAAATGATGAATTCTTTGCCCTGGTGATACCAATTTAGCTGAGTTTATGAAGAAAACATAGCTAACAAGATTAAAAAAAAAAACTTTTTCAAATGATACATGTAAGGATTCTCTCAAGTCCATTGAAAAGCCAAATTTTACCTATTACAGAATTTTACCGTCCTTCACCAAATTTCACCTCAAACAGACCGTATTTCACCTTAAAACCTTAAAAGGACCAAATATTACACAGCTATAACATAATTTTTGTCTTTTAAAATGATGTTAGATCTACATGATAAGTAAGTACTGAAAAACGAACAGAGCAGAGTCAAATATGTTTTTAGGTGATAGTGTTTGTGACCAGCCTGTAACTTGTTTTAATTATGAATGAATTTCAGTAAGAATTGTCAACCTCATATAAATGATGTGTCATTTACAGGAACTTTATCCGTAGGTCATAAGTCGAGCCTTCAAGGTCAAGGCAAAGTTACTATTTTTGGGGACACCAGTCACTTCCAGTAACATGCCTTGTTGTTTTAACATTTATCATGTGTTTTCATTATGTGTTATATGTTTCTTCATAGTTTTTTCATCAAAGCAAATATCAACATTGAATCTTATATTCTTTTAACCCTTTACCAAATGACAAAATTTTAGCCTTGTCCAAATTGAAAGCATTTGCAGACGACAAAATGAATTTGAGTGAAAATTTGAAATTTGTTATAGGGAGATAGAAAACATTGTGGAAAAAGGAGAAAATGCTGGTTACCAGCATTTTCTCCTTTTCCCACAATGTTTTCAAAAGGCTTCTTTCTCAGGGTCATTAAAAGTCAGGATTGTGTAGTAAAGGGTTAAACCTCAAATTTGAATGTATTCTTATCTTGTTTTTGATTAAAGGGAGCTGTTCAGATTTTTATAATCTATACTTATCAAGCTTAAAAAAGGAGTCATAATTTAGGTATATATAAGGCCATAGGCGGCAAAGTGCCAGTAAGGAAGAAAGACAAATGCAAGAAATATTTTTGTTAGATAAGAAACACTTCATTAACCCTTTCCCGAACGACAAATTTTGGACTGGTCCAAATTGAAAGAGTTTGCAGACGACAATTTTAAATTTGATGAGAATGGCAGAAAGTGATCAAAAAGGGTAGAAAACACTGTTGGAAAAGGAGAAATTGCTCGTTACGAGCAATTTCTCCTTTTCCCACAGTGTTTTCAAAAGACTTGTACTGCAGACACATGAAAACCAGGGCTTGTTTGGGAAAGGGTTAAATCTGTACCCAACAATAGATTTCAACCTTGTCTAAACTGAAAAGATTTGCAGATCATGACAAATTGAATGTGACTCAAATGATGGAGTTTATTTGTGAAAGGGTAGGAAACTTTGTTGGAAAAGGAGAAAATGCTGGTTACCAGAATTTTCTCCTTTTCCTACAATGTAAACGGCCTCTTTCTTTGGGTCATTTAAATATGGTATCAGGTGGTAATGCCAAAGGGTATAATCTGTGAATGAGAAAGAATGTAAAAACTGTGAAATTCACAGAAATGATTAGCTTAATTCTTCTTTTGTCAGGCTTGTTGTTTTTCACACCTGAGAATTTTGTATGAAAGGGGAGAAATATACTATAGAATTTGTTACTTTAAGTATTTTTTTTTTCACAGAGATGTCGAGCCTTCCGTCCAGAAAACGTTCACATCCGCCTGATAAAAGTCCTAGCGAAAGCAGTAGCAGTGGTTCAAATGTAAAAGTAGTTGTGAGAATTAGACCTCAAAATGAGAAAGAAGTGGAGGGCAACTTCAGAGTGGTTGTTCAGGCAGTGGATGAAAATATTTTGGTATTTGATCCAAAAGAGAATGCAGGTATGGAGTATGGAGGTATTAAAAGGCGTAGAGATATCCGCAAGAGACAGAACAGGGATCTTAAGTTTGCCTTTGACAGAGTTTTTGGAGCAGACGCTCAAAATAAAGAGATTTACGCAGAAACAACAAACTCAGTCTTGTCAGGATTGCTAAATGGATATAACTGTTCAGGTAAATTTCTCTGGCATTGAATATAATGTCTTTTATCAGCTTCTTTCACTCTTAACCCTTTACCAGATGACAAAGTTTTAGCCTTGTCCAAATTGAAGGCATTTGCAGACGACAATTTCAATCTGGATCGAATGGTGCAGTTTTTCTTTGATAGAGTAGAAAACATGGTGGAAAAAGGAGAAAATGCTGGTTATCAGCATTTTCTCCTTTTCCCTCAATGTTTTCAAAAGGCATCTTTCCCAGGGGAAAGGCAGCATTGTGCAGTAAAGGGTTAAGTCTGTAATTGACAGATTGCCATAAATAATTCTGCCAACTTTTCTTTGGTGCTATGTAGATTATGTCCAATTTCTACTGTAAACTTTACCACATAATCTGAGTTTGTGAGGCCCTTTGAAAACAATGTGGGTAAAGGAGAAAATGCTGGTAACCAGCATTTTCTCCTTTTCCCACAATGTTTTTTTGTCTTTCGGAAACAAATCCCATCATTTGTGACATTAATTTTGTGGTCTGCAAGTGCTTTCATGTTGGACCAGTCTTAAGTTTTATCATTTGGTATGGTAAAGAGTAAAAGCTTTGAAAAACCAATTGATTAATTATTATGTACTATGTTTGGATTTTTTCCACTTTTTGTTTCTCATGGGCTTAAATTGTCACAGATACCCCTGACAGAAATGTAGTCTGATCTTTTATCTACATAAATGCATTTGACAATGTGGGAGATACATATCTTCGAGCCAAAATGAACTTAGATTCTAGATTCGCAATAGTATGGTCTTTTGAATTGTCTGAAATGTCCTTTACAATTTACATACCTATAGGCCTCACCATTGTGATTATTTTGATGTTTACTTTCAGTGTTTGCCTATGGAGCTACTGGTGCAGGTAAAACATACACCATGCTGGGTACAAAGGACAAGCCAGGTGTTATGTATCATACCATGATGGATCTGTACTCTAGGATAGAGAGTATAAAAGATACTGCAACATGTGATGTAGCCGTTTCCTACCTAGAGGTAATGTGATTGTACACCGCTTTCAACAATTTTTCAGTTATATCCTGGCCATCAGTGAATCTGTTGGTTCATTCCCAGGAATTTGGAAATTTCAGTTTTTCTCACTTGTACTGAGAAAAGTTTGCTATCCGTTTAAACTTGTCAATATACTGGTAGTAATGTATTTTGCCAAGTTTATATGTTCAGAGATCAGCAAAGTTTATGTAATTCCCCAAATTTACATGTTCAGAGATTGACTAAGTTTGATCTAGTATGGATATGTTGACTGCAAAAAGATGGAAACAAAATTGTGGGCTTAACCCTTTACCACACAGTTCTGAGTTTTAACGACCCTTGGGAAGAAGGCCTGTGGAAAAAAACAGCATTTTCTCCTTTTCCCAAAATTTTTTCTACCATTTGAAAGGCCAGTTGCATCAATAGAGTCACATGTAGTTTGTCATCTGCAAATGCTTTCAGTTTTGTTCGGTGAAAAGTTCACCCTTTACCAAACAATCCTGTGTTTTCACGTCCCTGCGGAAGAGGCCTTTTGAAAACATTGTGGGAAAAGGAGAAAATGCTGGTAACCAACATTTTATCCTTTTCCCCAACGTTTTCTACCCTGTCAAAAAACCTTGAGTTCATTTGTACCACTTTCAAATTTGTCGTCTGCAGATGCTTTCAATTTGGAACGGGCTACAATTTGTCGTTTGGGAAAGGGTTAAATGTTCATGTCTCTGTCAAAGCTCTTGATGAGGGTATTGAGTCTTCCTTGAGTTTGAGTGTCTCTTGGTGAGTTCTAGTACCTGTCTGTAATTACCAGCATATTCTGTGTATTTTAGGTATACAATGAGACAATTAGAGACCTGTTATTACCAGGAAATCCACTTCCAATCAGAGAAGATCCAGGGAAAGGTGTGGTTATACCAGGTTTATCGTTGCATAAGGTAAACTTTAGCATTTATCCTTGACTATATGAGCCATGCTCTGTGAAAAGGGGGCTTAATGCATCTGCGAAAAGTCTCAACCCAGGTCAACCGTAGTCCGCGCAGGCTCACCTGGGTTGAAACTTTTCACCTTTGGTCAGTTTTCTGTATGTTCAAGGATCAATCTACCTCATGATTACCGGTAAGTCACATGTTAGAAAAATTGGTTATTATGGATCCATAATTAACCCTTTCCCAAACGACAAATTTTGGACTGGTCCAAATTGAAAGAGTTTGCAGACGACAATTTTAAATTTGATGAAAATGGCAGAAAAGTCCAAAAAAAGGGTACAAAACACTGTGGGAAAAGGAGAAATTGCTCGTTATGAGCAATTTCTCCTTTTCCCACAGTGTTTTCAAAAGACTTGTACTGCAGACATGTGAAAACCAGGGCTTGTTTGGGAAAGGGTTAAGTGATGGCTAGATTGGTATGATGCATCATGGGAGATGCATTAAGCCCCCTTTTGTCAGAGCACAGCTCAGATCTTTTTTCATCATTGTCAGAAACATTTGCCGGAATTTGAGCAGTGCCTTATCAGGAGTAATCACTCTGTTTCCATTTCGTTTGTTAGCATGGTGTATAACACTATTTTCAACATTATTTCAGTTATATCATATGCCAAGCCCCCGTAGCTCAGTCGGTAGCATACAGGACTTGAGAACAGGAGGTTGCAGGTTTGTTCCCCGGCTTGGCCAATTTCTTTCCAAGGATTGATGATAGTCATCACGACAGGATTCATTCCTCTCTCACCGCTGACCATTGTTTCGACGATGGTTAAGGGGAAAGCAGCCAGTGGCTTGGAAAGAATATTGTGTGGAGTACTGGTAACAGAAACTCCAGGAAAGCATGGATAGGTGCACTGGCTGCCATGATATAACTGAAATAATGTTGAAAACGGTGTTAAACACCATAGAATCAATCAATCAATCAGTTATATCATGGTGGCAAGTATGCATATCCATACTTCACAAGAGTTTCATTTACCTGTACTTGGCACAATGGTCTTCTCAAACCACTGGCTGCTTTCCCAGATAACCTTTGTCGAAACAATGACCAGCAGTGAGAGAGGAATGAATCTTGTCGCAGTGAGTATCATCAGTCACTGAACAGAATTTAGCCAAGCAAAGGGATTTAAGCAGCCAGTCCCTGGTCGCAAGCCCTCTATGCTATCGACTGAGCTTAAAGGTTCGGAAGATAATTCTGTCATTGTCCTCCAAAGCTGTCAACTGAAAAGGCATAAGAAATTTTGTGGCAAAAGAGGAAAATGCCGGTGACCAGCATTTTCTCCTTATTCCACAATTTTCTACTCTTTCAGCGACAAATTCAGTTTTTTGAGTTAAATTTATTTTATCATCCACAAAAGCGTTCAGTTTGGGAAAGGCTAAAATTTTTTCCTGTAGTAAAGGGTTAATTGTAAAAGTTAATCAATTTAAAGTACGGATGGTTTCCACACTTAACTCTTTACCAAACAACAAAATTTTAGACTAGTCCAAAATGAAAGCATTTGCAGATGACATAATAAATGTGACTCAAAAATTCAAATTTGTTTTGGGATTGAAAGAAAACATTGTGGGAAAAGGAGAAAATGCTGGTTACCAGCATTTTCTCCTTTTCCCCAAAATGTTTTTGAAAGGCCTCTTTCACAAAATTGTTAAAACCCGGGATTGTATGGTAAGGGGTTAGATCGTTGAGATTGATGAGCATTATCTAGTGTGACCAATGGTAGTATAAACCTAGTTTTTTCAGGCTTAGGGACAAAGAAATTTAATTTTTTAAGCCTTTACCACACAGTTCAGAATCTTTATGACCCTCATGAAAAGGGCTTTTAAAAACATTTTTCAGAAAGGGAGAAAATACTGGTAACCAGCATTTTTAGCTCCACTGGCCGAAGGCCAGCGGGCTTATGTCATGGCCCCGTGTCCGTCGTGCGTCTGTCCGTCCGGTCGTCCGTCCGTCCGTCCGTCCGTGCGTTAACTTTTATTTCAAACATCTTCTTCTCTGAAACTACCCATCCGATTTTCACGAAACTTCACAGAAATGATCCTGACATGGTCCTCTTCAGAATTTCTTGAAAGAATTTGATTCCTTCACTCTGGTTGCCATGGCAACAAAACTGAAAAATATTGGAAATCTTTAAAAATCTTCTTGTCTGAAACCATAAGGCATAGGGCTACCAAATTTGGCATGTAGCTTTATGTAGTAGACCTCTATCAAGTTTCTTCAAATTATAGCCCTGGGGTCAAAATTGGCTCTGCCCCAGGGGTCACAAGTTTTACATAGGCTTATATAGAGAAAACTTTAAAAATCTTCTTGTCTGAAACCATAAGGCATAGGGCTACCAAATTAGGCATGTAGCTTTATGTAGTAGACCTCTATCATGTTTCTTGAAATTATAGCCCTGGGGTCAAAATTGGCTCTTCCCCAGGGGTCACAAGTTTTACATAGGCTTATATAGAGAAAACTTTAAAAATCTTCTTGTCTGAAACCATAAGGCATAGGGCTACCAAATTTGGCATGTAGCTTTATGTAGTAGACCTCTATCATGTTTCTTGAAATTATAGCTCTGGGGTCAAAATTGGCTCTTCCCCAGGGGTCACAAGTTTTATACATAGGCTTATATAGAGAAAACTTTAAATATCTTCTTGTCTGAAACCATAAGGCCTAGAGCTACCAAATTTGGCATTTAGCTTGATCTAGTTGGAGTCTACCAAAAGTGTCCAAAGTATAGTCCTGGGGTCAATTTGGCCTCATACTTGGAGGGGGGGGTTCACAAGATTTACATAGGCTTACATAGTGAAAACTTTCAAATCTTGGTGTACATAGCCATAAGGCTTAGGCTACCAAATTTTGCATATAATTATAGCATTATTTAGTGGACAGTTACAAAGAGGGCCCAAGTTACAGCTCTAGGATCAAGTTTGGCCCTGCACCAGGGATCACAAGTTTTACATGGGTTTATGGAGTGAAAAGTTCAGAAACCATCTTGTTACCAGCCATAAGGCCAAGAACTCCCACATTTGGCATGTTATTCTTCTAATACAATATTCCCCATTTAGTCAGACTGTAGCCATGAGGTCAAAGTTTTATAAGGGCTTATATAGTGAAGACTTTTCTTCGTGGTTTATATTTATAAGCCAGTGGAGCGATACAGGGCCATCATGGCCCTCTTGTTTCCTCTTCCCATGATGTTTTCTGCCCTTTTAAAGACAAATACAATTATTTTAGGCTGTTAGTTTGCTGTCTGCACATTATTTCAATTTGTACAATTTTAAAGTTTTGTTGTCTTGGAAAGAGTTAACTTTTGTAGTATTTTAGCATTTACAACTCATTTACCTCCTATAGACGCTCTTCTGTTGTTACAGCAGTCTAGTAGAACAGGCCTTTTCTCCTTTTCTCACAATGTCTTCGTGTACAGGAATGCATTAAACCTCAATTTATGTTGATTGTATATTTTAAAAACAAAAAGGGTTTTTACAGTAGCAAATATATATTGTACAAGAATTATTGTACAAGATCTTTACATGTTGACTTTAGCCCTTAAAGCTCTGCCAAGCCCCCGTAGCTCAGTCGGTAGTGTACAGGACTTGAGAACAGGAGGTCGCTGGTTCAATCTCCAGCTTGGCCAATTTCTTTCCGAGGATTGATGATAGTCATCGTGACAGGATTCATTTCTCTCTCACCACTGACCATTGTTTCGACGATGGTTATGTGGGAAAGCAGCCAGTGGCTTGGAAAAAATATTGTGTGGAGTACTGGTAAAAGAAACTCCAGGAAAGCATGGATAGGTGCACTGGCCGCAGCGATATAACTGAAATAATGTTGAAACGGCTTTAAACACCATAGAATCAATTAATCAACCCTTAAAGCCCTGGAACTGACTTAAATTGTTTTTGCAGAGAGTGTAGATCAAGATCAGACTGCACAGAATGTGTAGTATGATCTTAGATCTAGGCTGTCTGCTACTATTGTACATGTTCTAACAAAAACAACCTTGAAACAGCAATATATCTCTGTTTTTCCTGTGAACCCTTTACCACACAAACCTGAGTTTTAACGACCCTGAAGAAGGAGGCTTTTGAAAACATTGTAGGAAAAGAAGAAAATGCTGGTAACCAGCATTTTCTTCTTTTCCCACTATGTTTTCTGCCCTATCACAGACAGAAATCATCATTTGGGCAACAAATAATTTGTTGTTTGCAAATGCTTTAAATTTGGACAAGTATAAGAATTTCCCATTTGGGAACGGGATAAAAAGGTCAACATCATTAATTTAGCGCTTTAAGAGTTTAGAACTTTGTTACTATTGTTTAGCCTAAAAGTGCAGAAGAGTTGTTGTACATGCTACAGTTTGGAAACCAACACAGATCCCAGCACCCGACAGATGCAAATGCAGAGTCCTCGAGGTCTCATGCTGTTTTTCAGGTACTGTTTCATAGAATTATAGTTCATGAGTATTGCAAGAGAAGGGATCTGATCTAGGTTCTCAAAACTCTGTTTTGATGGGGAGAAGATTATACAGTATATATATCTTCAATCTTTCAGTCTCTGTAGTTGATCTTCTTTTTTCCAGAGGGGTCCTGCGTGGTTCAGTGGTAAAGTGTGGGACTCGTAATCTGGGGGCCCCAGGTTCGAGTGCCACCTGATCCGCTGGATCTTTCGTCGGAGCGTCCCTAGGCAAGACACTTCAGAGCCCTAGCCTAGTACTGGTGGAACCCAGGAAATACATGAATATGTGAGCTGTCACCGTGATATGACTGAAATAATGTTGAAAGTGGCGTAAAACTCCATTCGATCAATCAATTAATCTTTTTTCCAGAGGGCACTGAGGAAATGAAAGTGATTTTTTTTTTTCTCTTGGTGTCAAATCAGTTAGATTTTTTTAAAATCAGGAAGATTACTTATTTACTCCAGAGACGACTTCAGCATTTTGTTCAAATTGCTATTTCTGTGTCTTTTTTTTATTGGTGATAAGCATTTGTTTCTACAAACGAAAGCCAATAATATGAGCCATGCTCTGTGAAAAGGGGGCGTAATGCATCTGCAAAAAGTATTGACCCATGTCAGCCTGTGCAGTCTGCGCAGGCTGACCTGGGCCGAAACTTTTCACTATTAGTCAGTTTTCTACATGTCAAAGGACAATCCTACCAGATAATTCAGTTGGTTGTTAGAAAGGTTGCTATTATGGATCCATAATTATGTGATGACTTGCTTGGTATAATGCATCACGGAGATGCATTAAAGCCCCCTTTTGTCATCCTCGTTAACCCAGTTCCGATGTATTCCGTAAACTACAATCATTGCCCCTGGGTTATCTCGCGTGTGTTTTCTCGTCATGAATTATTCATGAGGCATTTTGATTGGTAATCTCAGTTTTTCAGTGAGAAAATTTGATCTATTTTTATCAACTAGATGCCATCCTTTCTGTTTTTACCTCGTCTTAAACAAATCAAATCGATGAATGTAGTTTACGGAATATATGGGAACTGGGTCAACGAGGATGATGTCACCCCTTCTATATACCCCTAAGAAATGCAACAGCATGCTGTATTTCTGAATATTTACCTTTGTATACAAGGATTTGTCATGTCTGCCCTGGATTGTTGTAAGACAAATGCCACAGAAGGAAGGCCCACTGGCGACCACCATGTTCGTTGATAATGATGAGGGTTTTACCCGGTTTATTTGTATTAACGGAAGAAATGGGATTATCCTCCACTATAAGAGAGTATCCTTATGTTATCTACAATTCGATGGGCTATTGGGTGTATTTTGCAATCTTATGAATATTCATAGAAACGACGGTTTCGCAATTGAATGTCCCAGGGGTGATGAATGGTAATACTTCACGCCTGGGTTAACGAGGGTGCCTTTTGCTGGAGCTTGGCTTATATGTATTTATACCTTTTTCAGGTGTTTGTGAGGCAACAAGACCGAACTGCCAATATCAGCACAGAGGTGAGAGTTGCTAAAATGTGTCTAGTAGATCTGGCAGGATCTGAGAGGGCCACTGTCACCAAGAATCAGGGGTCACGCTTTAGAGAAGGAGCAAACATAAATAGGTCTCTCCTGGCTTTGGGAAATGTGATCAATGCTTTGGCAGAAAATAAGGTAAACATGAACTTCCGAAAGGCTGTACTTGGTAATAGTATTTGAGTTGTGCTCTCAGAAAAGGGGCTTTAAGGCATCTCCATGATGCATACCAGAAAAGTCATCACATAATTATGAACCCATAAAATACATTTTGTCAAACAACTGCATAAATGGGGAGGTCCTTGGACATGCAGAAAATTTACAAATGTCAAAAAGTCTCTACCCATATTAGCCTGCGGAGTTGGTGGACACTGACATGGGTTGATACTATTTGCAGATGCATTAGCCCCTTTTTGCAAGGCATGGCTCCTTTATTTAATTAATCACAACTGTCAAGAGCAACTTAACTCGTTACCACATGAGAAAAATCTGTATGTGTCCAAATCCAAGGCATATGTAGACGACAAATTAAGTGTGGCTGAACTGATTGAATTTGTCTTTAAAAGGTTAGAAAACATTCTGGGAAAAGGAGAAAATGCTAGTTACCAGCATTTTCTTGTTTTCCCGCAAGATTTTCGAAAAGCTTCTTTTTCAAGTTCGTTAAAACAGGGTTTTCATTTAAAGCCGATTGCCGATCAAAAACATCGGTTGAAATTGACCTTTAATCAGTTGTTTTTGCTGGATCTTTGAAAAATCGATCGCGTTGTTTATATCGAAAATATTTCACACGTTGGTAACTGTACTGCGACACCGATTCAATTTTACCCCGAAACTAGAAACAATTGGTTTATGAATGTTACGCGGTCATTCATTGGATACTTGCATCCAATTATCCAATTGTAGGCGACGATACATTTCTCCGATCTCCATTTGGTAATCATGGACGCCAAAGCCTAGGCGGCCCCCTTGACCCCCGGCCTGTTGTTTTTGTCAATCAATCTGTTGCTTCATTTCAAAATGAAAACCCTGTAAAAGTCTGTATTGAATGATGAAGTTTTATCTTCATTTTGTGAACAACATAGATCATGTTCAGACTATACATTTTTAGCTCTGCTGTTTTTGAAGAAAATGTTGAAATATTGCCATATTCCTGTTGTGGTCTGTTTTCAGTAAAAATCAGACATTATTCTCATCTTTAGATGGGGGCCTTGAGTGGCTTAGTAGTTAAGGGTCAGAGTATGTAATCACATGAGGATGTTTTTTGGCAAGGCATTGCAAAGCCCCAGCCTTGCACTGGTGAAATCCAGGAAAGACATGAATAAGATGTTGCTACGATATGACTGGAATACTATTGAAAGCAACATAAAACCCTATATAAACCTGTACCACACAATCCCGAGTTTTAATGACCCTGAGAAAGAGGCCTTTTGACAACATTGTGGGAAAAGGATAAAATGCTGGTAAGCAGCATTTTCTCCTTTTCCCACAATGTTGACTGTCCTTTTAATGACAAATCTCACCATATGAATCATATCTGTCATCTGCAAATGCTTTCAATTTGGATAAGTGTAAAATTTTGTCATTTGGTTAAGGGTTAAATTAATACTGTAAGCTATTCATAGATTGTAATTATACTGAATTCTGACCTTATACTGTAGACATAGGTTGTATTTAGCTTCATTTTTTTGTTTCATTGCAGAACAAAGGTTTTGTACCATACAGAGATAGTAAGCTTACCAGATTGTTAAAGGATTCTCTAGGTGGAAATTGTCAGACAGTCATGATAGCTGCAGTCAGGTTTGTACCTATCAATAGATGTTACAATGAACAGTTTTCCAAGATGTGAAATGGCAGTTTGAACATTGAGGGTGCAAAAATTCCATGGCACTTGGGTTGCTGTTGCCGACACTGCAGATCAAGATCAGGGTCCGTATTCACCAACCATTCTTAAGAACGTTCTTAGACTTATTCTTCAAGATTTTCCAAGTTTGAAAGTAACACAACTTTTGATTGGCTAAACCAAATGGTTTAGCCAATCAGAAGGTGTGTTACTTTCCAATTTGGAAAATTTTAGAGAACAAGACCAAGAATATTCTTAAGAATGGTTGGTGAATACGGACCAAGGCTGCATAGAATGTGTTGTCTAATGTTGGATCTACATTTGGTCTTTTCAAAATTGGAACTGAGGTAACTCTTTACCAGACAACAAGACTTTTCACTGTCCAAATTGAAAGCATTTGCTGACGACAAGTGAAGAGTGACCCAATATTTGACATCTTGGAAAGAGTAGAAAACATTGGAGGAAAAGGAGAAAATGCTAGTTAGTGGCATTTTCTCCTTTTCACAAAATGTTTTCAAAAATTACATTCCACAAGGTCATTAAAACATAGGATTGTGTGGTAAAGTGTTAACTTTTGAATGTCTTCATTGGGTCTTCTTCATTAATGCTCTGAGGTTGAGGGTTTAGTGCTGGCCCAGCACAAGTACCTAGGAAAAACATGATGTGATTTTTGCTGTGATTTGACTGAGAGACTGTTGAGCACAATACCTCATCTACATAAAACAGTTTTAACAAGAGATTGATGTCCTCATATCAAATACTTGCAGATGCACACATCATACAGAAAAATTATGTGTAGTAAATATATTACTCAATGGTTCTTAGAAGGATCAGAATAAGATAAGCATTCTGGTTCCACTTTAATTTGATGTTTTCATTTTACAGCCCATTCTGGTTCCACTTTAATTTGATATTTCCATTTTACAGCCCATCTGCTATGTCATTTGAGGACACCTACAATACACTGAGATATGCTGATCGTGCCAAGAATATAAAGGCCACAGTAAGAAACTTCCAGTCTATTTATCTTCTTGATAGAAAGGTCTCCACTGAATTGAAAAGATTGCAAATTCATACCCTTTTTGAAGATCCAAACTACTGGTTTGCCCAGTGTGGTGGGTCAGTCTTTAAAGCAGGGAAGTGGTTGGTTCAAATCTTAAGCTGGGCCAATTTCTTTCCAAGGATTGATGATAGTCAATGCAACAGGATTCATTCCTCTCACAGCTGATCATTTTTTAGACTAGGATTATGTGGGAGAGCAGCCAGTGGCTTTGGAAGAACGTTGTGCAAAGTACTGATGAAAAAAACTCAAGGAAAGCATTAATAGGGGCACTAGTTGCTGTGATACAACTGAATGAATGTTAAAACAGCATTAACCCTTTACCACACAATCCCAAGGTTTAACGACCCTGGGGAGAAAGGCTTTTGAAAACACTGGGAAAAGGAGAAAATGCTGGTAACCAGCATTTTCTCCTTTTTCTACCCTTCCCAAAACAAATTTCAATTTTAGAGCCACACTTATTTGGTGGTCTGCAAATGCTTAGATTTTGGACTAGTACAAAATTTTGTCGTTTGGTAAAGAGTTAAACATTAAACCAACCAACAATACAAACAAATCAACTGCAGATTCTGAAAATGAGTCTATTTAAATTTCAAAACAACAAAATGAAGGTTTGTTTTCACCGTCAGGGCAAATTTATCCAGCTATCTATTGGGCAATCATGGTTTTGATTGATTACTTGAGTAGAGAACCTGTAATACTTGGCACTGTAGAAAGGGAGAGACTTTGGGGAAGATTTTAGTATAAAATGTCTTTTTTAATACAGGAACATGTCCATATAATGGATGAAAGGTATCAGTTGCTCCTTTCACCTCAATGTTTAGTGTGCAATGAATGAAAAGCCATTTTACTTTTCTTCAAATGTTTTTCCTTTGTCTTTTTGGCCTGCACAGTTGTGAAATAAGATAATCAATAGGTACAAGCCTACATTTTTTAAAATAATTCTCAATTTCAATCCGAAAATTAATAACTTTAACAAAAAAAAAAGACAATTTCAGATTTCTAACGGTTCTTATTTTCCAAAGAAGGATAAATGTTGTGTACAATTTGATTATGTTGACAATTGTTTTACTTGCAGTTGAAGAAAAATGTTCTGAATGTTGACTTTCACATGGCGAAGTATGGACAGATTGTTACAGAACTTAGAAAGGAGGTCAGTATCAAATCAAATATTATCTTTGGTGCAAGACATCTTAACTTTGTCTGTAAATATATTGAAAGAAAAACAATATACACCTACAGAGTTTAACCCTTTACCAAACAACAAAATTTTACACTAGTCCAAATTGAAAGCATTTGCAGATGATAAATTAAAGATGGCTAAAATGAAGAAATTTGTCCTTGATAGGGTAGAAAACATTGTGGGAAAAGGAGAAAATGCTGCTTACCAGAATTTTCTCCTTTCTGCAAGATGTTTTCAAAAGTCTCCACTGGGGTCATTAAAACTTGGGATTGTGTGGTAAAAGGGTAACACTTCACAACTTGCAAAATGCTTCTCTCACCTCGCAGTAGACCACTTTTGTAAACATTGTGACAAATGAGGAAGTTTCTTGTGATGAGAATTTATCCTTTCGCCATGGTTTTCTTTTGTCTCATTGTTCTCATGGGTATGAATACTTAACTCTTTACCAAACGACGAAATTTCAGACTCGTCCAAATTGATAGCATTTGCAGACCAAAAAAAAAATTGACTGAAGACTTGAGATTTGCTTTGGGAAGGGTAGAAAACATTGTAGGAAAAGGAGAAAATGCTGGTTACCAGCATTTTCTCCTTTTCCCACAATGTTTTCAAAAGCCTTCTTTGTCAGGGTCGTTTAAAATTGGGATTGTGCGGTAAAGGGTTAACAGGTTGAAAGAAGACAGTTTTAGACATGTCCAAATTGAAAGCATTTGCAGAAGACATTAAGTATGGCTCATATGATTGGACTTGTTACTGAAAGAGTCGAAAATATCATGGCTAAAGGAGAAATGCTGGCTTCAAGCATTTTTCTCCTTTCCTCAGAGTGTTGTCAAAATCCTTCTTCTTTTCTTCTCTAGAGTTGTAAAACATGGTCTTTTTGTAAAAAGGTGAATGAATGAATCTTGATTCGTGTAGATAACCAAAATTTGGACATTTTCTGATATGCCTGTCACAACCCTGAGAAAGACGCCTTTTGAAAACGTTGTGGGAAAAGAAGAAAATGCTGGTACATGTAAATGTTTCCCAACCTTCCTAGAGCAGATCTTAGTTTTTCAGTCACATTTATTTTGTCATCTGCAAATACTTTCAATATGGACTAGTCTGAAATTTTGCAGTTTGGTAAAGAGTTAACTCTTTACCAAACAATCCTGTGTTTTCACGACTCTGGAATAAAAGGCTCTTGAAAACATTGCGGAAAAGGGAGAAAATGCTGGAAACCAGCATTTTCTCCTTTTCCCACAAGGTTTTCTACCCTATCAAAGACAAAAATCATCATTTGAGCTACATTTAATTTGTCGTCTGCAAATGCTTTCAGTTTGGTTGAGTCCAAACTTTTGTTGTTTGGTAAAGAGTTAACTCTTTATCAAACAGCAAAATCTTAGACTAGTGCAAATTCAAGGCATTTGCAGATGACAAAATAAATGTGACTGAAAAACTAAAATTTGTTCTAGGAAGGTTAGGAAACAGTGTGGGAAAAGGAGAAAATGCTGATAACCAGCATTTTCTCCTTTTCCCACAATGTTTTCCAAAGGCTTCTTTCTCAGGGTCATTAAAAATCAGGATTGTGTGGTAAAGGGTTGAGCAGGAATGTACAGGGCTAATTGTCATGAATTTTAAACAGTTGTTCAGGGTTCCCCCTGGCCATTTTTTTTCTTGTGCCACCACTTTCGCCAAATGAGAAAAGTTTGCGCCACATTAAAATAATTGGAGCCAGTTGGTGCCATTTCTAAAATGAAAGTACATGGGGTCGGCAAGGATAAAAAATTAGTTAATAAAATATCTTTTCTTTGTTTGTATCATGAGCAATGAAATAAATGAGAAAACATTTTTCCATTTGATTAGTTTTTTAACCCATATCTATATTCATTGCGTCAATACAGTTAGGGAGCAGGTGCATGATTTTCAGGGAAAATCCCAAGGTGAAAAAGGGGCATGGCTGTGCTTCAAAATGCTTTGTTACCTGCTTGTATAGGTTCCCATTTTGATAGTTACTAACTTGCCCAGGTTTTAAGTAAATATCTTAACTCTTTCCCAAACGACAAAATAATAGATCGGTTGAAATTGAAAGCACTTGCAGACGAAAAAATAAATGCGACTTTAAGATTGAAATTTGTTTTTTCTTTTTTTGGCCGATGATATTTACCCGACAGTCATGTACACACTGAAGAAAATTCATATTGCGAGGCCGACTGTCGTGTACTCAATGAAGGAAAACTTGTTGGGTGCCCGACGGTCGTGCACGGACTGATGAAATTTCGTCTTTGGGGCACGATTATGTGCCCGCTATTTCCGATTTCTTCATTGAGTACACGATGCGGTCGTGCAAACTTGTTGTTTGTTTATCCTTTACCACCTGCCCAAAACTTTTGTGTTGTACAGTGGATGACTTGATAACAGTGACAAAATTTGAAACTGCTTTGTAAACGGCAATATCACCATTTTTCATAATGTGGAATGAACTAATATTTTATTGAACCTTTATTAATTCTTTGCCATGTGACAAAACTGCAGACTTTTGCAAATTGGAAGTGTTTGCGGATGACAATTTAAATGTGGCTAAAATGATGGAAGTTATCTTTGAGAGGGTATAAAACATTGTGGGAAAAGGAGAAAATGCTGGTTACCAGCATTTTCTCCTTTTCCCACAGTGTTTTCAAAAGGCTTCTTTCTCAGGGTTGGTAAAACTGTGGTAAAGAGTTAAAGTTGACTCTCACTATCTTGTTTCTACAGCAAAGAGTACACAAATGTTTATTTTACAGATATCAGAATTAAAGAACAAACTTAAGTCTTACGAAGAAGGATTAAATACACCGGTCACTGTTCAAGTAGGACCTGATATGTCTTCTTTCATTGGGTAAGAAAGCAACTTTTCAAATCTATAGCAATGATCCACCCAAATAGTTATACCCCCCAAAACTCTGTTTGGGGGGTATATAGGAGTCAGCTTGTCGGTCGGTCCGTCCGTCCGTCGGTCCGTCCGTCCGTCGGTCGGTCGGTCTGTAGCTTTTTGTCCGCTCTATTTCTCATAAACTATTGGACGAATCTTATTCAAACTTCACAGGTAGACTCAGTATCAAGCAGAGATGTGCATATGAAATGTTGGTTATGGTTCATTGATTTTTCACTGAGTTATGGCCCTTTCATGAAATTTCTTGTCCGCTCTTTTTCTCATCAACTATTGGACAGATTTGGTTCAAACTACACAAATAGACTCAGTATCAAGCAGAGATGTGCATATCCTATTTTGGTTATGGTTTATTTAGGTTTCATGGAGTTATGGCCCTTTGATGATTCTGGACAAATTTCTTTCAAACTTCATGGATAGACTTTGCACTCAGCAAAGATGTGCATATCATAAATTGTTCTTAGTTAATTAAATAAAATTTCCAAGAGCTAAGCCCTTTTTTGTCGTTCTCTTATGATAGATTCCTACACCTGTAGATAGTTAACAGTAGACTTACCATCACTAACCATCACTAGTAAGTTTTCATGTCACTTCACTTATGTCATGTCATGTCAATTTCATCTTTTCATCGGAAGTTTACTCAAATATAAGACAGATTAATCTTTCAGATATGTTTGGAAAAGGAGAAAATGCTGATTACCAGCACTTACTACTTTCTACACAAAATTGGAAAGATTAATCTTTGCAGTTACTTTGGAAAAAAATGAAATGATGATTACAAGCATTTACTACGTTCTCCACAACTATTCCAAGTCTTCAACTTGTGATGTGTTAAAATAGATACCAATACCGTACGGAAACTAACGAAAGCAACATTTTTTGCGGTTCCGCTTCGGCTTCGCTGCGGTTTCAGTGCATTCCGTATTATATGACTAAAAAGGAAAACATTGTAAACATCGTGAGCAATGGCTTCTGTATTTACAATGTTTTCTTAAGTTTATTACTTTCGGTTCAGTTCAGTTACTATTACGGTTCCGATTCGGTTCGGAGGTTGCTTTCGTTAGTTTCCGTACTGTATAAGTAAGATGTAGAGTCTGGTCAAAAACATTGCATGAAAAGACATTTGTTGTCTGCAAAACCTTTTCATTTAAACCAATCTCAATTTGTCCAGCTGGTAAAAAAAAATGTATCAAGTAAGTTTTATTCTCTCCAAGTCTTTAGTCTGTAACAAAGAGTAATTCTTTGGCAAGAAGCCATTGCAGGATATTCATCACCTTCAGTGATAGCTCTGGTATAATTGACTCTCCAGTCACTTATTTTGCATTCCTGTGACATTAATCTGTTTTGTGACAAGGAGCTGTTGGGGGGTATGATCACGTTTAGTGATAGCTCTAGTTTTAATTAGAATTTATGATTAACCCCACCCACTTAACTTCAATAACACCCCCCCCCCCCCACACACACACACACACATTCACTCACAACAAAGTTTGAGTGTGTCTAGTCAAATTATCTTGTCTGCCTGTCCATCCATTTGTAGATGCAATTTTTTGTCCTCTTCGCCTCCTGCAGTATAGAACTAATTTGATTCCTTACATGGAAACTCGTGCAACTGCAATTTTCATTATGATTTGCCAGCTATTACAGGAGTTATTATCCTCGGAGTATTTTCCTGATACAGAAACAAGACAAATGGTGGGCAGGGATATTTTTTAGCATGTGACAGTTGTAGTTTGTCATATATTATATCTTGAGCATTTAACTCTTTACCAGAAGACAAAAATGTACACTTGTCCAAATTGAAAGCATTTGCAGACTACAATTTAAATGTTAATCAAGTGATGGAAATTGTCATTAATAGGGTAGAAAACATACTGTGGGAAAAGGAGAAAATGCTGGTTACAAGCATTTTCTCCTTTTTTCCATAATGTTGTCAAAAGCTTTCTTCAGGGTCTTTAAAACTCAGGATTGTGTGGTAATAGGTTAAAATGCAGAACAGGATGTGTACTCATCAGAACGTTCTTCGTCTAATTCTCTAGAATGTTCCAAATGGCATAACCAAACGGCTTAGCAAATCAGAAGTTGCATTACTTCTGAATCATGAAATCCAGAGTGTTATTGTGAATACAGGCCGAGGACTTAGGTTACTTTGCCAGGTGAAGATCATTATGAGAATGCTCAGAATGCATTGCAATTAGTACATTTTCTTGTTTGAAATACAAAAAAAAGTTAAATGGCCTTTTAGCCAACAGTGCAGCAGGTTGTTGGTTTGTTAACTGTTTCAGTGTCAAGCACAGCTGAAGCTTGCTCAGCCAGACAGTAGAGGTCCAGTTCAGACTGCATATTCTTGGATCTAAACTGTCAGATAATTTGAGAAGTACGGTGTATTGCTATCACAGCAATGCATTGGTTGAGAGAAAGTTTTTCTTATGAGAGTGTCCTTGGGCAAGACACTTCAGAGTCCTAACCTGGACCTGGTTAACCCTGTACCACACAATCCCAACTTTTAACGACCCTGTAAAAGAAGCATATTGAAAACATTGTGGGAAAAGGAGAAAATGCTGGTAACCAGCATTTTCTCCCTTTTCCACTATGTTTTCTACCCTTCCCCTAACAAATTTCAATTTTTCAGTCACATTTATTTTGTCGTCTGCAAATGCTCTCAATTTGGACCAGTCTAAAATTTTGTTGTTAACCCTTTCCCAAACAAGCCCTGGTTTAACATGTCTGCAGTACAAGTCTTTTGAAAACATTGTGGGAAAAGGAGAAATTGCACGTAATGAGCAATTTCTCCTTTTTCAACAGTGTTTTCTACCCTTTTTGAGACCTTTCTGCCATTTTCATCAAATTTAAAATTGTCATCTGCAAACTCTTTCAATTTGGACCAGCCCAAAATTTGTCGTTTGGGAAGGGTTAAGTGAAGAGTTAAACCAAGAACATACATGAATATGTGAGCTGTCGCCATGATATATGATATAATAGTGATCAAAGTGGCGTAGAATATGTGAGCTGTCGCCACGATATATGATATAATAGTGTTCGAAGTGGCGTAGAGTATGTGAGCTGTCGCCACGATAAATGATATAATAGTGTTCAAAGTGGCGTAGAGTATGTGAGCTGTCGCCACGATATATGATATAATAATGTTCAAAGTGGCGTTAAACACCATTCAACCATGAGAAAAAGTCCACTTACTTACTAATACGCATTTCATTTGGCCTATCAGTTTAACCCTTTACCTCACAGTCCGGAGTTTTAATGACCCTAAGAAAGACGACATTTGAAGACATGGTTGGAAAAAGAGAAAATGCTGGTAACCAGCATTTTCTCCTTTTCCCACAATGTTTTCTACCTTTGCAAAACAAACTTCCATAATTGAGTCACATTAATTTTGTTGTCTGCACATACTCTTAATTTGTACAAGTTAAAAATGTTTGTCATGTGGTAAAAAAGTTAAGGATCTAGTACCCGTTTCATTGAGGCCTATTTTGTCATTTTCTTTACACAGAAAAAGAATACACATATTTATGCTACTGTATTTGGAAAATACAGCTGCTTTGGAAAATAGTACTGGAAAAGGAGCCATTGCATTCAACAAGCAATTGCTCAGTTTCCCTACGATCTTTTCCACTCTCAAATATTAGCCTTTTTTGTGATTGATGAACTAATGTGTTAAATGGCCACCTTAATTCACAGGTTTCAGCGTGAATTAGATAACTTTTTTACACACCATCTTGCTATGAGATCTGATCAGTTGCAACAGGAGATAGCCATAAAGAATCTAGAGTGGAAGTTGTACAGAAAGACTAGATGTATAGCAAGAGTCAAGGCAATTAATGATACAGAGGTGAGGGACAAATTTATTTCATCTTTAGTTTATTTATGTGACATTTCTTTTAACCCTTAACTCTTTACAAAATGACAAAAAATGAAGACTTGTCCTAATTGAAAGCACATGCAGACAACAATTTAAATGTGGGTCAAATAATAGAATTTGTCTTTGATAGGGTAGAAAACACCGTGGCAAGAAGAGAAAATGCTGTTTGAAATGCTTTCAATTTGGACCAGTCTAAAATGTTGCAGTGTGGTAAAGAGTTAACCTATGGGATCCTTAGTGGCTCAATGATTGTGTCTTGGATTTGTAATCATGAGATTTATTCCTACCAATCACAGTGCCTTTGAACATGGCACTGCACTGCCTCTGTCCTGTACTGGGGAAACCATGGAGATACACCCACAAATGATTGTACACATATGATTCAAATGCTGTTGAAAGAAGGAAGGTAAAGCTCTTCTCAAACAAATTGCTTAGTCTTATCTTTCCATGCTTTTGGTCAAGTTAGGTTTGAGCCATGGTGCCGCCAACATTGTGTTATTGTCATAGGGACAAAGGACTCGCCTCTAGCTATGTAGAAAATGTTGAAATGGTAGTCTGTGGCTCAGAGGAGCCTTAGTCTGTAGATCTGAACCTCATCTATGTTGTGGGTACTCACTAGAATTTCCTCATGAAAACAGTTGTAATGAGTATCCTTGATATACTAGTATCTGGTAGGTTTAAATGAAGGAATAGTGATTTTGAATATGTTGACACCACACTCAGGCTCTGGGCTGTCGAATTATTCCATTTATATTCGCTTATATTTACTTTGTACTTTAAGGCACAGAGTCGTCTAGAAACTATGGTGAAGGGCATGAACCAGAAGTCTTCATGTCTGTCTGTATCAGCAGAAATCTCACGTGGAAAGTTAGAGGAAAATCTCTCTGAGTTTTATGACATCAGTCAGAGGATGACAGATCTAGGTGGAGGGGATACTGTACCAGAGGTGAGATTTATTTGTGAGAAAGTTTGTGTTAAACTCTTTTCCAGACTACAAAATTTTAGATTTGTTCATATTGAAAGTAGTTGCAGAAAACAGTTTAAATGTTGCCAAGATAATAGGATTTACTTTGGTTGTTGGTTTGTTTGAATGGTGTTTCATGCCAGTTTCAGTATTATTTCAGCTATATCATTGCTGTGCACCCATCCATGCTTGCCTGGAGATTCTTTTATCAGTACTTTGCACAATATTCTTCCAAGCCCTGTGGCTGTTTTCCCACATAACCAGTCGTCAAAACAGTGATCAGTAGTGTAAGAGGAATGAATCTTGTTTCAATAACTGTCATCAATCCTGCAATCAATTTGCTGAGCTGCATATTTGAGCCAATGGAACACACCCCCCCCCCCCCCCCCCCCCCCCCCATCTGTATCAAAATATTTCTGTGGAAAAAAATCACATTGGTTTTGCTGCACTGGTGGTCTTGTATGCCAACTGGTGATGTAAATGAACAAAGTTGGACGTTTGATTGGCACTTTATACACAAAATTTATATATTATGGGAGACTTAAAGCAAAGAACTATGTTGTAAGGTATATATATATTTTTTTTTTAAAGATTCTCAGTACAGGTTTCTGTATGACTGTGAGATGAAACATATTACTCTAAGTATTTGGAAAGCTTGTGTGTGTTTTCTCCACAGGTTTTCTCCACACGTTAAGATAAATTTTTAATGATTTGGACAATACAACTTATCTGCATGTAGATGAAAACAATTTCCATGAAGTTTTTCCTGCTTGGCTTGACAATGCCCTTATATTGATGGCTTATTTTGGACTAGTAAGAAAGCTATCAAGTATACTAGAAAATAGGGCAAAATTCATTAAACATGTAAACAAGTCATTTTGATTGAACTTAGGAAGTACCGATATGACCATTAGCCCTTTACCACACAATCCAGACTTTTAACGTTCCTGAAAAAGAAAGCTTTTGAAAACATTGTGAGAAAAGGAGAAAATGTTGGTAACCAACATTTTCTCCTTTACTCACGATGTTTTCTCTCCTTCCCAAAACATATTTTGATTTTTGTAGTCACTTTTGTCATCTGCAAATGTCTTCAATTTAGACAACTCTAAAGTTTTGTCGTGTGGTAAAGAGTTAGCTTGCATGTCACTTCTATAACATTTGTGAGAAAATTTTGATAATCAGAAGTCTTTTCATTCTGTCATTAAGTCTGTACTTTCACATCTATTTACATCAGACTTCCAGATAGAGGGAGTGATTTTGATTTCAAAATTGAAAATATTAGTTATTCTCCACTAAACCCTATGTTACGAGTACTCATTAGAATCGTCCCATCGAGACGATTCTAATGAGTACCCACAACATAGGGTTTGGAAGAGAAATAATGGATTTAGAATACCATCACTCCCTCTTATCTGGAGCTCTGTTACATTCCTGTCGGAATGAAGTTCTTTACTAATGACTCATCATCTCTATTCATCATTTCACACTATTTTTTAATTCTAAGATCTGCCATCGGGGTCCGTATTCACCAACCATTCTTAAGAACACTCTTTGTCGTATTCTTCAAGATTTTCTAAGTCTGAAAGTAAAACAACTTCTGATGGGCTAAACCAAATGGTTTAGCCAATTGGAAGTTTTGTTACTTTCTAATTTAGAAAATTTTGGAGAGTAAGACGAAGAAGGTTCTTAAGAGTGATTTGTGAATATGGACCCTGATCTGTTTAGATGTTTTTTCTGAGCCAATCAGATGGCTAGCCTCAGAATTTAAGACTAGAACAATACTTAAAGTTCTCAGTGGAATGAAAACCCTTCTTTTCTATTACAGGTCCTAAGTTTGAGTCTCCAAGCTCATCGCAGTAGACTAGAATTGCAGGACACAAAACAGTATCTTAGTTTTACGAGGCAAGTGATACGATGCCAAGAGAGGGAGCTACAACACAATGAGAGGTCAGCATACCTGATTTTAACCCTTGCAGCGCCTCGTATAACTTAAACTCTATACCCAACGACAAAATTTTAGACTGGTCCTAATTGAAAGCATGGGCAGACGACAATTTAAATGTGGTTAAATTGACCATGTTTTTCTGTGAAAGTGAAGAAAGCATTGTCGGAAAAGAAGAAAATGCTGGTTACCTGCATTTTCTCCCTTTTCCACAATGTTTTTAAAAGGCTTTTTATCTTACGGTCAGTAAAGGTCGGGTTTATGTGGCAAATGGTTAATTTTTAGTGTTGAGGAACTAGATTACAAGCAGATTGCCATTTGCTCTCAGTTTAGATCAAGATGAGACAAAATGCGCAGTCTGATCTCAGATCTACACTGTCTGCTATCAAGTGAAATGTTCTGGCCAAAGAAAACCCTTGATATTACAATGGATTGAGAAAGCCCATTTCATGTATTTAGTGTTTTAGGGGTTATCAGTTAGAAAGAGGAATAATGACAGACAATACTTTTTTTCTTGGACAAATATGCTAGATTAGTATATGTCAGAACATCTTAGGATAAATGTATCTCTTTAAGTCATTACTACACAAGAAACTCAGGGGCCTGTTCATTAACAGTTTTAATCCATTACCACATGACAAAATTTTAGACTTATCCAAATTGAAAGTATTTGCAGATGACAATTTCAGCGTGGCTCAAATGATTCAGTTTTTCTTTGATAGGGTAGGAAACGTTGTTGGAAAAGGAGAAAATGCTGGTTATAAGCATTTTCTCCTTTTTCCACAGTGTTTTCAAGAGGCTTCTTTCTCAGGGTCGTTAAAAGTCGGCATTGAATGGTAAAGGGTTAGCTCTTTACCACACAGTTCTGAGTTTTAATGACCTGGAGAAAAAAAAAAACGTTGTTGGAAAAGAGAAAAATGCTGGTAACCAGCATTAGCTCCTTTTCTCACAATTTCTTTTTACCTATTATACTATCATATGAAAAACTTTTGAATTTGTCTGTGAATACCTTCAATATGGTCAAGTCTAAAATATTGCTATGTGGTAAAAGGTAAAAGTTAATATTAGTTCTGAATTCCAAGAAAGGATTCTTTCTTAGTTGTTGCTATGTTAGTTCAGAGGCTCATGCTGGAGTATCCTTGGGCAAGGCCATGCAAAGTCTAAGGCAAGCACTTGCAAAACCCAAGTAAGACATGAGTAACTAAGATCTTATTCTGATATGCCTGAAGTATTATTGACTCTTTTTCATGTGACAAATATTACAAAAATGATAAAATTTGTCTTTGAAAGGGTAGAAAACATTGGAAAAGGAGAATACGCTGGTTGCCAGCATTTTCCTCTATTCCAGTGGTGTTTTCAAAAGTTCTTTACCGTGGGGTTGTTAAAGTCAGAATTGTGTGGTAAAAGGTTAAGAGAGTTATGAAATATCATTTTCACAAACTACAGGTTTAAGGCTACCAACCTTCACAAAAGTGTTTGCAACTTTCATCAATTAACCCTTTACCACGCAATCCCGACTTTTAACGACCCTGAAAAGGAAGCCTTTAGAAAACATTGTGGGAAAAGGAGAAAATGCTGGTAACCAGCATTTTCTCCTTTTCCCACAATCTTTTCTACTTTTTCCATGACAAATTTCAATTTTTAAGTCACGTTTAATTCGTCGTCTGCAAATGCTTTCAGTTTGGGCAAGTATACATTTTCGTTGTGTGGTAAAGAGTTAAGAAACATTTGACTTGTTGTCTGAAAATGTTTTGCTATGGACAAGTTTAAAATTTGGTTGTTTGGTAAAAGATAAAATTATTTAAAATGTGACTAATTTCTATCTTTTTTTTCTCCATACAGATTAGTTGTACAGCTACTAAAACTTTTGAAAAACCAACATTACATCATTAAAGGTCATAATATAATGACCTGTGACCTTGAAGATGAGTTCAAGGACATTGTTAAGAAGGTTGGGGGTCATGAATTGACATGGGAGGATCAGGTTGAGGACAGATGTCAACAAAGGAGCAGCACCTTGTCAGAAATGTTAGATTTACCATCTTTAAAACTCACACTTTCTTCAGCAGGTAATAAAATAGGTTGTTGCATGTGGAGGGTCGATGAGATTTGCTGTTCATTAAATTTTTTAGTGTGGCTGTTTTCAAAGAAAACATTGAGGTATTATCATAGCCCTGTCATCATCATCTGCGTTTTCATTGTCGTCTGCATCGTTGTTGGTGTGCTAAAGTTTGGACATTTTATACTATGTTTGTCATTGCTGAAGATATTTACTTCAAACTTGGACTAGTTGTCTATCAAAAGGGGAACCCATACAACATACAGTATTTTTATATCCCTTTCTTAACTTCGGAATTTTAACTGAAAAACAACTGTAGCTTAGTGTTGGCACCCGCATGTGGTGCTCTTGTTTGGAGACAACTACAATAAGCCCAGTGATGACAAGCAGGGATAGTTATCCAGGGTCTAAATGTTTTAGTTATATTTTTAGTCTGATTCTAGACTGAGAAAGTTACACAACTTCTAATCATCTTGTCATAATTGTCCATTAACTCTTTACAAGGATCCCATGTTTTTACAGCCCTTAGGAAGAAGGCCTTTTAACAGCATTTTCTGCTTTTCCCACAATGTTTTGAAAAGGCTTCATATTCATGGTCCTTTAACCCTTTACCAGACGACAAATATATAGCCCTGTCCAAATTGAAAACATTTACAGACGACAATTTCATTGTGGCTCAAATGGTGCAATTTTTCTTTGATAGGATAGAAAACATTGTGGAAAAATGAGAAAATGCGGGTTACCAGCATTTTCTCCTTTTCACAAAATGTTTCCAAAAGGCTTCTTTCCCAGTGTCGTTAAAAGGCATCATTGTGCAGTAAAGGGTTAATCATGGGACTGTGTGATAATGCGTTAACCTTGAATCATCAGTAGTTGTGAAAGAGTGGATTATGCCCATAATCTTTGAATCCAGGGATAGAATTTCCATTTAAATGATTATTGGAAATCATATCAAATATCTTTGAGCCATGCTCTGTGAAAAGGGGGCTTGATGCATATGCCAACAGTATCGAACCATGTCATCCTGTGCAGTCCGCACAGGCTGACCTGGGTCGAAACTTTTCGCTACTGGTCCATTTTCTGTATATCAAGGGACCAGTCTACCTCATGATTTAAGTTGGTTGTTTAAAAAAATCACAATTATGGATCCATAATTATGTGATTGCTTAATAGGTATCATACATCACAGAGATACGTTAAGCCCTCTTTTGCCAGAGCATGGCTCATTTATAGCTAAGCAGCTGCTGTTTTTAAGAAAATGTCAAAACTTTGACATTTTATAAGATCACTGTTATCATTGAAGATACTTCAAACTCAGACAAGTTAACTTTCTAAGGGGGAACTCATACAACAGGGGATATATTTACTTCAAACTCGGACAAGTTGTTTACTATCAGTAGGGGAACTCACACAACAAGGCATATTTTGACAGAGTTATGCCCCTTTTTGGACTTAGAATGTTACCTGAAAATCCAGCAACAGCAGATGAGTTTGGCATCTGCATGCTGTGCTCTTGTTCAGTAAAGTAACGTGAAACTCTCAATGTAAGACTTTCTTTCGAAAGGTCAGTAGGCTGACTTGTGAACCATTTTCAACAACATTTTACTATCACATGAAATAAACAGATACACATATTTTTGTATGGCTGTTTTGTTTGTTCATCACAGAGAATCTACGTAGGAAGCCTTCTACAGAGGGAAACATCACAAATGATACTAGCAATAAAAAACTGTTTTGGTCAAACCAGCAACAAACAGACACTAAGCCCTTACCATATATCCAAGGTAAGAGCAGGGTATATATTAACTCAAAGCATAGTTTAGTTTAAAACATATTTTACATCATTTGAGAAACAAGTTCTTACAACTTAAACTAATCTCTCTCGATTCTGCTTCCTGGGAACTACACCAGTACTCGTGCCAAATGTGTGGGCCAACAAAGAATCCCAAAGTTGACACCTGCTCCCAGGTATTGAACTTGGGAACCTTATGGTAACCAGCATTTTCTCCATTTCCCATGTTTTCTACCTTATGAGAGACAAATTTTATATTTTGAGTAACATTTATCATCTGCAAATGGTTTCAATTTGGACAAAGCTAAAATTCTGTCATCTGGTAAAGAGTAAAAAGTTTTCTTACAAATATTTAGGGTTGTTAAAGACCCATGGGAAAAGGGGTTGGTTTTAGGAATAGGGGTCTGAAATGGTGTAAAACATAACTAATATGGTTCTTACAGGGATTTGAATAAATATGAAAAAATATATTCAAATAGATTTTAATGTTCAAATATATTAACCCTTTACCACAATCCCGCCTTTTGATGACCATGATATGGAAGGCTTTTGAAAACATTGTGGGAAAAGGAGAAAATGCTGGTAACCAACTAGCATTTTCTCCCATTCTGACAATGTTTTCTACCTAATCATAGGCACAAATCATCACCTTAGCTACTTTTAATTTGTCGTCTGCAAATGCTTTCATTTTGGTCCATTCCAAAAAATTTGTTTTCTTGGTAAAGACTTAAAGTACTCATTTTTAGATCTGTTTTTCAGGATGTGATATTTCAATTTCAGAATACTGGTACATTTCTAACTAGAGCTTTATTCTAGAAGTTTGTAATTGTAAACTGTTGTATATGTTTTGTATGTATTTGTTTTTTCTAATCTTGACAAAAAGATTTTCTGCGAATGTAACTTAAGATATTTACCATAGAAATAGGAAGAAGTATTGTTATTTAACTCTATACCATACAATCCTGACTTATAATAACCCTGAAGGAGAAAGCTTTTGAAAACATTATAGGAAAAGCAGAAAATGCTGTAAAGTGCATTTTCTCCTTTCCCACACTGTTTTCTACCCAATCCAAGACAGAAATCATTATCTGCGCTATACTTGATTTGTTGTCTGCAAATGCTTTTAATTTGGACCAGTCTAAAACATTGTCATGTGATAAAGATTTAAATGCATTTCACTGTTTTCACAAATAGTTGATGAATGTTCCCCTCCAAAAGCCAAGAGGGCCATGCTAACTCACCCCTCTGTACAACAACCCGTGAAAAATGAGACAGGAAGACACAGACAGAAGCATCGAAACATGATACGCTCTTCGTCACATTCTAATGGTGTGCGACAAGGAAGATTTAGATCCTATAGTGAGAGTAGTTTAAAGCGAAGTCTGATGGATGGTTCCACAAAGGGAATAAAAAGTATCAACAACCCAGTTAAACCACAGCGTGTGTTACAAACAAACATAGATACGGATGATATCAGTCCAGAATGTGATGTGCAAGTTAATGCAAAATTTTCTAAAATTAACGACACAATTACAAAAGCTAAAAAGTTTTCTCACTTACATACAAAAAGTGTAAATGAGAACAAAGAGCAACACAACTTGACTAAAAAGACAAATAACGACAATTTAGATGGAACTTTTACCATTGAATCTGACAGTCACGTACCTTCAATGTTACCGTCTGTTAGCATAACTGACTTGTCTTTATGTGATACATGCTTGAAAAGTGAAAGTTTAAAGCCTTCAGAAAAAGACTCACTTAATTCTAAAGTTCAGTGCCTGAAGTGTGATTTAAGTAGGAAACAAAAAACTGATGATATAAGTAACAGTCAACATGTGTTAAATAACACATGTGACACAGACAAGTTAGAATCTGGTATACAGAATGATTCCAATGCCAGTACACTTGTAAACCAGTCTGGTTCTAGTCAAACTAGTATAGCTTCTACGTCTACACTAGTGGAGAACCTCTCACAGAATCTCTCTAATACAGACGAAAATGACAGTGTTGTAGAAAACTCTCATCTTTTTTCACAAGCTTTAGAAATAAGGTCTTTGTTGAAAAATGAATTGCAAAAGACCCAGCTTGTGGACAAAAAATATGTTAGCAGTGAAAACAGTGAGAAGAATGAAATCTCAAAACAAGAAATAGATTTAATCGATAAACATCTACGTGGAAGTGAGACAGTTGTAAAATCGAAGCAGAGTTTGGATGAAGGAAGGGTCACTGATAAAGAGACAGGCAGTGCTGAAAAACTGATAAATGGGAAGAATTCCAAAGCTGCCAGATGCATCAGGTTTGGAGATTCTAATGACAGAGACTCTCTCGATAAAGGTAAATTCTCGATTAAAATGGACCCATGCTCTGTGAAAAGGAGGCTTAATGCATCTGCGAAAAGTATCGACCCAGGTCAGCCTGCGCAGTCCGCGTAGCCCGACCTGAGCCGAAACTTTTCACTATTGGTCATTTTTCTGTATGTCCAAGGACCAGTGTGTCTAATGATTCAGTCGGTTGTTAAAAGAAAGTGGCTGTTATAGATTTATAATTATGTGGTAGCTTGATTGTTACAATGCATCACAGAGATGCATTAAGCCCCCTTTTGCAATAGCATGCCTTGAATCTTTACCCATTGCCAAAATTTTAGACTTGTCTGACGTAAAGTGTTTGCAAACAGTGCTTGACACTGTTTACAAGAAAGAATGGAATACACTAAAAGAAAAAAGTACATGTCAGTGATGATAAGTCCTGATGAGTTTGTCTTAGAATTTGATTTAAAAAAAAAAAAAAAACCCACACTGCTGTGAGGCAGAATTTTACCCATTACCACACAATCCTGACTTTTAACAACCCTGAGGAGGGAGGGGCTTGAAAACATTGTAGGAAAAGGAGAAAATGCTGGTACCCAGCATTTTCTCCTTTTTCCTCAACGTTTTCTACCCTTTCAAAAACAAATCTCATCATTTGAGCCATGTTTTGTTTCTCCTCAACAAATGCTTTCATTACAGACGAGTCAAAAAATTTTGCTATGTGGTAAAGGGTTAATTCTTTCTTTTCCAAAAACTGTTCTGTTATTGGGAACACTTTTGTCTGAAGTATAAGCCCCCAAAGCTCAGTTGGTAGCGTACAAGACTTTAGAACAGGGGGTTGCTGGTTCGATCCCTGGTTTGGCCAATTTCTTTCCAAGGATTGATGATAGTCATCGCGACAGGATTCATTCCTCTCTCACCTCTAATCATTGTTTCGATGATGGTTATGTGGGAAAGTGGCTTGGAAAGAATATTGTGCGGAGCACTGGTAAAAGAAACTCTAGGAAAGCATGGATAAGTGCACTGGCCGCAGTGATATAACTGAAATAATGTTGAAAATAGCATTAAACACCATGCAACTAATCAATCAATCTTGTCTGAAGTACAAGCATGGAGATGCCTGATATTATAGATTGATTAATTACTTCTGCTGATTTCAATGCTGTGAAATAACATTCAATCCTATTCACTTTGGAGCCCCAATTTGGCAGTGAAAAAAAATAAGGTGAGCCTTACAGGGCCATAATGATCATCTGGGTTTATTTTGTAATAAGCTTTGGGATTTATTGATTCTGCTTACAACCCTAGACCTAAATTACAAAGGTGTAAGAGTCCCGAAATAAGGCAGTGTAATTGTAAAATGGGAATAATTGTGAATGAATAGGTTGTAGTCATTCATTCTCATATGATGATATCATTGATATTTTAACCCTTTCCCAAACGACAAATTTTAGCCCCTCCCAAACTGAAAGCATCAGCAGACGACAAATTTGAAAGTGGTGCAAATGAACTTAAGGTTTTTTGACTGGGTAGAAAACATTGTGGGAAAAGGAGAAAATGCTGGTTACCAGCATTTTCTCCTTTTCCCACGATGTTTTCAAAAGGCCTCTTCCTCGGGGACATGAAAACACAGGATTGTTTGGTAAAGGGTTCAGATGTATCATAAAGATGTGACAACTAAAAATAACATCAGTTATTATTGTATAATTATATACATGTATTAATTTGTATTTTGGGCAAGTGGTCTTTGTGCACAATACAGCGATGGGCTCAATTCTGTTTGTGTAGTGATTAAATCTTTGATATTTCAGTATTTCAGACTGACATACAAGTATTAAATAGCTACTTTTATGCCACCTAAATGAAATCCATTTTTCCAGTCTGTCAGGACAACAAGCCATATCTGTACAACTTTACAGCTTTTTCTCAGAAAATCTAAAAAAAAATATCAGTGTAGATTCAAGATCTGCCTGCCTGTTTGGTACAATTTAAACTACACTACAGTATCTGCAATAGTAGCCTAAGTCATAATTGGTATTTAAAAGGTAAAAAGTCCGCCCGGGTAGCTCAGTGGTTAGTGTATCTGACTCGTGACCTGGTGGTTGCGAGTTCGATACCCGGTTGAGGCAAACTTTCTTTCCGGCAATTTTTCGCCTATCACCTCTGATGCAAGTGATAAAAGTAGTCAATGGCATTGGAAAGAAAGTTGTGTCAGTACTGGTGTGAGAAAGCCAGGAAACACATGGATGTATCACTGACCGCCATGATATGACCTGAGCTGTTAAAATGGCGTTAAACTCCAATACAAACCAAAAGGTAAACAATAGTGGGCTTTTAATACAGTTACACTTTAAAAACAAAGAAATAAATGTCTGCCTCAGATGTACAAATGAGGGTGCATACTTTCCTCTGTTATCTTACAGGAAAAACAGGATCATCTAGGATGAATGTAAGGACTCCAGACAGAAAACCACTTCAAAAGGTTGGTGACTCCAACACACCACAAACTGGGTCTGATTCCAGCAGCCTAGGGTAAGACCTTGATGTATGAATCAGAGTCTTTATTCGCAGTCTGTTTCAATTCTTATGTCATGCACAGTGGAAAAGGTGTTTAACCCTTTCCCAAACGATGAATTTTAGACTGGTCCAAATTGAAAGAGTTTGCAGACGACATTTTTAAAATGATGAAAATGACAGAAAGTTCTCCAAAAGGGTAGAAAACACTGTGGGAAAAGGAGAAATTGCTCGTTACGAGCAATTTCTTCTTTTCCCACAGTGTTTTCAAAAGACTTGTACTGCAGACATGTGAAAACCAGGGCTTGTTTGAGAAAGGGTTAAATCAAGGTCAGCCTGTACAGTCGACACAGGCTGACCTTGGTTTATACTTTTTGATACTGTTAAATGTTCTGCATGTCTGAGGGCCATTCTACCTTATCATTCAGGCAGTTGTTAAACAAAATGGATTTTATGGATCCATAATTATGTGATGGCTTGCTTCATATAATGCATCACGGAGATGCATTAAACTTCTTTTTACCAGAGCATGGCTCACTTTTCTTCTTCTACTTTGGATGTTAAGCCTTCAGATGCATAACTGGTTTTCTTTTCAGACTGTGTAGATTGATACTAGACTGCACATTCAGTGCAGTATTATCTAAGATGCACAATATCAAATATGTTTAGATATTTAACTCTTTACCAAACGACAAAATTTTAGACCAGTCCAAATTGAAAGCATTTACAGACGACAACATAAATGTGACCCAAAAATTGAAATTTGTTTTTGGAAGAATAGGAATGCTGGTTACCAGCATTTTCTCCTTTTCCCGCAATGTTTTCAAAAGGCCTCTTTCTCAGGGTCGTTAAAACTTGGGATTGTGTGGTAAAGGGTTAAAGAATAGCAGTGTTTAAAATGCAGTTTTTAGCTTGCTGTTTTTGGAAGAAAAAAACATAAGGTATTGTGATGGCCCTGTTGTTGCCTATGCTGTCAAGCAAAAACTCTTTAACATTTTGATCAAGGAACCAATTTAAGTTTTTACCAAACGACAGAATATTAATTGAAAGCATTTACAGACGACAAAATAAACCTGACTCAAAAATTGAAATTTGTATTGGGAAGGATAGAAAACATTGTGGGAAAAAGAGAAAATGCCAGTGACCAGCATTTTCACATTTTCACACGTTTTACTTTTGTTATTGACAATCAAAAGACAATCAAAAGAGAAAATGCTGGTGACCAGCATTTTCACGTTTTCACATGTTTTTAAAAGCTTTCTCTCTCAGGGTCATTAAACGTCAGGATTGTGTGGAGAGGGTTAAGCGTGATTTGCAGACGACAAAATAAATGTGACATAGAAATTGAAATTTGTTTTGGGAAGGGTAGAAAACATCCTGGCAAAAAGAGGAAAAATTGGTTAATCCTGACCAGACAAAGTTTAACCCTTAACCACACAGTCCGGGGTTTTAACAACCCAGAAAGAGTAAGGCTTTTGAAAACATTGTTGGAAAAGGAGAAAGCACTGGTAACCATCATTTTTTGCTTTTCCCAAATTGTTTTCTGCCCTATCAAAGACATAAACCATCATTTTAGCCACATTTAATTTGTCGTCTGCAAACGCTTTCAATTTGGTACAGTCCAAAATTTTGTCGTTTGGTAAAGAGTTAAGACTCATTCATATCAAAAGCATTTGCAGACAAATAATAATAGGGCATAACAGGGGTAGGAGCAATATGGAATAGGGCTCAAATGATGGGATTTGTCTGTGGAAGGTATGAAAACTTTGTGGAAAAGGGAGAAAATGCTGTTATCAGCCTTTGCTGTCAGAGTATGTGATTGTTGGATATAGCTTTTAGTAGCCTTTTATCCTTTACCACAAAACCCTGAATTTTAACAACCCTGACCAAGAAGGCTTTTGAAAACATTGTGAGAAAAGGAGAAAATGCTGGTAACCAGCATTTTCTCCTTTTCCCACAATGTTTTTTACCCTGTCAAAGACCAAAATCACCATTTGCACTACGTTTAATTTGTCATCTGCAAGTGCCTTCAGTTTGGTCGGGTCCTAAATTTTGTTGTTTGGCGAAGAGTTAAAGAATTGATTTACGGCAGCAGATCTGTCCAGAAATGTTTACATATGTATATTTGTAGAAGTGTGCCCAGCAGCATTGACAGTGATATTTCCTTTGACAAGTCTGTAAACAAACAGATTTCTGGTACAAGGCTGTTTGAAAAAGAGAATTATAAGCTAATGTCCAAACTGGGGCTTCCTGTGCTGTCAGAGGGAAGTTTGATTGTCAATAACAATAGTAAGTACTTATGTTATTAGGGAACTCGTTAAAGATACATCCTTGCAGCTAGAGAGAAAAAACGCTGTTGAAATTTGATTATGTGTAGAATGGCTCAGAATTTAGTGCACTTTGTAAACATAAATTAGCAATATATACAGTGCAAGGAATAAAGAAACTCGAGGGATTTGTCTTCCATTTAAAACTGGAAACGACAACACTGATTTCTTTGAAGGCCTCCAGGAAATGAAATGCATTTCTTATAGGTCGTAATCTATGCAACCATGCAACCGTCAAGGGCAACATTTGGCATGAAGATACAGGAATGGTTATACATGTACATGTAGTTTCATAAAATAGAAATAAAATGGGTTAAATAAGTTTCATAAAATAGAAATGAAATGGGTTAAAAACTGGTTGAAAACGAGTATAGATGTAGCTTTAAATGCTAATTTTGGATACACATATGCCAACCATTTGAAATTCAGTGCATTGTTTTAACTCTTTACCAAACAACAAAATTTTAGACTGGTCCTAAGTAAAAGCATTTGCAGACAACAAATTAAATGTTGCACAAATTATGAACTTTGTGTTTTAAAGGGTAGAAAACATTGTTGGAAATGGAGAAAATGCTGGTAGCCAGCATTTTCTCCTTTTCCCATAATGTTTTCAAAAGTCCTTTTTTTGGGGGGTCGTTCAAACTCGGGATTGTGTGGTAAAAGGTTAACTCTGAATTCCAAGTTCTAGGCCATTTTTATGTATTCAGTGGTCATGGAGTTTTTGTCTATAAGATTAACCCTGCAGCAAACAATCCCATGTTTAACCAACCCTGAGGGAAATTATTTTTCAAAGCCATTGTTAGGAAAGGAGAAAATTTTATTGGCAACCAGTATTTCTCCTTTTCCCAAAATGTTTTCTACCCTATCAAAAGCAAATAATAATAATAATAATGTACATTTATATAGCGCTATATCCCGGACAAACCAGGCTCACAGCGCTGTACAGTCTCATACAAAAACTCACACACAAACTTACATAAAATTCACACAAACTACATCATAAGGTTCACTTACCATGTTGTGGAGACAAATTAGCTGTAATGAATAAGAAATAGGTGTGACTTTAGTGCCTTTTTAAAGGCTTCAGATGATTGTATATGCCTTATGCTATATGGAAGTGAATTCCACCGCTCTGGAGCACAGAATGCAAAACTTCGCTTACCGTACATCTTTGTGCGGACTCTTCGGACATTTAATATATGGGAATCTGACGAGGACCTCAGGTTTCTAGAAGGCATATATTGATTTAGAAGACTACTCAGGTATACTGGGGATAGCCCCGAAAAGTAATTTTGACAAAGAACACAGAGTTTGTAGTCAATACGTGCTTCAGTTGGAAGCCAATGTAATGATTTAAAGATGGGCGTGATATGGTCACGCTTCCCATCATATGAGCCACATCTGATGTATCATCTGTAGTTTGCTTTCACAGGTCCAAAACAGGTTTCCACCATTATTTTGTGACTTAAACTGATTTATGCTTTTTCATTTTAACCCTTTAAAAGTGCCTTTCACAAATTTATTTGCTTTTGTGGACAGTGTAGATTATGATTGATTGATTGTATGGTGTTTAATGCCGTTTTCAACATTATTTCAGTTATCGCGGCGGCCAGTGCACCTATCCATGCTTTCCTGGAGTTTCTTTTACCAGTACCCCGCACAATATTCTTTCCAAGCCACTGGCTGCTTTCCCACATAACCATCATCGAAACAATGGTCAGTGGTGAGAGAGGAATGAATCCTGACGCGATGACTATCATCAATCCTTGGAAAGAAATTGGCCAAGCCGGGGATTGAACTAGAGACCCTCCTGTTCTCAAGTCCTGTGCGCTACCGACTGAGCTACGGGGCTTGGCCAGTGTATGTAGATTAAGATCAGACTGCTCAAAATGTGCAGACTGATCTTTGATCTACACTGTCTGCTTAGCTTATACACTATAGACAAAAGCAACCATCAAATTACAATTAATTGGGTCTTATTCCTGGTCAGAATATGTCCGTTGAGGGTTTTTTTTTGGGGGGGGGGGGTGCTCAAAGGGTGAAACGTAATGTTTACAAATTGTCTGTATTTTTTCAGATAAAACTAAATCTAAAAAGCTGCAGCAGTCACCAACTCCAGGATACATGCAGTCAACAAAGGCCCACAGTCATAGAATAAAACAGAATAAGTCCTTTAATAGGTAAGCTAAATATAGCACATGCAGTGTCTTTTCTAGAAACTGAAGATGAAGAGGGATTTTCCTCTCATCAAAAAAAAAAAAAAAAAATAGAAGGAATTTTCAAAAAATGGCTGGGACAATTTTCGAACAGTACCCAGAAAAGTTGGGTTTTTTTTGGTAAAGTGATCCATTTTGGAAGTGGCCATTTTGACCCACTCCCCGTCAAGGGAGGTTACTTTAATGGACACAATATGTTGCAAAAACAGCTTCGGCAAAGATGCCATTTTATTCAAAGCAGTGGTATTGTCTGTGAGGCAAGCGTATTCTATGTTTTGAGACTTTTTCATTATACCCCCACAAAACGAATGTTTTCGGGGGTTTACTGGAATCAGCCTGTCTGTCCGTCCGTCCGTGTGTCCGTCTGTGTACAAAATACTACTAATTTTGTGTCGCAAACTCCTCCTCCACTTTTCTTTCAATTGTATTGAAACTTTGCACATACATTCATCATATATTGAAGGTTTGCAAGATGCAATTTTCAAGTGTCAGCTCCTCCTGCTTCATGAATTATCTCCCCTTGAACTTGACACTTTTTTTTTCTCTTAACATCCATCTCTGTATGAAATACTAGTAATTTTGTGTCGCGAACTCCCACAAAAGATTTTCTGCAATTGTTTTAAAGCTTTGCACATACATTGATCATATACTGAAGGTTTTTAAAATGCAATTTAAAGTATTAACTCCTCCTGGTTGAACAATTATCTCCCCTTTGACTTAAACATCTTTTTATACCCCCGCAAAACGAATGTTTTCGGGGGTGTACTGGAATCAGCCTGTCTGTCCGTGTGTCTGTTTGTCCATGTGTCTGTGCGTCCGTGTGTCCGTCTGTGTACAAAATACTAGTTTCTGTCCAAGCGCTGGCAGGGGTATTAAGTCACATTTAGTGACAGCTCTAGTTGTTTATTTTTTACGCGGGACTGTCACGCACTGGGTCTGAATTAACCACACAATTTGGGGTTTTAACGACCTTACAGAAAAAGCCTTTTGAAAACATTGTGGGAAAAAAAAAAAATGCTGGTAACCAGCATTTTCTCTTTTTCCCACAATGTTTTCTACCCTTTCGAAAACAAATTTCCATTTTTGAGTCACATTTATTTTGTCGTCTGCAAATGCCTTGAATTTGGGTAAGTATGAAATTTTGTCATTTGGTAAAGAGTTAATGGGGGATCTGAAAAAATTAGCATGAAAATCCAACAATCATCCTTCCTAGAGTAGACACTGTACACATAACATATAAATATGTTGCATGGACATTTTTAAACTCTAATTTATGTCATATACATGCGATCTTCTTTATGGAGAAGTCTGAAAGTTTTTGCATGGTAAACAATTAAATGACACTTTCATGTTGTTTCAGTGAGAATGACAAAACAGACATCAAACCTAGAAGAGTGAAATCTTCCATGATGAACCAGAGACCATTACTGTAAGAGATTGCTTTATTATAAATTCTTATTCAAACATTATCACTTTCAGCATTTTTTGAAACAGATCTTTTGAGGAAACACTGTAGCAAAAAGAGATATGTAATTTTATATAAGATGAATCAATAAATGATAATGATTAAAAAAAAAAGGAAGGACAGGGAATTTGCTTCTATATACTGAATATCGTCCTTGCAGTTATTTTTAACTCTTTACCAAACGACAAAATTTTAGACCAGTCCAAATTGAAAGTAGTTGCAGATGACAAAATATGTGTGACTGAAAGATTAAAGTTTGTCTTGGGAAGGGTAGAAAACAATGTGGGGAAAGGAGAAAATGCTGGTTACCAGCATTTTCTCCTTTTCCCACAATGTTTTCAAAAGGCTCCTTTCTCAGGGTCGTTAAAATTCGGGATTGTGTGGTAAAGAGTTAAATTGTCTTTCCTGAAATTCATAACTCAGAGCTCCAGATAAGAGGGAGTGGCAGTATTCTAAATCCATGATTTCTCTTCCAAACCCTGTGTTGTGGGTACTCATTAGAATCGTCTCAGTGAGTACCCATAATTTAGGGTTTAGCAGAGGATAACTAATATTTTCAATTTTGAAATCAAGATCACTCCGTCTATCTGGAACTATGATAACTTATAGCTTTTTATAAATTTTTATTCAAACATTTACACTTGTAGTAATTTTTTTTTTATCTTGTAGCAAACCTTTTTAATGAACACTGTAGGGAAAAGAGAAATTATTTGGAATTTTATATAAAATAGATGAATAATAATAATTAAAAAGAACAAGAAATTTTTCATATGTTCCTGTAGACTGTTTTATGGTCCTTGCTGATTTTTTTAACCCTTTACTAGACAACAAAATTTTAGCCTTGTCCAGATTGAAAGGATTTGCAGATGACAATTTCAATGTGGCTAAAATTGTGCAGTTTTTCTTTGATAGGGTAGAAAACATTGTGAGAAAAGGAGAAAATGCTGGTTACCAGCATTTTCTCCTTTTCCCACAATGTTTTCAAAAGGCTTTTTTCCCAGGGGCATTAAAAGGTGGCATTGTGCGGGAAAAAGGGTTCATGTGTATTTCCTGACATTTGTAACTTATAGCATAAGAATATGAATAAGGTTATTCGTATGATCAATGATAATTTATCACATAAAACCACCTCCAACAGTGTATTAAACCCATGGCTTATTTTCGATAATACTCTAGTGTATTATCGTTTTTTGGGTCCCGGTTGTGTAAAATCTGTAGATATGAGCGCATGAAGCCAGTGAAACCACAGCATGTGCCGGAATGTGTACCTCGCCATTTCATGAGAGAATGATGTCATTGTTGCTAAGGCATATACGCGTGAAAAGCTTTATGGTTTTCATTTTTAATAACAACAGAAAATGCAGAGAAACGTATCTAAATCCACTGAATTGTGGAAATCTTCCGATTTACTCGCTGTATATGGACTGTTTCATTCAATTTTCGGTGTACATATCAGATCTATCTTCTTATGTATGTGCACAATTCAAACCAAACTACATTTGTAAACATTGAACCATGAATGATATGTAGGCTGAAGGTGATGATGCAGGATACTTATTGTCTGGCATTCATTTTATGTGATGAACAGAATCTCACATTTATGTTTATGTATTATCATTTTTATCAAACTCGTTGACTAAAATGTATTTGACGCTTGCCAAGGCTTGCGTCATACATTTTTAGTCAACTTTTTTGATAAAAATGATAATACATAAACACTCATGTAAGATCCTCTATGTATTATTAATGTCGCTGACTTATAATACTCTTGTTATTTCATTTGTCTACTTTCAGTTCTAGTATGAGAAGCAAGTCCATGACGAATTTATCTTCAAGGACAGGATGGCAGTTTTGAAAACAAGCATGGAAAACAGTGATGAAAATGACATCTGACAAATCAATATATGCCATGCTCTGTGAAAAGTGGATTTAATGCATCTACAAAAAGCTTTGACCCATGTCAGCCTGCGTGGACTGTGCAGACTGACATGGGTCAAAACTATTTGATATTTGTTAATTTTCTGCATGTCTAAGGACCATTGTACCTCATGGTTCATTCGATTGTAAGACCAGATGGATTTTATGGATCCATAATTATGTGATGACATACTTGGTGTAATGCGTCATGGATATGTATGAAACCTCCTTTTGCCATAGTGCCACTCAAATCCACTTGCTTGAAATGGAATAAACATACGTGTGTTACTCAACCCCCTGAAACTAATTTTAAAAGTGACTTTGAAAACATCATTGTAAAATAAGGAGCATAAACATGGATTAAGTCTTTCCTGAAAAAGAGGGCGTTTGAAAACATTGCGAGAAAAGGGGAAAATGCTGGTAACCAGCATTTTCCCCTTTTCCCACAATGTTTTCTACCCTAATAAGACATAAATCATCGTTTGAACTACATGTACCTTTAAATTGTTGTCTTCAAATGCTTTCAATTTGGACCAGTCTAACATTTTGCAGTTTTGTAAAGCATTAACTCTTCACCAAATGATGGAATATTAGACTTGACCAAATGTTATGCATTTGTAAATGATTCTTTGAATGTGGTTATAAAGATGGGTTTTGTCTTTGAAAAGGTGGAAAATATTGTGGAAAAGGGAGAAAATGCTGGTTACCAGGATCTCCTCCTTTTCCCACAATGGTTTCAGAACCTTGCTCTTCAGGGTTTTTTAAACCACAAGATTGTTTGGTAAAGGAATGGGTTATGTACAGTAGCACATGTGAAAACTTTGTTGCAAAAGTAGAAATTTGTTCAGTAGGAGTAATTTTTCATTTTGTTACAATGTTTTGAAATGTTGCGAGACAAAAAAGGTTGTTTGCAGGTGGTTACTTGTCATAAGGCCACAATGGAACCATATTCCTGTGGTCTCCATGAAACTTTGTAACAGCTGTTATGTGTTCAAATGACACTATGTACAGTAAGATTTTGACTTGTTTTAGTATGCCATATAAGTATTAAATGGAATAGATGTGCAATTGGGAAAAGTTGAAGTAATGGTCGTCCTTGGCTTGCACAACAGAACTGCTGCTGATCTGTTTTTTGAAGAATATATTTGTTCCAGTGTGTACAAAGACCAATTACAAATACCTGATAGATATGTGCAATTATCTCTTGACCCTTTACCACACAATCCCGAGTTTTAACGACCCTAAAAAAAAAAACCCTTTGAAAAAATTGTGGAAAAAGGAGAAAATGCTGGTTACCAGCATTTTTCCCTTTTTCCACAATGTTTTCTACTATATCAAAGACAGATTCCATCATTTGAGCCACACTGAATTTGTCGTCTGCATATGCTTTCAATTTAGACCTGTTTGAAATTTTTTCGTGTGGTAAACAGTTAACTCTTAATCAGCTGATAATTGTCCAAATTGAACGCATTCGTTACTCAAACAATATGACAGTCTTTGGTAAAAGCCTAATAAACATTTTGGAAAAGGAGCAAGGTTACCGGCATTTTGTCCTTTTCCTGTAGTGTTTTTACTAGCCTTCTTCTTCAAGGTTGTTAAAACACAGAATGGTTTTGTGAACAGTTAACCTTTTACAACATGATTCCGAATTTTAACAACCCTGACTGGAGGGAGGTTTTGAAAACATTATGAAAAAAGGAGCAATGTTGGTAATCAGCATTTTCTCCTTTTCCCTCAATGTCTTGTACCCTTTCACAGATATATCTGCGATTTGAGCCATATTCAGTTCGTCAATGGCAAATGCTTTGAAATTGGACTTGTCTGAAATTTTATCGTAATGATAAAGAACTAAGGATTGAAGCTTCAAGTGATTCTTCTGTAATCTCTTTTCACTGATAATTTGATCAGATAATCTGGCCAGTATATATAATAGTCCTTTTCTTGGGGCCCAGCCCAAATGAGATTGAAACTGAAAGCTATCTAGTAAAATTAATGTAACTTGCTACGTTTCATAGACTAACTTCCTGACTTTTTTCCTGGTTCTGTCTTCTTGATGACCTGAAGTCTTAATGTGGATTCTTTATTTTACTTTTTCACTATTTGCAGTATTGAGTCTTTACAAAAACAACACAGTTTTAGTTTTCAAAATTGAATGTGTTCACAGACAACAAATTAAATATGTCTCAAACAGTTATATTTGTCTTTGAAAGGGTAGAAAAAGTTAGGTGAAGAGGAGAAAAAATGATGGTTACCAGAATTTTTATTCTGTTCCCACAATGTTTTCAAAAACCTCCCTTCATCAGTCTTGTGATTTTATTCAGTATAGAGTTAACCCTTTACCACACAATCCCATGTTTTATCGACCTTGAGTAAGGAAGCTTTTTAAAACAATGTGGGAAAAGGAGAAAATGCTGGTAACCTGCATTTTCTCCTTTTCCTACAATGTTTTCTACTGAGTTAAAGGCAAGTTTCATCAAACTCTTTACCAAATGACAAATTCTTGAACTGGTTCAAATTGAACGCATTTGCAGACAACAAAGTAAAAGAGACTTTAATGATGGATTTTCCTGTGGAAGGGCAGAAAAGATTGTACGAAAAGGAGAAAATACTGGTTACCAGCATTTTCTCCTTTTCCCACAATCTTTTCAAAAAGCTTCTTCGTCAAGGTTGTTAAAACTTGGGATTATATGGTAAAGGGATAATCCACCTGCGAGTTGACGTCGGCATATGCTTCTGACAAATCAAAAATTCTCTTGTATTGTAAAAAATTAACGAAACAAGGAAATGAAGTCGTTAGTCCAAGAGCATGAACTCAACTTTTATAAGCAGGGGGACAGAGGTTTGATTTATATTGAAGGCTTTACTGTATCTTTGATAAACCGATAGGTTTACTTTTTGGATATATTATTTTGTTTTTATCTTGGAACTGCTGTACATATTGTCAAATGGAGTTAAAAGTTAAGTAAAATTACAGACATAAAGTCCCTGTTATGTTTGAATCCTTTATCACACAGTCCCAAGTCTTAACAACCCCCAGGGGTCATGTGTGGCCTATTGGTAAAGTGTAGGACTCGTGACCTGGAGGCCCCAGGTTTGAGCCTCAGTGGATCTACTGGGTTTTTCGTAGGAGTGTCCGTAGGCAAGACACTTCAGAGCCCTAGCCTAGTACTGGTGGAATCCAGGAAATATATGAATATGACTTGTGAGCTGTCGCCGTGATATGATTGAAATATTGTTGTAAAACGCCATTCAATCAATCAATCAGTCTTAACAAACCCAAGGAAAGGGACTTTGAAAACATTGTGAGAATTTAAAGGAGGAAAAATTAATGTTGATAACCAACATTTTCTCCTTCTCCCACAATGTTTTCTACCCTTTCAAAGACAGATTTCATTATTTGTGCATTAATGAATTTGGCGTCTGCAAATGCTTCAATTTAGAGCTGTCTAAAATTTTAATTTTGGTATAGTTATGCTCCACTATTTGCTGAATAGTGGAGCTATACAGGTCACTTTTTTTGTAAGCGTGGATGACTTGTTAACCCTTTCCCAAACGACAAATTTTGGACTGGTCCAAATTGAAAGAGTTTGCAGACTACAATTTTAAATTTGATGAAAATGGCAGAAAGTTATCAAAAAGGGTGGAAAACACTGTGGGTAAAGGAGAAATTACTCCTTACAAGCAATTTCTCCTTTTCCCACAGTGTTTTCAAAAGACTTGTACTGCAGACAGATGAAAACCAGGGCTTGTTTGGGAAAGGGTTAACATTACTTGTTCAGAACATAATTCCTGCACTATTGTATATAATGCTTTGATGTTTCACCCATGCATTTGGCTCAATAAAGCAAAGTGAAGGAATGGTAAGTCTGACTTGCTTAGTTAAGAAATTTTCTTCCCCGTCAGATGCAAAAAGATAGATGGACAGGCCATTTCCCCTATTCCATGGCAGATAATCAAAAAAATTAATGATATTTCATAAGTGCACAGGAGGCAAAAATAGAGTGTAGAGCAAATGAATAATAATTAGCTTTTTTAATTTTTAAATTATCTGCGACTTGAGAACAGGAGGTCGCTGGTTCGATCCCCGGCTCAGCCAATTTCTTTCCGAGGATTGATGATAGTCATTGCGACAGGATTCATTCCTCTCCCACCGCTGACCATTGTTTTTACAATGGCTATGTGGGAAAGCAGCCAGTGGCTTGGAAAGAATATTGTGCGGAGTACTGGTAAAAGAAATTCCAGGAAAGCATGGATAGGTGCACTGGCCGACGCAATATAACTGAAATAATGTCGAAAACGGCGTTAAACACCATACAATCAATCAATCAATTAAATTATCTGCTCTTGAAAGGTAAACATTTCTTTTGTAGCTTTTTTCAGAAAACACTACCAGAGCTGGGTTCTTTGATGCTCATCTGGCAAAATTGAAAGTATTTGCAGAAGACAAATTTGTATTCAAGTGATTTGCTTTGATGCTGGTTCCTAGCATTTTCTCCTTTCCCACAATGTTTTCCCAAACTTTCTTTGTCAGGATGGTTAAATTTGATTGGTAAAAGGTTGACTCTTTTTCAGATGTTTTACGAGTATAAGGGGAAGAAAAGATCACCCTGAGAAAAAAACTCTTATATGTGAATAGAAAACAACTGCATAGAATTATCTGTTCTCGTTAGGAGTAAGCCATGTTTTGGCTCCTTTGTATTTTTTAACCCTTAGAGCTCTACAGACAACTGATGTTGCTTCTGCAGACAGTATAGATCAAGATGAGAGTGCACAGAACACACAGTCTGACCTTTGATCTATACTATCCACTATTTTTGCCATTTTGGCTTCGCAGTATTGAAAAGGACCAGTTTATTCTGTACTTTAATGGTTAACTTAATTTCAAGAAAACTTGTTATGTGGCTGGAGGTGCATATTTGTGTTGTCCATTGTCAAGGTACTGCAAATTTAAAGTCTGGTACTGCTTAAACAACTTGTTACATAATCCATTTGAAGGTGGGGGGGTGCTAAGCAGGATTTATAGTCTAAGGGAGAAAACTCGTACAATCTTTCAGCATAACACTATGTTATTTATCTCCCTTGCTCTGCTTGAAAGCCGTTCAATGTCAGAGCCTGAGAGGCACTTGTTAAAGAGTATCGATATGATTGTACAAATACGTAGTTTTTACATAGCTTTTCTAATTCTCCTGTTGATGAATATCACCCAACCCTCAGGCATTTTCTAACAGTGAAAGCTAGAATTCGGCTTAGTCGTCCAGCCACACAAATCTAATATTATATCCTATAATCTAATCATTTATTTAGTCTAATTTTTATACCGAGCCTTTTAAGAAATCTAATCTTAACCAATATCGTTTCATAATTTTCGATCTCTCTCCTATTGTATTTTGTATAAAAAAAAAAGAGAGAGAATGGAAATAGAGCGCGCGCACATTGCCATTTTCCGTAACTCATCCCGTGTGCGTTTTACACAATGATTCATTCCGGCGAAACAAGTTGAGTGCAATATACACTGAGAGTGCGTGCGCAAATTAGTCATTCTACACATCTGTTAGCATGCCAGGAAGTGAGGCTTGGGTATGTAATGATTTTTCTAATTTTCCATCTTGCCAATTACCCGAAAGTATGATATGATACACGTATCGGTTCAGGCAGGTATGTGTGTACCTGGGGAAGTTTGCTTGCAACTTTTCGCAAATTTACCGGGTTGAACCGGGTAAGACGTAGTCACCGGATCGAACATGAAAACACGTAAGTGGAAAGGGTAAGCTGGGTTTTCCCTTGGCAACAAAAATAGGGGGTCATTATGACCCCCAAATCGTAATTAATAGGGGTCATTCTGGACTTTCGGGGGGGGGGGGGAGGGTTTCACAACAAAATGTAGGATTGAATTCCCTATTATCGTGGTACTAAAACATTCCACTGTGTGAAGAAAAATTAGTGTCTTGCCTGCTATTTTTCTGTTGCAAAAATTATATGATGATACCTCATGTATATTTCTACGATAACTGATTTTCCTTTTGTCAGTTAACGATTTTAAATCAAGACAAAGCAGGGGACAGCATTTACCAACTTTTAAAAAGGCTTACTTCCTGTATTATCGTGGCACTGAGATGAGGCCCTGGAAGATTTACATGCTCGCCCTATTTATGTTCAAAACTTTGACAAATGAAAATCAAGTTGTTTTCAAAGTGTTGACATGATTTTATCAAGAAATTTGAGCAACATATATAAATAAATTCTCCCTGTCATTTTGTAAGCGAGGTTTTACTTTGCGCACCTGTAAAAAATGGAGGGAAAAACGACGTCTACAGATCTTTGATTAAAATAGCATCAAATACCCCATTTTGGACCTCTTTCGTGGATTTAAAAAAACAAAACAAAAAGGTGAATATACAGTTTCTAGAGAGTTCTTTCATTTCAATAGATCAGGGAACTTAATTAAAAAAATGTAGTGCTTTGAGAAGAAGATTTTTAATATTAGCGAGTCAAAAATTTTGTCAGGGCTTCTTATTTTCATTACCATATTTGGAAAGCGATGACATCATCATTTAACGGTCATCTGAAATTTACTTTCCCGTTTGATAAACTTCAGTGACAGGAAAACAAATTTTACACGACTGTTATAATGATATTGATTTTGTTACGCTGAGAAGATCACCAACTTCATCTAGGGGATGGAGTGATTTTGCAAAGAGCCAAGTTTTCTTACTATTCGGATGAAAACTCGATTTTACCTACCATTTTCGGAAAATTTGCCGAAGTAAATTTGCAAAGTACATGTATGTTGACTGTATCTGACAAATGCTCACGTGAGGACATCCTCAAGGAGGCGCATTTCAGCCTCACTTTCGGAAATTGTAAATACCACGATATTGAAGAACCCACGATAATACCGGAAGCGACTATAATTAGGTTTGATGTTAAAGACTACTATTTATGAAACAGTGTGTGTTTTTGTGTTTCTTATTCACCCCAAAGCTTTATATAACCTATCTATGTATTAGTGCAATAATGTTAGATTCATTGTAACACCAGGGATTCTCTGTATGGTGGTGGTGGTGGTGGTGGTGGGGTGGGGGGCTTACAGTCTAGATGGCGTATTTTTCATACAGAGTATCTAGAGTATGCATTATTAAAAGCATATTCCTAACAGGCAAACATGCTCTAACTGCAGACAAGCTGTCATACCTTTATGTAATTTGAACCTTTCATTGGCATCAACGTGACCGCTAGTGTTTTGGTGATGCTCAAGGGTTGAACTGCACTAAGTTTGTGCAGCCACACTTTGTAGTAAATTGGTTATTGCGTTTTGTTTTTATCACAGGAACCAACCCTTTAATCGGTACAAATAGCTTGTTGTCGGCCAGAGTTGATAACCTCCGTTGTTTAGACAGAGAGTATCTATCCGACAACAAACTATTTTTACCAATTAAAATGGCCGATTCGTGTGTCTTGATACATGCATCACATTCATGCTGCCGTTTTCAATAAATGATTAAGCATGTGTCTTTCACCAAGTTTTAGTAAACCCTCGGGGCCTTGAAATGTTTTTCTTGGTGCTCGTACCAGGCGATCATTGTCTGATGGTTGTTGAAGGTCTCTTTTCCTTGCAGACAGCAAGAATTACATCAATTTGGACTGAGCCAAATTGTTTTCACTACAGATTGACTGGTTTACTTTAGACAGTTAAGTCTAAAGACCGACGGTATTCTTGTAAAATCGATATACAGTCCAGTGTTTCATCCCATTTTCCTCTCGTACTTAGCTTTATTTCGTATTTGCGATGTAACATTGTCGGTCGCATTTAGACAATCGTAAGTAACCCTTATCATATTTGTGCATCCACAATGATGCATTATTGAAAAATATACGGGTCATTTTCCATAAAAGTGCGTCAAAACGCACAAAATCTTGCGTCAAGGAAAACCCTGGGTAGGTTACAAATAGTCGATGCCATTCAAACCCAAAGTCTTGAAACTACTGAATAACACATGAACCATAGGAGCCATTGCTTTTTTTTGTAATTGTCTGATCAGACTTATTTTTTTAAATCCTTTATTAGATGTCAAAATTGTACACAGACTTGTCCAAGTTGAAAATGTTTGCAGCCATAGAATTATGCATGGTTCAAGTGATGAGATAATCTTAAAGGTAGAAAACTGTTGTGGTAGAAGGAGCATATTTTCCTTTTCCTACAGTGTTCTCGAAATCTTCCTCCCAGATCATCGAAACATACCACTGATTCTGAGGCATGCAAGGATGTTATTATTTTTTGTGTGTGTGTGTCTCAGCCATGGTTCGCTGCTTTCAGATTACACCGATTCCTGAATCGTCGCATAGTGAACATAGCCAATACGGGTAACATGGCTATGTTGGACTTTTGAATAAATTCACTTAATGAATAATAGCTGGTTGTTATTCATACCAATCTATAAAGTATTTATTTTTACAAAATCTATTAAATTAATTTAGTGAACGGTGTGTTAACATTATCATGGTACTGGTATTGGCCAGGAATCACTTGCGACGATTCGGGAACCCATTTATATTTGAAAGCAGTGAATGAACTTCCTCTGCTTTAAAACATGGCAGATGCGAAACTTTCTAGTATTTATAATATACAAAAATAAATGAAAGGTGTGGAACTGAAAGTCATGGAAACCAAGTGCCTATGGTCTCAGCTAGCAGGGAAACAATTACTAAAATAAGATTGGAGCAAACCTTTAGATTGAAGGCAATCATAAGAGAGAGGATTGCCTGGTAAAGGACAGAGCTCCAGATAGAGGGAATGATTTTTATTTCACAATTGAAAATATTAATCACTCTACAACTAAACCCTATGTTGTGGGTACTCATTAGAATCGTCTCATCGAGATGATTCTAATGAGTACCCACAACATAGGGTTTGGAAAAGAAATAATGGATTTAGAATACTATCACTCCCTTTTATCTGGAGGTCTGAAAGGATTTATTGTGTTGAAAGCTGAAAGTGGAAATTTGCACTCGATAGAAGGACTCATGGTAACTAGCATTTTCTCCTTTTCCCGCAATACTTTCTGCCCTATCAAAGATAACTTGTACAATTTTAGCCATATCTAATTTGGAGTCTGCATAACCTTTGGGTTTGGACAGGTCTAGAATTTTGTTGTGTGGTAAAGGGTTAAAGATCTTGATATACCCTCCAAAAGCTTCTATACTCAGCCTAGAAGTGAAGTTATGGTGAGAAAGTAATGATTAGCCTAACCCTTTACCAGATGACAAAATTTTAGCCATGTCCGAATTGAAAGCATTTGCAGACGACAGTTTCATTGTGGCTCAAATGGTGCAGTTTTTCTTTGATAAGGTAGAAAACACTTTTGGAAAAAGAGAAAATGCTGGTTACCAGCATTTTCTCCTTTTCCCACAATGTTTTCAAAAGGCTTCTTTCCCAAGGTCATTAAAAGGCAGCATTGTAGGGTAAAGGGTTAAACCCTTTACCAATTATATGTGTTTTAACAAGCCTGAAGAAAAGAAGGCTTTTGAATACTATATGAACAAAAGGGAAATGCTAGTGATCAGTATTTTATCTTTTTCCCATGATGTTTCAAAGTTTTTTGCCCTGTGAAATAACTTCAGTTCATTTTTACCACATTGACATCTTGTTTCCTGCAGATGCTCTCAGTGTGGAAGAATCTAAAACTTGTTGCTCAAGAAAGGGTTAACTCTTCACCACATGACATTATTTCAGACTGTTCCAAATTGAAAGCATTTGCAGACGACAAATTAAATGTAGTTCAAATGATTGGATTTGTGTCTGAAAGGTTAGAAAACATTGTGGGAAAAGGAGAAAATGCTGGTTACCAGCATTTTCTCATATTCCCACAATGTTTTCAAAAGTCCAATTTTCCAGGGTCGTTAAAACTCAGGATTGTGTGGTAATGAGTTAAGCCTCATTTAATTTGTTGTCTAATATTATATTCAATTTTTAAAGTCCAAAATTTTGTCATCTGGTAAAGTGTGAAGAGTTAACTCTTTACTAAATGACAAAATCTTTATTATTCTTAGACCTATCCAAATGGAAAGCATTTGCAGACGACAAATTAAATGCAATTCAAAATGTGAAATTTCTCTTTGGTGTTAGAGAAAACATTGTGGGAAAAGGAGAAAATGCTGATTAACTAGTATTTTCTCCTTATACCACAATGTTTTCAAAAGCCTTCTTCTTTAGGGTCATTGAAAATTGAGATTGTGTGGTAAAGGGTTAACTCATTTCCTTTGAAACAAGCAATAGACAGGTCTGATAACAGCTTAGTAAAATAGGAATAAACAATATGGATTGACATAAAAACTGAATACCTCCTGCTGAAAGCTGATTTTACAGCAGAACATTTATGTGAAAATATTGTGACAAAAGGTAAAAATTCTAAGAATGATTTCTTGTATTGCCATGCTGTTTGCAAGAGTGGATTTGGCTGCAGAGCAAAAACTGGTTGTCTGCAGGAGGGTGTAAAGTGGCAGGGGGGACCAAAACCCTCAAAGTAAGGGAAGCAACCCTGGCAGGCACTGAATATTTAATTGAATAAGAGTTGCCTCACTTTATTAAGCCAAAACATAAACATTCTCCAAGGTCAAATCAGGGTGTAATTCAGCATGTGTTTGGGATATCCAATAAACATTTCGTGTTAGTGACTGTTTAGGGTTAAAAATATCAGGTTGGAGATGAGTAGTAAACTTGTTACCATTGTGAGTATGGCTAGATAATTTAACTATTGTGCACTTTGCCCTTGTCTGCTTTGTAAGATATTTATGTAGACTAGTATGGATAACTGTCCCCAAAGGCGATTTTAATTTTTGATTGGTCACCTCCGGTGCACAGTAAATGTCCAAATGTGAAAAGAAGCACTGCAAACGTCTCATTATTGAGACTAGATCTTTATGCAGAACTCAAACTCTTCACCAGATGCAAAATTATTGACTCTTCCATATTCTAAGTATTTGCAGACAAAAACATCAAGCATGACTCATGAGATGAGATTATCTTTCATAGGGAGGAAAACACTGTGAGAAAAGGAGAATATACTATTTTTTCAAATACCTTTCTCCCCAGGGTCTTGAAATTTGTGATTGTTTGGTGAAGGCTTATCTGAAGGAGGATGAGCTGTATTTAGCTCCGACGATGTTGTCGTGAGCTGTATCTGGAATTTTAGACATTTATTATAATCTTGAAATGCCAAGTTTCTGCATTGTGCAGCATGCGATCTTCAAAAACATTGTGGCAAAAGGAGAATTTGCTGATAATGATTTAATTTCTCCATTTGCAACAATAATTTAACATGTTTATGAGGTGGGTTGTTTAAAGTATCTAGTTAGCCTGTTTAACCCTTTACCACACAATCCTGACTTTTAACGACCCTGGAGAAGAAGCCTATTAAAATCATTAAGGGAAAAGGAGAAAATGCTGGTAACCAGCATTTTCTCCTTTTCCCAAAATGCTTTCTACTCTATCAAGAACAAATTTTGTCATTCCAACCACCTTGAATTTGTCGTCTGCAAATGCTTTGAATTTGGACCAGGCTAAATTTTTGTCGTTTGGTAAAGAGTTAACCCTTGGCAATCCCAAGTTTTAAACACCTTGAAGAAGAGAGCTTTTGAAAAGATAGTGGGAAAACAAGAAAATGCTGGGAACCAGAATTTTCTCCTTATCCAGCAATGTTTTCTCGCCTTAAAATCCCACTATTAGAGTCACATTTAATTTGTCGTCTGCAAATGCTTTGGATATGAACAAGTCCAAAGTTTTGTCATTAAACCCCCATAACCATTTACATGTTGTTGAGTTTGTATATTGAAATCAGAACGGAGAAATGTAAAATTTTTTTTATGACTCTCTCCCAATGACAAAATGTTTTCAAAAGGTTCTTTGCAGAGGTTTCAAAAGAACTGAACTGGGGGGGGGATGGAGACTTGTATTGATCAGTAAACACCTTGACCTGTCTGTGAACCCACAGAATACATGTAGATTGGTTACCTCCCCTGATACAGCAAGTGTATAGGGATCGGTACAGGCTACTAAAAACGGGCGGAATTCTGCCAGTCTATTTTTAGAACAGCCATGCCCAATTCTAATAGAGATTCACGGGAGGTCACGCTTACTTCAAGAGCAGCAGATTTTGCGATATTTTTGACCTCGCAAATAAGTGAATTGTATTTTTGGCATCACCTTTTATGTATAAGTCTTATTCTTTTAAGTTTCAATTACCAATCTCAAATTGTACAAAAAATCACAATGTTACCTCTAGAGCCAAGCTGGAAATGTGTACGCTGCTCTGATTGGCTATTCTGTGATATACATGTAGCCCAGTGAAAAGCAACGACACAATAGCCTGTGCCAGTTGTAATGTGTATATCTACAATGACTTCAAAACAGAAAACTCTCTCAGCAGTAACTGTTAGCAATGTACTTTTCCCTCAGGGAACTCTATTAACCCAAGTTTTAATGATCCTGAAAAAAAAAGGGTTTTGAAAACATTGTGGGAAAAGGAGAAAATGCTGGTAACCAGCATTTTCTATGCTGGTAACCAGCATTTTCTCCTTTTCCCACTATGTTTTCTATCTTATCGAAGACAGAAATCATCTATTTGAGCTACAGTTATTTTGTCGTCTGCAAATGCTTTCAATTTGGTCTAATCCCAAATTTTGTAGTTTGGTGAAGAGTTAATTGACATTGTAGTTGCTAGGATAAAAAAAAAAAACAAGATGTTTTGTTTTCAAGGCTGTTTTGATCAGAATATAGCATAAAAATCATACTGTTGAGATCCAAGATCAGACTGCATAGATCTTGGCCATCTGATCTTGATCTATACTATTTACATTAACATGATCATATACATAGTACTTGTACAAAAATTAAGGGCCCTATGGGAAAAAGCAATACTTACATATATCCTTTTGCCAAACATTTACATGTTTAACCCTCTCCCAAACGACAAATTTTGGACTGGTCCAAATTGAAAGAGTTTGCAGACGACAATTTTAAATTTGATGAAAATGGCAGAAAGTTCTCAAAAAGGGTAGAAAACACTGTGGGAAAAGGAGAAATTGCTCGTTATGAGCAATTTCTCCTTTTCCCACAGTGTTTTCAAAAGACTTGTACTGCAGACACGTGAAAACCAAGGCTTGTTTGGGAAAGGGTTAAATGCTTTCAATTTGGACCAGTCTAAAATTTTGTCTACAACATTTTAGACTTGTCCTAATTAAAAGCAGTAGCAACAACAACTTTATGATGGCTAATATTGAAAGGCTTGTCTTCGAAAAGGTAGAAAACATTGCAGTAAAGGAGAAAATGCTGGTTACTAGCATTTTCTTCTTTTCCTTCAATGTTTTCAGAAGGTTTCTTCCATAGGGTCGTTAAACACTGGATTATGTGGTAAAGGGTTATTAACCCTTTACCAGACGACAAAATATTAGCCTTGTCCAAATTGAAAGCACTTGCAGATGACAATTTCAGTGTGGCTCAAATGGTGCAATTTTTGTTTGATAGGATAGAGAACATTGTGGGAAAAGGAGAAAATGCTGGTTATCAGCATTTTCTCCTTTTCCCACAATGTTTTCAAAAGGCTTCTTTACCAGGGTCATTTAAAAGTGGCATTGTGCAGTAAAGACTGAAAGAGTGTGCAATCTTAGAGCAACACTGTCTGCTTTTTTGCTAGGTATTTGGACTCGTACAGCTTTGAAATTGCAATATTTGTATTGTTAGTGCTGACTGAGCAAATCGGAAAAGGATAAGGGACTGCTTGCATAGGCAAGTGGTTTATCTCTTTACCACGCGACAAAAATGTAGACTAGTCCAAACTGAAAGCATTTGCAGACAACATTTTAACCCTTTACCAGACGACAAAATTTTAGCCTTCTCCAAACTGAAAACATTTGAAGACGACAATTTCAGTTTGGCTAAAATGGTGCAATTTTTCTTTGATAGGGTAGAAAACATTGTGGGAAAAGGAGAAAATGCTGGTTACCAGCATTTTCTCCTTTTCCCACAATGTTTTCAAAAGGCCTCTTTCCCAGGGGCGTCAAGAGGCGTCATTGTACAGTAAAGGGTTAAATGTAGCTCAAAACATAAGATTTGTCTCTTAACCCTTTTCCAAACAAGCCCGTGATTTCAAGCCCCTGAGTAAGAGGCCTTTTGAAAACATTGTAGGAAAAGGAGAAAATGCTGGTAACCAGCATTTTCTCCTTTTCCCACGTTTTCTACCCAGTCAAAAAAACCTTAAGTTCATTTGTACCACTTTCAAATTTGTTGTCTGCAGATGCCTTCAATTTGGAAGGGGCTAAAATATGTCGTTTGGGAAAGGGTTAAAGGGTAGAAAACATTGTGGGAAAAGAAGAAAATGCTGGTTACCAGCATTTTCTTCTTTCCCCACAATGTTTTTAATGTTTCCAACGGCTTCTTTCTTGGGGTCGTTAAAAGTCGGGATTGTGTGGTAAAGGGTTGTAGCATCCACCCACCTGTTTTGAAAGGCCGATTCATCATTGCTTACTCATTCTGTTCTACATGCACATTCCTTTCCCATTTCCCCAGGGAAGACTTGTTTTCAAGTGTTTTTTGACAATGTTATTTGGTTGCTGATCTTTGAACGATACTGTCAGCTTGAATCTGTCCTGCAAAAAAAACTGAAAGGTCAATTATGGCTCCCTAGATTCCTTTGTTTTAAAGATATATCTGTACTGGTTTTCAGCCAGTTTTTAACCCATTTCATCTTTATTTTATCAAAATGTAATCATTTTTGTATCTTCATGCCAAATGCTGCCCCTGAAGTTTGCAAGGTTGCATAGATTACACTTGATAGAAAATGCATTTCATTTTCTGGAGGCTATCAAAGAAATCACTGTTTGTGATGTTTCCAGTTTTAAATTGAAGATTATTGATATATAATATATATTTATCCTTTCACCATATATATCGTTTATTTATGTTTACACAGCTGACTTAATTCTGAACCATGCTACAGTCATTCAGATTTTAAGAGGTTTTTTTTTCTCTCAGGCTGTAAGCATGTATCTTTAAATTGAACATATTTCTGAATCCTTTTCTATGCTGGTTACCAGCATTTTTTCCTTTCCCACAAAATTTTCTGTCAGTCGATATTGTGCATTATTCGCCTTTTCCAAAATGATTTGTATAATTTCAAAGGCTAATCCTATCATTTGAGCAACACTGAATTCATTGTTTTCAAAATTTATCAGAGGGAGTGATTTCTGATTTCAAAAATGAAAATATTAATTATTCTCGACTAAACCCTATGTTGTGGGTACTCATTAGAATCGTCTCATCGAGATGATTCTAATGAGTACCCACAACATAGGGTTTGGAGGAGAATTGATGGATTTAGAATACTATCACTCCCTCTTACCTGGAACTGTGATTTATGCTTTTAATTTTGGGGATTTCAACATTTTACTGCCTTGCAAAAAGTGCAGAATGCAAATGAAAGCCCAATTTTTATCTTTCATTCTTATTGGCATCCTACTTCAACCCTTTACCAAATGACAAAATTTTCAACATGTCCAAAATCAAAAGCATTTGCAAAGTTTGCAGACAACAAGTGAATGCGGCTGAGATAATGGGACTTGTCCATGAAAGAGTAGAAAACATATGAGGAATGGAGAAAATGCTGGTTACCAGCATGTTGGTTTACAGCATTTTCCCCTTTTCCTACAGTGTTTTCAAAAGCCTTCTATCTCAAGGTCGTGTGCCAAGCCCCGGTAGCTCAGTCGGTAGCACACAGGACTTGAGAACAGGAGGTCGCTGGTTCGATCCCCGGCTTGGCCAATTTCTTTCCGAAAATTGATGATAGTCATCGCGACAGGATTCATTCCTCTTGTTTGGACGATGGTTATGAGGGAAAGCAGCCAGTGGCTTGGAAAGAATATTTGTGCGGAGTAGTGGTGAAAGAACCTCCAGAAAAGCAAGGACAGGTGCATTGGCTGCCGTGATATAACTGAAATAATGTTCAAAATGGTGTTAAACACCATACAGTCAATCAAGCAACAAGAAAAATTGTTGAATCTGTGGGTGATGAGGTGTGACTATATGAAAGTTGTGGGGATTATTGATTGAAGTAAAAATTCACTTTTTACCAGAGGAGAAAATTTCCATGCCCTTCTAGTTAAAAACAGTTGGAGACAACAGTGTTGTTCAGTTCATGAAATATCCCTGTGAAAGGGCAGAAAACTTAGTGAGAAAAGGAGCGAATGCTGGTTACCAGCATTCTCTCCTTTTCCCACAATGTTCTCAAAAGTTTTCTGAATCAGGGTCTTTAAATCTCGGGATTGTGTGGTAAAGGGTTAAACCTTTACCGTACAATGCCGCCTCTTGACGTCCTTGGGAAAGAAGCCTTTTGAAAACATTGTGGGAAAAGGAGAAAATGCTGGTAACCAGCATTTTCTCCTTTTCCCACAATGTTTTCTCCCCTTTCTAAGAAAAGTTGCACCATTTGAGCCACATTGAAATTATCGTCTGCAAAATTTAATGCTTTCAATTTGGACAAGGCTAAAATTTTGCTGTCTGGTAAAGGGTTAAAGGGAGAGATCAAAATTCTGTGTATTGAATAAGGTATAGATACCAAAATACATAAATATGTAAATGTATAAAAGTACTGAAGGTATGCCAACTTCAGTTTGAGGTATATGGGGAATTTCAAAGGATGGATTATATGCAGGTAGGATTTTCTTGTACGAAAAGGCCCAGTAGTGGCCAAAAAATTAATGCAAGTGTTATATTGATTGAGTGATTGATTGATTGTATGGTGTTTTACGCCGTTTTCAACATTATTTCAGTTATATCACGGCAACCAGTGCACCTATCCATGTTTAACTGAGCATGTCTCAAATGGTTTAGCAAATCAGAAATTGTGTTACTTTTGAATTTAGAAAATTCTGGAGAATAAGACTAAGAATGTTCTTAAGAATGGCTGGTAAATACGGGCCCAGGACCACAGCTCTCTTTTCGTCTTTTTCCTCCTAGGTTTCACAACAGGGTACCAAAGTATAGTCCAAACTGCCCATGTATAGATAATATTTTATCCCTATATATAGGCAGTTTGGTTTGATTGATTGTATGGTGTTTAACGCCGTTTTCAACATTATTTCAGTTATATCACGTCGGCCAGTGCACCTATCCATGCTTTCCTGGACTTTCCTTTTACCAGTTCTCCACACAATATTCTTTCCAAGCCACTGGCTGCTTTCCCACATAACCATCATCGAAACAATGATCAGCGGTGAGAGAGGAATGAATCCTGTCGCAATGACTATCATCAATCCTCGGAAAGAAATTGGCCAAGCCGGGGATCGAACCAGCGACCCCCTGTTCTCAAGTCCTGTATGCTACCGACTGAGCTACGGGGGCTTGGCTGCAAGTGTTAGAAAGCATTTCCATTGAAATCATACCATTTAGAAGTGTGGAAATATTCTGAAGATGACAATCTGTTACTGTGTGGTGGGTCCACGTGTTAGTCACTGGCAGAAAAATTAATTTTAAAACCAGGCAAAAAGTAAACAAAAGAAAGAGTAATCTGGCAGCTTTTAACTCTTTACTACACAATCCCGAGTTTTAACGATCCTGAGAAAGAAGCCTTTTGAAAACATTGTGGGAAAAGGAGAAAATGCTGGTAACCAGCATTTTCTCCTTTTCCCGCAATGTTTTCTACCTTATTCAAGCCAGATTTCAATCTTTTAGCCACACTTAGATTTTCGTCTGCAAATGCTTTCAATTTGGACAAGTTTACAATTTTGTCGTTTGGTAAAGAATTAACCTAGTTTTGAAAAGGTAGAAAACATTGTGAGAAATGGAGAAAATGCTGGTCACCAGCATTTTTTTCCTTTTCTCAAAATGATTTCAAAAGCTTTCTGCCTGTGTAAAGAGTTAACCCCTTACCACACAATCCCGAGTAATGAACTTGAGGAAGAAGGCTTTTGAAAAGATTCTGGAAAATGTTTTCTGCCGTTCAACGGCAAATTTTAACTTTTGTGCCATGTTTGATTTGTCCTCTGCGAATGCTTTCAATTTGGACATGCTGGCTATAGTATTTTCTCCTTTTACCATAAGGTTTTCTTTACTTTCACAAACTGTTACCATCGTTTTAGCTGAAACTAACATGTCGTCTGCTAATGCTTTCAATTTGGACCAGTCTAAACTTTTTTTGTTTGGTAAAGAGTTTAAATCAGAACATTATATGTTGAAATTTTAAGTATGTAATTTCACGTATATGAAAAAATCTTTATGATTTGCTAAATGGCATGGCAGAAGTATTCATTCCAAATTAGTGATTCATCACATTTTCCACTCGTGAATTTGGCTGCTTTTCCTTGTAAGCAGGATCCAGACAGTATCCAGTAGTGAGGAAAAGATATCATACAGAGATGACAGCTGTCAAACATGGTGCAGAATGTTGGTTAACTCTTTACTCGGGCCATACCGCAAACAGTTATACCTGTGTTTCTATATATTTTCAGGGTTTACCTGTCCTAGTTGGGACAGTGGTGGTGGCTGGGACGGCAGTTCTTGCTAAATTGTTTCTGTTTGGAGACAAGAAGAAGAAGGCCCTAGTTACTCTACAAGACTCTACAGTCAAATATCCACTCAAACTGATTGACAAGGAGGTTGGTGGAACCACAGGCCTTTGAAACTCCATTGGTCTATCACGGAACACTAAAATTTTCCTTGCTCGATCATCGAACACATTTGCACATTCGTGCATCACCTGTGTATCACAGAACATTCAAATTTTCATTTACACCCTTACTATAAATAGTACAATGGCGACTGCCTCTACATTGTATATAATATACACTACTATATAGGATGTAGAGGCAGTCGCCGATGTGCTATTTATAGTAATGGTGTCCGCTAAGGAAAATTTGATTATCCCATGATAGACTAATAGAATTTCAGTCGCCTATGGTGGAACATAGAAGATGCGTGTTATGCTCTTTGAAAAGGACTGGTAGTTTACTTCATCTGCAAAAAGTATCAACCCTTGTGACTGGGGTTGAAACTTTTTGCTATCGGTCAATTTTCTACCAGTGGAAGTACCATTCTACATCTGCCAGTTTATAACCCACAATACCGCCTTTCAACGTCCCTGTGGAAAAAGCCTTTTGAAAACATTGTGGGTAAAGGAGAAAATGCTGGTAACCAGCATTTTCTCCTTTTCCCACAGTGTTTTCTACTTTTTCAAAGACAAAAATAATCACTTGATCTACATTTAATTTGTCGTCTGCAAATGCATTCAGTTTGGTTCAGTCCAAAATTTTGTCGTTTTGGTAATGGGATAAACAAACTGGATCCATATTAGCCACAATTATATTTGGTGTGATGTACATGTACTATGAAAGTGCATTAAACCCACTTTTCCCAGAGAGTAGCTCATTTCTCATCTACTTCAAGATTTTCTTATTTATGTCTTGGTTGAATTATTAAAACAAAAATATCTGAACTTTTACAGAATGTAAGAACTTTAAGATACCTGTGAGGGTTTTCCCTTGACTTTGTCATAATCTGGAAAGGGGGGGGGGGGGGTCTTCAAATGAATGAAAGAAAGCAAGTGTTTCAGCCTCTTAGCACGTTAGCTTCTTATCATGCAACAACAAAATTTTATATTTGTCGAAACTGAAAGCATTTTGCTGACTACAAATAAAATTATTTTTGTATAAGAGGGTATAACACATTGTGGGAAAAAGAACGAAATGCTGGTTACCAGCATTTTCTCCTTTTCCACAGTTTGTTCAAAAGATTTTTCCACCAGGTTTTTAAAAATTTGGATTGTGAGGTAGATGGTAAATAAAAGTAAGTATGGGGGTCCAAATTAACACAAACACAGAATTAGGAAAAACCCTGACACCTAGTGGATGGCTTTTGAAAACTGAGGGAAAAGGAGCGGTTACTTGTAACTAGCTATTGCTTAACCCTTTACCACACAATGCCGACTTTAAATGACCCTGAGGAAGAACCCTTTTGAAAACATTGTGGGAGAGGGAGAAAATGCTGGTAACCAGCATTTTCTCCTTCTTCCACAGTGGTTTCTATCCTATCAAAGAAAAATTTCATCATTTTAGCCCCACTGAAATTGTTGTGTGCAAGTGCTTTCAATTTGGATAAGTCAACATTTTTGTCGTGTGGTAAAGAGTTAACCCTTTACCACATAATGCCGCCTTTTGACGCCTCTGAGAAAGAAGCCTTTTGAAAACATTGTGGGAAAAGGAGAAAATGCTGGTAAACAGCATTTTCTCCTTTTCCCACAATGTTTTCTACCCTATCAAAGAAAAATTGCACCATTTTAGCCATGTTGAAATTGCTGTCTGCAAATGCTTTCAATTTGGACAAGGCTAAAATTTTGTCGTCTGGTAAAGGGTTAAATAGAATAGTTTCTTCTTTTGCCACATGTTTTCAAAATTGCTTTGCTGCAAGATAAAAATTTCCTCTGCAGGTGGCACCAACATAGAAAATGTTAGAATTTTTTTTAATCCCCAAGATCAATTTTAACCCTTTACTGTACAATGCCGCCTTTTAACAACCCTGATATAGAAGGCTTTTGAAAACATTGTGGGAAAAGGAGAAAATGCTGGCAACCAGCATTTTCTTCTTTTCCTGCAATGTTTTCTATCCTTCCTTAAACAATTTTTAATTGGTGAGTCGTGTTTATGTTGTCGTCTGCAAATGCTTTCAATTTGGAAATGTCCAAAATATTGCCCTGTGGTAAAGGGTTAAGTAATGTCAAGGCCTGTCCGTGTACTTACATGTTGTAAATTGATTTTAACAGTTTTAAGTTAATTTAACCCTTCCCCAAACAAGCCCTGGTTTTCACATGTCTACAGCACAAGTCTTTAAAAAACACTGTGGGAAAAGGAGAAATTGCTCATTATGAGCAATTTCTCCTTTTCCCACAGTGTTTTTTACCCATATTGAGAACTTTCTACCATTTTCATTAAATTTAATATTGTCGTCTGCAAACTCTTTGAATTTGGACCAGTCCAAATTTTGTCGTTTGGGAAAGGGTTAATACCATACACTGGTCATATAGGCTGTAATCAAAAAGAACATCATGGATGTTTGACCTTTGTGTACTAGGTGATGGTTTTACTTATGTAGTGAAATTGCATGTACACAAATATTTCCTTCTTACAGGAGATCAGTCATGATACAAGAAGATTTAGGTTCGCTCTTCCGTCAGCTGAACATATTCTTGGGCTTCCAGTCGGTAAGAATTTTATCCTAACACATTAATCGTTGTGCTGAGAAATTCTTTTGCCTTGGGCATTATCATAAAACATTGTGGCAAACACAGAAATTGCCCATAAGGAGGAGAGTAGCATTAAAGTATAGAATCATGCAATACAAAATTAATTTTTCTCATCTCATTATGATAGTTTTGAAATGTATTTCACAAAAGAGAAATTAATGTGTTAGAGGTCTTGTTACAAGCAATTTTTTCTCCTCCCACAAAGAAAATATTTCCTTTTCTGCAAATACTGGCGCTTTGTGTCACTTTTGAGTTACGCCTGAATGAGCACTGTATGGTAATGTGTGATGCTATTTCAAGCAAAGGGTTAACCCTTTACCAACCAGTCATGTATATTAATGACCTTTGAAGAGGAGAGCATTTGAAAAATATTGTGGGAAAAGGAGAAAATGCTGGTGACCAACATTTTCTCCATTTTCAAGCAAAGGGTTAACCCTTTACCAACCAATCATGTATATTAATGATCTTGAAGAGGAGAGCATTTGAAAAACATTGTGGGAAAAGGAGAAAATGCTGGTAACCAGCATTTTCTCCTTTTCCCACAATATTTTTTTACTCCTTCAAAGATGAATCTCGTAATTTTATTATCATCTATTAGTTGTCTGTAGATACTTTTAGTTTAGACAGAATATTGTCATTGTTTAAGTCTTTACCACACCATCCCGACTTTTAACGACCCTGAGAAAGAAGCCTTTTGAAAACATTGTGGGAAAAGGAGAAAATGCTGGTAACCAGCATTTTCTCCTTTTCCCACAATGTCTTCTACCTTTCCTGAAACAACTTTCAATTTTTGAGTAATTTGATTTGCCATTTGCAGTAGCTTTCAATTTGGACCAGTCTAAAATTTTGTTGTTTGGTAAAGAGTTAACTCTTTACCACACAACAAATTATAGACAGGTCCAAATTCAAACCAGCTGCAGATGATAAAATAAATGTTACTGAAAAATTGAAATTTGTTTTGGAAAGGGTAGAAAACTTTGTGGGAAAAGGAGAAAATGCTGGTTACCAGCATTTTCTCCATTTCCCTCGATGTTTTCAAAAGGCTTCTTTCTCAGGGTCATTAAAAGTCGTGATTGTGTGCTAAAGGGTTAAGAATTGTCGTAACTTATATCAAACTTATATCAAACTTACTTGTGATTTCAGGTCAGCATATATACCTGTCTGAAAAGATTGATGGTCAGTTAGTCATCCGTCCCTACACCCCTGTCAGTAGTGACGATGACCATGGATACATGGATTTGGTCATCAAGGTATTGATCCTTTGCCAAACAAGCCAAGCCAATGTTTATTCTAGGATTTGAAAAAAGTGGGGGATCTGCCCCCATGCTTTGAAAAAATGTCGGGGATTTTCAAAAAATGTGGGGGATTATAAGGTAATGAAATAAATGAATAAATAAATAAATGATTTCACTGCTTCACATCCCTGCTTGTCCAAGAAATCCAATAAAGAAGCATATTTTACTGTAGCGATGTTTTCTTTGGCAAGTCAATACACAGTTTCGATTGCACTAACAATGGCCTATTCCTTTTTGAAAATTGTTTTTTCAACTGACTTTTTTGAAGGCTTTGCTCGATGACTGAGCAAGTAAGGCAGTCTTATGGTCTTCACTGTCAGCGTGCCTTGATGTCGACGTATGAAAATTGGTGTTGCCAGTGGTGAAAGTATTCTTTATACCATGCTTTAAACAATACGAGCATATCGTAGCTCCTTTGTCATTTTTTTGTAACCACGGCCAATCTTTCAGCTACGATTGCTGGAAAACGTCTTGTTTACTGACTGACAAAGGCCCGGCAATGGCCTCGCCTGACCCGACAGAATCATCTCTGACTAATAACGCTTCTTCAGCTTCTTCATCTTCTTCATCTGCTGTCTGGGACGTTGATGAGGCAGACGATGTAAAAAAATCACTAATTTTACGTTTCGACTTTGATAAAATAAAGACAAGTCCAGTAAAACAAGATTTCAGACGACAGAAATGTTGATGTCATACCGTTACTAAGAGCAACAGAAAAAGGCGTGTTTATTTTACGGCTTCGATGGGACATTAACAAATCAGTCACGTTGTCGAACAGAACTATGTAAATCCACAAACATTTTTGGTACCAAAGTTAAAATGATAATGGTTGGTAGATTAACCATCTATTTCAAACAAAAAAAAGTATTTCTTCTAAATGATTTTCGGTTCGACATCAAAAGTTTTGGCTGCGTGATTTAAGGTTGTTCAGAGACCGCAGTTTAAACATATAATTTGACTGGTTCTTTAAAAGCAGAACACTAGAAAGTTCTCTTTCCAGTAATGTGTTTTGTTTTTATTTGGAGACCCTAAACTTCCGAGAGTATGAAAAATTAGACTATTTTGAATAATACAGCAACGTGATTTAAAGTGGGGGATTTGTCCCGCAAGGCGTCAGAAAGTTAGGGGGATTTTTTACGAAAGTGGGGGATTCCAGCAATCCCGCGGTCTAGAATAAACACTGCAAGCCCCCGTAGGTCAGTCAGTAGCGTACAGGACTTGAGAACAGGAGGTCGCTGGTTCTATCCCCGGCTTGGCCAATTTCTTTCTGAGGATTGATGATAGTCATCGTGACAGGATTCATTCCACTCTCACTGCTGACCATTGTTTCGACGATGTTATGTGGGAAAGCAGCCAGTGGCTTGGAAAGAATATTGTGCGGAGTACTTGTAAAAGAAACTCCAGGAAGGCATGGATAGGTGCATTGGCCACCGTGACATAACTGGAATAATGTTGAAAACGGTGTTAAACATCATACAGTCAATCAATCAGTTTGCCAAATAATCGAATTTTTTAACCCTTAACCATGTAATCCAGAGTTGCAATGAACCTAAGAGAAAGCAATTGAAAAAATTCTGGGAAAAGGACAAAATGCTTGTAAGCAGCATTTTTTCCTTTTCCCACAATGTTTTCTACCTTTTTCAAAGACAATTTCATCATTTGAACCGCGTTTTATTGTTGCCTGTAAATGCTTTGTATTTGGACAAGTCCATAGTTTTGTCATATGGTATAGAGATAACAACCATGATGTGAATATTGTTAGAAAAGGAGACAATGCTGTTTACCCTTTACCATACGATTCCAAATTTTAACGACCTTGGGAAAAAAGCCATTTGAAACTATTTTGGTAAAAGGAGAAAATGCTGATAACCAGCATTTTCTCCCATTCCCGCCATGTTTTCTACCCTTTCCAAGACAAAAACCATCATTTGAGCCACATCTAGTTTATTGTCTGCAAATCCTTTGTCAATGTCCAAAACTTTGTTGGTTGGTTAAGGGTTAAACAGTCCCACAGTGTTTTTAGGCCATTCAACAACAAATCCCATTGTTGGAGCCTCTTTTATCCCTTTACCAGACGACAAAATTTCAACCTTGTCTAAATTGAAAGCATTTGCAGACGGCAATTTCAGTGTGGCTCAAATGGTGCAACTTTTGTTGATAGGGTTGAAAACATTGTGGGAAAAGGAGAAAATGCTGGTTACCAGCATTTTCTCCTTTTCCCACAATGTTTTCAAAAGGCATCTTTCCCAGGGGCGTCAAAAGGCGTCATTGTACGGTAAAGGGTTAATGTGTCGTCTGCAAATGCTTTCAATGTGATTGATTCAGATTTTTTTTTTTTCATTCAGTAAAGAGTTAGCTCCATTGGCTCCTCAACTCTTTACCAAACGACAAAATTGTAGACTAATCCAAATTGAAAGCATTTGCAGACGACAAATTAAGTATTGTTAAAATGATGATTTCTCTCTTTGATAAGAGTAGAAAACATTGTGGGAAAAGGAGAAAATGCTGGTTACCAGCATTTTCTCCTTTTCCCACAATGTTTTCAAAAGCCTTCTTCCTAAGAGTCATTAAATGTAAGGATTGCGTGGTAAAGGGTTAACCAACTTTACAGTAGACTGCTTTGTAAAATATACTTGACATTAAATTTTTATGAAAGTTTGATACATGAGCCCATGTATAAAAATTGCAACAATAGGGAAGAAAAGAGTCACCCACAGAATGTAATCAATCTAGCTATCACTGTTCTTCCAATTGATGAAACTTTGTTAACCCTTTACCAAAAAATCTGGGGTTTTAACGACCCTAAGGAAAGAAAGCCTGTGAAAGCATTGTGGGAAAAGGAGAAATTTTAGACTAGTCTAAAACTTTGTTGTTTGGTAAAGAGTTTACTATCCTGGAAGAAGGCACTGAAATATTGTTGAGTTTTCTCCTTTTTCCACATTGTTTTCTATCCTTTTAGAGAAGAGTCCTGTTGAGTTTTCTCCTTTTTCCACATTGTTTTCTATCCTTTTAGAGAAGAGTCTCGTTATTTGAGTAATATTTCATACCGGTATTATTGTCGTCTATGAATGTTTCAACTTGAACAAATCTAAAATTTTGTCATGTGATAAAAGTTAGTCCTTTACAAAATTGACTGAATGAAAAAGCTCAAACACAGCTGTCTTTATACTTCAAAACACTGGCTGATAAGCTACTCGTAGATGGTCGGTTATTTATCTGTCTGCATGCCCTCGTAAATAGAATTCTCTTTCTACAAAAAATATGGGTCCTGTGTCCCTCAGTGTTGAGAGTGTAGGTACAAAATTTGGAGGCCAAAGGTTTGATCCTCACTAAATGGGCTTTGTGTGTGGTTAGATTCACGGAGTGTCCTTTGGAAGGACACTTCAGAGCCTTAGCATGATACTGGAGAAACCCAGAACACATTGTACATAAATAAGTGAGCTATTGTAAGGAATATAATGCTGGTACTGTTACTGAAGTAATGTCAATAGCCATGTAGAACACCTTCCAATCAATCAAGCAACTAAAAAAATACAGAGATGATGATCTAAGTGTAATTGGTCTTACCTTTTTCTGTTTTAGGTTTATTTCAAGAACGTGCATCCAAAGTTCCCCGAGGGAGGTAAAATGTCCCAGTACCTGGAGAACATGGAAATTGGAGATTACATAAATGTAAGAGGACCAAATGGTCTTCTGGTCTATGAAGGAAAAGGTACAGGTTTCCTAAACATTTTGCAAACGAAAAACTTTTCTATATTCAAGATTATATTAACCCTTTCCCAAACAAGCCCTGGTTTTCACGTGTCTGCAGTACAAGTCTTTTGAAAACACTGTGGGAAAAGGAGAAATTGCTCGTAACGAGCAATTTCTCCTTTTCCCACAGTGTTTTCTACCCTTTTTGAGAACTTTCTGCCATTTTCATCAAATTTAAAATTGTTGTCTGCAAACTCTTTCAATTTGGACCAGTCCAAAATTTGTCGTTTGGGAAAGGGTTAAGAACATAATTGAGAATGTTTGGAGAATATTGGCAAGAATGCTCAGTGTTAACTCTTTACCAAACGACAAAATTTTAGCCTGGTCCAAATCAAAAGCACTTGCAGATGACAAATCAAAGATGGCTCAAATGGCGGAATTTGTCCTTGATAGAGCAGAAAACATTGTGGGAAAAGGAGAAAATGCTGGTTACCAGCATTTTCTCCTTTTCCCACAATGTTTTCAAATGGCATCCTTTCCAGAGTCATTAAAACCCGGGATTGTTTGGTAAACGGGTAATTCTTTAGAAAGCATTCCTGTGTTATATAACCCTGGGGAAGAAGGCGTTTGAAGACGTTTTGGTAAAAGGAGAAAATGCTGGTTAGCAGCATTCTATCCTTTTCTCACAGTGTTTTCTACCCTTTTTTTATACAAATCTGATCATTTGTGTCCCATTTAATTGTCCTTTTGCGGACTGTGTAGATTAAGATCAGACTGCAGTCTGATCTTGGATCTACACTGTCCGACAACAAGCAATTTTTTCTTCAAAAAAATTAATTTTAAAATAGCAAAGTTTGGGTTTTTACTGTTGACTTAAAAGTTTCATTTAACCCTTTCTCAAACGACAAATTCTAGACCCTACCAAACTGAAGGAGTTTGCAGACGACAATTTCAAATTTGATGAAAATGGCGGAAAGTTCTCCAAAAGGGAAGAAAACACTGTGGGAAAAGCAGAAATTGCTCGTAACGAGCAATTTCTGCTTTTCCCACAGTGTTTTCAAAAGACTTGTACTGCAGACACAAGAAAACCAGGGCTTGTTTGGGAAAGGGTTAACTTAATTAGCAATTTAAGGATTAACTCTTTGTGGGAAAAAGGAGAAAAGGCTGATAAGTAGAGTTTGCTCTTATACCCATAGTATTTTCTACTCTTAGCAAGTCATCTATAAAATTAATGTAAATTATGGACAGAGCTAAAAGGTTTGTTGTCTGATAATTTCTTTCTTTGGTAGGTGCCGAGGCTCCGTAGCTCAGTTGGTAGCGTACAGGACTTGAGAACAGGAGGTTGCTGGTTTGATCCCTGGCTCGGCCAATTTCTTTCCGAGGATTGATGATAGTCATTGCCACAGGATTCATTCCTCTCTCACCGCAGACCATTGTTTCGACGATGGTTATGTGGGAAAGCAGCCAGTGGCTTGGAAAGAATATTGTGCGTAGTACTGGTAAAAGAATTTCCAGAAAAGCATGGATAGGTGCACTGGCCGCTGCGATATAACTGAAATAATGTTGAAAACGGCGTTAAACACCATACAATCAATCAATCTTTGATAGGTCCTTTTTATTCCATACACAGGTTTTTATGCATTTGCAGGTGTCAGCTTTTGGATTGCATCGTGATAAATGGCAACATTGAATTATTGCTATTTCTTCATGATCAGATAGTTATCTTCAAGCCTGTCCAGTATTCTTTCAGTTTGGACAAGTTTAAAATGTTGTCATTTGGAAAGGGGTTAACATAATATTCAGGGCTGATAATAATCGGGTATGTGAGTTCTAGTCATGGCTCAGCCAAAAAGTATGTTTAAGAATTGACTCTTAACCCTTTCCCAAACAAGCCTTGGTTTTCACCTGTCTACAGTACAAGTCTTTTGAAAACACTGTGGGAAAAGGAGAAATTGCTCGTAACGAGCAATTTCTCCTTTTCCCACAGTGTTTTCTACCCTTTTTGAGACCTTTCTTCCATTTGCATAAAATTTAAAATTGTCGTCTGCAAACTCTTTCAATTTGGACCAGTCCAAAATTTGTCGTTTGGGAAAGGGTTAAGAATTGACTCTTAACCAGATGCTATAATCTTAGGCATGTCCAAATTGAAAGCATTTGCACTTTACAAAATGTGGCCCAAATGACAGTATTTCCCTTTGAAAGAGTACAAAACAATGAGGGAAAAGGAGAAAATGCTGGTTACCAGCATTTTCTCCTTTCCCGTCATTGTTTTCAAAAGCCTTTCTTTCTCAAGGCAATTAAAAGATGGGATTGCTTGGCAAAGGGTTTATGGAACTTAATATGACAGGAGTCATGTCTTTCTCTCACTGAAGATAGTTTTGACTCTCTTTTCGTTGGAAAGCTGTCAGTTGCGAAGTAAAAATGTCGCACAAGTACCAGTTAATAACCACCAGAAATACTGGGATAGGTGCACTGACGACCATGACATCACTAAAATACTTTTGAACACAGTGTTTCACATAAAACAAACAAAAAGAACAGTTTGTTTGGCTCACTGATTATTTATATTGCCTTCTGATCTCTTGTTTTGTTTTCGATAGTTTGTTCAGTGATAACTTAGCAAGAGATAAAGCCATCTTTAAACTATTTAGTTGATTTCAAAGGTTTGGATTTGTTAAAAGTATAAGCATTTACAGAAAATGAAGGTGGCTCAAATGATAGAATTTTTCTTTGAGATGATGGAGAAAATTAGTGGAAAAGAGCAAAAGTACTTCTTTAGAAACTTATGCAAGTTCTGGTGAAACCCAGCAAATACATGAAAATGTGAGCTTTTGCCATGATATAATTGAAATAATCATGTTGAATGCGGCGTAAAACACGATCAACCAGTTGATTGTAAAAGCATTCTTACGTTGGTCATAAAATACATGATCATTTTGTTATCATTTATTGTTAATCTTTATTTCAGGGACATTTAAAATTCGTGCAGACAAAAAGTCGGAGCCGGAGACTGTTGTCGCCAAGAGGGTTGGAATGATCGCTGGAGGTACGGGAATAACACCCATGTTACAGCTTGTGCGTCAAGTCCTCAAGGATTCCGATGATAAAACAGAACTTAGTCTTCTGTTTGCTAATCAGGTATTGTTGTAGTCAACCCCTGTATATTTCCTAGTTATCCATTTTCAAGGGTATTAACCCATCACCACCCAAATTTTAACAATCCTGAAGAAGAAGCCTTTCGAAAACATAATGGGAAAAGGAGAAAATGCTGGTAACCAGCATTTTCTCCTTTTCCCAAAATGTTTTCTACTCTATCACAGAGACAGATTCAATGGTTTGGGCCACATTTGAATTGTCGTCTGCAAATGTTTTCAGTTTTGGACAAGTCTACATTTTTATTGTGTGGTAAAGAGTGAAATTCTTTTATTTGTAGAGCAAGGGGTTAGTTAGGATATAGGTTGCAGGTAAAGTTGTTGAAGGGCTTAGTCACATATAACCTGCATGACTGTTGTTTGATCCAAGCTAGAGTTTGTAATGGTGACGATGTCATCAGGCAAGGCATTTTTCCCTAGCCCTGCTGGAGGGAAAAAAAAAAAAAAAATCACATGAGCAGCAATCTGGCAAAAGGGGGTTAAATGCATCTCTCTGATGCATTATACCAAGCAAGTCATCGTAATTATGGATCTGTACAGTCCATTTTGTCTAACAGCTGACTGAATCATGAGGTAGACTAGTCAATTAACCCTTTACCAGACGACAAAATTTTAGCCTTGTCCAAATTGAAAGCATTTGCAGACAACAATTTCTATGTGGCTCATATGGTGCAATTTTTCTTTGATAGGGTAGAAAACATTGTGGGAAAAGGAGAAAATGCTGGTTACCAGCATTTTCTCCTTTTCCCACAATTTTTTCAAAAGGCCTCTTTCTCAGGGTCGTTAAAACTCGGGATTGTGTGGTAAAGGGTTAACCCTTTACCGCACAATGCCGCCTTTTGACGCCCCTTGGAAAGATTTACCGGAAGCTGGAGGTCTATCCAGGGTGTACCACACTTTAACCCTTTACCACACAATCCCGAGTTTAACGACCCTGAGAAAGAGGCCTTTTGAAAAAATTGTGGGAAAAGGAGTAAATGCTGGTAACCAGCATTTTCTCCTTTTCCCACAATGTTTTCTACCCTTCCCAACACAAATTTCACTTTTTCAATCACATTTATGTTGTCATCTGCAAATGCTTCCAATTTGGACTTGTCTAAAATTTTGTTTGGTAAAGAGTTCACATGCAGAAAATTGACCAATAACTAACAGTTTTGATTCGGGTCAGCCTGCACCAACTGCACAGGCTGACCTCGGACAATACTTTTTGCAGGTGCATTTACCCTTTAGCACACCATCCCGTGTTTTAATGACCCTGAGAGAAAAAGGCTTTTGAAAAAAATGTTGGAAAAGGAGAAAATGCTGGTAACCAGGATTTTTCTTCATTTCCCATATTTTCAACCCTTTAAATGACGACTTCCACTACTTGAGTCACATTTAATTTTTCATCTGTAAATGCTTTGAAATTTGACAAGTCTAGATATTTGTCACGGGGTTGAGGATTAAAACCCCTTTTCAGAGAGTATGACTCAATTAATGTAGGAGGTGATGACTCATGGCTCAGTATTTGTCACCTGTGTGTTCTCAGTGTAAACTTTGCTATGTATAGGTCCTTGGACCTGCTACTTTTAGATTGGCCCTGGAGCATAGCTAAAATGTACTGTCACTCAAAGACGACAGAAGTACTGTTAATATGTATAAGCAAGACTCATGAAGCAAACAAATTTGCATACCAACCTGTAATTACATGTATACTCTTCTATTTCAGACAGAGAATGACATTCTCTTGAGACCCGAACTGGAAGACATTCTTGCTGAACATAAACAGAGATTTAAACTGTGGTACACCCTGGATAGACCTCCAGCTTCCGGTAAATTTATAGGATCTTCCAACCGTTTTTGACAGTTATTTATCAAAGCACCAGATAAGAAGGAGCAATGGTATTCTAAATCCATTATTTCTCTTCCAAACCCTATGTTGTGGGTACTCATTAGAATCATCTCAGTGAGACGATTCTAATGAGTACCCATAATAAAGGGTTGAGTGGAGAATAATTAATATTTTCAATTTTGAAATCAAAATCACTCCCTCCATCTGGAGCTCTGATTTATGCATTTGTTATGTGTAAATTTCAAGACTTGCATCTAATTGGATGCAATGTTTCATCACAGTCTATCAGTCAGGCACATGACATGTATTGCAATTCAGATTCAGAAAAGAATTCGGAACTGTTGGTAAAATCAGTGACTGGAAGAATGTTACTGGCAGTCTATAAAAGAATGTGATTGTGATAAGTAATGGTGAAATCACTTCTCTCCTGTTGTACAGATTAGCGAAATTGTTTCCTTACGTGACATATTTATGCAGTCTTAAATCTTTACCACACAATCATGGGTCTTAACGACCCTGAAGAAGAAAACTTTTGAAAACATTGTGGGAAAAGGAGAAAATGCTGTTAATCAGCATTTTCTCCTTTTCCCACAATTTTTTCTAACCTTCCCAAAACAAATTTCAACCTTTGGGTCACATTTATTTTGTCTTCTGCAAATGCTTTCAACTTGGACAAGTCTAAAATTTTATCGTTTGGTAAAGAGTTAACCCTTTCCCAAACGACAAATTTTGGACTGGCCCAAATTGAAAGAGTTTGCAGATGACAATTTTAAATTTGATGAAAATGACAGAAAGGTCTCAAAAAGGGTAGAAAACACTGTAGGAAAAGGAGAAATTGCTCGTTACGAGCAATTTCTCTTTTTCCCACAGTGTTTTCAAAAGACTTGTACTGCAGACACGTTTGGGAAAGGATTAAACAAATGTAATTGAACAATTTACTCTGACAAAAGAGAAATGCAGTTCTCTAATAGCTTGTAACAACATGAGAAATCTTTTTTTTTATTTCAGGATGGGAGTACAGCACTGGATTTGTAAACGATCAAATGATCAAAGATCACCTGCCCGGCCCAGAGGAAGGCACCCTGATCTTGATGTGTGGACCTCCACCCATGATCAACTTTGCTTGTCAACCTAACCTAGAGAAGCTCGGATATTCACAGAATATGCGCTTTGCTTATTAGTCAATAATTTACCAGATGACTTTAGGAAAGAGAGCTTTTGTCCCTTAGGTTGTTAAGCACAACTTGAGGACCTTTTGTGGACAGTGTAGATCAAGATCAGACTGCACTGTCCGACAACAAGCTATTTTTTCCCCCAAAAAATAATTTGGAAATGGCAATGCTTGGGTTTTTACTTTCAGCTTAAAAGTTTCATTTACCTTATTTGGCAGAGTAAGGGTTAAAACATTGTGGGAAAAAGAAGAAAATGTTGAAAATCAAGGTTTGCTCTTTTACCCCTAGTGTCTTCTACTCTTTCAAAGACAATATCTATAATTTGTGCTACAATTAGCAAGTCATCTGTAAAATTAATGTTAATATGGACAGAGCTAAAACAAATTTCAATTTTTGAGTCACATTTATTTTGTCATCTGCAAAAGCTTTCAATTTGGACTGGTCACTATACAGGCTAGTTTCAGGTGTAACTCCACCTTGTACTTATGGCGAAAAGTAGAAATAATAGAAGGAAAGGAAAATGTTAATTAAATCAATACAGTCAACATTGTGGGAGAAGGAGTAATTACTAATAAGAAGCAAGTGCTCCTTTTCCCACAATATTTCCTACCGCAGAGTTGTAAAAAGCTGTCTTTTTATTGAAATGGGTTGAGTGGGCTCTTATTGAATTTGTAAATGGTTTTCTGAAATTCAGAGGAGAACGTTAAAATGGTGAATGTAAAATAACAGCTTTTTCTTAAGTTATTCATATCATTATTTATCTTTCAATCACTGTGGGTAGTTGCACTGTTGTCATTTTTAGTTTGGCTGTTTTTGAAGGAAACATAAAGTTATAGTAATCATCCTAGTGTCTGAGTCATCGTGCAAAAACTTTCAAATATTATAATATCTCTGTTATTACTGGAGATATTTACTTCAAACTCAGACTTGTTCACTATCAAAAGGGACATACAACAGGGACAGATAACTATCAAAGTATTTTTGACACAGCTATGCCCCTTTTTATGCCCCCGCCATGAAATGGGGGGGGGGGGCATATAGAGTTACCTGTGTCCATCTCTGTGTGTGTGTGTTAGTGTGTGGGTGCGTGTGTGTGCGCGTGTGTATGTGCGTGCGTTAGTGTGTGTGTCCCATTCTTGTCCGGAGCATAACTTCTACACTTATCAATGGATTTCAAGATAATTTTGCACAATTGTTCTCCTTAACAAGTACTAGTGTCATGCGAAAATTTTGTTTCGATACGCCCAAGGTCAAGGTCACAGTTGAAGGTCAAATGTTTAAATTGACCTTGTCCTGAGCATAACTTCTACATTTATCAATGGATTTCAAAAAAACTTGGCAAACTTGTTCTCCATTTTGAGGACTAGTGTCATGCAAGAATTTTCTTCTGATGGGTTCAAGGTCAAGATCATTTAGCGGGGGCATCAGTGTCTCTGACACACCTATTTCTAGTTTTGACTTAAAATTTTCACTGAAAATCAAGCAACTGCAGCCTAGCGTTTGCACCTGAGTGGGGTGCTTTTTTTTTTTTTTAAAGTGTTCCCCCCCCCCCCCCCCCCCAAAAAAAAAAAAAAAACAAAAAAAAAAAAAAACTGAGAAACGGCCGATGGCTTTTAGGTTGTCTTTGACCAGGTAAATTCACAAAGCAAAATATACTTGCCCCAGCAAAGGTGTTAGGTCGAAACTGAACAACTTCAACTATTCTTGCTGATGAACGTTACAAAATGGAAATGTGAAGTTTAAATTTCATTATAAAACGGTGTATTGGTGCTGTTTTTCTAAAGACACCTCTTTGATCATGTGTTGAAAATTGAGTTGCTTTTTACTAATGGATCATATTGACTTAGACATTTGCTTTCTGTACAAATAGTACAGGTGTAGATATACATGTAAGCCATGCTGTGACAAAAGGGGGCTTAATGCATCTCCGTGATGCATTGTACCAAGCAGGTCATCACATGGCTGTGAATCCGTAAAATTAATTTCGTGTAACAGCTGACTAAATCATGAGGTACATACAGAAAATTGACCAATAGCGAAAAATTTTGGCCCAGGTCAGCCTGCACGGATTGTGCAGGCTGACCTGGGCCGATACTTTTTTGCAGATGTATTTAGCCCCCTTTTCACAGAGCATGGCTCATGCAGATTGCATCATGTGATGTTTCTACTTGAGACATAATTGAAGAAACAATAAAAATGTAAGCAGATGTTATAATGAAAATTGGAATTTTTCTTGTTTTTAAGTAATAAAAGGGAAGTGAACTTAATTATGTTGGCAAGACATGATAAAACAGGTGTATGAAAGCAAAGCAGAGGCTTATTAACTCTCTACCACACAGTCCCTAGTTTTAACGACCCTGAAAGAGGGGGGTTTTGAAATCATTGTGGGAAAAGGAGAAAATGCTGGTTACCAGCATTTTCTCCTTTTCCCACAATGTTTTCCAACTTATCCAACACAGAAATCACCATTTAAGCTAACTTAATTTGTCGTCTGCAAATACTTTCAATTTGGTCCAATCGAAAACTTTGCCGTCTGGTAAAGAGTTAATACACTTATAATACAGTGATAAACCTATCATGATCAGTGTTATACAATTAGCATATTACATTCATGTACTGTACTTCCCGCCCCCCAAAAAAACATCCGGTAGCCATCTTGATAAGAAAATACGCTTTCCATAAATAAAGAAAAAAAAACGTTCAATAGAAGGGCATCAACGATAGATCAAGAGATACCAATTAACAACGAAAACTTTGTTAAGTATACCCTCGCCCGTCGATCGGTTATTGGTTTTTTATCATCGCGTCTTTCACTTTTCTCACAGCATCAACAGTGTTGGCTACCCCACCTCCTTAGCATCATTATTATTTGAACACTTCGTTCCTTACTTTGTTCGTACTTTGTGGTTTTGAGTGTACTTCCCTCTTGTGCCATCGCACATTACTATATTATCCCTTTGTTGTTCATCTTTTACTTCCCTATCCCTTACCCAATAGTATATCTTATGATATAATTTTTTGATTATTTAGTGTTCATTTACTTTATTTACTCCACCCACCCTTTAGGTCTACACTGAAGGTCAAGCATTTTTGCGGCGGCCCAGTGTCAATATACTACAAAAAATTATAGCCATACAATAGCCTTACAAACTATATATATATGTATTTATTTATACATTTATTTACATATCTGTAGAGCCATGTCGGCTAACCTTAAATTTTATGGTGAACCCATCAATCCCGGTCAGGCCCACCTGCTTTCCAATAACACTTGGGCTTTTAAAGCTTTTATCAGACCCCTTGGGAGAGGGGATGACTTTAAGAAGACATCTCCTCTGACCCTCTCCCGTGCCATTAGCAGGGACCTGGCCGGGATTGCCAGGAAAATTGTAATCCTAAAGGATGGTGGATTGTTGCTGGAGGTGTGCTCGGCTCAAATGCTGAGCAAGTTATTAAATATTGCCCCCCTTGTCGTCTGCGGGATACGCTGTTTTGCATACACCCCCGACGACATGGTTACGGTTAGGGGGGTGATACATAATATTCCTCTGGACTATAGTCCAGAGGAATTAGTCCAAACTCTGGAGGCTAAGGTTAACTCCGAAAATATCTTTATTATGAAAGCCTCCAGAATTCAAAATAGATTTGGGGCACCAACGGCGGTTGTTGCCCTGACATTCTTTGGAAAGGTTTTGCCAGGGTGTGTCAGGGTAGCAAAGTCTGATCTTTTCATTCCTGTTTTTTCATACATTACCCCGCCGCTTAGGTGCTTCAAGTGTCAAAATTATGGGCACACCTCCGGTAAATGTCCGAATAACACAGTCTGTGCCCGATGTGCTGGTTCACATAATAGCAGACTATGCAAGTCAAGTGTAGTCTGCTGTACCAACTGCCAGGGCAGTCACACGGCGCGCTCGAGTCGGTGTCCGGTATATTTGTGGGCGTCCAAAGTACAAGAGTACAAGGACGCTCACGGTTGCTCTTGGGCCCGGGCCGAGACGGCCTGTGACCCATGTCCCTCTATTGGTGCTGTTCTCTGCCCCCAGCGAAATTCGGCAAACCCACTCCCCTCCCCTTCTTCTAAAGGACCCCGATTTACCTTTAAGGTAAACCAAACAGAACAGATCAGGACCCTTCAATACACAAACAAAAAACAAATTATTGACATAGCCCACACCCGTCTTGACAGACAAAAAGTTATGGCCCAGGAAGATTCCCCAAATAATAAAAAGCAGACATCGGTGGACAAAACTGAAACTCCCCCCATTTCTCCCATAAAAGAATTAAAGACAACCACCGATGTCACCTCAGTGTCGGAATCTTCCCTAAACTCAACATCACCACATACCCCTACCTATATCGGTCCACATAATGGAGGCAGGAACAGCACTCCTGATAAAAAGAGGGGTGAACCCTCTCTCACCGATGTGACCTCTACGGACTCTTCGTTGGGGGAGGTTTCAACCCCCCCTCCCCCCAGGCAAAAAGAACAATCCGAGAAGCGAGACGCGTCCACCCAAGTGGAATCCATAAAAAAGATTGACAGATCCGTATCAACGGATTCTGTATTAGACACCAATTTTTTACAAAAATTCAATTTAGATCATCTTTTGGCAAAAATGAGAAATCTAGTCATGGATCCCACTATAAAAAGCGGAAATTACAACCAAAATTACTTAAGAAACAAATTTTTATCATCCTTCATTTCATCATTTCAAAAAGATCCTGCTCAAATCAAATCAGAGGATGATAAAGAGGGTGGACGAGTCCCTGACTCGGAAAAACCAGCACGTCGGTCCACTCCGAAAAAAATGTCGAGGCCAATTAAACCATCCAGCCTCCCTAAACCTACGGGTTCCAGACTGAAGTGCCTGAATTCTCCCCTAAAAACGGTGGTTGGATCTAGGCGCTTCAGTCTAGGTTCTCCCCACTTACTCCGCGGGGCCAAAAAACAGATTTTTAAACCATAATAATTTCGCCATGGCCAATTACCTTCAAATTTTAAGTTTAAATGCGTGTGGACTCTCCGCCTACACTACAACAGAACTTAAGAGATTCCTTGTTAATAACAGTATCGACATCATTTGTATCCAGGAAACCAAATTTAACGAAAGAACAACTCGCAATATTCCTGGATACACTTTGGAGAATAAAATTTTCAAAAACAACAACAACAATTTTTGCGGTGGTTTAGCCACCTTTTTTAAACATGGTGTCCAATTTAAAAATCTTAATGTAAACAATGCTAGGGATCAAAATGGGGAGACCAAGATTGAGACCCAAGCTTTTGAAATTTACTCCTCAGATACCCCTTACATTTTGGCAAATATCTATTCAAGGGGGTGTGACCTTGAATCTCTAAATAATCTAAGTTCACTCATTTCGGCTTCGAGTGAACTTAAAGAACTCGTGATCACTGGTGACTTTAATTCACACCATCCCTTATGGGGCGCCCAGAGGTCAGACTCCCATGGAAGAGCAGTCTTTGAGTGGGTCGAACAAAAAGATTTGGTACTGCTTAACGATGGGAGCCCCACCAGGTTAGATCCTGCTAGGGGCATTTTTTCATGCCTTGATCTAACATTCACGAGTACAAAAATAGCAAATAAGACCTTTTGGCAAGTAATCAACGATAGTTGGAACTCGGACCATTTCCCAATCCTCATATCCATCCTAAAATCTAATTCAAATTCACTTGAAAATAATTCCGAAGAAAAATATATATATGAAAAAGCGGATTGGGAGTCTTTTAAAAATCTGTGTGAGGGTATCTCCCTGGCAGATGTTTACTCAGATGATATTGAGGAATTTCAGCAAAATATTACTTCTACGTTTTTGTCCATGGCGAAACGCTCGATTCCGGTCAAAAATAAAAATAAGAATCTTACCCCAAAAAAGATGGTCCCCTGGTGGAACGATTCCTGCGAAAGTGCAGTCAAGGAGAGAAAGAAGGCCCTCAATAATCTAAAAAGAAACCCTTGTGAAGTCAACCGGGTCATTTATCAAGACAAAGTTTTTTTGGCAAAGTCAATTATAATAGAATCTAAAAAACAAAATTGGCAAGAATTCTGCGAATCCTGTGTTCATGACCCGAAAAATTCAAAAGATTTTTGGCAAAAAGTTCGCAGAATTAAAGGAAATTCTTACGCCCCTGTCCCTGTCCTTACTTCAAATGGTCAAAATTCGATTAGTCCCTTGGACAAGGCAAATATGCTTGTCCGGCATTATTCAAAGGTCTCAAGCGAAACTAATGTAGAGCCGGAGGTTTTGGCCTTTCAACAAAAATTTGAAGCCGACCATTTTGAAGAAATAAACTCTCCAGGTGAAACATCAAATTCTGATCCCATGAACTTAGACTTCACACTTAATGAATTAAAAGACTGCATCAATAACAGGAAAAATTCTGCCTCGGGACTTGACAAAATTTCTTATCAAATGTTCAAGAACATGTCCGACTCCACTCTAAACATTTGGCTCTTCTTTTTTAACAAAATTTGGAAAGAGGGCAGCTATCCTCGGGACTGGAAGCTCGCCTGTGTGATCCCTCTTCAAAAGAAAAATAAGGATCCAGCTGATCCCAAATCTTATAGACCAATAAGCCTTACCTCCCACCCTGGGAAATTGCTAGAGGGGATGGTTAAGGCCCGTTTGGAAAGTTATCTTGAATCTGAAAATATAATAAATCCCTTTCAATCCGGCTTCAGAAAGGGCAGATCGACACTAGATCAGTTGGTCAGATTACAACATGACATCCTCTATGCTAAAAATAGAGGGCGTTCTGTTGTAGCCATATTTCTTGACCTCGAGGCCGCTTTTGATCTTGCATGGCACTCGGGGATTCTTTACAAACTTAAAAAGTGTGGGATTACCGGACGATGCTTTCAATATATTAGGGCCTTTCTGCTTGACAGAAAAATTACTGTTAAGGTGGGGGATACCCTCTCGGAAGCTGAAACGCTGACAAGGGGTACCCCCCAAGGCGCCATTTTATCCCCTCTGCTATTTTCTCTCTTGGTTAACGATCTCCCTGTTGCAACTGAGGGGACAGGGATGGTTATCAGCCAATTCGCCGATGACTCCGGCGGCTGGCTAGTGGGATCCGATGGTCAAACCCTGCAACGTAAGGCACAGGCAGGGCTGGATTCCATTTGGCGCTGGTCCCAAAAATGGGGCTTTAAAATCTCTAAAACAAAAACAGTAGGGATTATTTTCGGAAATAAAAATCTAAAAGAATTGGACGTATATTTAGGCGACACAAAAATTAAATTTGATGAGACAGTAACATTTTTGGGTATGCTTTTGGATCGTAAATTCTCGTTACTGTCTCACATAAAACAGTTAACAGAAAAGTGTCAAAGGGACTTAAACCTTATGAGAATGTTAAGGGGCACCGATTTTGGCTCTGATAAAAACTCGCTCCTTCTTCTCTATAAGTCCCTAATACGTCCAAAGCTAGACTACGGTGCCATAGTCTTTGCTTGTGCTTCAACAACTGCGCTCAAAATGCTTGATAATATCCAGCGAAGGGCCCTGATAATAGCCCTGAGAGCACTGCCCTCCACCCCTTCTGTGTATCTTGAACTGGAAGCCGGTATCGAGCCTTTGACCCTGCGGAGGGAGGCTCAACAAGTTAAATACTGGGCGCGGATTTCTAGCAAGCCTGGCAACCCAGTGAACGCGATCGTTGGGAGGGGGTTCTTTGCCAAGAGCAAATATAAAAACCCAGCTCTTCCATTCGGGGCCACCACAGCCAGTCTGGTGGAAGAACACCTTCCCGGCGTTAGCAGTGCAGCGAACTCTGGATCGCGTTTCGCGGCCCCGTGGCTTCTCGTACCACCAAAAGTAGACATATCCCTCAGCTCGAAATTTACTAAAAGTGATCCTCCTTCTCATATTTTGGTTATCACGGAGGATCATGTAAATTCGAGCTATGCTGAGCACTTAAAAATTTATACTGATGGCAGTAAAAATGAAAATTCAGCAGTTTCTGCAGCAATGGTTATACCAGCCCTCAAGGTTAAAACATCAAAAAGACTCAGCGACAGGTTATCTATTTATGCCGCAGAACTAACTGCTATACAATACGCACTAAACTGGACATTGGTCAATAAACCACACAAAGTTGCTATTCTATCTGATTCTCTTTCGGCTTTACAATCACTTTCTTTAAGGAATAGCAACTCTCGGCCTGATCTGTTAGAAAATATTCTGTCCATTTATGATCAGTGCCACCTGAATAAATCAGAGGTTACCTTTGTGTGGTGTCCAGCACATGTCGGTTTTATGGGGAACGAGATAGCTGACGACGCGGCGAAGCGCGCTCTGGATGGTCCCGTCGGAGATAAAATACCCCTGGCAACCAAAGAGCTTTACTCCATGACTAAAATATCCATTAAAGAAAAATGGTCAAAAGGGCTGGCACAACGACTTAAGGGCCAGCCCTATCATGGTAGTGGAGTGAGTTTCAGACCGCCACACAGTTATTCAACCAACAAAAGGGTGGATAAATGTGTGACGCGTCTGAGACTTGGCTATAATCTATTGCCAGGGAGCCTAGGACACCACATAATTGGGGGTTCGGCCATATGCCCCACCTGTGGTGTCCGTAACTCCACGGAACATTTTCTGCTGGACTGTAGCGTTCACTCGGTTGCGAGACGAAAGTTCTCCAGTGCTCTTTTTCATGAGGACGCAGAGTTTAACATTTTTAATATTCTTTTTCCGTCAAGGGCTCTGCGGTCCTCTACTTTCAAAGCACTGGAGACGTATCTAATTGACTGTCAAATGACTGACAAAATTTGAACACAGTCACTCAAAATAATAACACGCCTTGGTCTATATTTAAACAAAACAGTTCCCTTAATGGGATAAAACTAAATTTTTTACTTATGCACTTATTTACTATACCAACTTCTATATCTTTTTATGAATCTGGTATTATTATTAATATTATCTTTTTGACAACTGACTCAATCATGAAGTAGGGCGGTCCTTGGACATAAAAACAAAAAACATTAACAAGTAGCGAAGGGTCTCGGACCGAGTCGGGTTGCTCATACCGCGCTGTCCGACTCGGATCGTTATTTTTCGCAGCTGCATCAGCTTTTTTTTTTTTTTTTTTTTTTCCACAGCTTTGGCTGTGTTCGTCCAGGGACGCGCTGCTTCATTTACATTTTCAAATAAACCATAATTATTTTTTGTTGTTCTGGCCCATTTTACGTTTTGTTGGGTCCAGATATATGAGTCAGTTATATCCACTATAATTTTGTGGTGCATATTTCAAAGCAGGCCAAGGCGTGTCCTTAAATCCGCCCCAGTCTTGAGACTTAAGTATTTTTTATTTTTTTCCCTACTAGAATTGCAAAGAGTTCTCTTGGTTTTTTTTTTTTTTCCTTCTACTAGCTTTGAAGCCGGTACCCTCCTTTTAAACAGCTTTTTAAGATTAGTCCCTATTGAGTAAGTACATTGTACTTAGATTTTCCATATTTAGTATAGGAACTTTTCTTTTTCTTTTTAAAGACTGTTTTACCCCCCATTTACTAAGTATATGGCGGGGTTTACAGGTCACCGAGCCCAGCATGGGTGCTCCCTTTTTTACAAGGGATTTTTAACTTCATCTACTCAACTCATGCGGGTTTGTGTTGGCCAGGTATATTGTCCGTTTTAAAGTTGAATTTAATTTCATTGTTTTATATATATCGCTGCGAGGGGATCGCCAGTCAGTTCGCCCCGGATCTGATCTGGGTCGATATTCGATTTTTTAGACCATTTTTTACTGACACAGGGGCTTTTATTATGCCGAGCTGAGTCCCCTGTAGTCCTGCCCCTATAGGGTTGTATTTTTGGTAACAGTTTAATTTCCCTTTTTAGAGCATTTTTTACCCATTTTGGGACCTGCTGTGGTTAGGGCGGCAGGGAAAGAACTAGCACCCCAGTAGTTTTGGCTTTATGCCCCTACTGAGTGGTGTCGTCCTGATCGCCCTGCACAGCAGGCAGGACTGACGGTCCCCCCTCAGCTCTTATAGTGTAAATTTTTGTTTTGTTCAACTTTTTAGAGAACTCTCTGTAAGTTTTTGGCCTCGACTATATAATTTTTTTTTTTTTTTTGGTAATAAGATATTGGTAATATAAATTAAAGGGACTTAAAAAAAATACATAGTACGAACAGTGCCATTATAGCTATAGTAGAAATAATTAGAATCTACCAACACTGTTGAGTCCTAAGAAATTGCATGTAAAACTATGGATTAGTCTAAATCTTTATAAATTAGACAGGCAACGCTCCACGGCCATGTACATTTTGTATATATTCTTTTTTTACACGTGTTTTTTAATGGTGGTCCTAAAAGGGTCGTTTTCGGCCTACCGGCTTGTATTCTTTTATTAACCCCTTTTTTATTCTATACCTTTTAAACCGTGGAGTGTTGCCGTCTGATTAATAGAAAAACCCAATTGTCTGTAACAAAATAGATAAAAAACCAATAGCTGCTCGCCACATGGCTTTATGCCGCATGGCGAGGGTAAAAAAACCCAACGATGATGATGATTCCCGCCCCCCCCCCCCCCAAAAAAAAAAAAAATGAGAAACGGCAGATGGCTTTTAAAACATCCATGTAAAGTTCGGATAATCTGCATCAGGTACTGAGTTTATTTCTGTAAAATGTATTTGCTGATAAAAATCTGTGATGAAGAACTGAAAATAAAGACAGGCTGGAGACAAGCTTTATCCCTTTACCACATTATACCGAGCTTTAACAGCCCTGACCAAGAAAGCCTCTGCAACCAGTGGAGAAAAAGGAGAAAATGGTGGCAACCTGCATTTTCTCCTTTTCCCACGTTTGCTACTTTTTCACAAAAAAGTTTCATCATTTGAGCTTAATGTTATCTGCTAATACTTTCAATTTGGACGCGACTTAAATTTTGCCATGTGTTTAAGACTTAAAATACTTGGACCCTATCTCAAAGTACATACAGTGGAAAAATTTCCATGTTGTAAAATTATTTATAATTATATTCATGTATTATTGCAAATATATGCATCAATAAAGTGCTGTTTTTTCTAACCTTTTGAGTTTCATTGCTACATTTTACAGACCTTTCTTAGTATATCTAAATGTATTTTATTTAGCCTTTGCTGACTTTCATAATCTGTTCACATAATCAGGATATTAACTGAACAGATCATGGCAAGGTACTGGTGACACATTTAGTACCATAATTTTTAGCTCCACTGGCCGAAGGCCAGCGAGCTATTGTCATGGCGTTTTGTCCGTCGTGCGTCCGTCCGTCCGTTCGTCCGTTCGTCCGTGCGTGCGTCCGTAAACTTTTTCTTTAAAAAACTTCTCCTCAGAAACTATTGACTGGATTTTTACCAAATTTCACAGGAATGTTCCTTTGGTGGTCCTCTTTCAAATTCCTTCAAATAATTGTGTTCCATGAAGAATTCTGGTTGCCATGGCAACCAAAGTAAAAAACCTTTAAAAATCTTCTCCTCCCAAACCGCTATTTGGATAGCATTATTATTTTGCAGAAATGTTCCTTAGATACAGGTTTACAGAATTCCTTTAAAAAAAAATGATCCGTCAAAAAACATGGCTTTTATGGGAGACTCATTTTCCTTTTATGGTATAAAGTAAAATCTTTGAAAAATTTCTTCTCTAAAACTATTCATTGGATTTCATTGTTGTTTTGCAGGTAAGTTCCTATGGTGGTTGTCTGCCAAATTGTTTCTATGGTGGTTGTATACCAAATTCCTTTTAAAAAAATGATACACCTAAAAACACATTTTTTTATAGACAAGGCTTATATTTCAAAAAAATGTTCTTCTCCAAAACTATTTATTGTGTTAGTTTTATCGACTAACAAAGAAAAAGGAATAAAATTGGATTGACTTGACCTAGTCAGGGCTGTCCTATTTAAGCCCACACATTTTCCTTGGTATTAAGATCACAATTTACTCCAATGATATGCTATTAGTTAGTACTAGTAATAAAATATCACTGGCCATAAATAAGATAAAAGCTTGAGCACCTTTCACAACTTGAGCTTTTCAATTTTTCCTTATTACTAAGCCTGAGTAACCATGCCAAGATAAAAAAGAAAAAGTATTTTAATAACAAAACCCCCATATTGTAGGTACTTTATAGTCCTTTTGATATAGAACAAGAGAACCTCTGCACTTTTATTAGTTCTGGTAAAGGTTTGTTGACCTACTAATGAGTAAATGCAGAGTGGACAGAAGGGATGTAAATCCTGGTGACCTGGTACATAGTGGGACAGGGCTTTACATTTGTGATAAGGCATTAATGTTATCCAGTCAAACTGATCCCACAACTTCAGTACACCAGAATTAATCTGTGCCCTGGAGCAGGATATTTGATTTATGTAAATGCATTTGTAGACCATTTTGTGTTGTTTGCCACAGAAGACATTCTAACTGTGACTGTGAAAAGTTGATTATTAGGGATTAGGTGTTCATTGTATGCCAGCATATTTCATTCTATTTGGTGTATTGATGTAAGTTGATCTATATTGCTATAACATTCATTCATTTGCCCTCCTAGCTGTTCTTTTAGATTACCCCTTTACCACACAATCACAACTTTTAAACGACCCTGGGAAAGACATATTTTCTATATTTTGATGTTTCCCCACCCAAAATGGTTTGTGAAAGGACCTGTTGCAGACAACATATCTTTGAATTAGTAAGACATATATAAAAAAGGATAGAAATTATTGTGGGAAACTAAGAAAATGCTGGTTACCATTTTTTTCTTCTTTTCTCACAAGTTTTTTCCATACCTTTTTTCTTCAGTGAGCTAAAATGCAGGATTGAATGGTAATTGTTAAAAACTTCTTTTCGCCATTATAGAAATATCAGGCCTGTGGAGCGATACAGGCGCTCAAGCGCCTCTAGTTTAGTTTTGGTAAAGACCAAAATTGCAATATTTTAGAGCTGTGTTGGTCTGATTTTTTTTTTCCTTCAAATTGTTGGTCAGTGTAGATCAAGAACAGGGTTTAGATTATGTTCAGGCCCCTTTTCACAACCATTTTTAGTTTCATTCTTAGTCTAGATTTAGAAAGTTCACTACTTCTGATTGGCCAAAACAAATGGTCTAGCCAATCAAAAATTGTATTACTTTGGACTTTAGACGGTCCTTTAGAATAAGACTAAGAATGTCCTTAAGAATGGCTGGTTATTATGGACCCAGATCACACTCTACAGTCTTTGAATGTAAAGTAAGGTAATGGCGACTAGAAATAGTTTCGATCAATGACTTGCCAATTTATATTGAAGATTTATGTCATTTATCTGACCTCTAGTTGATACCTCATACAGAAGAAAAACAATGTAGCCCTTTAAAGTTTTGGGCAAAAAATAGTTTTGAATTTTACCATGTATGACTATTACAAGCATGTGATGCCTGAGCAGGGCCATCTTTGGCAGGGACATGATATAAACAACTTCAGTAATTGCAGCTACATGATGCTTTAAACTCTTTACCAAATGACAAAATTTTTGACTGGTCCAAATTGAAAGCATTTACAGACAACAAATGAAATGTGGCTCACATGATGTGACTTGCTTCTGAAAGGTTAGAAAACATTGGGGAGGGGGAAGAGGAGAAAATGCTGTTTACCAGCATTTTCTCCTCTTCCCACAATGTTTTCAAAGGTCTTAATTACCAGGGTTGTTAAAACTCTGGATTGTGTGGTAAAGATATACAAAATAAGGTGGCTCAAGGCCTTTAGCCTGGCACAAAGGTCTTTGAAGTTTTCCCCAAATAGATTGACTCTTTACCACGAAACAAAATTTAGACCGGCCCAAATTGAAAGCAATTGAAAATGAAAAAAGGGGCTCAAATGATGATAATGGTCTTTGACAGGGTTGAAAATATTGTTGGAAAAGGAGAAAATGCTTCTTTTCCCACTATGTTTTCATAGGCCTTCTTCTTCAGGTCATTAACTCTTTACCAAACGACAAAATTTTAGACTTTCCAAAAATTGATAACATTTGCAGACGACGAAATAAATTTGACTCAAAATTCGAAATTTGTTTTTGGAAGGGTAGAAAACATTGTGGGAAAAAGGAGAAAATGCTGGTTACTAGCATTTTCTCCTTTTCCCACAGTGTTTTCAAAAGGGCTTCTTCCCAAAGGTCATTAAAACTCGGGATTGTGTGGTAAAGAGTTAATATTTGGGATTGTATGGTAAAGGGTTAATAGATTATTCACAATAGCCAAAGATTTTACATATCAAGAAATAGGTCAAAGGTCAAGAGAAATAATCGTTTAAGGGAGCACATAGACTTATTCTCAGCATTCCAGCGAATAATGTCATAGTTCTGTTGAACGTGATTGGAAATAACACACTCAGGCAATTCAGTTATTGCTTTAATCAGTAACATGTTCAGCTGAAAAATGAAACCTTCAAATTATATCCAAACAGATATTAACACAAACAAGGTAAAGTTTTGTTCTATTATCTTTTCTAACAATCACTTCATAACAGGCCCGGTATTCACCAACCATTCTTGAGAATATTCTTTGTCCTATTCTAGACTTAGAAAGTAACACAACCTCTGATTGGCTAAACCAGATGGTTTAGCCAATCAGAAGTTGTGTTACTTTCAAATTCTGAAAATCTCAGGGAGTAAGACTAAGAACATTCTTAAGAATGATTGGTGAATACGGGCCCACACGACTCACCACACTCTGACCCTTTACCAGACAACAACATTTTAGACATATCCAAATTGAAACCATTTACAGATTTACAAATTCAGTGTTGCCTGAATGATAGGATTGTCTATGAAAGAATAGAAAATATCGTGGGGAATGGAGAAAGTGCTGGTTACCAGCATTTTCTTGTTTTCCCACAATGTTTTTAAAAGCCTTCATCCTCAGAGTTGCTAAAACATGGGGATTATTTGGCAAACGGTTTAGCATGTTACCTGTGCAAGCAGCTGTGAGACAAATGACTGTGAAAACATCATAAAATATTGATGATTATCAAGAAATTAAGTTCAGCACACAAATACATGTAAAAACAGAGTACCAAAGGAGAAATTGATTAATATTTGCGATTTTTCCATTTTAGTCTCAAGCAAAATGAATACATTTTTACTTAGGCTTAATATAAAAGTTGACATTTTAGGTTATTTTTCTTTCAACAAAATAATTATGCCGCTTAGATAAAATATGGTAATCTCTTGATATCATCCCCCCCTCCCTCATCAAATTATCCAGATTTTACAGTATAAACACCTTTACTCTTTACCAGATAGAAAACATGTTTAGACTGATCCCAACTGGAAGTGTTTGCAGACGATAAATCAAATGTAGTTCAAATGATGGGATTAATCTCACAAGTTAGAAAACATATTGGAAAAAGGAGATATTGCTGGTTACCTCTGCATCATTGAAGCATAAGATTGTTTGTAAACCCTTTAGCAAACGACAAAATTTTAGCCTTGTTCAAAATGAAAGCATTTGCAGACGACAATTTCAATGTGGCTCAAATGGTGCAATTTTTCTTTGATAGGGCAGAAAACATTGTGGGAAAAGGAGAAAATGCTGGTTACCAGCATTTTCTCCTTTTCCCACAATGTTTTCAAAAGGTTTCTTTCACAGGTCATTAAAAACTGGCATTGTGCGGTAAAGGGTTAAGGGGTTAACATCTGAGACATTTTTGCAGCAGATTATTTAAAGCAGATGTACAAAATATTGAAAATCAACACAATTTAAGGTTTAATCCTTTAATAATTGTTAAATACTGTTGCGAAAGGACAAAAATTTCATTATGAACCATTTCTCCTTTAGCCACAATGTTTTAGAAATCAGTCTGCTGCAAGAGTGAAAAAACCTGCTGGAGGTAATATGTTTGCCACAATTTCTTTTACATTCTTTGTTGAAAATCTTTTTTGTAGTACTTTTTACTCTTTACCAAATGACAAAATTTTAGTCTGATCCAAATTGAAAGCTTTTGCAGACGACAAAATAAATGTAACTCAAAAATTAAAATTTGTCTTGGGAAGAGTAGAAAACGTTGTGGGAAAAGGAGAAAATGCTAGTTACCAGCATTTTCTCCTTTTCCCACAGTGTTTTCAAAAGGCTTCTTCCTCGGGGTCGTTAAAAGTTGGGATTGTGTGGTAAAGGGTTAACAAACAACGGTATCCAGTTTTTTGACATAACCCATCTATGTCTTTTAGCAGTCTCTGAAACGCCAAACAGACTGGTGTACTGTTTTTTAACTCTTTCCCAAACAACAAAATTTTAGACTTGTCCAAATTGAAAGCATTAGCAGAGGACAAATTAAAAGTTACTGAAAAATGTGAAATTTTCATTTCAAAGGATAGAAAATACTGTGGGGGAAAGGAGAAAATGCTGGTTACCAGCATTTTCTCCTTTTCCCCACAATTTTTTCAAAAGACTGCATGCTTTCCCAAGGTTGTTTAACCCTTTACCAAACAACAAAATTGTAGACCAGTCCAAATTGAAAGCTTTTGCAGATGAGAAAATAAATGTGACTCAAAAATTGAAAATTGTTGTGGAAAGGGTGGAAATCATTGTGGGAAAAGGAGAAAATGCTGGTTATCAGCATTTTCTCCTTTTCCCACAATGTTTTCTAAAGTGCTTCTTTCCCAGGTTCGTGAAAACCCGGGATTGTGTGGTAAAGGGTTAAACCCAGGATTGTGTGATAAAGGTTTAAGAATAAGTTAATATTTTAGTGGCAGACAGAATTTGTTGTACACAGTCCACAAACTGAAAATTGGTGTTTTTAACCCTCTCTTTGGCTTCCTCTGATGCATACTCCAGTAAAAGATGGTACAAGTTTGATCGAAACTGAAATAGAAGAGAAAATGATGTATTGATTTTAATGCCATTTTCAATATTATTTCAATTATTTCACGCCAATCAGTGCACCTATTCATGCTTTACTGGGGTTTCTTTTTCCAGCGCTTGGCAAAAAATTCTTCTCAAGCTACTGCTTGCTTTCCCCAATAACCATCCTTGAAACAATGATAGGGGTGAGAGAGGAATGAATCCTGTCACAATGACTATCATCAATCTTCGGAAAGAAATTGGCTGAGGTGGGGACTGGAACCAGTGACCCTTTCAGGGTTCCCATTGATGCACATATGTGCTTGATTCACGCACTTCATTGAATGATCATGCACAAAAATATGAACTGAAACTGCATGCATGCACAGTTTTCAGGGCTCCTGATCACCAATGGCGCCAATTGGGACAAGTTAGAAAAAAATGTCTCCAAAACTGGAGAATAGGCGAATCTACTGGCAACAAGTAATGCCTTTACATGATATCTGAAAGATCTAAACTCTGACATACAATACAAAAAGATCGCAGCAAAAAACGCGAAAACCCATGACACAACAAAATCAGATTGACATCGTCTGATCATAGACATTTCAAATTGTCTGTTCAGTTTTATCAATGACTTTAAACAGTAAATTTACATAAATATCTCTATAAAACAGTGAGTGAAAGCTAATTAGTGTCTGAAATTGATGGTGAAATGGAGAATTCTATTGGCCATCAGGTTGTAAAGTTGTCGCTCTTAAACTGGTAAGGAAACGCAACAATCATCTTTTTTTTTTAAATTACCCATATCGTTTTCAAGAGCAGATGACTGCAGAGTGAGACTCACCAAAACAAATTTTCTATACAACAGACCCTTACTTTCCTCTATAGATGCTTTATATTTGTCATTATTAAGTGCACTCCTAGAACTTCTCTTGCACTCCCAAACTTATACTCCAGGGAGTGCATGCGGGAGTGCATGCACTGCCAAAAAATGATGTGAGTGGGAATACTGCCCTTTTTATCAAGTCCTGCAGGGGCTTGGCAAATAGAAGCGAAAAGAATTGTTTTTGTTAACCCATTAAGTGACACAAATATAGAATTTGTTTTGTGAAACTGTTTTAAAAAGTTTACATCTGCTGATAATGTGATGGTCTTTGTACTAGGATACTGATAGAAAATACATGTCGGTAACATTTCCCATGCAAACCACATCTCTTCACACTTACCTGTGTTCCCTCAGCATATTCTTCATTGTAAGTTTCATCGAATTCTGTCATGCCCAATTTCATACTTCTACGTTTAGTCATCAAATACAGAGACCAGTCCTCCTGTAAAATAGAGAATTATCCTCATTTACCTTTCACCAAATAATTTCGGGTTTTAATGATCCTGACGAAAAAGCACAATAGATCTTTTTACTCTGACTGCAAAATACGAGGGCCATTTGAAAAGTTCTGATAATAGGCACATAACTCTAGGTAGAATTTATGGATTTTTATGAACTATATATGTACTGATAGCTCAGATTTTGCCACGCACAAATGTGCTCAATTTGCACATGCTACGCGAATCGCTATTGTAATTCAGCACTTTGAATTAGGGTTTTGTGCATTGGCACATAAAGCAGACATCAGTGCAAAGATGACCAAAGAGGGGCAACGGGTCTATGTGAAAATGTGGTCTGTGCTTAACTGTTTGGCGCAAAGATATCAAAGCCGATTTAGATAAAATTTATGGAAATGATGCTCTTTTGTATCCTACGGTTGCCAGATGGTCAGCTCGTTTTAACGATGGTAGACAATCTGTTAAATATGACCCTCGGTTGGGACGTCCATTGACAACATTTTGTGAAAATGACGTCACTGCCATTAGAAATGCAGTTGAAGAGGATGCTTGTTATACTGTTGAAGAGTTTGCTGACATATGTGGCCTTAGTTCGGGGGCAGTTTTTACAATTTTGAAGGAAAAGCTGAAACTCCGGAAAATATGTGCTAGATGGATCCCCCATTTATTGACGGACCACCAGAAGCAGGAGCGCGTAAGAATAGCCACGGAACTACTTGCAGTGTATGAGAACTGTGACGATAGGCGACTGTTTGACATCATTACTGTGATGAAACTTGGGTATCGTTCTTTGAGCATGACGGAAAAGAAAATAACAAAGTTTGGGTAGGGAAAAATGGAGAAAGGCCCCAGATTGCTAGACGTTCTCGAGGTGTCAGGCACATTTTGTATGCACTATTTTTTGATGCGTGTGGAATGGTGCTTCAGTTCCCTGTCCAAGACCACATGACGGTTACAGAAAAGATGTACGCTGAAATTATTTTGCCTGCCGTTGTTAACCACTATTTGGCAGCCCTCCCATGAACTGGAGTGCGAGGACTTAAACTTCGACAACGCTCCCGCCCACAAGTCAGCCATTGTTACAGACTAATTACAGACATGTGGACTCCATACTTTGCCATGTCCACCTTACAGCCTAGACCTAGCTCCATGTGATTTCTGGTTGAATCCCCATATCAAACAGTGCCTCAGAGGTCACAAGTTTGAGACCCACATGGCTGTGGGCGTGCCTTATATCAATGCACTAACACTATCCCTAAATCTGACTATGAAAAAGTGTTTTCTGACTGGATCAGACGCCTGAAAAAGTGTGGACAAGTCCATGGGGAGTACTTCGAGGGACTGGAGTAGACAATTTCCATCAGGTAAAAGTTATATTAGAAGTCTGCACGCATTATCAGAACTTTTCAACTGACCCTCGTAGACATAGGAAATTAAGACCATCTTTACCCGAAATGTGGGTCAAATATTTATTCTTTGAATTTTTTCTATAATTCTATCATTATTCAATCACTGAATACAAAAAGATAGACAAAAACAACAAACCTCTAGCAAAGGCTCATCTTGAAGTGCCTCACTGCCTTGAAACAGAATCTTCTCCCTCTCCGGAATATCACTGTTCCATTTAGACCACGAAAACGCAAATGCTGAGGACATCAGTGCCATCTGCTCATAACACCATTCTTCTATCACTGGGTGCTGTGAAAAATATTAAGATATTTCTTTCTAAACTATGATAGACTACTAAATTTTAGACTGGTCCAAACCAAGGTATTTGGAGATAATACAGTAACTCTTTACCAAAGGACAAAACTTTAGAATTGTCCAAATTGAAAGCATTTACAGATTACAAATTAAATGTAGCTGTAATTTGTCTTTAAAAGGATAGAAACCACTGTTGGAAAAGGAGAAATGCTATGTATCAAATTCTTCTAAAACTATAAACATGAAAAGGTTTCAAATACTTTATCCTTTACCAAACAATCCCAAGTTTTTATGATCATAAGGGGAAGTCTTAAAAACATTCTGGGAAAAGGAGAAAATACAAATAACCAGCATTTTTTCTTTTTTCCACAATGTTTTCTACTGTCTCGCAGACGAATTCAGTGTTTTTTACCCCATTTAATTTGTTGTTTGCAAATGCTTTCAATTCGGATAAGTCTAGTTTTTATCCAGTGGTAAAGAGTTGATCAAGACTGTGTGTCCATGATTTCCTCAACATTTTATACACCAATAAAATACATACAGGGTACTACTTTCTAGGGTCTATATTGCACCCATAAATAAATGTAACAGGGCTGACAAATCAAATCATTTGTATCAGCATACAGGGTACTACTTTCTAGGGTCTATATTGCACCCATAAATAAATGCAACTGCGCTGACAAATCAAATCAGTTGTATCAGTTTTCATCTTTAATTCATTCTTTCATTGGTCAATTTTTTAAGAAAGCAAAAACACCATGTTGTTACCCCAGAGAAGAATCATTATTTCAATATCTAGGTACTAGGTACCTGCATATTAAAATCTCTACCAGAGAACATGGATTTTTATGCCCTCTGCCCCAGGGTCCTTAACTCTTTACCAAACCACAAAATTCTGTACTCGACCAAATGTAAAACATTTACAGACGACAAATTAACTATTTCAAATGATGATTTTTGTCTTTGATAGGGTAGAAAACATTGTGAGAAAAGGAGAAAATGCTGGTTACCAGCATTTTCTCCTTTTCCCACAATGTTTTCAAAAGCTCTCTTCAGGGTTGCTAAAACTTGGGGTTGTGTGGTAAAGGGTTAAAACGGGATTCTTTGGTAAAGGATTAAAATTGTATTTGTTGTACATTCCTATTTGACAAAAATGTTTACAAACTTGTGTGCTAAATAGGTAATAAATTGATATTAAAAAACCAATATACTTGGTACATACAGAAAATAGTAATTCTGAATTAAATGGACTTTACACATACAAAAACATTCATATTCTTAGATATTTTCTGGCCCACTTTTAAATATTTCTGTCAAAAATAATTAAGGCTTGTTAGAACACAGAGTGATTGTGAAAAAGTGAATAAGTGACTTATTATTTACTAGTTATACACCAAGGTAAGTAATTTTGTGACAGTAGAAAAATCATATTTAAGTCTTGGAGATTAATTTCAGAAAAGTATTTAAACTAATATTAATCAAAATCCCTGTATTTTGTATTTCAGTCAGTTTATAAAGTTTCTATGAGGGAGTTAATGAGATTTCCTAAAAACAGCATGTTCCTACTATTAGCACTGTAACCATATACCTCCTTGTTTAATTAGTCTAGATTAAACCTATTTATTTTACATTGATTGTGAAACAAGTTCTACAAAATAATCACACTTCATGATTGCTTTCTTGAAACCTTAACTCGTTACCACACGACAAAATTTTACACTTGTCCAAATTGAAAGCATTTAATTGCAGACGACAAATTAGATATGGCTCATATGGTGAGATTTGTCTGTAAAAGGACAGAAAACATTGTGGGAAAAGGAGAAAATGCTGGTTACCAGCATTTTCTGCTTTTCCCACAATGTTCTCAAAAGGCCTCCCTCTCAGGGTTGTTAAAACTCAGGATTGTGTGGTAAAGGGTTAATTAAACAGCTAGTACTTGCACTATAATGCAGACAGTTCCAAAGGTTGACCCCTTTTCCTCTTTCCCCAAATGGGATTCAAACCCAGATTTTCTGATGTGAGGGGCCAATGCTGTACCCTTACCCCAATGTCTCCCTTGTTAGTGTAATTTACTCCTTTACTAAACAATCCTGTGTTTTAACGACCATGAGAAAGAAAACGCAGAAAAGAAGAAGAAACACAGTGAGAAAAGGAGAAACTGCTGGTAACCAGCATTTTCTCCTGTTCCAACAATGTTTTCTGCCCTGCCATAGAACTTCAGCTTATTCCTATCATTTTCAAATTTGTCGTCTGCAGATGGTTTGAATTTGGTAGCGTCTAATATTTGTAGTCTGGGACAGGGTTGGGGCTATTCATTTTACATCCAATGTGAATGAAGTTCTACAACATAATATAGATGACTCTAAAAGCCGCATCTGACTGGTCAACTTTCATGAAGCACGAAAATGAATATTAAGCGCCGCCTACCTGTAAGGTGCCTGTTTCATGCTGCACAAACCTTACGACGATTTAATAGCGTAAGGTTTGTACTTCACGAAAGTTTACGAAACCATGACATCTACCAGTCTAATACAGAAAGTGCTACACGAAAAATTGTAATTACCAGTTGAATACGTTAAATGATTCCTTTCAAGGAACTTAACCCTTGACCAAACAACCCTAAGTTTTAACGACCCGGAAGAAGATTGCTTTTGAAAACATTGTGGGAAAAGGAGAAAATGCTGGTAACCAGCATTTTCTCTTTTTCCCACAATGTTTTCTACCCTATCAAAGACAGAAGTGATTATTTGAGCTACAATTAATTTGTCGTCTGCAGTTGCTTTCAGTTTGGTCCAATCTAAAATTTTGTTGTTTGGTAGATAGTTAACCAGGACACGCACCATGATGTGAGTAGCTGACCCAGCTAATAAATATTTCCAACTTAGAATTCCTGATGCCAAAGGATAATGCCATGCCCAGAGCTCCAGATAGAGAGAGTGATTTTGATTTCAAAATTGAAAATATTTATAACACTCCACTAAACCCTATGTTATGGGTACTCATTAGAATCGTCTCATGGAGACGATTCTAATGAGTACCCACAACATAGGGTTTGAAAGAGAAATAATGGATTTAGAATGCCATCACTCCCTCATATCTGGAGCTCTACATACCCCTACACTATACTGTCTCTCCAGCTGGTAAAAAACATCTGAGCCATGCTCTGTAAAAAGGGAGTTTAATGCATCTGCAAAAAATATCGACCCAGGTCAGCCGGTGCAGTCCACGCAGACTGACCTGTGTCAAAACGTTTTGCTTTTGGTCAATTTTCTGCGAGTCCAGGGACCATTCCACCTCAAAATTCAGCTAGTTGTTTGTCAAAGTGGATTTTATGGATCCATAATTCTGTGACGATTTGATCGGTATAATGTGTTATAGAGATACGTCAAACCCTCCCTGTGCTGGAGCATGGCTCATTCATTGGATAACTTAACCGGACAGCAAAATTTCAGACTTAATTTGTCCTTATTGACACAATTCACAGATGACGGAATGTTGCTTAACCCTTTACCACACAATGCCGCCTTTTGACGCCCCTGGGTAAGAAGCCTTTTGAAAACATTGTGGGAAAAGGAGAAAATGCTGGTAAACAGCATTTTCTCCTTTTCCCACAATGTTTTCTTCCCTGTCAAAAAATCTTAAGTTCATTTGTACCACTTTCAAATTTGTCGTCTACAGATGCTTTCAATTTGGAACAGGCTAAAATTTGTCGTTTGGGAAAGGGTTAACCCTTTACCACACAATCCCGAGTTTTAACGACTCTTGACTAAAAAGGCTTTTGAAAACATAAAGGGAAAAGAAGAAAATGCTGGTAACCAGCATTTTCTCCTTTTCCCACTATGTTTTCTACCCTATTAAAAACAAATTCCATTTCTTGAGTCACAATTAATTTATCATCTGCAAATGCTTTGAAGTTGGATTAGTCCAAAATTTTGTCCTTTGGTAAAGAGTTAAAGAATTAATTTTGTCTTTGAAAGGGTAGAAAACATTATAGTTATGAGCATTTTCTCCTTTTTCTAAGCTGTTTTTTAAGCGTTTCTCTTTAACCCTTTACCAAACAACAAAATTTTAGACCTGTCCAATTTCGAAGGATTTGCAGACGACAATTTCAATGTGGCTCAATGATATGATTTTTCTCTGATGGGTAGAAAACATTGTGGGAAAAGGAGAAAATGCTGGTTACCAGCATTTTCTCCTTTTCCCACAATGTTTTGAAAAAGCCTTCTTCCCCAGGGTTGTTAAAAGTCGGGATTGTGTGGTAAAGAGTTAAGGTCTTTAGAATCACCAGATTGTTTGGTAAAGAGTTAATCAAATACAAATGTACACTAGTAATGTTCCATTTTACGAAACTTCCACACTTATTGTGCTAGTTGACTGAAAGTAAAAACTACCTATATATTGTAATTTAACCCTTAGAGCGCCGAAAAAACCTATCAGTCATTTTCATCCTTGAAATACGACCCAAATAATTGCAATTTCTTGGTTGCTTTTGTATACAGTGATTCAGCAAAGCGGACAGTGTAGATCAAAGATCAGGCTGCACAAAATGTGCAGCCTGATCTTGATCTACACTGGCCGCAAACACAACTATAGTTGTGAAAGGCGCTTTAAGGGTTAAATATTGTTTTGGAAAGATCTCGCACAATATCAGGCTGTGAAGATCTAAGATGAGGATGCTTTATATGTGCAGTCTGATCTTAATCTACACTGTCCTGACAACCAGCTCAGTTGTTTGCAGTATGCAAGGGGTTAGACTTGTAAAGTTCAACATTTTCAGTCTTTATATACATAGTAAAATTAGTGTTGCACCCCCTGTGTTTTTTACCGGGTTTGATTTTCTGACGTAAATGAGATAAAATTGGGTCGAAATTAGAATTCGGCTGCTGCATACACCAACAGACTCGTCTTTTGCCCATAAAATGAACTGAAGTGAGGTATCCCTTGACCTCATGGTAAGTGGGAATCTTTTGCCTAGATGTTGCTTTCAGATTTAAGAAAAACGAGAAGCGTTTAAGTTTGGTTAAAACAGGGAATTTAATGTCGAAACAAAACTTACGACAGGTTGAAAGTGACCTGCAGAGAATGGACACACAAAATCAGGCAATATTACGTACTTCCGCCCGGGGCATGCAAAACAGCTTGCACTCTTTGTCTCACACCTCTCACGAGAGGTTGAAACAGCTCGATCAGTAGCTGCTGCCATGAGGTTAAGGGATACCTCAGTTCATTCCATTTCAGAGACAACAGACTTGTTTGTTCTTGTATACAGCAGCCAGATTCTAATTTCCAACCCATTTCATATCATTCACGCCAGAAAATTAAACACGTTAAAAACATAGGGGGTGCAACACTAATTTTACTATGTATATTTTGCCCCCCTCCTTTATACACTCCCTTGAAAACATGCAAATCAAGAAAACTGAAAATCACTTTGTCATAAATAGAAAAAAAAAATTGTTCAAAATTTATGGAATGCTTATAACAAAACTTAGTCGACGTCAAAACAGAGAGTACCACTTAAAAAATCCGTTCCAGCATAATCCTGTGTTGTAATAACCCTGGGAGAAAAAGACTTTTGAAAACATTGTGGGAAAACGAGAAAATGATGGTAACCAGTGCTTCATCCTTTTCCCACAACGTTTACTACATATTCAAGGACAAATACTCTTTTGTAAAAAAACATTTTAACCCTTTTTCAAACAAGCCCTGGTTTTCACGTGTCTGCAGTACAAGTCTATTGAAAACACTGTGGGAAAAGGAGAAATTGCTCGTAACGAGCAATTTCTCCTTTTCCCACAGTGTTTTCTACCCTTTTTGAGACCTTTCTGCCATTTTCATCAAATTGAAAATTGTCGTCTGCAAACTCTTTCAATTTGGACCATTCCAAAATTTGTCATTTGGGAAAGGGTTAATTGTCACCTGTCAATTCCTTCAATATGGACAAGTCTGAAATTTTACTGTATGGTAAAGGCACAAATTAAACTTATTGGTATATGTACAACAGAAAACATTATAGAAGTCATCCTAACATAATTTGAAATAATATAAAAAGACACACAAAATCAAAGAGCGCTAATTACTTATTTTCAAAGTTTCGAAGTTGTAAAAATGAGAAAAATCACATTTCCTAAAAATGTAACAATAAAACTGCGACTAAAAGAGGCTATATGGTACAACCTTTGGACCCTCATGCTGAAAGGTAAGATCAATTTTTCCCTAGAAAGCATTCATACAATAAGCAATGCTACCATGTATAAGATATAGAGGATATTTTTTTTTTTTGGTGAAAGATCGAAAATTGTTTCATTGAGTGAACACCATCGGTACTCATGAAAATAATTATGACCAATGATGTTAACTCGATGACATAAAATTTCATCTTTCACTGAAAAAAAAAAATAGTCTATTTATTTCATGCTTCTAACCCCCTTTTTGTTGGGACTTTCATCAAAACCCAGTACAGTTGTTTTTGTTAATTAATTCCCCATTGCATACCTTCCACCCCTCACAAGAACGCATTACAATATTACGTAAACCGCGAGAAATGTAGGGTAAATTTGCATAAATTACATCACATTTCCATCTGGTTGAATGGCACACACTGTTTACCTAGGTAACTAATGCGTGGGAACTACTGTTTCTGCCTTCAATTGAAGAGTCATGGAAACATTTATGGTAAATTTCACTGGTCATATCCATGAATGATCAAACCTTATAATCCACCATTATTTCCCGATAAACTACCTAAAAGCATGAAATAAATGCATCTTATTCTTCTTTGGTCTCTTTCATAAACACTTAACCCTTTCCCAAATGACAAATTTTGGACTGGTCCAAATTCAAAGAGTTTGCAGATGACAATTTTAAATTTGATGAAAATGACAGAAAGGTCTCAAAAAGGGTAGAAAACACTGTGGGAAAAGGAGAAATTGCTCGTTACGAGCAATTTCTCCTTTTCCCACAGTGTTTTCAAAAGACTTGTACTGCAGACACATGAAAACCAGGGCTTGTTTGGGAAAGGGTTAAGTTGTGGCAGTAATACTTTGGTGGGTTATCAATGAATTGTAGACACAAGGAACTATGAAATAAAAAACTTAGTGAGCAGTTCTATTACAAGCAGAAATGCGTAGATAATTAACAAAAAAGAAATCGACATAGTTTAAATACAGAATTTAACTGTGATGCAACTTTAATTGTGATAGTGGTTTATCACACCCCTTACCTTATTTAGAGCACATTGGCTAAGTGGATAATCCTGTTAGATATATTATTTCTGCACATTTTAGCAGTGAACAAGCATTCTGATAGTATTGCATAGCAATACACAGTCCCCTACTGGCCGTATGTACCACTGGCTTGTCAGTGAAATTTTTTAAGTCCAAGGCCCGTAAATGCGTCAAAAAGCAGTGGAGCAGGACGAAACTCGAACTTGATGTGTAAGTCATGGTGGTTGATGTACACACCAAAAATCAGCTCTGTATGTAGCAGCGTTTAAAAAAAAAGTGTGGAAAAATACTTTATCGGTGAAATTTTGTAAGTCCAAGGCCCGTAAATGCGTCAAAAAGCAGTGGAGCAGGACGAAACTCGAACTTGATGTGTAAGTCATGGTGGTTGATGTACACACCAATAATCAGCTCTGTATGTGGCAGCGTTTAGAAAAAAAGTGCGGAAAACTGAATTGCCGGACCGACGGACAGATGGACAGACAGACAGACAGACGGACGGTCAGACGGACGGACGGAGTGCAAACCTGAAGTCCCCTTTGGCTTTGCCGGTAGGGGACTAAAAAATACTGATAAAAATTTTCTTGCTCCCTTCTACACCTTATTTATTGGTTCTTCAGTTTGTTTTACAGAACTTTTACGACAGTTCAACACATAAATTGATGATCATCAACATTATCTACTTGTGCTATAATCCACGCAGCTGACAACGGCATGAGGCATTTACAAGAAATACTTAACCCATTTCGGCACCATTCCGGAAAGACAGCCTTTGAAAACATTGCGGCATTTTCTCCATTTCCCACTATCTTTTCCATCCATTAAAAGTCAAATTCGATTATTTAGGCAATATTTGACTTGGTATCTGCAAATGCTTTCAATTTAGGCAAGTCTAATATTTTGTCGTTTGGTACAGAGTTAAGACTAACCCAGCTTACCTTCTGAAACAAATTTGTAGCAAATAACTTTTAAAACATCCTTGTAAAGTATGAACACTTAGCAGGCAACTGGACAAATATATATCAATATTGTCTGTAAAAACATTCCTAGATGCTACGAGCACACTTAGAGTTCTGGAAATTTGCATTTCTGTACATTTAAAAAGAATTTCATTGATAAAACTCATAGTTTTGTAAAGAAGATCATTAAACATCCAGATCAGCATTTGTTCAAACCGAACAACAAAACACTGTATATTGTTGAGTTTGAAAGCACTTGCAGACGACAAATTCTATGTTGCTCAAATATTGAAATTTTGTCTTTCATCACTGTGGGGTAAAAAGGGAAAAATACTGGATACCAGTGCTTTCTCCTTATCCTTCAGTGTTTTTAAAAACCTTCCATCTCAAGGTCATTAAAACAGTTAACCCTTTCCCAAACAAGCCCTGGTTTTCACGTCTGCAGTACAAGTCTTTTGAAAACACTGTGGGAAAAGGAGAAATTGCTCGTAACGAGCAATTTCTCCTTTTTCCACAGTGTTTTCTACCCTTTTTGAGACCTTTCTGCCATTTTTATCAAATTTAAAATTGTCGTCTGCAAACTCTCTCAATTTGGACCAGTCCAAAATTTGTCGTTTGGGAAAGGGTTAATTGTTCAGCAAAGGGCTAAGCATGTGCCTAAATATTTATGTCGAATATAGTTTCTGCAGAATGAATACCTTTTCATATTCTGTCTTTTTCATTTACCCTTTACTGAACAATCATTATGTTTTAACAACCTAGAATCAAGAATTAAAAGCATTGAAAGAACAGGAGAATATGCTAGTAATCAGCATTTCCTCCTTTTTTCACAATATTTTCTACCCTTGCAAAGGCAAATTTCATTAGTTATGCAACATTTAATTTTTGTCTGAAAATGCATTCAACTTGGACCAGTGTAAATGATTATAATCTGGTAAAAATTAAAAAAAAGAATTGTACAAAATGTCCTCAAGACAATGCAATACATGAAAAGAGACTGTAGCAATATTTTATGATCTTTTAAAATTCTTTAGTCTTTTTTTTTCTTCTCAAGAAAGATCTTTACTTACGGTGGACTGTGTTAAAAGTGAAGTGGTAAGCATTCAAACAGTCAGGAAAAAGTAGGCATTTCAGTGTTTCCATAGAGATACCTTTTGATACCTATCTATGCATAATACTTGAGTAAACCTGAATGATGGTTAAAGGCCCACTACTGGCCAAAAGTAAACAAATCAGGAGTCAAAATTCAAGAAAATATAATTCATACCATTTATAAGTGTGGATACCATTACAAGCCTGACAATATGTACTATGTTACAGTATGCTCTATCAAATGGAAAACAATTCTCGAAAACACTGTTAACTCCGTACCAGATGGCAAAACTTAAGCCTTGTCCAAATTGAAAGCATTTGCAGACAACAAATTAAATGTTACTCAAAACATGAAATTTGTCTTTCATAGGGTAGAAAACATTGTGGGAAAAGGAGAAAATGCTGGTTACCAACATTGTCTCCTTTTCCCACAATGTTTTCAAAAGCCTTCTTTCTCAGAGGCATTAAAAGTCGTCATTTTGCGGTAAAGGATTAACTCATCACCTCTGGACAGACCTTTGCAGTGGATGACTTAGTTAACCTTCATTTAAAACATGTGAAAACAGTGTGCCAAATAGAGAAATAGTTATTTTTCCTTTTGCCACAGTGTTTCCATAAGTACTTTGCTTCAACTCCATCCTATTTCGACTACAAGTGGTAATGTGTTAATCTGTCAGTGGTCAGAGGCAATATAAGATTAAGGACAAACTTGATATTTTTTTTTATCATGTTACAACTGATTACATGGGACAGTTTTGTATCAGTGACTGACAATATAATTATCAGTTACTGATGTCAGAGAAGACACAAGGTCACTTACCTTGTTTTGGATGCTGACATACTTCGAGGAGTCGTCAGCAGGGAAAACATTCACACCAGCTTTTCTAAGATTCTGAAAATATGGAAAAAAAAAACCATAAAACATTGAAAACTGGAAAAGTCACAAAAACTTGCTTTGACTACCATTTACCTGACAACAAAATTTTAGATTGGTCCATATTTAAAGCAGTTGCAGACAACAGGTCAAATGCAGCTCAAGTGATGTAATTGGTTTCGGAAATGATAGAAAACATTGTTGAAAAAGGAGGAAATGCTGGTAATCAGCACCAGCATTTTCTTCATTTCCCTCAATATTTTGAAAACTCCTTTTCTTTCAGGTCATTTTCCCCAAATAACTTAACTCTTAATTACTCAACAAAATTTTTGACGGGTCGAAATTCAAAGCATTTGCAGAAGATAAATAGAATATTGCACAAATGATGAAATTTGTCTTTGAAAAGGTAGAAAACGTGGTGGGAAAAGTAGAAAATGCTGATTACCTTTTCCTTGGGGTTGTTAAACTCAAGATTGTGTGGTAAAGGGTTAACTCTTTACCACACAATCCTGACTTTTAATGACATAGAGAAAGAAGCCTTTTGAAAACATTGTGGGAAAAGGAGAAAATGCTGGTTACCAGCATTTCTCCTTTTCCCACAATGTTTTCTACCCTTCCAAAAACAAATTTTAATTTTTCAGTCACATTTATTTTGTCATCTGCAACTGCTTTCAATTTGGACCAGTTTAAAATTTTGTCATTTGGTACAGAGTTAAACCCCTTGTCAAGTGCTCAGACAGAGATAATGGAAGTTCAGACATCAAGTGCACTGTACACAGATTTTTTTTGAGTTGCAGCAGATCACCTTTAAAAACATTGTAGCAGAAGAAGAAATTGTCCCTATCTATTTCTTGTACTGCATGTTGTTTTCATATTAATTTATGTTTTTTTAACTTTTTGTTAACTATCCATACTTCACAAGGTTATCTTCAAAGTTTTCTGATAAAAACTGTTTCCGGAGTTTGAAAGTTTAACCCTTTTCCAGATGACAAAATTTTAGCCTTGTCCAAACTGAAAGCATTTGCAGACGACAATTTCAGTGGGGCTCAAATGGTGCAATTTTCTCTTGATAGGGTAGAAAACATTGTGTGAAAAGGAGAAATTGCTGGTTACCAGCATTTTCTCCTTTTCCCACAATGTTTTCAAAAGGCATCTTTCCCAGGGGCGTTAAAAGGCAGCATGGTGCAGTAAAGGCTTAATATAATAATAATTTTGATAATACCTTTAATAACTGCTTAACCCTTTCCCAAACGATAAATTTTAGACTGGTCCAATTTGAAAGAGTTTACAGACGACAATTTTAGATTTGATGAAAATGACAGAAAGTTCTCCAAAAGGGTAGAAAACACTGTGGGAAAAGGAGAAATTGCTCGTTACGAGCAATTTCTCCTTTTTACCACAGTGTTTTCAAAAGACTTGTACTGCAGACACATGAAAACCAGGGCTTGTTTGGGAAAGGGTTAATTGACCAAAATCAGGTATGTTCTGCAATTTACTGCGATTTCATCATTCAGTAGAATAAAGTTTACAAATGTAAGAATTGTGCAATATTTGATTACATCCAGTTTTTTAAAAATTGTACATTTATGACTACAACAAACCTTGATTAGTTCTTTTGGTGTCATCCACTTATTACGAAGATGGTCTAGCTCTGGTTTGTCGTCTGGTTTACTCAAACAGCAGACAGCATCCTGCAACAGTGAAATATATGATCTGACAAAAGTTGGCTTTTGAATTACGGTAAGCTTGGTAACATTATTTCAAGACTAATTTAATAGACTTGGGATCTGAGATAAAATTGGCATTTGAGATAAAATTTCATTGATGCTTTATTGCGCAACCCAAAGTTTAAACAATCCAGGAGAAGAAGCCTTTAGAAAATGCTGGTAACCAAGATTTTCTCCTTTTCCAACAATGTTTTCTACCCTTCCAAAGACTGAAATCATTGTTTGAGCCACAAATTAATCTGCTGTCTATACATGTAAATGCTTTCAACTTAGAAAGGTCTGAAATTTTGTTGTTTGGTAGAGTTAACCCTTGACCACACAATCCTGAGTTTTAACTATATATTTAACCCTGAGGAAGAAGCCTTTTGAAAACATTATGGGAAAAGGAGAAAATGCTAGTAACAGCATTTTCTCCTTTTCCCACAATGTTTTCTACCCTATCAAAGACAGAAATCATCATTTGAACTACATTTATTTTTGTCTTCTGCAAATGCTTTCACTTTGGTCCAGTCCAAATTTTGTCATTTGGTAAAGAGTTAAACAAGCCTAGAAAAAAGTTATTAATTCTTTACCAGACGACAAAATTTTAGACAGGTCAAAATTGAAAGCATTTGCAGATGACAATATAAATGTGACTCAAAAGCTGGAATTTTTCTTTGGAAATGTAGAAAACATTGTGGGAAAAGGAGAAAATGCTGATTACCAGCATTTTCTCCATTTCCCACAATGTTTTCAAAAGCATACTTTCTTGGGGTCGTTAAAAGTCGGGACTGTGTGGTGAAGGGTTAAGCAAGCCTATATGAGCTTATTAACATTCTTGAAGATGAGTGTAATAAACTTTTATCTCAAAAACCAACAAATGTTTTATCACAAACAGCATGTGGGAATAAAGTTCTTTGATTAACCTTTACAAACAATCCCATGTTTTTAATGAGCCTGAGGAAAGGGATTTATAAAAACAATGTGGGAAAAAAAGAAAAAACCGGTAATTTACTTTTTCTTCTTTTCCTCCGATGTTTTCAACTCTTTCACAGACAAAAATTTCATCGTTTAACCCTTTACCACAGAATCCCTTGTTTTAACGACTCTGAGAAAAAAGCGATTTGAAAACATTGTCGGAAAAGGAGAAAATGCTGGTAACCAACATTTTCTCCTTTTCCCACAATGTTTTCTACTCTATCAAGGACAAATATTGTCATTTTCGTCACCTTTAATTTGTCAGCAACAAATGCTCTCAACTTGGTCACGTCCAAAATTTTGTCGTTTGGTAAAGAGTTAAACCAAATTTAATTTGGCGTTTGCGAATGCTTTGTATATGGAGGAGAGTTAAGGCGGCAAATATTCATACCTTTATTTCAATTTCAATCTCAATGATTGCGGCAATGATGGTAAGCAGGGCAGAGTTCAACTTGTGAGGTCGTAGTTCCCACGACTGGAACGGCATGTTGATGTGTGCATCCTGGAGAAGGGCAAAGGTGCCGAAATACGAAGTCTTGAATGAAAACGTTCGAGCCTCTGAAATGAAGAGAAAGTTGCAAATATTTATGTTTACCCTTTACCAAAATGTTAAATTTTAGACTAGTCCGAATTGAAAGCATTTGCAGACAACAAATTAAAGGTGCCTGAAATGGCAGAATTTGTCCTTCTTAGAGTAGAAAAAATTGTAGAAAAACGAGAAAATGCTGATTACCAGCCTTTTCTCCTTTTCCCACAATATTTTCAAAAGGCTTCTTTTCCAGGGTATGGTTGACTGATTGATTGTATGGTGTTTAACGCCATTTTCAACATTATTTCAGTTATATCGCGGCGGCCCGTGCACCTATCCATACTTTCCTGGAGTTTCTTTTACCAGTACTTTGCACAATATTCTTTCCAAGCCACTGGCTGCTTTCCCACATAGCCATTGTCGAAACAATGGTCAGCGGTGAGAGAGGAATGAATCCTGTCGCAATGACTATCATCAATCCTCGAACAGAAATTGGCCGAGTCGGGGATCGAACCAGCGACCTCCAGTTCTCAAATTCTGTACACTACCGACTGAGCTACCGGGCTCGGCTTTTGTTTTCCAGGGTCGTTAAAACACGGGATTGTGTGGGTAAAGGGATAAACCTTCGTAAATGTTGAATCACTCATGACGTACAGTAAATATTTGAGCCATGCTCTGACAAAAGGGGTCTTCATGCATCTCTGTGATGCATTGTACCAATAAAGCCATTACATAATCATGGATCCATAATAGCCACTTTTTTTTAAACAACTGACTCAATCGTGAGGCAGAATGGTCCTCGGACATACAGAAAACTGACTAATAGCGAGAAGTTTCGGCCAAGGTCAGCCTGCGTGGACTGCGCAGGCTGACCTGGATCAATACTTTTCGCAGATGCATTAAGCCCCCTTTTCACAGAGCACAGCTACCATGTGTTCAATACATAGGGCATTATTAACCCTTTCCCAAACAAGCCCTGGTTTTCACGTGTCTGCAGTACAAGTCTTTTGAAAACACTGTGGGAAAAGGAGAAATTGCTCGTAATGAGCAATTTCTCCTTTTCCAACAGTGTTTTCTACCCTTTTTTCTGCCATTTCCATCAAATTTAAAATTGTCATCTGCAAACTCTTTCAATTTGGACCATTCCAAAATTTGTTGTTTGGGAAAGGGTTAAGTTAATAACATGCAGAAAATCGATTATTAGAAAACATTTTCGAACCAGGTCAGCCTGTGCAGGCTAACCTGGGTCGATACTTTTTCGCAGATGCATTAAGCCCCCTTTTCAAAGAGCATGGCTCATTTTGATTATTCAATACAGTTACTTTCATAATTTTGAATGTATCAGTTAACACTTTACCAAACAACAAAATTCTAGAAATTGAAAGCAGTTACAGAGGACAAATTCAATGTGGCACAAAAGACTGGACTTTTATCAAAAAGAGTAGAAAACATTGTGGAAAAAGGAGAAAATGCTGGTTACCAGCATTTTCTCCTTTTCCTACAATGTTTTCAAAAGCTGTCTTGCTCAAGGTTTTTAAAACACTGGATTGTGTGGTAAAGAGTTTACACTTTGACTAGCAATTCTTTTAATGACCCTGAGAAAGATAGATTTTGAAAATGATGTGGAAAAAGAAGAAAATGCCTGTAACCAGCATTTTCGACTTTTTCAACAATGCTCTCTATCCTATCAAAGATAGAATCTTTTTTTCTGTGCCACATTCAATATGTCATCTGAAAATGTTTTCAATATGGTCAAGCTTAATATTTTGTTGTCGGTAACAAATTAAATGTGTGGTGTGTGGTAATGGCTGTAGTAATAAGAAACTGAAAGAACCCATGGTCAACCCTTCTACAAAACCACGAAATTTGAAAGCAAAAATTAAAAACATTTGCAGACAACAAATTAACTGTACCCCACTATACGCAATCTGTTTATCATAGGGTAGGAAACATTGTGAGAAAAGAAGAAAATGTTGGTTACCAGCATTTTCTTCTTTTCCCGCAAGGTTTTCAAAAGCCTTCTTCTTTAGGTTGTTAAAAGTTGTGATTGTGTGGAAAAGCGTTAACTCTTTACCACACAATCCCGACTTTTAACTACCCTGTGAAAGAAGCCTTTTGAAAACCTTGTGGGAATAGGAGAAAATGCAGCATTTTCTCCTTTTCCCACAATGTTTTCTACCCTTTCCAAAACAAATTTCGATCTTTCAATCACATTTATTTTGTCGTCTGCAAATGCTTTCAATATGGTCCAGTCTAAAATTTTGTCGTTTGGTAAAGGGTTAAGCACACTGGTTTTCGTAATGATGAAAGTCTGTTGAAAGCAGCATAAAAACCAAGCACACACACGGCGTCAAAATTCTCATAGCAGGAAGAAAATTCACAAAATGCTCTGCTGACGTTTTAGTACACAATCCCCGAGCTTTAACGACCCTGAGAAAGAAGCCTTTTGAAAACATTGTGGGAAAAGGAGAAGGTGCTAGTGACCTGCATTTTTTTTCTTTTCCCACTATTTTTACTAAACCTGTCAGAAACAAATCCAATCATTTGAGTCACATTTAATTTGTTGTCTGCAAATGCTTTCAATTTTGACAAGTCTAGAATATTGTTGTCTGGTAGAGAGTTAAGTTTGAAAAAGCAAACCTTCATTATAGTTGAAATCAGAAAACCCATCCAGTCTCCAGTGATGTTTTTTATAGTCCCATCTGGCTATCTGAGGCTCCTCTGTGTACAAACAATCTTCTGACAGTCTGCAATAGTATCAGCGTTTATTTTGATTGCTCACCCAGGCAAGAAGTGCTTAAGGTGAGCTTTTGTGATTCTGCTTTGTCTGTGTGCTGTTGGTTGTGTGGTCATCAACAGTTACCTTGTGTGCACTCTAGAGTGCCACATATTCAGTCACATACTCATGAAAGTTGGTAAGAATGTCTGTCTTGATAAGACCTCGGACACCTTTGAAATTGGGTTATGTCTGGTCAAAAAGTAGGTTACTGGGACAAAACATAGAAAAACCTTGCATGCACTCTAGAGGCCACATTTTCAGTCGGATACTCATAAAACATGGTGAGAATATTTGACCTGATGATATTTCAGTGAGTTTGAAATTGGGTCACATCTGGTCAAAAAGTAGGTCACTAGGACAAATCTTAGAAAAATTTTGTGTGCACTTTAACCCTTTCCCAAACAAGCCCTGGTTTTCATGTTCTGCAGTACAAGTCTTTTGAAAACGCTGTGGGAAAAGGAGAAATTGCTCGTAACGAGCATTTTCTCCTTTTCCCACAGTGTTTTCTACCCTTTTTGAGACCTTTCTGCCATTTTCATCAAATTCAAAATTGTCGTCTGCAAACTCTTTCAATTTGGACCAGTCCAAAATTTGTCGTTTGGGAAAGGGCTAAAGGTCACATTTTCAGTCCAATACTCATGAAACTTGTTTTTGAAAATCAATTTATCCTGCAGCATTAACCGTTTACTACAAAATCCTAAATTTTAACCACCTTGAAGAAAAAGACCTAAGAAAACAGAGTTGGAAAAGGTGAAAATGCTGGTAAACCAGCATTTTTTCCTTTTTCCACAATGTTTTCTACCTTTCAAAGGCTAATCCTACCACATGTATTTCAATTAGTTTGTTGTCCGCAAATGCTTTGGATTCAGAAATATCCAAAAATTTGTTATTTGGTAACGAGTTAAAAATAACTTTATTTTCATATTGCAGCAGATCCCCATTGAAAATATTGGGGCCAAAGAAGAACCCTTAACCCTTTACCACACAATCCCAAGTTTTAATGATCTTGAGGGAGAAACCTGTTGAAAACATTGTGGGAAAAGGAGAAAATGCTGGTAACCACCCTATCACAGACAAGTTTCATGGTTTGAGCCACATTCAAATTGTTGTCTGCTAATGCTTTCAATTTGGATGAGTCAACATCTTTGTTGTGTGGCACAGAGTTAAAGCTCAAGAGTTAAAGACCCTAGACTCACACCGGTGCGCGACATTTCGTCGAAAGGGTAATTCATCGAAATCCATGTATGTTTTAAAATATCGATTGCTAAATTCCTAGATCTACTTCATGAAAAGCTTTGTCTGGGAGGAAGATTTGAGCCACAATTCGTCTGGGTTAGGGTAAGAGTCTGGGCTAGGGATCGTTTTCGACGAACGTGGTTTTCGACGAAATGTTGCGGATCTGACTCACACTACTCAACGCTTACTTCATGGTAATGCCTATTGGAGGTTTCTCATCCCTTTTTGTATCCTTGTCCTTGTCTTGGGAAGGGGACTGTCCCTCTTTATTGAGCTGTGGGTTCACAGTGTCTGCTAGATACTCCATCACCTCTAGTTCCGGTGGGTCCACCACTGAAATGTGAATCAGTTACCCGTCTGAATGAGCCATGCTCTGGCAAAAGGAGGCTTAATGCATCTCTGTGATCCATGATACCAAGCAAGTCATCACATAGTTATGGACCCAGGAAATCCATTTTGTCTCACAACCAACCAAATTATGAGATAGGAAGGTCCTTTAGCATGCAGAAAATTGAACTATAGCAAAAAGAGTTTGGGCCCTGGTCATCCTGTGCAGACTGCGCTGGCTGAACTGGGTTGACACTTTTTGTAGATGCATTAAGCCCCCTTTTCACAGAGCATGGCTCAAATATTTTGTGACATAGTTTTTGACCCCACATGACCCCACATGACTTTAATATACAGTAAACTTGGCCTGGCCTTCATATCATGGTGAATAACTGCCTGATAAAGAGCCCTGAAGATTGGATTGAAATTTTAACAGATGACAAAAATTTGAGCTTGATTAATTTGATAGGTTTTGCAGATGACAAATTAAATGTGCTTCTAATTGTAGAATTTGTTTTCGATAGGACAGAAAATATTGTGGGAAGAGCAGAAAATGCTGGTTACCAGCATTTTCTCTTTTTCCCACAATGTTTTCAAAAGCCTTCTTCTGCAGGATTGTCAAAGTATGGAATTCTTTGGCATAGAACTTAACTCTTTACTACACAATCCCAAGTTTACACTACACCGAAGAAGGCTTTTGAAAACATTCTGAGAAAAAGAAGAAAATGTTGGTAACCAGCATTTTCTTCTTTTTCCCCCAATGTTTTCAACAATCTCAAAGACAGATATTGTCGTTTGTACCCCATTGTATTTGTTGTCTGCAAACACTTTTAATTTGGACTGGTCTAAAATTTTGTGTGGTAAAGAGTTAAAACATTGCTTCCTGACTGCCAACAAGATTTGGTTGTTGTCTGCGCATGTCATATTCTTCGAAGATTCGACCTGTCTGCTATGAAGCATCACCCATCCCCTGTATACCTGGGAAAAGTAGGGCTTATATCAAAGCTATTAGCCTATTACGAAAGCATGTAGGGGCTGTTTTAATAAATGGTCAGTGCATAAGTTACATGCTAACCGATCATAGCTGAATAAATGGCACCAGGTAGCGTTTTATTGAGTAAACGTTTATTTCATTTGAAATTCAAAGTCACGGTTGTTGTTTTGAAAAATTACTCCGCTTCTGTACCCAGGATGCCCAAATTAGATAGATGTGTATTTGTAGAATGCCATCTAGCGAGAGACAACAAGATTTGGTTGCATACAGCACAAAGAGAAGAGAAGTTTCTACGCAACTTACATCGAGTAATAACCCAGTTATTCACAGTCTTCGGCTGGGGTGGAAGTTGTAACAGGTTAAAATGAAACACGTCTCCCAGAACATGGTTGGCTCTCAGATCTACGACATCTTCATCCTCGTCAAAATCTTCCCACTCTGGGGGCTCTGAAATTTATTTTCACTTTTATTTACTTAACCCTTTACCACACGACAAACCTTTACGCTTGTCCAAATCGAAAGCATTTGCAGACGACAAATTATACATGGCTCATATGGTAAGAATTGTCTGTAAAAGGACAGAAAACATTGCGGGAAAAGGAGAAAATGCTGGTTACCAGCATTTTCTCCTTTTCCCACAATTTTTTCAAAAGGCCCCTTTCTCAGGGTCGTTAAAACTCAGGGTTGTGTGGTAAAGGACTAAACAGATGTAGGTCTATTCAGCTCAATCTATTTCACTGCAATATACATGTGCCCTTCATTTGAGCCATGCTCTGGCAAAAGGGGGCTTAATGCATCTCCGTGATGTATTAGGCTGAGCAAGTCATCACATGAGTATGGACCCATAAGAACCATTTTTATCTAAAAACCTACTGACTCATGAGGTAGACTGGTCCTTTGACATGCAGAAAATTGACCAGTAGCAAAAAGTTTCGGCCCAGGTCAGCCTGCGCAGACTGCGCAGGCTGACCTGGGTTGATACCTTTTGCAGATGTATTAAGCCCCCACATTAAGCACAGAGTATGGCTCATTTATTTCAACATTTATTTTTTTTTTCAAATAACTAAGAGCTATTTAGATGACTGATATCTAAACTTCAAAATACTCTATCACTGAATTAAGTAAGCCAACAGCTGGCAAATCATCAGTAAAGAAGAAAGACGAAAGTAAGAAAAAAATTAAAAGCATGCAGTCTGATGTTTGATATACACTGTGTGCTTTGCGCTTTGCTGAGACATTCTGGACAAGGGCAAATTTTAAATTTCTACAATGAAAATATCTATTAGGTTTTTTTTTTCCTGTGCTCTACAGGTTAAGTGACTTTAGCTGGCAGTTTAGTAAAAATTAGCCTGGACAGAACATAGCCTGTACAGATCTGTGGCCCACACTTCCAGACACAATCATGTATTTAATATTTTATGTCCAAATTTATCTTGAAAAAGCAATATGAGGGTTTATCAATTTCATTACCTTATCACCGTAACTCTTTACTGAATGACAAAATTTTGGACTCATCCAAATCCAAAGCATTTGCAGACAAAAAAATCAAATGTGGTTCAAATGCAAGAAAATTTCTTTGAAAGGGTAGAAAACATCATGGTAATAGAAGGAGACATTGCTGGTCACCAGCATTTTCTACTTTTCCCATAATGTTTCAAAAGTCTTCTTCCCCAAGGTTGTTAAAACATGGGATTGTCTGGTAAAGGGCAAACCCTTGAAGCCCACAACGAATAAAATAAATACTTTCTAAATAATTAACTCTTTCACTACTAATGACGACTTGGCTACCTTTTGCGGACAGCGTAGATCAAGATTAGACTGCACAGAACGTGCAGTCTGATCTTGATCTATGCTGTCCGCTACTCTATTTTTAAACTATGATGAATGTCATTTTAAATGGCAGTGGAAATCTATTTTTAGAGCTCAGAAAAAACATGTAATTTCTGGAGTTAGTAGTGAAAGAGTTAATCAGCATGGACTTGATATGTTTTGCATTTTTTAGGATGGGAACTGCATTGCTAGATAGATTTGAAGGGTCCGGGTTAAATCTATGATCCAAACGTACAGAATATAAATGTTAACTTATACTAGAACTGTACCAATCAGAGATTTGCTATTTTCACGGTTTTCAAAAAGTCCTGGTCAAGGTGTGTGGGAAAGGGTGGTGGGAGACTAGATCTAAATGGGTGTATTTCTACCTAGGAATGAAGTGACATCGACTTTAAAAAAAAGAAAGACAATTTCTTGAAAACATTTTATCAAAGGATTTACATTATTGCAGTTTTTACATGTATTAGGCTCTCATTATTTTCAAATCAGATTTATTCTATTATTAATTTCCTGGTTGAAGGTCAACCTCTTTAAAATAGATTTATCTATTTTCTACAATGCTCTCAAGATGAAAAGAGTCTCCGCAGGATGCAATGTGCTGATGAAATACTGCCAAAAACAAGAAATATCTTTAAAAACAAAATATGGCATAAATGCCCGCAAATAGGCAGGGGCCCTTAAAATAAACATGTCTACATTTTTGACCAATCACAAATTTCTATTTATTCATTTTATATCAGTACCGAAAAGTAGGTCAAAAGCCAGCACATACAGCTATGCTGAAAAATGATAATACATTGTACATGTATTTGGTCAACATCACGTAAACATGAAGAAACATTTTGCTATTTGTCAATTTTCCAGTGTAGGCCATAATCCAATCAGCCATACAAGATGGATTTTACAGATCCATAAATATGTGATGACGTGCATCGTGGGGATGCATTAAGCTCCATTTTACCAGAGTGTGGCTTATATAAAGTTCTTTACTGATAAGAAAAATGATGAAGTTGATTTCAGTCTTGATGTGCTTATATCTAACATGTTACCACTAAAACCATCAGCCCTTGAATTGTATTTCTACAGGAAACCTTTATGGAATCATAAATGAAACTGTTACCTGTATCTGCCCAGCTATGCCAAGCTTTATAAATCACATCATTTACATGAAAAATGATATTTCACAATAGTTTCTTAAAAAACTAAAAAATAATTCTCTTGTAGATCTGATTGCTAACGTTGTTTTTTTTTTGGAGAAACAACAAATAATGTCAACATTAATATTTTGTTAAATCCTTTACCACACAATCCCAAGTTTAAATGACCTTTAAAAAGAAGACTTTTAAAAGCCTTGTGGGAAAAGGAGAAAATGCTGGTAACCAGCATTTTCTCCTTTTCCCACAATGCTTTCTACCCTATCAAAGACAGAAACAACCATTTGAGCTGCACTTATTTTGTCATCTGCAAATGCTTTCAATTTGGTGTATTCCCAAATTTTGTCATTTGGTGGAGAGTTAACTTATGATGTATAGAAACAGAGTTGCAGCAGACGACTTTGAAAATCTTGTAAAATATAGATAGTAAACCCAGATTACAGTTTACCATAATACCTTTACCATTACAAAAATGCTGGAAAATAAAAGAAAGTGCTTGTTACCAGCAATTTCTCATTTTACCCCATTTTTTTCTCTGAAATGATTGGCTCAAAAAGTAAAAAGATGTCTGCAGTTGATACATACTTAGCTCTTTACCAAACGACAAAGCTTTAGACTAGTCCAAATTCAAAGCATTTGCAGACGAGAAATAAAACAATACTAAAATGACGAGATTTCGAAAGGGTAAAAAACATGGTGGGAAAAGGAGAAAATGCTGGTTACCAGCATTTTCTCCTTTTCCCACAATGTTTTCAAATACCTCTCATCTCAGGCTCATAAAAATTCAGGACTGTTTTGTAATGAGTTCAAAGACATAATTGTGCACATTTTTATTAGACTCATAATCAAATATGACAAATGATATCAGCAATTTGCTTTCTTGAAAACAGTAAGGCAACAGTTCTAACTGCTCACAAGAGCAATCAGATATCCTGCTGTACTATTCCCCCAAACCCATATCCACCAAGCTTACACTATAAAACAAATGGACCAATGGAAAAGCACACAGAATCTGATATTCAAATACTTACAAGTTAAAACATGGAGTTTCTTTTACCAATGTTTGCACATATTTTTTTCAAACGCCACTGGCTGCCTTTTAACAAAAACTTTTTCAAAACAATGTGAATTCAGTGATGAGAGAGGGATGAATCCTGTCATTATGACGATCATCAATCCTTAACCCTTTACTGCACAATGCCGCCTTTTTACGACCTCAAGAAAGAAGCCTTTTGAAAACATTAGTAACCAGCATTTTCTTCTTTTCCCACAACGTTTTTTTTACCCTATCAAAGAAAAATTGCACCATTTGAGCCACACTGTAATTGCCGTCTGCAAATGCTTTCAATTAGGGCAAAGCTAAAATTTTGTCGTCTGGTATAGGGTTAAAAAGATATTGGCAAAGCTAGGGAATCAAACCAGTAACCTCCTCATTTCAAGCCCTGTGTGTTACTCACTTAGCTGATGAGTTTGACTGTTAGTTTATTACCACTGACTTAGTATCAACAGTGTGATAACTTTAACTCTTTACCACACAATCCTGACTTTTAACGACCCTTAGGAAGAAGGCTTTTGAAAACATTGTGGTCACCAGCATTTATCCCTTTCTTACAATGTTTTCTAACCTATCAAAGACAAATTTGTCATTTGGGCAACTATCTATTTATGGTCTGCAAACGATTTCAATTTGGACCAGTCTAAAATTTTGTTGTTTGGTAAAGGAGTTAAGGGACAAATGAATTTTGGGGGTTTTTTTTTGTCAAAAGCTGTTCAGTTTGATTCTTAACTTGACAAAAAAAATTTTAGACCAATCCAAATTGAAAGCATTTGCAGACTACAAATAAATCTGAACTAAATCATGGGATTTGTCTCTTACCCTTTGCCACACAATCTCAAGGTTTAAAGTCCCTGAGAAAGAGGCCATTTGAAAACATTGTGGTAAAAGGAGAAAATGCTGGTACCAGCATTTTCTCCTTTTCCCACAATGTTTTTAACAACATCACAGACAAATTTCATCATTTGAGTCACATTCAATTTGTCGTCTAACAATGCTGTCCATTTGTTAAAAGAAAAGAAAACATTGTGGTGAAAACAGAAAATGCTGGCAATTGGTATGCAGTATTCTCCTACATTGTTTGCAAAAGCTTTTTCCTCAATGCCATTAACCCTTTTCCACACAACAAAATTTTAGACTAGACCAATTTGAAAGCATTTGCAGATGACAAATTCACCTTTGGTACAAATGAGCTTAAGCTCTCTGATAGAGCAGAAAACATTGTGGGAAAAGGAGAAAATGCTGGTAACCAGCATTTTCTCCTTTTTCCACAATGTTTTCAAAAGCCTTCTTTCCCAGGGTCTAGAAAACACTGGATAGTATGGCAAAGGGTTAAAGGTTTTTTTTTTTTTTCTTTTAATTGCAGCATGTAAGGCCAGATAATGTTTTTAAAACCTCATACCAGGGGTAACTGGATCTTGGAACTCTTCAACTTCTTCCACCTTCTCTTCCTCCTCTTCTTCCTTCTTCTCTTCCTCAGCTGGTTCCCCTTTCATCTGGCGCAGCATTGCCATTAGATCCTAAAATTGGCAACAACATTGCTGATGGGTTATTTTTTAACCCTTTTTTACCATACATTCTCGAGTTTTAACAACCATGAGAAAGAAAGCTTTTGAAAACATTGTAGGAAAAGGAGAAAATGCTGGTAACCAGCATTTTCTCCTTTTTCCCAGGATGTTTTCTACCCTTCCAAAAACAAATTTCAATTTTCAAGTTGCATTTGTTTTGTCGTCTGCAACTGCTTTCAATTTGGACTAGTCTAAAATGTCGTGTGGAAGAGAGTTAACCCTCACAATGATAGATGCTTTAATTGGCAGACAGTGTAGATCATGATCACTCTATTCAGAAAATGCAGTCTGATCTGAGACCCCATACTGTGAGACATATTGTGAAATACTCTGACCAAAAAATCAACTGACATTGGAATATTTTGGTTCTGTTTATTGACAAAATAATATGAGCCATGCTCTGTGAAAAGGGGGTTCATTGCATCTGCAAAATGTATCAGTCCAGTATCCGTATTCACCAACCATTCTTAATAACGTTCTTAGACTTATTCTTCAAGATTTTCCAAGTCTGAAAGTAACACACCTTCTGATTGGCTAAACCATATGGTTTAGCCAATCAGAAGGTGTGTTACTTTCAAATTTGGAAATTTTGAAGAACAAGACCAAGAATGTTCTTAAGAATGGCTGGTGAATACAGACCCTCTGGTCTGCCTGCGCAGCCTGTGCAGGCTGACCAGGATTGAAATATTTTGTATTGCCAAATGTTCTGCATGTCCAAAGACCATTCTGCCTCATGATTCAGTCAGTTGTTAGACAAAATGGATTTTATGGATCCATAATCGTGTGATGACTTGCTTCAGGTATAATGCATCACGGAAAATGCATTAAACCCCCTTTTGCCAGAGCATGGCTTGTACATTTTTAATTTACTCTCTCCATCTCTAATGGTTGCTAGGAACGTAGCCCTTATCCTGCTAAATAAGTGAAACTTTCAACTCTTTACCAAACGACAAAATTTTAGATCAATCTAAATTCAAAGCTTTTGCAGACGACAAAATAAATGTTACTCAAAAACTGAAATTTGTTTTGGGAAGAGTAGAAAACATTGTGGGAAAAGGAGAAAATACTGGTTACCAGCATTTTCTCCTTTTCCCTCAATGTTTTCAAAAGGCTTTTTCCTCAGGGTCGTTAAAAGTCGCGATTGTGTGGTAAAGGGTTAAACTGATAGTAAAAACCGAAGTTCTACTATTTCAGAGTTATTTTGGAGGAAAAATATGTCCTTATCGAACAGTGTACATGCAGGAACAGACTGCATGTTTTGTGCAGTCTGATCTTGATCTACACTGTCTGCAAAAAGGTCACTGGGCTAATACCTCTTGCATACAACTTTTTCAGCAGACCACTCTTGATAAGCTGTTTCTCCTTTTGCTACAATGTTTTCATACATATTTGTTTATTAATCTTCACTTTTTGTTGACTATACCTATTTTTCAAAGAATGTGACTTGATACATAGAGGTCACTTGTAATTCCTGCATGACTCTGTCTGCAGTACAAGTCTTTTGAAAACACTGTGGGAAAAGGAGAAATTGCTCGTAACGAGCAATTTCTCCTTTTCCCACAGTGTTTTCTACCCTTTTTGAGACCTTTCTGCCATTTTCATCAAATTTAAAATTGTCGTCTGCAAACTCTTTCAATTTGGACCAGTCCAAAATTTGTCGTTTGGGAAAGGGTTAAAAGAAGTGAGAAAAAGTACAGTATAGCAATTATGGATATTAATGGATATTTTCCCTTTTTTTTTCCTTAAAAACTGCATTTGGAAAACTTGCATCTGAGTAACACTTCCACATATTTTATTCTCTATTGAGCCGAGAATGGTTGACTGGTCTTTCACCATTTTCAAACTGATAACAGTTATATCACTTATTGTGCTGAGAGATGAAGGTCTTAAACATTTCGGAAAAAATGTTTTGTTATGTTCAAGATAATTGAATAATCTTAAAAGTTCAGAAAACCCATGCACTCCAGTGCCTGACAGAATTTAAGGTTTCAGCATCCTAAAACATTAGCACACAAACATAAAGACTATTCAACCTGTCAGAAACACTGCATTACAAATCCCCCAAAACAAGCAGGTTAGCTTTACTCTCAAGGACAATGAAAACAGTTTCAAAACAAGAGCACCACCAGTTTAAATGCTTGATTGCAGCTACTTTTTCAGTGAAAATTCAAAAGTGAAAAAGGGGAATACCTATAAAAACTTTTTGGGGGTAACCTGCCCTTCTGGTATTGGTTCCACTTTTGATAGTTGACAATCAGCCAAAGTATGACATAAATATCTTTGGTAATGACAGAGATATCAGAAAATGTCAAAATTTGCACAATGATGCAGACAGCAACAGGCCTATGACAATACCTCAATGTTTTCTTTGAAGACAACCAAGCTGAATGTGAACTGAGTAACAGATACATGCTAGGTAGTTCTGATACAATTTTCATCTTTTACATGTATGCACACTTCAGGGCATCAGGTTAAATCCTTGTACACTTATGGCCTGCTAAGCCTGTATTCTTCATGTCATCAAAACCATGAATATTGTAATTGATTGCAATCAGTCATAATGATCAGTGGTCAAGCAAAAGTTAATAATCTCAGTTCTTGCCAAACAAATATACTTAGACTAAGATTATAGGCATCAAGCTATAAGGTATTTCATCTTACCATAAGCTTTCATGCATGCCTAATGACTAAGTTCAGAATGCAATATTATTCTTCATTGCATTATTCAGTTTTGTGGCAGTATTCTTGAATGTAATACAAAAAAAGATAACATGTATTTTCAAAGGAAAACTTCTAATATACCTGAAAATTTTCCAACTCAAATGTATGTGTCGTACTCATATGAAATATCAAACCAGACAGAAAAAAAAAAAACTGTATCTAAACAGCATCAAAATACAGTAAGATGACCTATCTCATGCACGGAATACATATGTTGACCTGTGATTTGATTTCTCAAAATGTTACGCTATGATAATCATCTGCCAATCATAAAAGCAAAGTTATTACCGACTAATCCATTATTTGTTTTATTTTGTTTACTGTTATCCGATAAAATGTCAATAATGGCGATGTTTTTTCACTGAAAGTGTTAGGTATATAATACAAGGAATACTATATTGTAGTAACTTTCCTGGTGCTTATATTTGCTTCTCATATCGAAAGAAAATTTTGAAGTCTCCCATGATATCAAATTTTCTCACGCTGCTCGAATCAAATACAGAGACCAGGAAAGTTACTACAACACAGTTTCCTGTATCTATACAAGAGTACTAAGGGTATCGGATAGAGGTCTATTGTAATACAGTTTTTAACCCTTTCCCAAACAAGCCCTGGTTTTCACGTGTTTGCAGTACAAGTCTTTTGAAAACGCTGTGGGAAAAGGAGAAATTGCTCGTAACGAGCAATTTCTCCTTTCCCCACAGTGTTTTCTACCCTTTTTGAGAACTTTCTGCCATTTTCATCAAATTTAAAATTGTCGTCTGCAAACTCTTTCAATTTGGACCAGTCCAAAATTTGTCGTTTGGGAAAGGGTTAAAGCAAAATTATTATATATAATCATGTGTCAGAACTTTGTTTGGAAATTTCGAAATTGTTATGGAGAATAAAATGGATGTACATAGTGTAAACTACAATTGGTTATGCAGATTTTTGTTGTGTAAATATGGGTTGTATAAGCAGGCAAAATATTGTAGGAGATGTACTCTCTCAAGCACATTCAAGAGAGAAATAATTGGGTCACAGATAATGAGCTTGTTGTGCTCAGGTGAGCTAAAAGCTAACCAGGGGCTGCAGTAACCAACTGTGTGAATTGCATTCTTAATCTGATTATAGGTTTAGAAAATGGCACAATTTCTGATTGGCTATATATATAAACCAAACCATTTGGTTTAGCCAGTCTGATATTGTGTTATTCTACAAATGTAGAAAATTCTTGAGAATCACTAAGAATGCTATTATGAAGGGATGGTGAATATCAGCCAATTACAGAATGATATACCAGTATTCTGCCTGTACATAGAAAAACATGCAAGCAATTCAACATTTAGTTAAAACTTACAAATGAGCAGGGCTCTGAGAAAAGGGGGCTTAATGCATCTTTGTAATGCATTATACCAAGCAAGTCATTGCATAGTACAGACCCAAAAAAAGCTGAATCTTGATGTAGTACGGTCTGTCGAGATACAGAAAATATGCCAATAACTAAACGTTTTAACCCAGGTCAGCCTGTATGTGCTGAGTGCAACTTTTTGCAGATGTACTAACCCAACTTTTCACACAGCTTGACTCAAATGCATTCAGATTATGAACAAACATGTACATAAAAAGGAAAATTTCACTAGCAAGTATCAAACCACATACCCCTTTATCTTCCTGTAAAAATATTAATTTCCTAGTAATAATCTAAGAAAAAGGTGACTATGGTAGAAATTTTGACTACAAGTATCTTGAACTCGTTAGTCAGGCACCACTTTGTTCAGTTAACTCTTTCGTAACTGATGACAGCTTAGGTAGTTTTTGCGGACAATGTAGATCAGGACCAGACTGCACAGCACTTGCAGTCTGATCTTGGATCTACACTGTCTGCTACCTAAAATTAAACCATGATAATTTAGTCATCTTCAATAGCAGAATATATACATAGTAAAATTAGTGTTGCACCCCCTGTGTTTTTAACGTGTTTAATTTTCTGGCGTGAATGATATGAAATGGGTTGGAAATTAGAATCTGGCTGCTGTTTACAAGAACAAACAAGTCTGTTGTCTCTGAAATGGAATGAACTGAGGTATCCCTTAACCTCATGGCAGCAGCTACTGATCGAGCTGTTTCGACCTCTCGTGAGAGGTGTGAGACAAAGACTGCAAGCTGTTTTGCATGCCCCGGGCGGAAGTACGCAATATTGCCTGATTTTGTGTGTCCATTCTCTGCAGGTCACTTTTAACCTGTCGTAAGTTTTGTTTCGACATTAAATTCCCTGTTTTAACCAAACTTAAACGTTTCTCGTTTTTCTTAAATTTGAAAGCAACATCTAGGTAAAAGATTCCCACTTACCATGAGGTCAAGGGATACCTCAGTTCAGTTCATTTTATGGGCAAAAGATGAGTCTGTTGGCGTATGCAGCAGCCGAATTCTAATTTCGACCCAGTCTTATCTCATTCACATCAGAAAATCAAACCCGGTAAAAAACACAGGGGGTGCAACACTAATTTTACTATGTATATTTACTGTTAGACCTCGGAAAAAGGTATTATTATTTGAAGTTTGTAGCGAATGAGTTATGGATGTAAGGTGGATCCCTTGATTGATTAACCCTTTCCCAAACAAGCCCTGGTTTTCACGTGTCTGCAGTACAAGTCTTTTGAAAACACTGGGAAAAGGAGAAATTGCTCGTAACAAGGAATTTCTCCTTTTCCCACAGTGTTTTCTACCCTTTTCGAGACCTTTCTACCATTTTCATCAAATTTAAAATTGTCGTCTGCAAACTCTTTCAATTTGGACCAGTCCAAAATTTGTCGTTTGGGAAAGGGTTAACCCTGTACCACACAGTCCTGACTTTTAATGATCCTGAGAAAGGAGCCTTTTGAAAACATTGTGAGAAAAGGAGAAAATGCTGGTAACCAGCATTTTCTCCTTTTCCCATAATGTTTTCTACCCTTCCCAAAACAAATTTCAATTTTAAAGTCACTTTTACTTTGTCGTCTGCGAATGCTTTCAATTTCAACCAGTCTAAAATTTTGTCGTTTGGTAAAGAGTTTAACTGATGGTTCTGTGATCATGGACTTCAAACAGCACTTGCTTTATGTTTGAGCAAGCAAAAAACAAGTTCTGGCCGAACAAGTTGATAAAGGGGAAAAGCCTTTCATTCATGAAGAAAAAAAAATATTATGGAAAAATAGTCATCTTTTTATAGTAAGCAGTGAATCCTGTTCCAACAGCTGTCCACTGCAAAGGCTGTAAAACTCACACTAATGAAGAAAAGACTTATTTGTCCACAAAGTTCTTAACCCTTTCCCAAACAAGCCCTGGTTTTCACGTGTCTGCAGTACAAGTCTTTAGAAAACACTGTGGGAAAAGGAGAAATTGCTTGTAACGAGCAATTTCTCCTTTTCCCACAATGTTTTCTACCTTTTTGGAGAACTTTCTATCATTTTCATCAAATTTAAAATTGTCGTCTGCAAACTCTTGCAGTTTGGACCAGTCTAAAATTTATCGTTTGGGAAAGGGTTAAATTGTCCATATTGACAGCATTTGCAGACAACAAAGTTAACTTTACCACACAACAAAATTTTCAGCTTGTCCAAATCAAAAGCATTTGCAGACGACAATACAAATGTGATTAAAAAATTGAAATTCAATTGTGGAAGGGTAGAAAACATTGTAGGAAAAGAAGAAAATGCTGGTTATCAGCTTTTTTTCCTTTTCTCACAATGTTTTCCAAGGCCTTCTTCCTCAAGGTCATTAAAACTCGGAATTGTGTGGTAAAGAATTAAATGAGGCTTAAACAATGGAATTTGTGTTCGACAGAATACAACACATCATGGAAAAAGTGAACAATGCTGATTACCAGCACTTTCTGCTTTTCCTGTGACGTTTTCAAAAGCCTTCTTCCTGAGGGTTGTAAAAACATTGAATCATTCGGTAAAAGGTTAACCCTTTACCGCACAATGACGCCTTTTAACGCCCCTGGGAAAGAAGCCTTTTAAAAACATTGTGGGAAAAGGAGAAAATGCTGGTAACCAGCATTTTCTCCTTTTCCCACAATGTTTTCTATCCTATCAACGAAAATTTGCACCATATGAGCCACATTGAAATTGTCATCTGCAAATGCTTTCAATTTGGACAAGGCTAAAATCTTGTCGTCTGGTAAAGGGTTAAATATACCTCAGTGAATAAAACAAAATGAAAGGACAAGAAATAGAGGGGGAAAACCGAAGGCTAGATATCGATTGATTGTGGTAAGATGGGTCAGATGATAGCAAAATTTATGGACCAGAGGATCTTTTTTTCCATCCTATTTTAGAAGGAATGCAAGGAGACACTGGGGACACAAACTATGTAGCCACTACACCAATTGATGTCTCGTTTATAACAATTACATTATCTGATCAACCCATATATATATAACTTTTTTAACCTCTGTACCAAACAACAAAATTTGAGACTGGTCCAAATTGAAAGCATTTGCAGATGACAAATTAAATGTGACTCAAAAATTGAAATTTCTCTTTGGAAGTGTAGAAAACATTGTGGGAAAAGGAGAAAATGCTGGTTACCAGCATTTTCTCCTTTTCCCACAATGTTTTCAAAACCCTTTCTTACAAGGGTTGTTAAAACACAAGATCATTTGATAGAGAGTTTAACATTTAGCTTTCCTCAACAAGATTCAGGGTAAGTTGAGTTTTCCAAAAGGATTCCAATGAAAGGTTTCAATTTTTGTCAGCAAAGATCAGGGTCCATATCCACCAATCAATGTGAAGAATATTCATAGTCCTTTGCTGAAGGATTTGAAAGTAAGGCAACTTCTGATTGGCTAACCCATCTGGTTTAGCCTGAAAAATTTGAAAGTAACAAAAATTCTGATTGGTTAAACTTGTTGGTTTAGCCAATCAAAAGTTGTGTTACTTACAAATCTAGAAAATTCTTGAGAATAAGACAAAGAATATGGTTGATGAATACAGACCCAGGGAACAAAAGGGAAACAACAGAAAACTGTTGGTTACAAGCAACATCATTTGTATTGACCTACTCTGAATTCTGCCATTTTTAAAGACTGCAAAATAACATATACCATAAGTCAATCATTGACTGAATACCTCACTATCACACAAGCTCCAACTAAAGTCAAGCAAGCGCTTAAAGGAAACTATACATTCAGAAGCAAAGGTGTTTGCTCTGTATGTATGCTTTAAACATTTTGCTTTCTCTGTAAACACAATATGTCCCTGCTTAACCCTTTACCATATGACAAAATTTCAGACCAGTCCAAATTGAAAGCTTTTGCAGATGACATAATTATTAAATGTGACTCACATGATGTAATTTGTCTTTGAAAGGGTGGAAAACCATGTGGGAAAAAGAGAAAATGCTGGTTACCAGCATTTTCTCCTTTCCTCACAAAGTTTTCAAAAGGCTGTTTTATAAGGGTCGTTAAACTCGGGATTGTGTGGTAAAGGGTTAATGGACATTGCTTGCTTAATAGAGTGACTTCTAAGACCGGTTGTTTTATTGTATTAAAATACACCCAAAATAGCCGGAAAAAAGATCCAAGAATTACAATTACAAGACTCTTTGGACCACACTTTATCACAGAGTAGCATACAGTGTAGTCCAAGACATGACTGCATGTCCTGTCAAGTCCGTAACTGTATTACCAACTATCATTAATAATAAAAACTGTGTCATTGCATTTATATGACAAAAACGGTCCATTCGATACCAAATGATAAACTCGGCTAATATCAGGAAACTCAGCCATACTTGGCCAATATCAAATGAAAAATGGACGACAAATCTTGGCTTTTTACATACAGAATTGTCATTCATCAAGTACTTTTGTATTGGCCTAGTTACAGGTGTGAGGTGTGCAATATAAGCGGTATAAGCCCTCGGCCTTTGGCCTTGGTGAAATACCACAGACTTCGGACTTGTAACAAGGCCAATATGAAATTACATATACTTGATTAATAACATTATATTTTAAATCTACTCTAATTTTGTCTTTTGGTAAAGAGTTAATATAACACCTGATCTCAATCTACATGTATGTTGCCTGTAAAAGAATCTGAACTTGTGGTAAATACTTTTGGAGTAAATGATAAAAAAAAAAAAAACCTGTTCATTTGATTTTTATGTCACAAATTATACTTTCTCCTCCTTGCAAAAAATTTGAAAAGAAAAGCACTCTGCTAACAAACACTGTGTGCTTTCAAAAACCCAGCAGATCTCCAAAATAATAGTCCAAGCAAAATACTACCTACCTCATGCTACAGGGAAAAATAATCATCAGTAAATTATACTGGTGAAATATTAATTACTAAATATTCAAGAAATATATTTCAATAAACATTCATTATCAGAGCTACAGGTAGAGGGAGTGATTTTGATTTCAAAATTGAAAATATTAATCACTCTCCACTAAACCCTATGTTATGGGTACTCATTAGAATCGTCTCATCGAGACGATTCTAATGAGTACCCACAACATAGGGTTTGGTAAAGAAATAATGGATTTCAAAGATATCTGTGCAATATCATTTTATGTTATTTGACAGGCTTTATAGTTTTGTCTATGACACATCCTTCTCCAAGATCAACATTATATGCACTGTTATGAAGGAATGGATAAAAGACTGGGGAACTGTTAATAAAATGTTAGTAGATTTCTCACACAAAGTGAATTAATATCCCTGCCAAGTTTTTTCTACTCTTTACCAAACACAGCTACCATTACTTTTAGAAACAGATTGATTTTTAGTGAAAACTGTACGTTGAAAAAGGAGCACAACTGTGTCAAAAACAGTTGATGGTTATCTGCCCCTGTTGTATGGGTTCCCCTTTAGGGAGTTAACAACTACTCCAAGTTTGAAGTTAATATCTTCTGTAATGACAGAGATATTATAAAATAAGGTTTTTGCACACTGATGACAACAAAGACAATGACAGGCCTATGACAGTACCTCAAATTTTTTCTTTGACAAAAGCCGAGCTAAAAATGAGAGAGAAATTCAATACATAAATATACCTATGTCTATCCACACAGGCTGATGGATGGATGGATGGATGGATGGATGGGTGGATGGGCGGGTGGGTGCATTGGGTGGATGGATGGATGGATGGATGGATGGTTGGTTGGTTGGTTGGTTGGTTGGATGGATGGATGGATGGATGAGTGGGTGGGTGGTTGGATGGATGGATGGATCCATGGATGGATGGATGGATGGTGGATATAGATGGATGGATGGATGGATGGATACAGGCTGATTCCATTTTACCCACTAAAGCATTGTTAATTTGCCAGTGTGTAATGATGTGGTACTAACTACATAGAAATGGGTTTACCTCAGTGTCCTCTTTTTCCACTCCCTCTCCTTCTTCTTGTTCACCTTCTTCCTCTTTCTTCTCTTCCTCTGGTTTTTCTTCCTCCTTCTGTTCCTCAGGTTCTGGGATTGGCTCTTTTAGGGTATGGAAAAAAAGTTTTGAATAATAAAAATGATGACTGTTGAATGTTGACAACAAATTGATGTACCGGGTATATATTTTCACAAGTGGCCAAGCAGTGAGTTTGGCACACACAAATGAAAATGAGCCATTCTCTGGCAAAATGGGACTTAAAGCATCTCTGTGATGCATGATGCCATGCAATTATAGATCCACATAATTATGGATCCATAAAATCCATTTAGTCTAACAACCGGCTAAATCATGGGGTAGACTGGTCCTTGGAAAAGCAGAATATTTAACAATAGCAATAAGTCTTGACCCATGTCAGTCTGCGTGGACTGCGCAGGCTGACATGAGTCAAGACTTTTTGTAGATGCATTATGGCTCCTTTTGAGAGAGCATGGCTTAAATATATTCATCTTCTGCCAAAACAAACAGTTCTTCTTATCTTACATGCTTTTAATTCATAAAGAGGAGTTTTCTATGGTTCTGCATAACTCTTTACCGGATTCAAAAATTTAGACTTATACATAGTCCAAGCATTGACCCTTTGCCAAACAACAAAATTCTGGACAGGACCAAATTGAAAGCATTTGCAGATGACAAATTCATTGTTAATGAACTGATGATATCTGTCTTTGATAGTGTTGATAACATCATGGGAAAAGGAGAAAAATGCTGGTTACCAGCATTTCCTCCTTTTCAAACAGTGTTTTCAAAGACTTTCTTTTTCAGGGTCAATAAAACCCTAGATTGATCAATGTGTGGTAAAGGGTTAACGGGGAAAAAAAAAGGATGTGACTAATATGGTGGAATTTGTTAACAAAAGTGTCTAAAAAATTGTGGAAAAAGAAGAAAATAATGGTTATAAGCATTTTCCCCTTTTCCAACAGCGTTTCAAAAAGCTCTTTCCTCATGGTCATTCCAACATGCAATTGTTCAGTAATGCAGTCATTTACATAATACTTTACCAAAAGAGATGAAAATACTGTCTGCAGGGGTTAATCCCCATGTAATATTTTTACCTTCCTTCTTCTTTCTTCGTGGATAGTAGGTTTTACAAGTCGTAGAAAAGTGATCAAACTTGGTGAATAGAATTCTAAATGCACAGTCCGACAGGGTCAAAATTCGGGGTATTTCGAACTGAAATCCTTTTTCTGGAAACTCAAATGACTTGATTCTGAGAGAAAAGACAAAAAAATGAGAATTTAAGTCTATCTATTGATAATATTTTGGACTGGACGAAATCGATAGTATTTGCTGACGACAAATGTAGCTCAAATGATGATTTCTGTCTTAGATAAGATAGAAAACATTGTTGTCAATCAGTATTTAACAATAATGCTTTTTTTAATTCACCTCCACACAATTTGTTTAATGAGGTAATTAATTAGCGAGTAAATGTGTTTTGACCATTATACGGTACTGTCTCAAAAGTTTAATCCTAAATTGCTGATAGCAAGAATAAATTTGTGTATTCCTGTATCTGACCTTAATTCATGTTTGGTAACAATATTTCAAAGAGGTTTTTTCAGAGTTTTCTGCTGAAGAATCGGGACGGGAAACAATGACATACACTCATAGTGTACCTAAGACCAGGGTCCATTTTCAACAAATATTCTTGGGTCTAATTCGCAAGAATCTTCTATATTTCAAAGTATGTGATACAACTTCTGACTGGCTAAACCAAATGGTATAACCTATCAGAAGTTGTGTCACTTTCTAAATCTAAAATTAGACTAAGAATGCATTTGAAAACAATTTGGTAAATACAGGCCTAGGGTCATTTCACCAACAACTCTTATAACATTCTGAGTCTAAATCTCACAAGTTTTCAAAAATTCAAAGTAACACAATTTCTGATCTGCTCAACAAATGGTCTAGCCAATCAAATTGGTACAGCTAATCAAAGTAACACAATGTCTGATTGGCAAAACAAGATGGTTTAATAATTGTGTAACTTTCTTATTCGAGAATTAGACTAAGAAAGCAATAAATCAAAGGACTCAAAGTCCTGGAAAGCGGATTTGTAGAGTAGCATAAAGCTGTAATATGTTGTAATAAAAAGTAACATCACATGCAACACATGTGCGATCATTTTAAATGGAGTTAGCAAGGGCAGGAAAAGTCAAAAATTAAAAGTCAAGGGCAGGAAAAGTCAAAATTGTTCTGCCGAGCAGGCTGCGCAGTAATTGTTATTCTATTACTGTTTAAGGACTGGTAATTTGATCCGTCAGTCTTAACACAGTTTTTTGCTGGTATTAGATTTCAGAAAAAATTATGTATACACATGTAGGACAATATATATGGTAGTGACAAAAGTGAGCTTGAGGAGTATTAGCTAAAACTGAAAGTAGAATGGACGCAAGCTTGATCGACAGTATATTTGGTTCAGATCAAACTGATATCATAGTACAGTGTGAGCATGCATGCGTCGTTACGCATGGTGTATTTGGTTCCGGTCAGAACGATCAAAATAAGCGGATTAGCTATACAAATCCGCTAAAAAGGGGATGGTGCATATGTACAAAATGATGATTATATTAGTTCATTTGGTTCCCATACCTTGGATTTTTACTAAGATTTCCCCACATACACATACAGATTTCTGGTGTTTTGTTTAGGTAATGTAGGTTAAAGGTCTCCTGGTCACAAAGGTCCGTGGCTCGCTGTAGAATCTCCATTGTGGCTGCATTCAGTTTGACCTGCATCAGGTTCTGAAGGTCCTCTACAGTCTGGATAACAAAACAATGATTTTGCATTAACCCTTTCCCAAACAAGCCCTGGTTTTCGCATGTCTGCAGTACAAGTCTTTGAAAACACTGTGGGAAAAGGAGAAATTGCTTGTAACGAGCAATTTCTCCTTTTCCCACAGTGTTTTCTACCCTTTTTGAGACCTTTCTGCCATTTTCAGCAAATTTAAAATTGTCGTCTGCAAACTCTTTCAATTTGGACCAGTCCAAAATTTGTCGTTTGGGAAAGGGTTAATTAAAACCTCTTTAACTCTTTACCAAACGACAAAATTTTAGACTGGTCCAAATTGAAAGCATTTGCAGACGACAAAATAAATGTGACTTAAAAACTGAAATTTGTTTTTGGAAGAGTAGAAAACATTGTGGGAAAAGGAGAAAATGCTGGTTACCAGCATTTTCTCCTTTTCCCACAATGTTTTCAAAAGGCTTCTTCTTCAGGGTCGTTAAAAGTCAGGACTGTGTGGTAAAGGGTTAAGCAGCCACTTGTAATTTAGTAGTCAACTGATTTTAACAACCATCCATTTGAGTTCCATGATTTTTTTGAGGCATTTGTAGAAGACAATGCCACTATGAGTTCAATATGGCTTTAAATAAGTGTTTCGATTGCACTCAGATATGAAATTGAAAATAGCATATTAAAATAAATCGGATAAGGCCATCCATTGTGGAAATACTTTTTTTTTTATCAAAAATATTGTGATCCACCATGGCCTGCTATTAGCATAATGATAAGGACAATCTTTGTCTCCTGACCGCCTGTGCTTGTTAACCCCAAAACCAGTTCATTACTGGGCTTATTCATCCCTGGGCTTGTTTGCAAGGACTTGTTCATCCCACAAGATTGCACACTACTCTATCAGATTGTGCATGACTATATAGTAGGTTGACTTTTAAGCGAATATTTTGATACTATTTCTGTTGTTTGCTTTTCAGATTACTAATTCCATATAATGGCTCCCTTGACAAATGCCACACCAGTGTTTCAACACTTTGATTACTCAAAATCAAAGATTCTCTTTAAGCGCCATTTGTTGTAGCCCTTATTATGCCGTGTAAACCAAAGAGACTTGTTCTAGTATTAACCCTTTACCACACAATCCCGGGTTTTAACGACCCTGGGGAGATGGCTTTTGAAAACATTGTGGGAAAAGGAGAAAATGCTGGTAACCAGCATTTTTCATTTTGGACCAGTCTGAAATTTTGTCGTCTGGTAAAGGGTTAAGACCCACATTAAAGCAGTTTTAAGTTTTTTTTTTTGTCCACAATGTATCAAGAAAGGAGAGAGTGTAGATCAAAGATTATACTATACATTTTCTGCCAGCTGATTTTGATCTACAGTGACAACAAGGGCAACTAACGTTGTGAAAAGCTCCTTGGGAGTTTAACCTTTTACCACACAGTCCACACAGTTTTAATGACCCTAAGAGAGAAGGCCTTTGAAAACATTGTGGAAAAAGGAGAAAATGCTGGTAACCAGCATTTTCTCCTTTTCCTGCAATACTAGTATTTTCTACCCTATCAAAGACGGAAATAATCACTTGAGATACATTTAAATTCTCTTTTGCAAATGCTTTCAATTTGGTTGAATCTAAAATTTTATTGTTTTGTTCAGGTTTAGGAGGCCAGTTCTATTTGTTTCCATAAATAGCTGCTTAACCCTTTACCACACAATCCCGACTTTTAACAACCCTGACAGGGAAGCCTTTTAAAAACATTGTTGGAAAAGGAGAAAATGCTGGTAACCAGCATTTTCTCCTTTTCCCACAATGTTTTCTACCCTATCAAAGAAAAATTGCATCGTTCGAGCCACATTGAAATTGTCGTCTGCAAATGCTTTCAATTTGGACTGGTCTAAAATTTTTATCGTGTGGTAAAGAGTTAAGACATGTTTGACTATCATCTACTCTCTACCCATAGTGTTAAGTTAGTTTTACAAAAAAAGCACCCCATTTTCATCCATGTATTACAGTAAATTTATGACTATTACTTTTTGAAAAAATAAGCTAAATCCAAACTGTCTTGCCTGCAAAAAGACTTTTAAAATTTCTACAAAGCTGACATTTTACTTTTGCATGGTATGTTTAATGTGCTTGACAAATATACATGTAGTAAGACAGAAAAAATGTTGATCGATGATTACAGGTAAATACAGGTAAATAACTATCAGTTCTTTTTCCTTAGTCAGTTATCGAATATGCCGTAACCTTTTACCACACAACCCGCACTTTTAATGACTCTGAAAGAGAAGACCTTTAAAAATACATTTGGAAAAGGTGAAAATGCTGGTAACCAGCATTTTCTCCTTTTTCCAAAATGTTTTCTATCCTATCAAAGACAGAAATCATCATTTTTTTCAAAATTTGTCATCTGCAAACACTTTGAATTTGGTCCAGATCAAAAATTTGTCATTGGGTAAAAGAGTTAACCCTTTACCAGATGACAAAATTTTAATCTTGCATGTACATGTCCAAAGTGAAAGCATTTGCAGATGACAATTTCAATGTGGCTAAAATGGTGCAATTTTCTCTTGATAGGGAAGAAAACATTGTGGGAAATGGAGAAAATGCTGGTTACCAGCATTTTCTCCTTTTCCCACAATATTTTCAAAAAGCTTCTTTCCCAGGGTCGTTGCCAATCCCCCGTAGCTCAGTCGGTAGCATACAGGACTTGAGAACAGGAGGCCACTGGTTCCATCCCCAGCTTGGCCAATTTCTTTCAGAGGACTGATGATAGTCATTGCAACAGGATTCATTCCTCTCTCACTGCTGACCATTGTTTCGACAATGGTTATGTGGGAAAGCGGCCATTGGAGTACTGGTAAAAGAAACTCCAGGAAAGCAAGGATAGGTGCACTGGCCGCAGTGATATAACTGAAATAATGTTGAAAACGGCGTTAAACACCATACAATCAATCAGTCAATCCCAGGGTCGTTAAAAGGCAGCATTGTGCAGTAAAAGGATAACTCAAACATGGAATAAACCAACAAAAACATTATGCATTCATCAATGCATCTTATTCCTTTACCACATAATCATGACTTTTAACAACCCTGAAGTAGACAGATTTTGAAACCATTGTGGGAAAGGGAGACAATGCTGGTGACCAGCATTTTATCCTTTTCCCACAATGTTTTCTATCCTTTCAAAAAAAAAAAAATCCCATCTTTTGACCCACATTCACCTCATTATCTTTAACTCTTTACCAAACAACAAAATTTTCGACTGGTCCAAATTGAAAGCATTTGCAGACGACAAATTAACTGTGGCTTAGAAATTGAAATTTGATTTGGGAAGGGTAGAAAAGATTGTGGGAAAAGGAGAAAATGCTGGTTACCAGCATTTTCTCCTTTTCCCACAATGATTTCTAAAGGCTTTTTCTTTGGGTTGGGGCTCAGTGTGGTAAAGGTTTAAATGTTATCGATCAAATATGGACAGGTCTTTAATTGTGTTGTGTGGTAGAGGGTTAAGAGTACTTTGATTACGAAACACACCCAATAAACACAAAGCAAGGAGCAAAGCATTATTTTTTGTTTTTCAATGGAGTAATCATATTTTTTTTTCATATTTCTTTCTCACCAAAGTTGATATTGTGAAAAGATCATTAACCCTTTCCCAAATGACAAATTTTGGACTGGTCCAAATTGAAAGAGTTTGCAGATGACAATTTTAAATTTGATGAAAATGGCAGAAAGGTCTCAAAAAGAGTAGAAAACACTGTGGTAAAAGGAGAAATTGCTCGTTATGAGCAATTTCTCTTTTTCCCACAGTGTTTTCAAAAGACTTGTACTGCGAGTCACTGCAGACACTTGAAAACCAGGGCTTGTTTGGGAAAGGGTTAAAATACTACATGACAATATTTTATACTTGCCCACATTGAAAGCATTTGCCGACAACAACACAAATGTGACTCAAAAATTGAAATTTGTCTTCACAGGGGTAGAAAACATTCTGGGAAAAGGAGAAATACTGGTTAGCAGCATTTTCTCCATTTTTCAGAATGTTTTCAAAAATCCTTTTATTTACAGTTGTCAAAACTGCGGATTGTTTGGTAATGGGTGCAACACCACTGAAAAAAGGAGACTTTTGAAAACATGTTGGGAAAAGGAGAAAATGCTGGTTGACATCATTGGAGCCACTTTTTATTCATTTACTACAAATGGTTTCAATTTGGACAACTCTAGCATTTTGATATCTGATATATACAATGTATTGCAACCTTATTGTTTCTTCCTGACTGAAAACTTTGACATACAAATGGTTTAACTCTTTACCAAACGACAAAATTTTAGACTAGTCCAAATTGAAAGCATTTGCAGACGACAAATTAAATGTGACTTAAAAATTGAAATTTGTCATAGAATTGGTAGAAAACATTGTGGGAAAAGGAGAAAATGCTGGTTACCAGCATTTTCTCCTTTTCCCACAATGTTTTCAAAGGCTTCTTTTTTAGGGTCGTTAAAGTCAGGATTGTGTGGTAGAGAGTTAAACTTGACCAGTAGAAATAAAAGGCAAGACACTTGCTTAAACTATCTCTTCCTTTTTTTTTCCAGTGAGTACTTTGAAACAAGCATTATCAACAAATAAAGAAATATTAATAATTAAAGCATATCATCACTCTAACTCACATTCTCTACTCGCTTCAAGTCCACTTTTTTCTGAATTGTACAAAATTTGAGGTCTTTAAACTTATAGCACAAAGTTTGCTATGAACAATTATGACAGAAATACATGTAAAACTGTCTACTTACTGCTGTGGACAACTTTTGAAAAAATTGTGGGAATAGGTGTCATAGCTTGTTACAAGTAGGTTCCTTTTTCAAGAATATTTGTTTTTTCAACAAAAACAGACTTTTCAAGTATTTCTCCTTAATTGTCACTTGTACTAGTCCATACTTTGTCTAAAATAGACTGTATACAGTAGCTAACTTTAACCTTAATCCTGACATGAAACTTTTCAAGCCAATAGTAAAAGCCCAAATTTTGCTATTTCATAGCGATTTTTGAGGGAAAATTCTCTCCTTATCAGACAGTGTAGATCTAAGATCAGACTGCAGGTTCTGTGCAGTCTGATCTTGATCTACACTGTCCGCAAAAGGTCCTTGAGTTGCGCTTTGCAGCCTAAGGGTTAATGAAAACTGTTCATTCAACTTTTGCATCAATGTTTTGGTCTGCTGCTCTGCAGCAAGATGAGAAAAGTTTTAAGCAGCTGGGTGGTCTGTTAAACCCTTAACCAACAATCCCAAGTTTTAACAAACCTGAAATAAAAGGGTTTTTGAAAACATTTTGGGATAAGGAGAAATGCTGGTTACCAGCACTTTCTCCTTTTCCCCCAGTTTTTATTTCCAAAGACAAATTCCATCATTTGAACAACATTTTATTTCTTGTCACAAATGTTCTCAATGTGGGCAAGTCTGCAAATGAATAATTATATATGTCATCTGGTAAATAGCTAGGAACCTTAAGATCAGACACCTCATCTTAGTCAACACTATTCAACACATTATCTCCTGAATAAAATTTTAGCAGACAGCCATGAAAAGCAATGTATATCAAGAACAATTCTTTACCAAACGACAAAATTATAAACTGGTCCAAATTGAAAGCATTTGCAGACAAGAGATGAAATGTAGCTTAAATGATGGGATACGTCTCTGAAATGGCAGAAAACATTGTGGGAAAAGGAGAAAATGCTGGTTACCAGCATTTTCTCCTTTTCGCACAATGTTTTCAAAAGGCCTCTTTGTTGGGGTCGTTAAATCTCGTGTTTGTTTGGTAAAGGGTTACGGTCGTAAAAGGGTGTGAAAACTTTGTAGCAGACTGCGGAGAATTTCCACATGACATGCAATTTCTCCTTTTGCAACAATGTTTTCAAAAGCGGTTCCGCTGCAAGATGAGTAAATTTGTCAAAAGGTGGTAGTGTCCTAACTCATAAAATCAACAAACGAACTTCAAAAACATGCCACACACATACTGCCAAGCCTGAAAAGAAAATACTTGACCAAATATTTGCCTGAAATAAAAACAAATATGAATTTTTGCAACAGAACTAGCCAAATGCCTAATAAAAGTCAACAGAACTCTATTGTAAATTAGACTGAAGATAGTGGTGTAAATATTGCAATGCAGTCCTTGAATTGTTTTCCTGACAAACTCTTTGCCAGATGAAAAAATTTCAGACTCACGCAAATCAAATTAAATGTAGCTCTAATGATGGGATTTATATTTGAAAGAAAACATTGTGGGAACAAGAGAAAATGCTGGTTACCAACATTTTCTCCTCTGTCAATGTTTTCACAAGCCATCGTCCACAAGGTCCGTCCTTTCAAAAACATGTACTATCATTTAAGCCACATGTAAATTGTCATTCGAAAATGCTCACAATTCTAGCAAATCTAAAATTTTGCCATCTGGCAAAAAGTTAAAATTTGTTGTTGTTTTTCTTCAGTCTTTTACAACTCCAAAAATACAATAACTTACAGTCCTAGCATTCTTTAGCATAGTTCTGTCTTCTGCTGCTATCTATTTGACGAAAATTGCAATAATCAACAAATAGTGGTTGCTGATACCACAAATGATCGAGAAAAGGTTTTTTTTTTTTAACTATCATCAAATGTACTTACCGTAATTCGCCAATGTATTCGGACACCCTAAAAGTTCGGACACAGTCAAAAATTTTCAAAAATAATTTATTTTGAGTCCTTATTCCGGACAGTCCAAAAAATTAATTTTCCTATATATTCGGACAGCCTGTAACATTAATTTTCCGAAAAATCAGCTAGTAAATACATATTTTTCACTTAGAAAATGTTTCCGATAATGATCGGCTGCATATTTGCACATTTCTGCATTGCTGATATTCATCATTGCGAACATGAATTCCTTAAGAGTCAAGTAACTCGGCAGTTATTTTAAGTCATGAAGTAAGACCAAAAAAAAAATGCAATACCAAGGTTGTCTTTGTTGAAAACTTCTCACCAAAACAGAGTAGATTCAGGTCAGACCAAACATTCTGCCTAGTATGATCTTGATCTACACAGGCCGCTCAAGCAACTAGTTTTGAAAGGTGCTTGAAGAGTTTATGTTTCTCGGCTTTTATATATAATAAATATATTGGTGTTTACTGATCTTCTGCTTATACATCAAATACAGAAATTTGACCGGAAAACATTAAAATCTAAAATGACACTATGCTTCTGTAAACTATTAGTAAACTGTCATAACAATGATTGGATTTGTAAAAGTAGTGTAGATGCTCAAACTGATAAATATACAAATTTATTTCTTATTTAACCCTTTCCGAAACAACAAATTTTGGACTGGTCCAAATTGAAAGAGTTTGCAGACAACAATTTTAAATTTGATGAAAATGGCAGAAAGTTCTCAAAAAGGGTAGAAAACACTGTGGGAAAAGGAGAAATTGCTCATTTTGAGCAATTTCTCCTTTTCCCACAGTGTTTTCAAAAGACTTGTACTGCAGACACGTGAAAACCAGGGCTTGTTTGAGAAAGGGTTAGATTGTCTGTCCCCAGCTTGGCTAAATCAATGACACTCATTGTAACAGGACTCATTTCACTCTCACCGTTAAACATTGTTTCAGTCATGCTTAAGTGGCAAAGCAGCCAGTGGCTTTTACAGTATGCTGTTTGACATACTCGTAAAAAAACTTCAGTAAAGCATTGATAAGTGCACTGGCTGCCACGTTATAGGTGAAAAAAATGTTAAAAATGGATTTATACACCAAAAAACATAAAACTAACTCACATTTTTATATCTGTCAACTTCCTCCGGACTAAGTTCAGAACCAGGTGTGTCGTCCATCAAGAATTGTAGTTCATTCATCAGCTGTTGAGTAGAAATAGAAAATAAAGTCAAACAATACAAAACATTTCATTGTTCGGGATAAAAGATTTTAAAAGTAACATTTGAGAGAGGGAACAACTTTTTGATATGTGAAGAACAACGATAATTTTGTTGTAAATTTTGTTTTTCCTAGCTGAATTTCCTTGAGAATGTGCGCTTATATATTTTCAGCTTTGTTGAATACCAAAGAAACAGCTAAATGCAAAATTCATACCAAAAAAGGAATATTGCAATCTTTGGCCCTTTGTTGTAGCTGCAATGTCTTAACCCTTTCCCAAACAAGCCCTGGTTTTCACGTGTCTGCAGTACAAGTCTTTTGAATACACTGTAGGAAAAGGAGAAATTGCTCGTAATGAACAATTTCTCCTTTTCCCACAGTGTTTTCTACCCTTTTCGAGAACTTTCTGTCATTTTCATCAAATTTAAAATTGTTGTCTGCAAACTCTTTCAATTTGGACCAGTCCAAAATTTGTCGTTTGGGAAAGGGTTAACAAGAGCACTGTATGCCAGTGACAACAATCAGCTGCAGTTGCTTTTAGTGAAAATTTTAAGTTGAAAACGGGGCATTTTTGAGTCAAAAATACTTTGATGGTTACCTGCCCCTGTTGTATGGGTTCCCTTTTTTGCGGATTTGTATAGCAAATCCACTTAATGTGATCGTTCTGACCGGAACCAAATACATTATGCGTAACGACGCACGCGCACTCGCACTGTACTATGATACCGGTTTGACCTGAACCAGATATAATGTCATTCACGCTTGCACTATACCAATTCTACTTTCAGTTTTAGCTACTACACCTTAACCTCGATTTTGCCACTACCATATATACTGTCCTACACGTGTATACATAGTCATTCCGAAATCCAATACCAGCAAAAAATCTTCATAAGACTGACGAATCAAATTACCACTCCTTAAACAGTAATAGAATAACAGTTACTGCGCGACCCGCTCCACAGAACAACTTTGACGTACCCTGCCCCTGCTAACTCCATTTTGAAATGATTGCACATGTGTTGCATGTGATGTTATTTTTTATTACAACATCTTACAGCTTTATGCTTCTCCACAAATCCGCTTTCCAGGACTTTGAGTCCTTTGATTGACAGTTAACAACTTGTCCAATGTTGAAGTAAATAGCTTCCAGTAGAAACAGAGATATTATTAACCCTTTCCCAAACAAGCCCTGGTTTTCGCGTGTCTGCAGTACAAGTCTTTTGAAAACACTGTAGGAAAAGGAGAAATTGCTCATAACGAGCAATTTCTCCTTTGCCCACAGTATTTTCTACCCTTTTTGAGACCTTTCTGCCATTTTCATCAAATTTAAAATTGTCGTCTGCAAACTCTTTCAATTTGGACCAGTCCAAAATTTGTCGTTTGGGAAAGGGTTAAATGTCAAAGGTTTGCACAACGACAGAGATGATAACACAGACAATAACAACTTGACTTTTTCTTCAAAAATAGCCAAGCTAAAAATGTTGTCATACAAACTAGGAAACTAGTGTAGAACAAAAGTGAATAAAAAAAAAATTATAACAAGAAAGTTCTTAATTTCCATATCTTTGGTCATGCCAGGTTATTGTAGAGCCACTTAGTAACCTTTAAAGCTCCTTTTACGACTGTTGCCATAGCAGCAAGTGTAGATCAAGATCAACTGCACAATTAAAACATGCAGTCTGGTCTTTAATTTATACTGTCTGCTTTGCTGGAACTATATAGACAAAAGACACAATTTTAGTAATCATTTGGGTCTAATTTCTAAAATGAAGATGTTTGTTGGGTTTATTTGGGGCTCCAAGGGTTCACCCATAGAATACTGGTTATATCACCATTTTCTCCTTTTTTTCCACCTTGTTTTCAAAAGTCCTTTTCCTTGGGTTCTTTAACTCTTTACCACACAATCCCGACTTTTAACGACCCTGTGAAAGAACCCTTTTGAAAACATTGTGGGAAAAGGAGAAAATGCTGGTAACCAGCATTTTCTCCTTTTCCCACAATGTTTTCTACCCTTCCCAAAACAAATTTCAACTTTTCAATTACATTTATACTGTCGTCTGCAAATGCTTTCAATTTGGACCAGTCTAAAATTTTGTCGTTTGGTAAAGAGTTAAAACTTGGGATTGTTTGGTAAAGGTTTAACTATCAGACTTGATCTACACTTTTCAAGAAAGAAAAATTTTGTGATAAATCTACAGTTTTGATAACATTGAAGAAAAAGAAGCGTACCCTCCTTTTCCCACAATATTTCCAAAGCTGTCAAGCACAGGGATGTAAAAAGTCTTACAAACTTGTCTCCTAAGGTTCAATCCCATCACCAGATGGCAAAATTTAAAATTTGTCCATCCAAATTGAAAACCTTTGCAGACAACGAATTAAATGTTACTGAAAACATGAAATCTGGGTCCGTATTCACCAACCATTCTTAAGGACGTTCTCAGTCTTATTCTGCAGAATTTTCAAAATTTGAAAGTAACACAACTTCTGATTGGCTAAACTGAATGGTTTAGCCAATCAGAGGTTATGTTACATTCAAATTCAAGACAAAGAATGTTCTTAAGAATGGTTGGTGATAACGGACCCTGTCATTCAAAGGGTAGAAAACATTGTGGGAAAAGGAGAAAATGCTGGTTACCAGCATTTTCTCCTTTTCCCACAATGTTTTCAAAAGGCTTCTCCCTCGGTGTGGTTAAAAGTCAGGATTGTGTGATAAAGGCTAAAAGAGCATATCAAAACTTACAGTGAGGTCCAACTGACTTTGTTTAAGCACAGAATCAATATCATTGTGTTCCAAATCCTCTAATCGAAGGTTGATATATGTGTTGATTTCACCCGGTATTGTTGGGTTTGGGGAACCATCGCAACGCATGTATCTCGACCACTGCAAGAGAGTATATAAAAGTTTTATTCGATTAACTGATTGGTATTTTAAATCTTTTTACAAAAAGACAAAATTTTGGACTTGTCCAAATCCAAGCATTTGCAGGCAACATATCAAACATGGCTCAAATGGGGGAAAATGTCTTGGACAGGATACGAAACATTGTCAAAAAGGGAGAAAATGCTGGTTATCACAATGTTTTCTACCCCATCAAAGACAAATTTCATCATTTGAGCCATGCTTAAATTGTTTTGTGCAAATGCTTTTAACTTGGACAATTCTATATTTTTGCCGTGTGGTAAAGAGTTGAGGGTTAAAAAACAAAATGTTACTAAAGGAATTAAACAGAATTTAATGTGAAACTGCTTTAACTTGTCACTTAATGAATATTCTGTTTTTTTATGTGAACTATTTATAGATCTCCGATAAATTTATGATTTTATAGGACATTTACTTCGGCATCATATGTCCAGGTATTTTACCTCTACACCATGGATGTGGTAACAACATCAGTTTATTATACAAACACATTCAACATTTGAACTCCATTTAGAACAAGACAAATATCGTAAAACCGAACACGGTCATGAAAACAAAGTAGTGACAAGGTGAAACGGTTTAAGTATACTTACTGTTGCTTTTTTCCTCCTTTCTGTATGCAGTTCATCTAAAATTTGTTTGTTTGTTTCTTGAAGTTCCACCAACTGTATCATTTCTCTCCTTCTGTTTTCTTTTTCCTGGAATCAGTAGGATATAGTGTCAGATCATAACTCTTTACCATATAATGCTGTGTTTTAACAACCCTGAGGAAGAAGCCCCATGAAAACAATGTGGCAGAAGGAGAAAATGGTAGTCACAAGCATTGTCTTCTTTTTCCCACAATGCTTTCTACCCTTTCAAATACCAACCCCACCATTTGAGCCATATTTAACTTGTTGTCTGCAAATCTTTCAACGTAGACAAGTGTACAATTTAGTCATCTAGTAAAGAGTTAACCCTTTCCCACAAAATCCTGAGTTTTAACTACCCTAAACAAGAAAAATTTGGAAAACATTGAGGAAAAAGGAGAAATTGCTGGCCACCACCATTTTCTCCCTTTCCTATGATGTTTTCTACCCTATCAAGAAAAAATATCAGATTAGAGTTACATTTGTTTTGATGTCTGCAAATTAATGCTTTTAATTTTCACCACTTAACATTTTGTAGACTGGTAAAGAGTTACGCAACTCAAAAAAAGCAACTGAAATATCCAATAAGCATTGTTTATTTTAACTTTTTCCTTCGATGTTCTTTACAAAAAGTGTTGATCAAAATCAACCTGCATATATGTATATTGCTTATTAAAATGTATTTTGAGCACAGTGTACATCAAGATAAGACTGCACAAAATATGCAGTCTTATCATTGATCTACACTGACCAATATCAATATTTATGACTTTTAAATACATCTGACGGTCACATTTACCTCATTTTCAAGCTTTCTTCTCTCAATATCAGCTAATTTTTCTCTTTGTTTTCTTTGTTTCTCTTCCTCCTCAGCTTTGACCCTAGCTTCCTCTGTAAATATATAAAAAACATATCTCATATATATCAGCTAAATCTACTCATTACCTTTCAGAGATAAATGTACCGTAACTTCCAAAAATTAACTTGCACAGATTAGCTTCTACAGAGAAACAAGCACCAACCCACATCACTGAAAAAAAAAAACACCTTTCAAAGTAACATCAAGGCTTCCATTACATACATTTTACCTTTAAAATCAATACACAATCAATGAAAAAGAAGTCCATGAGACAACCAGGGACAGGCAACTTATTAAGCAATTACAGTGTTACAGAGAAAGAGACACCTATGTCATTAAAAACACATCTTTGGTTTATTTAAGTTCATGATTGAGAGTAAGTACAAATATTGGTAAGTAAAAAGATGACTTTTGACTTTTCAGTCACTTTCATTGGTTGTTGCAAGATCTAAATCTGTTCTTTTTTTTTAGCTGAACTTTTTAGTACTAAAACTCTTTACCAGCCGACAAAATTTTGGACTGGACCAAACTGAAAATTTATGCAGACAACAAATTAAATGTAGTGCAAATGATAATTTCTGTCTTTGATAGGATAGAAATATTGTGGGGAAAGGAGAAAATGCTGTTTAACAGCATTCCCTCCCTTTCCCTGAATGTTTTCAAAAGTCTTCTTTGTCAGGGTGGATAAAAGTTGACGTGTGGTAAAGAGTTAACCTGATACCAAGGCCTATGAGATTTTACTCAGAGCTTTTGAACAGACCATTACTGGACAATTGCTTGATAACAGTAACTCTGCTTTTTCCATAATTTTTTTCCATATCACTGAAATGTATATTTTCTTTTCCTTCCCACCTGTGTGTGTGTGTGTGTGTGTGTGTGTCTCTCTCTCTCTCTCTCTCTCTCTCTCTCTCTCTCTCTCTCTCTCTCTCTCTCTCTCTATATATATATATATATATATATATATATATATATATATATATATATATATATCTCTCTCTCTCTCTCTCTCTCTCTCTCTCTTGTTCATATGAATGGCAAGTTTTTTGTAAGTCTAAAATCAGCCTGTATTTTTGCAGCATCTAAGATAAATGAAATATGTAAATGCTTTACTCCTAAACATGGAAATGAACTTGTGAAATTAAAAATTCAACCAAGAAGACAAATCTTTACTAGTTAACAACAATTTAGACTTGTCCAAAGTGAGAGCATCTGCAGATAACTAAACAGATAGGAATTGTCTGTGAAAGGTATACATATATATAGGTAATATCTTGGGCGGGACCAAAAGAAAATGCTGGTTATCAGCATTGTTTCCTTCCCAGACTATGGTTTCAAGTCTATTTTCCTCAAAGTTGTTATGAATCATTTGGTAATAGAGTATGTCATAATAAGTAAAATTTTTTAAACAATTTATCAGTTATTGGCCATCATTATACTGAAACAACTAACCTTCTTCAATTGCCTTTCTCTCCTCTTCTTCTGCTTTTAGCTTTTCTTTTTCTGCCTTTGAAAGTTTCTTCTTGGCAGAGCCTTGTTTGGGTGGCTAAAATGAATACAGGGTTCATGAATTAATGCTTAACCTTTTCAGGAAAGTAGATGAAAACAGGGTATTTTGCAGACACCATAGATCAAGATCAGACTGCACAAAACATGCAGTCTGATCTTGGTTCTATACAATATGCTTCTTAAGTCAAGTAAATATATTTTTTTCCTGTGTTTCAGTGAATTGTAGTTCTTGTTGTTGAAAGAGGATGAGTTTATAAATCATATAATAGTTTGGTGCTGAAAGAGTTCAATGTTTGATTCTTTCTATAACAAGCACAATTTACATTGCTTTACAGACAATCTGTATCAAGATCAGACTTTGCTGTCTGATAGCAATTATTTATCAGAAATTCTGACCAGAAGAGCCTTTACATTGCAATATTTGATCTTTCTTTTACAGGAAATGAGAATATCCTTTCATTTAATTTGTACAAATACACCATGTTAAGCTCTGTTGTTGAAAGACTTTGAAAAACATTGACGAAAAAAGAGTACAAGCTTTCCATAAACCTACATGAAACAGGAAATCTTACTCATACAAAATTGACCCATTACCACAAAGGGTCATGTTTAACATAAAAAGATTGAAACAAACAATTGCTCCTTTTCCTTCAGTATTTCAAAAGCTGTCTCTTACATACTGACCGTCTCTTTTGGAGCCATGGATTTATAAGGTCTAACAAGAAAACTGTTTTCTTCACCTCTAGGCTAATTTACTCATCTTAATTTGCCATTCTATAGGCTAATCTTAGACAAAAAGAGTGCATACAACAGATAGTCTATATTATACTGAATGGAGAACAGGAATAATGATTCAAAAGCTGTTTTACTGTGTAGATATAAATAGAAATTTGAATTACAGTTACATTTTTTTCTTGTTCAAATTTTTGACAGGTCTAAAATGAAGCTATACAGTATGTGGTTAACTAGGTACCTCTTAAGATATTAAATTCACAGCAGAGCACTCTCACCACAATATTTCCAAATGATAATGAAATGCATGAATTAACTCCCTAGCACACAATCCTGAGTTTTAATGGCCCTGAGATAGAAAGTTGCTGGAAACATTGAGGGAAAAGGAGATAATGCTGGTAACCAGCATTTTCTCCTTTTTACACATTGTCTTCTACTCAATCAATGGCAAATGTGATCACTTGAGCCACCTTTGATGTGTTGTCTGCAAATGCTTTAAATTTGGACAAGTCCAAAATTTTATTGTGTGTTAAAGAATTAAGAATGCATGAATATGTCTGAAATTTTGTGGCAAAATGAAAAAATATTATTTGTTGCAGGGTTTTCCATGACCCCATATTTCTTTGAATTTGGACCCCTCAATTTTCTAAATGACCATAAAAAATTAACTGTTTGTAAACACAGTTTCCTTTTGCCATGGTTTTTACAACATTGCCTACAGCGAGACAAAGAAATATGGTAAATACAACTGGTGTTGTGTTAAAAATGAAAATGCTGTAAACACATCCACACCACTGTATGGATACCCACTAAATTCACTGAACAAAGTCAAAAAGAAAACCCTTAAAAATACCTCCATCGTTTTTAATCTAAAGTAGATCTACCAAATATATATGCCACAAAGCTTAACTATTTGGACAGAGACAAATTATCACGTTGACTGGTTATACAAAGACATTTGGAAGGGTGACAATGTTCCTAGGATAAGCTTATCAGTTCGATCAAAAAACAAATTGCAGGTGCCCGTGGTCATAACGAAATGTAAGGTCAGATCTACCAAAAGAAGAATTTGTTTTTGTGAATATTCATCGGTACTTTATATCACAAAACTCTTACCATGGTGAAAAAAAGAAAGTGAAAATGTTTGACAATTGAAACTTTCTCCAACGGTTGTATACGTTAGCAACCACTGGGCCGTAAAATGGACAAGATTTACGACACTACAGTTCAGGCTTTCTATTGTATACCTCAATACCAAAACAGAAAATGGGTTAAAAAATTATCTTGTATCATACTGAAAACAGTCTACTCCTTGATTCGATCTTATATTAGTTTTAAAGTTTCTTCACAGTTTCACGACTTGATGACCAATTTGCGGTATCAAAGTTGCGACTACCACAATCACAGTAATATCGTCTAATTGCGTTAAAGATCGTGTAAAAAGACTTACATGTTAAATTATTGGTGTTAAGGAAAACTTTTCCTTTCAACTGCTGCACTTGATAGAGTGAAACAACTAGAACTTTGTAGATATAACTTATCTCCCATTCGTAACCAAGAAATTTCGTAATACTAGTTATTCGTCCCTAAATAAATTCGTATCCCATATGTGCCGAAGACACTGGTGGGAAATCGAATTATTAAAGAACAAATAATCCCTCGAGTTTCTACATGATTTTTTACCGTATTGTAGGTAAAACGTTATCTTTGCATGGGATTAAAATTATCCTAGCCCTTCCATGATTTGTACCCATGTGCAAGAACCAGCCGTCAATCTATGAAGATATTATTAATAATATAAAATTCATTGGGGAAATAAACTTACTGCATGTGCTTTGTATGCATGTTGTTGTTTTATTTCTCATAGCTTCTATTTATTTTCACTGTTTATATTTAAAACCAACCTCAATCACATTCGATATCTGAAGGTACCATCCTTGAATCGTGACCTAGATAAATGACATCATACAGATGTTTATCATTGTTATGTTAACTTAGGAATGGAATTGTAGAGGATAATTGTGAATTTACACAGAAATAAGTTTGGAATTCTTTTCTTTCTAGAACTGACAAGTTTTTATAATTTTATGTCATAGTTGATAATTGCATTATTAAAGGACTGAAAATGTATAAGGAACCCTCTTTGTAAAACACATGATATAATTGATTTGGCCTTATTGTTGAAAAAATGGATGGGATCATTTTAAAGAAGAAACATTGAGTAATTCCATGTGGAAATATTGACCTGTTGGGAAAATGTTTCTATGAGAGTAAAATGTTTTTAAAAAAATGGGAATAAGAAAAATGTATTATTTTGGGGACAAATCTCGAATCAAGCCTATATTTGCTCTTTAAAAAAGGTATTTTGATGCAGTTTTCGGTAATGTAGCTTCTGAAGGAAGTCGAAAGCTGGCAACCTACTTTATGACATTATCTTCTCACCTGATTCATCAGTATGGCTGTAATGTGTGAGGGCACGATCAAGGGACAGACACGATCCAAAGATGGTCAACGATACCAGTCTTTGTTAAGATTATCTCAAAACTTGTGAAACAAAATCTAATTGGATGCCAAGTAAAAGTACATTTAACCCTTTACCAAACGACAAAATTTTAGGCTCTTCCAAAGGAAAGATTTGCAGACTACAAAGTAAATGTGACAGAAAAATTGAAATTTGTTTTGGGAGGGGTAGAAAACATTGTGGGAAAAGGAGAAAATGCTGTTTATCAGCATTTTCTCCTTTTCTCACAACGTTTTCAAAAGGCTTCTTTCTTGGGGTCGTTAAAACTTAGGATTGTGTGGTAAAGGGTTAACTTTTATGAACTGTTGGCTCTGTATTTACCAAAACCTCCAATCAGTTCACTTTATAAGTCCTCATTACTGAATTTTTCGTTTAAGAAAACAACTGTGGTTAAAAAGAAAAATTGTTTCTTTTTCTTTTTACTATTTATACATCACATGCAAAAGATTTTTATTTTTGCCCCACAGCAGACCATATTAGAAGAAAATATGGCCAGTATCAGGCTTTTTCCTTAGGGTCATATTTTACCACTCTAGTTTTCTCTAGTTTTTATTTTCTATATTCACAGGGATGTATTCAAAGTGGTCTGCCAGAAAATTACATGTGGAAATTTGATTTATTAGTGTTCTGTCAAGAAAGATTCTGTGGCAATGTCCCAAGAAGTTAGAAAAATGTTCCGTTATTGTGCAAACATGTGGGACCTTTTCTCTTTTTGAATGATTTGAAAATTAACTAGTCTTAAGAGCATTTGTCTCCTTTATTTTTTTCCCCTATTTCTGCAAGTTACTGAAACGTACGTCCCCCCTCTGAATAATCCGTGGCAGAACACAGATTAATCCTATACTACATAATCCTGACTTTTAATGACCCAGATAAAAAAAGCCTTTTGAAAACATTGTGGGAAAGGAGAAAATGCTGGTAACCACAATGTTTTCTACTCTTCCAAACACATAATTCAATTTTTTAGTGACAATTATTTTGTTGTCTGCAACTGCTTTCAATTTGGACTTGTCCAAAATTTGGTTGTTTTGTAAAGAGTGAATGAGTCAATGTTGAGTATTGTACACTCTAGAATAGCAAATTGTTCAATTTTTTTGAGATCTAGCAACCTTTTCATCTTAACTCTTTACCAAACAACAAAATTTTAGACCTGTCCAAATTGAAAGCTTTTGCAGACGACAAAATAAATGTGACTCAAAAATTAAAATTTGTTTTGGGAAGAGTAGAAAACATTGTGGGAAAAGGAGAAAATGCTGGTTACCAGCATTTTCTCCTTTTCCCAGAATGTTTTCAAAAGGCTTCTTCCTCAGGGTCATTAAAAGTCGGGATTGTGTGGTAAAGAGTTAATTGACTTTTTATTATCTTCAGATATCATACACCAGTAATTGCCCACCTTTTTTCAATGGCTAAGTGATGACAGAATGGCTGGTAATGAGTTACGACTGAAAGTTAAAGCTCTGTATAAAACAGTAAGTGTTCTATAGATATTAAATCACAGTTTGTCAAATACTTTCAAGTACAGTAAATGCCAATTTTCATTTTCTATCTGACTTTTGCCACAGATGTAAAAGAGAATCATGATAGTTTTGATACATGGTAGACTTGCTGAACTCTTTATGAAAAACCCAGTGTCTAAATGACCCTGCAAAAAAAGGCCTCTGAAAACATTTTTGGAAAAGGTTAACTCTTTACCACACGAGAAAAATGTAGACCAGTCCAAATTGAAAGCATTTGCAGACGACATTTTAAATGTTACTCAAATGAGGAATTTTGCCTTTGATAAGGTAGAAAACATTGTGGGAAAAGGAGAAAGTGCTGGTTACCAGCATTTCCTCCTTTTCCCACAATGTTTTCAAAAGGTTTCTTCCGCAGGGTCATTAAAAGTCGGGATTGTGTGGTGAAGAGTTAAATTGTTGGTAAACAATATAATACTCCATTTACCACATTCTACCCTATTGAAGACAGATCTCATCATTTCATCCATGTCTCATTTGTTGTTTTCAAATACTTTCACAATGGAACAGTCTTAAAGTTAGTCTTCCCAAATAGCTCAAATGGCAGGCCCTAAAACCTACAGGAGACACATCTATGGGCACTGGAGGGTGCAGGTTAGAGCCCCACTACTGGCCAGCTAAAAATTCCTAATACTCTTTCAGATGAGGGTTCTGTTCAGTTCTGTATGTGAAAGAGTAGAAAACACGATGGGAAATAGAGAAAATACAGCATTTTCCTCAATTCCAAAATATTTTTTGTAAGCCTCCTTCTTCATGCTTATTAACCCTTTCCCAAACGATGAATTTTAGACTGGTCCAAATTGAAAGAGTTTGCAGACGACAATTTTAAATTTGATGAAAATGACAGAAAGTTCCAAAAGGGTAGAAAACACTGTGGGAAAAGGAGAAATTGCTCGTTACGAGCAATTTCTCCTTTTCCCACAGTGTTTTCTAAAGACTTGTACTGCAGACACATGAAAACCAGGGCTTGTTTGGGAAAGGGTTAAGGGGCAGAAAACATGTGGCAAGGAGAGAAAATGCTGGTTGCTAGGATTTTCTCCACAGTATTTTCAAATATATTTCCCACAATATTTTCAAAAATGGTTTTCCTCAGGGTTGTAAAATCATAGGATTGTTAAGTAGAGGATTGATGTATAATATAATAATGATGTATATACAGGATATTTGGTTTTTTAGCTCACCTTAGCACAACGTGCTAAAGGTGAGCTATTGTGATCACCCTATGTCCGGCGTCCGTCGTCCGTCAACAATTTCTTTAGACATCTTCTTCTCCTAAACCACTGGGCCAATCTTGATGAAACTTGGCAGGGATATTCCTTGGGTGAAGCTCTACCAAAATTGTTCAAAGAATTGAATTCCACCCACAACTCTGGTTGCCATGGCAACAAAAAGGAAAAAAAAGCAGAATCTTTGAAAATCTTCTTCCCTGAAACTAGAAGGCGCAGAGCTTTGATATTTGGTATGTAGCATCTCCTAGTGGACCTCTACCAAGTTTGTTCATTTGATGCCCCTGGGGTCAAAACTGGCCCCGCCCCAGGGGTCACAAGTTTGAGCACAGAAACAAAGAAGGAAAACTTTAAAAATCTTCTTCTCTGAAACTTGAAGGTGTAGAGCTTTGATATTTGGCGTGTAGCATCTCCTAGTGGACCTCTACCAAGTTTGTTCATATGATGCCCCTGGGGTCAAAACTGGCCCCGCCCCGGGGGGTCACAATTTCCAACATAGGAACAAAGAAGGAAAACTTTAAAATTCTTCTTCTCTAAAACTAGAAAGCATAGAGCTTTGATATTTGGCATGTAGCATCTCCTAGTGGACCTCTACCAAGTTTGTTCATATGATGCCCCTGGGGTCAAAACTGGCCCCACCCCGGGGGTCACAAGTTTGAGCATAGTAACAAAGAGGGAAAACTTTAAGAATCATCTTCTCTAAAACTAGAAGGCATAGAGCTTTGATATTTGGCATGAAGCATCTCCTAGTGGACCTCTACCAAACTGTTCATATGATGCCCTTGGGGTCAAAACTGACCCTGCCCGGGGGGGGGGGGGGGGTCACAAGTTCGAACATAGGAACAAAGAGGGAAAACTTTAAAAATCATCTTCTCTGAAACGCGTAGAGCTTTGATATTTGGTATGTAGCATCGCCTAGTGGACCTCTACAAAGTTTGTCCATATGATGCCCCTCGGGTAAAAACTGGCCCCGCCCCGGGGGTCACAATTTCCAACATAGGAAAAAAGAAGGAAAACTTTAAAAATCTTCTTCTCTGAAACAGGAAGGCATGGAGCTTTGATATTTGGTATGTAGCATCTTCTAGTGGATCTCTACCAAGTTTGTGCATATGATGCCCTTGGGGCAAAAGTTGGCCCTACCCCGGGGGTCACAAGTTCGAACATAGGAACAGAGAAGGAAAACTTTATGAATCATCTTCTCTGAAACTGGAAGGCGTAGTACTTTGATATTTGGTATGTAGCATCGCCTAGTAGACCTCTACTAAATTTGTTCATATGATGCCCTTGGGGTCAAAATTGGCCCTGCCCTTGGGGTCACAAGTTCAAACATAGGAACAAAGAAGGAAAACTTTAATTTTTTTTTTCTCTTAAATGGGAAGGTATAGAGCTTTGATATTTGGTATGTAGCATCTCCTAGTGGACTTCTGCCAAGTTTGTTCCAAGGATGCTCTTGGGTCAAAACTGGCCCAGCCCCTGGGGTCACAAGTTCGAACATAGGAACAAAGAAGGAAAACTTTAAAATTCTTCTTTTCTGAAACCGAAAGGTGTGGAGCTTTGATATTTGGTATGTTGCATCTCAGAGTGGACCTCTACCAAGTTTGTTCATATGATGCCCCTGGCTCAAATGACCTGAAATTTGGCCAGAATGTTTGTCTTGATGAAATACCGGATGAGTTTGGATTTGGGTCACCTGGAACCATAAACTAGGTCACTAGGTCAAAATAAAGAAATACCTTGTGGGCACTCTAGAGGCCACATTATTTGCTTAATTGCCTTGAAACTTGGTCAGAATGTTTGTCTTTGTAAAATCTCACATGAGTCTGAATTTGGGCCAACTGGGGTCATAAACTAGGTCACTTGGTCAAATTAAAGAAATAGCTAGTGGGCACTGTAGAGGCCACATTTATTATTCATTTGATTTGAAAATTGGTTAAAATGTTTCTTTTGATATAGTAAAAGACCATTTGAAATTTGGGTCACCTGGGGTCATAATCTAGGTCACTAGGTCAAATTAAAGAAATATCTATAGGGCACTCAAGGCCACATTTTTTCCTCATTTGACTTGAAAATTGGTCAGAATGTTTGTCTTCATGAAATATGAGTTTGAAATTGGGTCACCTGCGGTCAAAAACTAGGTCACATGGTCAAATTAAAGAAAAACCTTTAAGGCACTCTACTAAGGTGAGCGACCCAGGGCCATCATGGCCCTCTTGTTTTGGTGAAAGATTGAAACTTATTTCATCGAGTGAAAATCATCAGTAATATTTTCACGACTGGCACATTATTTCATTGAGTGAACATCATCAGTAACATTTTCACGAGTGGCTGCATGACTTGTGAAAATATAATCAATGCTGTGCACTCAATGAAATAAATTTCTATTTATTTCATGCTTCTAAGCCCTATTTTGTTGGAACCTTCATCAAAATCCAGTACAGTTGTTTTTGGTAATTTCCTGTGGTGTACCCCTTTCACATAACAACGCATTACACTATTACATAAAGCGCAAGAAATATAGGGTAAATGCGTGTAAATTATGTCATGTTTTGCTCTTGTTGAAAGGCACATGCTGCTTGCTTTGGTAGCTAGAGCGCAGGAACTACTCTTTCCACCTTCAATTGAAGAATTAGAAAATATGAAATCGGTATTTTCACAGGTCATAACCACGAAATAACAAACCATAATCCACCATTACTTCTCGATAAACTACCGAGAAGCATGAAATAAAATACAATATTTCTTTTTTTTATTTTGCCTATAATTACAGTTAGTATTTCTTGGTAAAGAATACCCTCAGGGAGAGCAGTACTTTAGAACAAGGTTAAAGGCAGCATTCCTTAAAAACAAAGATGTGTCAGACCCAGAAGAAATACAGAAACTTATAGATCGGGGAAACTTTGTCAAGAAGGAGATAGAGGCTTTGTATATGTTGAAAAAATACAGAACTTTAAAGAAGAGATATTATGAGTGATATGAAAAATGTGATTACAGAAGAGATATCTGAGTGATACAAAATAAGTGATTAATGAAGAGATATCTGAGTGATATAAAATAAATGATTAATGAAGAGATATCTGAGTGATATAAAATAAGTGATTAACTCTTTACCAAACAAGAAAATTTCCGACCAGTCCAAATTGAAAGCTTTAGCAGACGACAAAATAGATGTTTCTCAAAAATTGAAAATTGTTTTGGGAAGAGTAGAAAACATTGAAGGAAAAGGAGAAAATGCTGGTTACCAGCATTTTCTCCTTTTCCCACAATGTTTGTGAACACTTAAACTGGTTTGAAGATAACCATCTGATCATGATAGTGGCAGATGAAGAAATAGCAATGTTCATTTAACTCTTTACCAGACGACAAAATAGATGTGACTCAAAAATTGAAAATTGTTTTGGGAAGAGTAGAAAACATTGTGGGAAAAGGAGAAAATGCTGGTTACCAGCATTTTCTCCTTTTCCCAGAATGTTTTCAAAAGGCTTCTTCCTCAGGGTTGTTAAAAGTTGGGATTATGTGGTAAAGGGTTAATGAAGAGATAATTATCTGAGTGATATGAAAAAGAGATAATGTTTTATGAATAATCAAAAAGAAATGGATATAAAAAGAAATTATGAATGAATGAAAAGAAGTGATTAACACTTTACCAGATGACAAGATGGAAAGCATTTTGTAGACAATAAATTAGATGTTGTTCAAATATGGAATTTGTCTCAGAAAGTGTAGAGAACATTTTGGGAAAAGGGGAAAGTACTGGTTACCAGCATTTTACCCTTTACGAACAATGTTTTTAGAAGTCACTTTACCAAGATTTTGTCATCTAGTAAAGAGAAAAACTAGCAATTGATGTAGAATAAACGGCTAGTCATATGCAAGGTGACTCTTTAATTGTTATATTGCTTTACAAAAACTGTTTTCATTGTTAATTGATTTTTTCCCCTTCCATAAGGGGGAAAAGTATGAATACTGTTTAAAAAAAAAAGAACACCAAATACATTTTAGACATAACTTTGTTTATTGCTTTGTTCTTACCCAGATTCCAGTTTCATATGCTTACTGGTGCTTTGTTTCAACTCTTTACCAAACGACAAAATTTTAGACTAGTCAAAATTAAAAGCATTTGCAGACAACAAAATAAATGTTACTCAAAAATTGAAATTTGTTTTAGGAAAGGTAGAAAACATTGTGGGAAAAGTAGAAAAATCCTGGTTACCAGCATTTTCTCCTTTTCCCACAATGTTTTCAAAAGCTTTCTTTCTTAGGGTGGTTAAAAGTCGGGATTTGTGGTAAAGAGTTAAAAAGATACGAACAGTCAATATATGAGAGTTTCAACATTTTAAAAAATGATCCGTTTGATTTTTCAAACCTGAAATAAAGAGGCTTTTGGAAATATTTCACTGAAAATGAGGAAACGCTGGTCGCCAGAAGTTTCCCTTTTTTCTGCAATAATTTTCACCATTCCTAAACGGAACACCATTTTTTTGGCCACATTTAGTAATTATATCATCTGCAAATGCCTTAACCCTTTTCCAACAATAATGAGTTTTTATGACTAAAACGTAAGGCTGTTGAAAGCATTGTAGGAAAAGAGAAAATGCTGGTACACAGCATTTCATCTTTTCCCACGTGTTTAACCTTTTCATAGGAAAATTCCATCGTTTGAAATAGGTTAGGTTTGTCTTCTGCAAAAGCTTTCGATATGGACTGATGCAAAACTTAATGTCTGGTAAAGAATTGATATGGATCTGTCTAAAAATTTATTGACTGATAAAGAGTTAACCCTTGGAATGACAAATAAATGAAGTGAACAATTTGAACTGGCTAAAAATTGACTTGGAAAACTGACTTCATTGTAAAAATTGAATTGATACATGAACACATTTGAAACACTGTAATGTGGAGGGGTAAATTTGCTTAACTCTTTCCCAAACGACAGTATTTTAGATTGGTCCAAATTGAAAGCATTTGCAGATGGTAATTTACATGTGACTCAAATGATTGGATTTGTTTCTGAAAGGTAAAAAAACATTGTGGGAAAAGGAGAAAATGGTGGTTACCAGCATTTTCTCCTTTTCCACAATGTTTTCAAATGTCCAGGTTACTTGAAAGGCATAGCTGTGGTCTGTAGGCTATAAGCAGTTAAAAAAGATTTAAATGTCAGACACTTACAGGAATTTAATCATTTGATATGGTACAGATTACAACAAGGATTGATCAGTTGAATTCGCATTTATTTATCGTCGCCACCGGTTGCCCATATGGGCGACGTCCCCTGAAGACTGTTAGTTTTGTTACGGGGGCTAGTGCAAGATACAGGACGAAACCCATCCTAAGTTATGCTTTGTTCCTTAACATGCTCTCATAGCACCATCTCGTGACCTCGGTTTAAAATCTCATCCGAAAGACTATTCGTAATTTTAGATAACCAGCTGTTGGCCTCACTCCCTTTACCCTTTACCACACAATCCCGACTTTCGATGACTTTGTGAAAGAAGCCCTTTGAAAACATTGTGGGAAAAGGAGAAAATGCTGGTAACCAGCATTTTCTCCTTTTCCCACAATGTTTTCTACCCTTTCCGCATCAAATTTAAATTTTTCAGTCACATTTCTTTTGTCGCCTGCAACTCGTTTCAATTTGGACATGTCTAAAGTTTTGTCGTTTGGTAAAGAGTTAAGTGACCCAAGACTTCACGTTTACCGGTCCTAGGATCTACCACCTAAGCATGCAGACAGGGCCCGTATTCACAAAACATTCTTAAGAACATTCTTAGTCTGAATCTCCAACATTTTCTGGATTTGAAAGTAACACAAATTCTGATTGGCTAAAATGGTTTAGCCAATCAGAAGTTGCGTTACTTTCAAATTTGGACAATCTGGGAGAACAAGACTAAGAATATTCTTAAGAATGGTTGGTGAATACTGGCCCTGGTCTCACAACAAGGATGGTAAATGAGGATGTTTTTACTTACGTATTTGCTGACACTCTGTTTTCTCTCGTAATCCGAGTAATAGGGGGCATCTCTGTTCTCTGCCATGATTATCTTCCTGTCTGTGGACATCAAGTATTAGACCATAGAGTGGCAAATAAGTTAACCCTTTACCACACAATCACAGGTTTTAACGACCCTGGAGAAAAAGCCTTTTGAAAACAACGTTGGAAAAGGACTTTTGACGACTTTGTGAAAGAAGCCCTTTGAAAACATTGTGGGAAAAGGAGAAAATGCTGGTCACCAGCATTTTCTCCTTTTCCCACAATGTTTTCAAACCGTCTGAAAACAAATTTCAATTTTTGAGTTACTGGTTCATTTATTTTGTCGTCTGCAAATACCGGTACTTTCAATTTGGACTGGTCCCCAGCATTTTCTCCTTTTCCCACAATGATTTCAAACCTTCTGAAAACAAATTTCAATTTTTGAGTTACATTTATTTTGTTGTCTGCAGATACTTTCAGTTTGGACTAGTCTAAAAATTTGTCGTTTGGTAAAGAGTTAACCCTTTACTCGACAACATAATTTTGGACTGATCTATATTTAAAGTATTTTTAGACTACAAAATACATGTGACTAACATGATGTGTATTAACCCTTTACCACATAATCCCGACTGTTAACGACCCTGTGAAAGAAGCCTTTTGAAAATATTGTGGGAAAAGGGGAAAATGCTGGTAACCAGCATTTTCTCCTTTTCCCACCATGTTTTCTAGTCTTCCCAAAATAAATTCAATCTTTCAGTCACATTTATTTCATTGTCTGCAAATGCTTTCAGTTTGGACCAGTCTAAAATTTTGTCATTTGGTAAAGAGTTAAAGAGTAGAAAACATGTGAATAGGAGAAAATGTTGGTTACAAACATTTTCTCCTTAGCTTCACAATACATTTTTTAAAGCCTCCTTCAAAGCACTTGGACCAACTGCACAAGTACAGATTGTCAGCTTCTCAGTATTTTCCATAGGTTAGTTTTAAAAGATATGACCTAAATTTAAAAGCATTTTAACACTGATATTGTTTACTTTTGGTCGCAATAGGGCCTTTAAGGAAACACATTGTGTTACAGGAGATCACTCCTTCCTTACAGCATCGCATCTTCCAGTATAAAATCAATACCTGACAACTGCGTTAGGGAGAATTCTCTTGAACTCAGTGGTTAGTGTATTGGTCTCTTAACCCTTTACCACACAATCCCGACTTTTAACGACCCTGAGGAAAAAGCCTTTTAACGACCCTGTAAAATAAGCCTTTTGAAAACAGTGTAGGAAAAGGAGAAAATGCTGGTAACCTGCATTTTCTCCTTTTCCCACAATGTTTTCTACCCTTCCCAAAACAAACTTCAAATTTTTAGTCACATTTATTTTGTCGTCTGCAAATGTTTTCAATTTTCAAATGTTTTCAATCAGTCTAAAATTTTGTTGTTTGGTATAGAGTTAAACCACAATAAACAAGGATACTTGCCGCACAGGTTCGAATCCAAGCCAGGGCGATTCGTATTTGAGCTATGCATTTGTTGCGAACTTTCATGTTCGTAAGAACATTGCCAATTCTTAAGGCATAATCGTCTATTGTTATAAGACCTCATGTGATGTGTTTGCATTCATTTGCATGTGGCTGCACACAATGGACATGTGATATTGCTCACTTGAAAGTCCCATGAGCCTTTGCCAAATTCTGGTATATAAATTAAGAATAACTTAACCTTTTACCAGACGAAAAAATTTTAGACCTGTCCAAATTGAAAGCATTTGCAGACGACATATTCAGTGTGGCTCAAATGGTGCAATTTTAACTCTTAACCAAATGACAAATGGACCAGTCCAAATTCAAAGTATCTGCAGACCTAAATATAAACATGACTCGAAAACTGAAATTCATTTTGAGAGGGGTAGAAAACATTGTGGGAAAAGGAGAAAATGCTGGTTACCAGCATTTTCTCCTTTTCCCACAATGTTTTCAAAAGGCTTTTTCCTTGGAGTTGTTAAAGGTAAGGATTGTGAGGTCAAGGGTCAAACCATTACAATGAAAATAAGCATGAAAGTGAGTCAAAGAGGAAACTCTTAGGGGAGGGAAATATCTTTTTTTTTTTCAATGAAATTGAAAACATTGTGGCAGATGAAGCAATTCTTGTGGCTAGAACAGTTGCTTAGTGTAAGCTCCTTTTTCCACAAATTTATCAAAAGCCGCCAAGCTTGTACTATTAAAACTTTTTTCTACAGACTGTTAACTCTTTACCAAACAGTCCTGAGTTTTAATGACCCTCAGGAAGAGGCCTTTTGAAAACATTGTGGGAAAAGGAGAAAATGTTGGTAACCAGCATTTTCTCCTTTTCCCACAATGTTTTCTACCCTTTCACTGACAAATTTCCCTTTTTAACCCTTTCCCAAACAAGCCCTGGTTTTCACGTGTCTGCAGTACAAGTCTTTTGAAAACACTGTGGGAAAAGGAGAAATTGCTCGTAACGAGCAATTTCTCCTTTTCCCACAATGTTTTCTCCCCTTTTTGATAACTTTCTGCCATTTTCATCAAATTTAAAATTGTCGTCTGCAAACTCTTTCAATTTGGACTAGTCCAAAATTTGTCGTTTGGGAAAGGGTTAGGACACGTTTATTTTACTGTCTGCAAAGGCTTTCAATTTGGACAAACCTGAAATTTTGTTGTTTGGTAAAGAGTTAAATGAAAAAAAAAACAAAAAGAGAAAATGCTTATGTTGAGCAACTTCCCTTTTTTGTCACAATGTTTATCAAAGGCTATGTTTGTGAAATGTACCAAACAAGTTTTTGTTAAAATTAAATTAGCTTCTATTTTGTCATTTTACCATATTTATCAAAGCCATGTTCTATGAAATCATGACAAAAACAAAAGAAGAATTTAGGAAGAATTACACTTACCTAGTTTTGAACCACTCTTCTCCTTTCCAAATGCACTGCTTGTAATCGGTTTTCTGTGTCAAAGCTACATTTTTAACCCTTTGCCAAACAATCCCGTGTTTTCACAACCCTGAGAATGAAGGCTTTTACATTAATCCTTTCTACAAAATTCTAATTTTTAACTACCCTATAAAGAAGGCCTTGAAAAACATTGTGGGAAATTGAGAAAATGCTGGTAACCAGCATTTTCTTCTTTTCCCACAATGTTTTCTACCCTATCACAGACAGAAATCATTTGAGTTACATTTCTTTTGCCATCTGCAAATGCTTTCAATTTGGTTGAGTCCAAAATCTTTTTGTTTGGTAAAGTGTTAAAATACTATGGAAAAAAGAGAAAATGCTGCTGACCAGCACTTTCTCCTTTTCCCTCAATGTTTTGTGCCTTTCAAAGACAAGGCCAACCATTTAAAATTTGCCATCTGCAAATGCTTTGGGTTTGGACAGGTCCAAAAGTGTGTCGTTTGGTAATGAGTTAAACTTTTTTTATATATTCTATTTATGTTAAGTGACAGCTCTGTTAGTTTAATTGATGGAGCAGTTTAATTGCACTTTCATGGCAGAGTACTGATGTATTTTTAATGGGAACTTCATTGATTTTGTCAGCAAACCTCCTTCCCTCCCTTGCACAAGACAATTAAATTTTAGACTGATCCGAATTGGAAAAATTTGCAGATGTCAAATAAATTTGGCTCAAAAGATGAGATTTGGTCATTTAAAGGGTAGACAACATTGTAGGAAAGGGAAAATATGCTGATTACCAGCTTTATCTCCTTGCCTCATGTTTTCAAGGGTCCTGTCACCCAGGGTCATTGAAAACGAGATTGTGTGGTAAATGTTTAATACATTCTTACAGCCAGAGAGGAAAAAATGCTGTTAAAACTTTAAAGTGTGTAGAATGGTTCAGAATTTGGTCAGTTCTGTAAACATAGATAAATTACCAATGTACATGTATGTGGTATAGGGGATAGTGAATCTTAACGGATTTGTCCTCAATTAAAACCGCATACGACAAGTGATTTCTTTGAGGGCTATCAAAAATGAAATGCATTTTCTGTCCGTCGTTATCTGTGCAACCTTGCAGCCGTCAGGGGCAACATTTGGCATGAAGATACAAGAATGATTATAGTTTCATAAAATTAAGATGAATTGGATTAAAAAATGGCTGAAAACAAGTATAGATGTATCCTTAATAGCGCTTCTTATACGATAATTTCATACTTTTGCTGTTGTAAGTTTTCAAATGAGGTCGTCTGCAAGATGACAGAATCATGCGCAGTCTGATCCTACATCTGCCCTGGCTGTTATTTTCTATGTCGCAAGGAAATTTTTAGCATCCTGATCTTGTTCTCAATGACAGTGACCTGTAACCCCTAACTAAATAAGGGAAATGAAACTGTCAAGCCGATAATACGAACCTAAATTTTCAAATTTTACAATTTCGTTTTTTAGCTCGCCTGTTTTTGAAGAAAACGTCGAGGTAGTGTCTTAGCCCTGGCGTCGTCGTGTGAAAACTTTGACATTTTGTAATATTCCTGTTATTACTGAAGATATTTGCTTCATACTTGGACAAGTTGTAAATTACCTATACAAAACGGGTAGGTAACCATCAAAGTGTTTTGACACAGTTATGCCCCTTTTTTCGACTTAGAATTTTCACTGAAAATCAAGCAAACGCAGCCAAGCGTTGGCACCCGTTTGTGGTGCTCCTGTTTTGTGAAAGGTTTCTCCTTATCGGATAGTGTAGATCTAATATCAACCTGCACGTTCTGTGCAGTCTGATCTTGATCTACGGTGTCCGCAAAAGGGCTTTGAGTCATGCTTAGGAGCCTAAGGGTTACGTTTAACCACAGTATGCCGGAGGAGATAGATATAAATCTTCGTTTTTAACTCTTTACCAAACAATCACGGGTGTTTATGACCCTGAGTAAAAAACTTTTGAAAACAGCATGGGAAAAGGAGAAAGTGCTAGTGGCCAGCATTTTCTCCTTTTCCACGTTGTTTTCTACCTTACCCCTTCAAGGAGAAATCCCTCCATTTAAGACAAGGTTAGTTCGTTACCTGCAAATACTTCCAAAATTGACAAGTCTGAAATTTTGTCCTCTGATGAAGGGTTAAATTTACAAAACGTAATACAGCCATGCTTTGTGAAAAGGGCGCTTCATGCATCTGCTAAAAAGTTTAGATTCGGGTCAGCCTGTGCAATCTGCAAAAGGCTGACCTGAATTGAAACTTTTCACTAGTGGTCATTTTTCTGCATATCAAAGGACCATTCTGCCTCCAGATTTAATGGATTTTATGGATCCATGATTATTTGATGACTTGCATCTTGGAATCATGCATCATGGATATGCATTAAGCCTCCTTTTGCCAGAGCATAGCACGATGCAAAATGAGTGTTTTTGGTCATGGCCCTGGCATCGTCGGTGTCATCGTGCCAAAACTTTGACATTTTATAATATCTCTATCATAACCGAAACTTCAAACTCGGACAAGTTGTTAACTTTCAAAAGGGGAACCCTTACAACAGGGGCAGATATCTATAGAAGTGTTTTGACACAGTTATGCCCCTTTTTAGATTCACAGTTTTCACTGAAAATTAAGCAACTGCAGTCGAGCATTGGCAGCCGCATGCGGTGCTCTTGCCAAGTTTTTTTTTTTTTTCTATCAATGTTTCGCCGTCATAATTGAAACTTTGCTCTTAAGTAACAAAGGATCTGCAAGCTAGACCTCTAATTTTTTAGGTGTCTGACTCAAGGTGTTGAAGAATTATCTCCACTTGAATGTAGACATGTCTGTGCACCATGCACCGTGGTTTACCACTCAGGAATTTTGTGTTACTAACCCTGGACCTCTGGATTGCTTATCCATCTCTTAAACCCTTTACCACACAATCCCAAGTTTTAACGACTCTGATGACAAAAATCTTTTGAAAACACTGTGGGAAAAGGAGAAAATGCTGGTAACCAGCATTTTCTCCTTTTCCACAGTGTTTTCTGTTCTGTCAGAGAAAATTTCAATATTCGGGTCATGTTTAATGTGTCGTCTGCAAATGCTTTCATTTTAGACAAGTATAAAACATTGTCGTTTGGTGACCCAGGGATGCAAGACAGGGGCAAGCAAGGCTGTTGATTGCAGACAAAGTAGAAGATATTCTGATGAATCCTTTACGAAACAGTCCTGTGTTTTACTATCAAATGACAAAACTTAAGCCCTGTCAAAATTGAAAGCCAAATTATATGTTATGTGTGTGTGTGTGTGTGTGTGTGTGTGTGTAACCGGAATATGGATACCGGATTTTATTAGTCTGTTTATTTTCAAGTATTACGTTTTCCCGGGTTCGTGTCATGTGACTGTCTTTGTCGTTTGGGTCAAAAGTTTACATTGATGATTTCTATTTAGCCGCTGTGGAAATCTTGATTTGGTTTGTAGAAGCTCTCGTACATTCCTTGTAGTGTGTTGAAAATGTCTATATGTTGTTTTCGCGAAAGTCCATTTAGTTTTAAGAAGTCTGACGCTGTTTTGTGAAATGTAGTCGGTTTCCGCTGTATTGGTAGGTTGCCAGTAATTCCTGGCCCGTGATCTTGGCAGGAGAACCCCAGCAGACATCCGGCTTCCGCTCCAACTTGACGGTTTGCAGAAATAGCCATCCGAAGAAGAAGCAGGAGATTCAAAGCTAGATCAGCTAATCACAAGTAAGAATCCCCGTATAGGATACAGGTAATTACTTTACCGCGTCCTGCAATAACCCGCCCAAAACTTACCGAACCCAACCTTAGTTTGCATGTTTTTAATTTGTTCATGTTATTTTACAGGTAACACTACACACGGAGCGAGTTAAGTTTTTGAAGCTGAGATTGTATGCAGTCAGTTCCTAAAATTGGTAAGCCATACTAGATGCTGTGAAATACTCTTTTATCGATTGTTTGTTTTATTGAAAAACTGTGGTAGAGGAACTGCACTAAGGTCGTTTGTATTTTTATATTTTCAGATTGTAGATCTATTGATTATGCTGTTCTGTTCTTTCTTTAATTCTGATGACGATTGCGAGAAATAGATAAACTGAAACCAGATTTCATTCCATCATTTCATCCCGTTTTCCACATTGCGAACCACAAGCCCCACACCCTTAAACCTTCCAAATAGACCGGGTAAAGATTGAGGGTTACACACACACACACACATATATATATGCAAAGTTCAGTTATATATATATATATATATAAAACACTAGGATTTTCGCATTTGCCCATAATGTTTTATAAATTTCTTCTCCAGAGACAGTAAAAATCAGGATTTTTCAATAAAGGTTTAAAGACCCTGAGGAAGGGAGCACTGTGTTAAATCAGGGATCGTATATTACAAATATACGATCCCTGGTTAAATGCATTTCAACGGGTGTTGAAATGCATTTAAATTTCAATCATACCATTTAAAAGTATGGACATTACTGCTAAGATGACAGTCTGATGTTTTATGTTCGGTCCAAGTGCCATTCGCTGGCAGAGAAAACTAATTTTAAGACTAGGTTCAAAGTTGCCATATCAATCTATCTTTTGTTTACTTTTTGCCTGATTCTAAAATTCATTTTTCTGTCAGTGACTAACACTAGGATCGACCACACAATAACAGATTGTCATCTTCAAAATGATTGCCATACTTTTAAATGGTATGATACAAATTCAAATGAGCCATGCTCTGTGAAAAGGGGGCTGAATGCATCTGCGAAAAGTATCGACCAGGTCAGCCTGCGCGGTCCGCGCAGGCTGACCTGGGCCGAAACTTTTCGCTATTGGTCAATTTACTGTATGTCCAAGGACCAGTCTACCTCATGTTTCAGTCGGTTGTTAAAAGAAAAGTGGCTATTATGGATCCATAATTATGTGATGGCTTGATCGGTGCAATGCATCACGGAGCCCCCTTTTGCCAGAGCATGGCTCAAATGCATTTTACCACCCTATTGTTTACTTTTGGCAACTGTAGGCAACATTGAAAATAGAAGAGACAGTGGGGGGGTGTACGGAGAGACTTTCAGTATTTTTTTTCCCACGATCATAGCAGGGTGGGATGACAAGCAAAAAACAGGACGTAAAACGAAAGGCAAACAGACACTGTCTTTGTATTTGTTTGGTTTTTGGCGTTATATAAAATTGTATTTAAATGCATGTTTTATACAGCTTTCTTTATTTATTAACTGTATACATGATCTTAACAAGAATAGCACAAGCGGAATATAAATGCGAGCCATGCTCTGGCAAAAGGGGGTTTAATGCATCTCCGTGATGCCTTACACCAAGCAGGTAATCACATTGCTGTGGATCCATAAAATTCGTTTTGACTAACAACTCTCTGAATCATGAGGTATAATGGTCTTTTGACATGCAGTTAATTAACCAATAGTAAAAAGTTCCGGTCCAGGTCAGACTGCGCGGACTATTGCTATTTAAAAATTGGTTTCACAAGAAAAAAATACCGTGTCAGACAGTGTAGATCCAAGATCAGACTGCGCGTTTTGTGCAGTCTGATCTTGACCTACACTGTCCGCAAAAGGCCCCGAGTCGCGCTTAGCAGCCTGATAGTTAAACGATTGGTATTGAGGTTTTTAGGGACGATACGGTCACTGGGCTAGATTTTGTGTTAGATCTAAATACGGCCCAATATAAAACTGGCTTTCTGTGAAGGGATATTCTTACGCTTTATTGTTTCGTTGTTTGTTGTTGTACACGGATTTCAAAAAGTACAAATGTAATGAAAAATCTTCTGTCAGCTCTGGATGAAATGCTGTAGACATTACATTGCCTTGTTCTACTGCCACTGTGACGTCATCGCCTACTTCCGGTCGGTACAGAGTGCCTAAAACTTTTACTTCCGGGCTTAACGTTTTAACTACGGCAGGAGCTCTAATGAATACACCATGGAACGTTTTGGATGAGATTGTTTCGGCCAGATTTCTGTCTTTGATAGAAATTTCTAGTTCAAAACTTTGAACTTGTCTTCCGAAGAAATTTCTCGATACATCGACGTCCATTACCTCAAGCTGAAAAAAAAAAACCCACTAAGATTGAGACAGTTAGGCTACCTTTAACTATTATCCCATTACCTATTAAAAAAAGAGAGCCTTTTTAACTCTTTACCATGCAGTCCCGACTTTAATGACCCTAAAACAGAAGGCTTTTGAAAACATGGCGGGAAAAGGAGAACATGCTGGTAACCAGCATTTTCTGCTTTTCCCACAATGTCTTCCACCCTATCAAAACGATAAATCGTCATTTTAGCAACATTTAATTTTTCGTCTGCAAATTCTTTTAATTTGGTCCATTCCAAAATTTTGTCGTTTGGTGAAGTGTTAAGTCAATACAGCTTAAAAGTTTTGAAAACATCGTTGAAGAAGAAGTCTAATTTCTTGTCACAAGGGTTTACTCCTAATCTTAACAAGTTGTTTAATTTACAAACAAGAAATATCAGTAAAAAAGAAAGATGGCGTAAATTTGCCCGCAAATAGGCAGGGACCCTTACAATAAACATGTCTACATTTTTGTCCAATTACAAATTTCTAGTTATTCATTTTTCATCAGTATCAAGAGGTAGGTCAGAAGCCAGCACATTCAGCCTCGCCGAAAAAAAAAACTATTTGAAATATCTCCTTTGTGTCGCATATTCTACTCAGTTGTATATCTGTAATGATAAATATCATAAATGGTAACGGGTGAAAACAAAAGACCACTAATATCAATATTCTTAAAGCCATAAGATAACCGAGTCAAAATTCGTTTGGTATTGCTATAAATCTGTACAAAAATCTATGTAAAGGTGTCTGAGAGACCTGTATACCTTAAGAATCCTATACTGCAATTTCTGCATACAACTTTGTTAATCATTACTTAACAACTTGCAGAGTTATTGCAGGTTCTTAAATTGTTGTGTTCAGTACCTTTAAGTGCCGTGACATTCAAAACATACAAGTTTACCTTGAAACCACAGAGAGAGAGAGAGAGAGGAGGGGGGGGGGGGCACACAGACAGACAGACAGCAAGGGTAGGGGTGTAGCAATAATTACCGTGGGTTGACCTCCAATTTTCTGATTTTCAGTCATTTTTGCGAGGAGAATCATTCCTGCGCATGTGCCCCATGTCACGTGATTTTTGTCCTTGATCCATTCTTTCAGGGGTTCCACCATGTTGTTCCTTTTCAAGTATAAACTGATGGCTGTGCTCTCACCCCCAGGAATGATCAACCCGTCCAAGTCGCTAGAGATATGTTCTGAGGATCGAACCTCGTGAATTTTTAGGTCAGTGTTCGCTTTCATCATTTCGTTTGCTTTCTGCAAGGCAACGCGGTGTTCCAGAAACGCTCCCTGCACCTCTAAAATACCAATATGCAAACAGATGCCATTCGGTACGCTGTCTCCTGAAGGCGGCATGCTGAAGTTCAGACTGAAAATAGAATTAAACCATTAAACCATGCTCTGTGACAAGGGGGCTCAATGCATCTGCGAAACGTATCGACCCAGGTCAGCCTGCGCAGTCCGCGCGGTCATCGTCCGCTTCCGGTTGGTACAAAGTGCCTAAAATTTTTACTTCAGGACATGGCTCATTAATGCATATATGAACTAACCATAACCTAGCAATCACGAGTTTTCAAGGACCCTGGAGGATTAGTGCTTACGAAACCGTTGTGAGGAAAGGAGAAAATGCAGACCATTGACCAGTATTTTCTCCTTTTCCCTAAATGTTTTCTACCCTTCCAAAGAAAAATCATATTACCCAAGCTTCCATTTGGGCCATGCTCTGGCAAAAAGGGACTTAATGCATCTCCGTGATGTATGATACATAGCCAGTCATCACGTAATTATGGACCCATAAAATCTATTTTGGCTAACAACCGACGGGATAATGAGATAAACTGGCCCTTGCCCCTTGGACATGCAGAAAATTAACCCTTTCCCAAACGATAAATTTTAGACTGGTCCAACTTGAAAGAGTTTGCAGACGACAATTTTAAATTTGATGAAAATGACAGAAAGTTCTCCAAAAGGGTAGAAAACACTGTGGGAAAAGGAGAAATTGCTCGTTACGAGCAATTTCTCCTTTTCCCAAAGTGTTTTCAAAAGACTTGTACTGCAGACACGTGAAAACCAGGGCTTGTTTGGGAAAGGGTTAACTAATAACAAAAAGTTTCGGCCCAGGTCAGCCTGCGTGGACTGCTTTCTGACATGCGTTAGAGGTGATAGGCAAAAAATCGCTGGAAAGAAAGTTTGCCGAAACCGGGTATCGAACCCGCAACCACAAGGTCACTAGTCAGATACGCTGACCACTGAGCTACCCGGCCGGGCTGACCAGTAGCAAAAACTTTCGACTCAGATCAGCCTGCGCAGCCTGACCTGGGTCGATACTTTCTGCAGATGCATTCAACCCCCTTTTTTACAGAGCATGGCTCAAGTATGCCAACGATAAAGCCCCGATCGTAAATAGAGCTTCTGTTCTGTTCTGTTCATGGTTTTAAAAGAAAAGAAAAAATTGGGTCAGAGGTCTCAGTGCGTGGATCGTGCGTGGATTCCCAAAGATCACTAGTTTTCTAGTTTACATGTACTTTGTGCAATATAATAATTACAGTGTAGATACAATAGATTAATATGATACGATTAATATGCCTATATCAGATTAGAAAAGGTCAGCATATATATATATATATATATATATATATATAAAAGCCATGTTCTGTGTGAAAAGGAGGTTTAATTCATCTGCAAAAAGTTTCGACCCAGGTCAGCCTGCGCGGACTGCGCAGGCTGACCTGGGTCGATACATTTTGCTTTTGGTCAATTTTCTTCCTGTCCAAGGACCGGGGTACACCATGATTCACTCGGTTGTGACACAAAACCGATTTTAGCGATGTATAATCACGTGATGGCTTGCTTGGTACCATGCATCACGAAGGTGCATTAAGCCCCCTTTTGCCAGAACATGGCTCATATGGTTGATACACATTTTGCCATGACCCGGACGTTCTGCAGCTTTCTTGCAAGGCCGTTCTTATAATATGACGAATTTCGAGATTGATTAGGCAGTATGGGTGAATCTAGAACTCTTTTTGATTAGGCAGTATGGGTGAATCTAGAACTCTTTTTATCTGGTACAGAGGTACTGACCACGAAGGAGATTGCAGTGTTTTTACTTTTTGTCTCTTGTTGGCGAATGATTTCGTCTTGCAGCATTCCACTTTTAAAAACATTGTAGAAAAAGGAGAAATTTCACACAACGAGTTTTTTTTCTTCTTTTACTTAGCCACAATGTTTTTATACTAACTCAGTTGTTAAACTTTCATAAATCTTGATTAGATATATCACGTATTCATGTATGTTCTGGGTTTCACTAGCACTTGACTAGGGCTCTAGGGTGGTTTGCCCAAGGACACTCCCACGATAAACCTATTGCTTTCAGTGAGGCTGGAATTCGAGGCTTCCAGTGCACGAGTCCTACACTTAACCACTGAGCCACGCAGGACCTTGGCGGATCCACGAAGGATCCACGCACTGAGACCTCTGACCCAGTTTATACAAACGCATACATCTAATACAAATTCTACTTGCACGGGTGACAGTGTCTATATTTTACAAAGATATACCTACAATTAGGTACGACAGACAATCTCCATACTTTACATGACGATGCTCTGTGAAAAGGGGGCTTAATGCATCTGCAGAAAGTATCGACCCAGGTCACCCTGCGCAGTCCGCACACCTGGGCCGAAACTTTTCGCCATTAGTCAATTTTCTGCATGTCAAAGGACAAGTCTACCTCATGATTCAGTCGGTTGTTAGACAAAATGGACCATGATCATGTGATGACTTGCTTGGTATCTTGCATCACGGAGCCCCCTTTTGCCATGGCATGGCTCATATCTAGATTCACTTTATAGTTTACAGGGAGATTGAGAGGACTCCTCGTTGATGGTGGCAAAGGATTGGCAAATAAATGTACTTGTAGTTGATAATCTTTGTGGATATTGTCGCTGGCAACTGCTTATATCATCTGATACCAGGGTCCGTATTCACCAGCCGTTCTGAAGAACATCCTTAGTCCTATTCTGTTCTCAAGAATTTTCTAAATTTGAAAGTAACACAACTTCTGATTTGCTAAACCAAATGGTTTAGCCAATCAGAAGTTGTGTTACATTCAAAGTTTGAAAATCTCAAAGAAAAAGACCGAGAATGTTCTTGAGGCTGGTTGGTGAATACGTGCCCTGCAGATCTAACATTTGTTTGACGTCACTTGTTAATGGAGGATTGCTAATTGTTGCTAATCATAGTTAAAAGTCGGTAAATATCTGAAGTGACTGAGGCAATCCCCAGTTTTGGTATATATATCGATAGAGAAAATGGCCGATTTCACAGCTCGCATTCGCCGCTCAGTCTGATAGTTTGGAGACATGAGTCCGTATTGTCCTACCATTCTGATTATAATTCTCACTCTTCTCAATAATTGTCTAATTGTGGCATTTGTTGAAGACAATGTCACAATGAGTTCAATACGGCATTTTGAAAATCATGTATTGTAGTTTGTGCAAAACCGAAGGAAGTAAACCCAATTAAACTCATTTTTTCTAAGACAAATAATAGTTTCAATTCCACTCAGATATGAAATTAAAAACGGCGTGTTGAAATAAACTGGATTAGGCTATCGATGTTGAAAATACTTCTTTTTTTTTATCGAAATTAGCGTGATCAGCCATGGCCTTCTGTTGGTGTAATGATACGCACGATCTTTGACTCCTGACCGCCCTATTCCCACTCGTCACAACTCGGCCGATTCCGTACCTACATCTAACCTCGTCCGTATAAAGGAGGCTTCCATTTTGAACTACCAATCACATGATCTTAAAGATGGCGGCGCCCCAGTAGATCGCTTAGCAACGACATGAACAACCACGGTGAAATTATTCACTTCTATCGATCTGTCGATGAAAGCTCCTAACGGAATTGATAAACCACGCTAAAAATTGAATGTACAAACTATTTGCCGACAGTAATATTCTTAGAAAGATAACGATAGAAAATTTAGCCATGTTTTCTTTTTTAAGAGGAGCCTTACAATTTCAATAACGGTAAAGCGGTGTGCTTCCGGAGATGTGCGAAATATACCGTGTAGGTGCATATCAAGCTACGTGATACAGCCGAGGGATTTGATCACCGGATCACCCGAGATATGCCGAATGCCCGATTCCGTGCTTGTTCGTCCCAAAACCAGTTCGTTTCTGGGCTTATTCGTCCCACAGCTTGTTCTCCCGGACTTGTTCGTCCCACAAGATTGCACGCTACTCTATCGGATTGTGCATGACTATATAGAAGGTTGACTTTTAAGCGAATATATTGAAACTACAGTAGTTCTATTGTTTATTTTTCAAATTACTAATTCCATTCAATGGCTCCCTTGACAAATGCCACACCAGTGCTTTCAACGCTTTGGTTTTTAAAGTAATGCAATTTCTGATTGGGTAAGATATCCTGTTTATCCAATTAGAAAATGCGTTTCTTTCTAAATGTAGATAAAACAAGATTAAGATTAATGGGACCCAGCTTTCTTGCTGACGTTGTAGATAATAGAATAATTTTCGTTCGTTTTATGCCTCTGACAGAGAGAGAGAGAGTTGTTTTTCTCGAAATAGCCTGCATCACAGTAGGCTAAGGTACTGGTGAGTAGTTATCGTTCTGTGCGAAACGACAAACTGATTTTGGCTGGCAGATTTAACCCTTTCCCAAACAAGCCCTGGTTTTCACTTGTCTGCAGTACAAGTCTTTTGAAAGCACTGTGGGAAAAGGAGAAATTGCTCGTAACGAGCAATTTCTCCTTTTCCCGCAGTGTTTTCTATCCTTTTTGAGACCTTTCTGCCATTTTCATCAAATTTAAAATTGTCGTCTGCAAACTCTTTCAATTTGGACCAGTCCAAAATTTGACGTTTGGGAAAGGGTTATCCTAGTTCAAAGGATTTTTCAGACGACAGATTAATTACGAGTCTAGCAATGGATGTGTCCTAAAAGGTTTTGATAAACATTGCGGGAAAAGGAGAAAATGCTGGTTACTAATGTTTTCAAAGGCCTTCTCCCCAAGGTCGTTAAAACGCGGAATCATTCAGAACAATGATTAGAATAGAAAAGACCGAATTATTGCGAAGTCAACACAGTTCGTGTAACAACATGTCGAAAAGTATATACATAAGATCAGACTACAGTATTTATAATCTGATCTCGATATAATGTATATACCTTTTTCGACGTCAAATAAACAAACTAGACCTCTGTCGACGAATGACAATACAATACCCCTAAACTGGGAAAGACTTTTATGTGACAGGCTTGGCTAAACAAGCGGTCGGTATGCATGTTGATCTAAGATCAGATTGCACTTTCTGTGAATTCTTATCTTTCACACATGAAAGCCGCTGGTGCTGAAAGTAATATACCGTTCACAAAAGTAATTTAAATTAACTCTTTACTACACAATGCCGCCTTTTAAAGACCCCTGGGAAAGAAGCCTTTTGAAAACATTGTGGGAAAAGGAGAAAATGCTGGTAACCAGCATTTTCTCTTTTACCGACAATGTTTTCTATCCTATTAAAGAAAAATTGCACCATTTGAGCCACATTACAATTGTCGTCTGCAAATGCTTTCAATTTGGACATGGCTAAAATTTTGTTGTCTGGTAAAGGGTTAACAGTTGAGCGGCACTCTGGCAAGAAGGGGTTTAATGCATCTCCATAATACATTGTACAAAGTAAGTCATCGTTAAAATATGGATCTATAAAATCCGTTTTGTCTAAGAACTGACTGAATGATTAGCTAGACTGGTCCATTGACATGCAGAAAATTGACCAATAAGCCAAAGTTTACAGACCTCCAAATAAGAGGGAGTGATAGTGTTATAAATCCATTATTTCTCTTTCAAACCCTATGTTGTGGGTACTCATTAGAATCGTCTCGATGAGACGATTCTAATGAGTACCCATAACATAGGGTTTAGTGGAGAGTGATTAATATTTTCAATTTTAAAATCAAAATAGCTCCCTGTATCTGGAGCTCCGGTATAGAGTCAGGTCAACCTGCTCAGTCCGCAGTCCGCGCAGGCTGACCCGAGTCGATACTTTTTTTTTGCTGACGCATTAAACCCCTTTTCACAGAGCATGGTTCATACACAACTTACCTGGCACACCGTATATATCTTGAATATGTCCAACAATACTGTATGTATTTTTCGGTCTGAAAGCTGAGTCCAAATTTTACCTAATTTGTTGTGTAAAAGATTTACCCATAACTCAAGTCGCCCACAAGTTTACACAAGTCCGTTGTTTCGACAGAAAATGTCATTCAACTTTAATCTTCAAATCTGTCTAGTTTAATCCAGCTATCTTATTTCAAAATTCCTTCTTTTGTCTCGCGTCTTTTCAGGACTACTTGTTTTTCGCGAGTCAGTCGACATCGAGACTTCATCACAATTTTTGACCATTTTCTATGAAAATACAAAGCGGTATTACGCAAAACAGACATTTATATAAGTCGGCGTTCCCTTGTTTATATAACCGTTCAAAGTTCGATCGCATTATCAGAAATATTCATTACTGGTCTGACTTGCATGCAGTGCACACGAGTGTTTGTTAACATAAAGAGAAGAGAAGCATGACTGAGAAACTGACAAACGGTGAGTACAAGCTTAAATACTTAAACAATTTTGCGTATTTTTTTTATTAGCTTTATCATTTTTTAATTCTGTAGATTTGTTTTTTCTTCAGCGAGAATCACTAATATGTTACTTTTTTCTCTGGTCATTTTGTAATAACGTATAGATCTGCAGATTGTGTATTAACTCTTTACCAACCGACAAAATGTTATACCAGACCAAAATCAAAGCATTTGCAGACGACAAAAGCGTTGCTAAAATGATGGGTTTTTTTTTTTTTGTCTTTGGTAGAGTAGAAAATATTGTGGGAAAAGGAGAAAATGCTGGTTACCAGCATTTTCTCCTTTTCCCACAGTGTTTTCAAAAGCCTTCTCTGTCAGGGTAGTTAAAAGTCGGGACTGTGTGGTGAAGAGTTTTAACTCGGTGACTAATAAACCCAACGGGCATTTAGGTATTGAAACAAGACCCAAATATTAATTGGCAGTTTCAACGTAACTTTTATCCTGAATGTCTCGGCAAAGCGGACAGTATAAATCGAAGATCAGACTGCACGTTCTGTGCAGCCTGGCCTTAGTCTACATCGGCCGTGTAGCCAAGTAAAGTTGAGAAAGACGCTTGTAGGGTCATACCTAAATCATGCCATCGTTATTTCATCAGTGTAGATTGACATTTTTTTCTGGGATTAGTCGATTGCAATTCGCCTTTGAAAACAGTGAAGAAAAAGGCCTTTGAAACCAGTGAGGGAAAAGTAGAAAATGCTGGAAACCAGTATTTTCCCTTTTTCCCTCACTGTTTTCTAACCTTACGTAAAAAAAGTCATATCATTTCAGCCACGTTGTTTTGTCCTCTACCATTCCTTTTACAATGGACAAGTCTAAACATTTGCGTCTGGCAAAGATTAACCCTTAAGCTGATAAGCGCGACTCACTGGCCTTTTGCGGACAGTATAGATCAAGATCAGACTGCACAAAACGTGCAGTCTGATCTTTAATCTACACTGTCCGATAAGGAGATATTTTTCTTCCCCCAAAAATACGCTTAAAATTACATTATTCGGGTTTTTACTATCGGCTGGAACATTTTATGTTAGTAATTCAGCAGGATAAGGGTTAAATCAACATTTTGGTCTGGTAAAAAAGATTCAGATATGCTAGAATCTCGTTCAAATACGTGGGTTTGAGGATGGAGGCTGAGATTCCGTTCTGTGCTGATCGTGATCTGCGCTTTCAGAACTGCAATGAGTGCCGTAATGGTTCGACAAAGTTCCTCTCTTGAGACCTAAAATATAGCACGGTTGATGTTTTAGACTGAACCAAGTAACTTACATGAGACTGAGGAAACCCAGGACTCGGCCCTAAGTTTCGGTCTTTTGATATTTCTAAGGCATTGGTAATCTAGCAGATGTCTGTGAGCCTTGCTTTGTGAAAAGGGGGCTTAATGCATTTGCGAAAAACATCGATCCAGGTCAGCCTGCGCAGTCCGCGCAGGCTGACCTGAGCCGAAACTTTTCGCCATTGGTCAATTTTCTGTATGTCAAAGGACCAGTCGACCTTATGATACAGTCGGTTGTTAGACATGATGAATTTTCTTGATCCCGAATTATGTGATGTCTTGTTTGGTATGATGCATCACGGGGATGCATTAAACCCCCTTTTTGCCAGAGCATGGCTCATATTTGATTGAATTAATGAGGGCCATTCTTGTAGATAAAATTATCTCCCTTGCCAGATAAAGACTAAAGGTAACAAAATAACAGATTGGTCCTTTTACCAGTATTCCTTTGTTTTTATCCTTGATTCTTATGGGGATGTTGCGATAAAAATAATTTGAGTTACGACATTATATAAGGTCCCCATGTAATTTCAAAGCAAACCATGTTCTTAATTTTTAGAGAAATGCATATATCTCGACTTTTAAAACAATCTAGCCCGATTTTCCCGAGATATTATCTCAAGAATATATTTGTATAGTGCAAGAAAATCAAGGATAAAATCCAAGTAATCCCCTGAACAGGATCAATGTAGTAATGGAGAGGAATCAAGGGAAATAACTGAAGAATGGCTCTCATTAACAAACTTACTTCTGGGGCGTGAAAAAAACTACAGGATTATATGCTGAAGCGTAAACTGACCCAGTATTGTGCCAGTCGGCAGTTTATAATATAAAACAAACAATTTATATGGTAAAGATTAATTTAGATGTCACAATGTAGGACACACAGATTACTGAAATGATTGAATCATCGAAGGTCATGGAAAGTATAATTGCTTAGTTTATTTGTCGCAATGTTTTATGAATCTTCCAGCTATAAAATAGCTGAGCCATGCTTTGTCAAAAAAGGGGGCTTAATGCATCTGTTAAAAAGTATCCGCGCAGGGTGACCTGGGTCGATACTTCTTGCTTTTGGTAGATTTTCTGCATGTCAAAGGACCAGTGTATCCCAAGATTAAGTCTTTACCAAACGACAAAATTTTTAGACTGGTCCAAATTGAAAGCATTTGCAGACGACAAAATAAATGTGATTGAAAAATTGAAATTTGTTTTGGGACGGGTAGAAAACATTGTGGGAAAAGGAGAGAATGCTGGTTACCAGCATTTTCTCCTTTTCCCACAAATGTTTTCAAAAGGCTTCTTTCACAGGGTCGTTAAAAGTCGGGATTGTGTGGTAAAGAGTTAAGCCGGTTGTTTGACAAAATGGATTTTATGGATCCATAATAATGTGCAATCTCCGAGCAGAGTTGTCGTTCGTTACTCTCACCATGCATCTCTGCAACGGGCTAAATGACAAGAATCTTGTAAAACCGAGGAAAACATGTTTTGTTACTGTTAAACTGTTTCATGTGTAACATAATAAAGTAGACAATGGAAATATGATTCCGGATACATTATAGGTGCATTCAAACTGATGAATTTACCTGTATACAATGGAACTATTTTTCCAAGCTTCTTTACTGATCAGAATCTTACGCCAATTGTAAAAAAAAAACAATGGCTGCGCCCTTGAATGATGACAATTTAAACAAAACTAAAAAACAAGTTATCGTCCTTTAAAAGAAATTTAAGCTTTTCAGAAAATCCCTCTTTTTAAAATTTCCTACCACTAAGTCTGATTGGCCGTATGCCTTTTGAACGGCACACAAAACAATCGATTGGTCTTTCTTTCACCGGCGTTTGTGTCGCCATTTTGAGTTATGGTCATGTGACGAAAATATCACGTGATGACGGACTACTTTCTGAGCCAACGACAGAGGTGAATGGTAATGATCCGCAGTGCAAGAGAGTGAATAATGTGATGACTTGCTTGGTATCATGGATCTCGGAGACGTATCAAACTCCTTTTCATCAGAGCACAGCTATGGTATGTTACGGCGACAAGTTCACCTATGCATGCAGCCCTGAAAAAAAAAAATGATTCTTTAACCGTCACCCTGCTATATAAGTTACATGAAACTTTTAAGCCGATAGTATACACCCGAATTATCTCATTTCAAACTTACCTTTTGGAGAAAAAAACATCTTCCTATCGGATAGTGTAGATCCAAAGATCAGACTGCACGTTCTGTGCAGTCTGATCTTGATCTACTTTGTTCGCAAAAAGTCAGGGAGTCGGGCTTAGCAACGTAAGGGTTAAGCAATGGCCTACCTCTTACAGCACTCTTGATAGGCTTTCTGGCTGCTTTTGCAGATTATCAAGTCGAAAGGGGTCCTGCCTAGCTCTGTTGTGAAAGTGTAAGATTCGCAATCGTAGAGCCTTGGGTACGATCCTCATACCCAGACACTCGGTTTTCTTATAGGAATGTCTTTTTGTAAGACACGCCAGGGTACTGGTCTGGTGACCTTGCGAAATCCAGGATACACATAAATAAATAGCTGTATCCTTGATAAAATCTTCGGCGTTCAAGCCCGTTAACGTCAAAATTCCTGCTGATCAGTCTTCACTGACATCGTGCTCTCAGCCAGACATGGGAGTCGGTTGTTGTGTGTGGGTGATCTCGTCCTGATGGAACCACTGTTCATCTCGATATATCTCTCTGCGTCGCCCCATTGATATCCAAAACATTCTCAGTTCCGCCACATTGCGCTCGGTATTTACGATCTGACCTCTCATTGGTCTTTGTCTTTGAAGACGCTGTATTGGCAATGCACTCAGCGAACTTTAGACCCCCTCCATACCCCCACGGATTTTCTATCGGTGGGGTATCTCAAGGATGATAGGTACCAGAACCATCCTATATGGTTGGTGAACTGAAGCAAGCACTCAAAACAAAGACACGAAAATATTGATACATAGCATTGTTAGAAACACTTTTGTAATGAAATGTTTGACAGAGGTATACAATTTATGCATATTTCTTTCGACTTACAGAAGGGCATCTTGGTCCGTATTCACCAACCATTCTTAAGAACATTCTTTGACTTATTCTTCAAGATTTTCTAAATTTGAATGTAACACAACTTCTGATTGGCTAAACCATTGGTTTAGCCAATCAGAAGTTGTGTTACATTCAAATTTAGAAAATCTTGAAGAATAAGACTAAGAATATTCTCAGGAATGGTTGGTGAATACAGACCCTTCACTCTCATTACAATCGTTATAAGTGTATTACTGCCTAGTTTTGTGAAAATCGTGTAGTTTTTAAAGCGCACCATGGTGACAGTTTTGTACTTATACCTACATGTATTTAGTTTTGCTTACCTTGTAAAGCATAAAATTTATTGCATTTTATTTCATGCTTTCCGGTAGGATATCGAGAAATAGCGGTGAAAATATATTAAAATTTATTGCATTGTATTGTATTCAGTACATGAATTGTCTCAGTCGAGCATTTGTGAAACAAAAAGGTCAAAGTGTGTCAAAACGTACCCAAAATAGATAAGTTAACCCTTTCCCAAACGGCAAATTTTGGACTGGTCCAAATTGAAAGAGTTTGCAGACGACAATTTTGAATTTGATGAAAATGGCAGAAAGTTATCAAAAAGGATAGAAAACACTGTGGGAAAAGGAGAAATTGCTCGTTACGAGCAATTTCTCCTTTTCCCACAGTGTTTTCAAAAGACTTGTACTGCAGACAAGTGAAAACCAGGGCTTGTTTGGAAAAAGGGTTAATATAAGTAGACCTACATACGACTACTTTTGCGTAGCTGAATAAGACGAAATAAGTCTAGTTTTTGGACATAAAAAGACAAAAACCGTACATTTAAATGGGCATTTTTAATTTTTCTTTGGTCTTAAATCAAATTTCGAGTATAACAGAACACAATTTTGATGTTTGAGAAACGGGATGGCCGATTTGAAATCGGGGACTCAGTCTATTTTTATGATACAGGATATGACGTCATCGTACTTGAGTACAATCCCGACTAATTGACGAGTATAAAATTATGAATATCCCCCTTTAACTGCAACCCAAGCATAGGCCTACAAGTAGATCTATCAAACTTTATCACTTTGAAAAGGCCCTGAACTGAAATTCACCGCTTTAGACTTTGAACAGCTCATGTGAGAAAATGAAGGAGATGTGGCAAAACACTGGAAAAAGTCCATAATTTTTGCTATTCTTTTTTTAAAACTCTTTACCAGACGATAAAACTTTGGACCAGCCAAGTTTCAAAGCATTTGCAAAATTTAGCTAAAATGATTGGATTTGTCCTAAAAAGGATAGAAAACATTGCGGTAAAGGAAAAAATGCAGCTTACCTCTTTAAAAAAGTTTTTTTTTTTCCCCAAAGCATTTGCAAAATTTAGCCAAAATGATTGGATTTGTCCTAAAAAGGGTAGAAAACATTGTGGTAAAGGAAAAAAATACTGCTTACCTCTTTAAAAAAAGTTTTTTTTTTTTCTCTCAGGGTCGTTAAAACAAGGGATTGGGTGGTAAAGGGTTTACTGATATTTTTGTAGCATGAAGTAGGACAGCTTACTCGTGAGTGAGACAGAGCCTGAGACAGAGAAGGATTGGTAGTGGTGGTTATGCACTGGTTATTAGAGAGAGAGAGAGAGGGGGGGGGGAAGAGAGAGAGCAAGACGGACGATTGTTTAGCACTGGTTTAGAGCTTTTAACCCTTTATCAGACGACAAAATTTTAGCCTTGTCCAAATTGAAAGCCTTTGCAGACGACAATTTCAGTGTGGCTCAAATGGTGCAACATTTCTTTGATAGAGTAGAAAACATTGTGGGAAAAGGAGAAAATGCTGGTTACCAGCATTTTCTCCTTTTTCCACAATGTTTTCAAAAGGCTTCTTTCCCAGGGGCGTTAAAAGGCGGCATTGTGCGGTAAAGGGTTAAATGGATGCGTTTTGCTCGGTGTAACGGTTATATTTGAGCCATACTCTGGCAAAAGGGGGCTTAATGATGCACGATACCAAGCAATTCGTCAGCCATGATCATGGATCCATAAAGTCCATTTTGTCGAACAACCGACTGAATCATGAGGTACACTGGTCCTTGGACATACAGAAAACTGACCACGAGCGAAAAGTTTCGGCCCAGGTCAGCCTGCGCGGACTGCGCAGGCTGACATGGGTCGATACTTTTCGCAGATGCATTAAACCCCCTTTTCACAGAGCATGGCACATTTTCTTTGGCTAACAACCGACTGAATCATGAGGTACACTGCTCCTTGGACATACAGAAAACTGACCACGAGCGAAAAGTTTCGGCCCAGGTCAGCCTGCGCAGACTGCGCAGGCTGACATGGGTCGATACTTTTCGCAGTTGCATTAAACCCCCTTTTCACAGAGCATGGCGCATTTCTTTTAAATCTTAACCAGCTAAATAAATTGAATGAAACTTTCAAGCCGATATCCATAATCTTGCTATCTCCAAGTTATTTGGGGGGGGGACTATCTCCTTATCGGACAGTCTAGATTCCAGATCAGACTGCACGTTCTGTGCATTCTGATCTTGATCTACATTGTCTGCAAAAGGTCCCTGAGTGGCGCTTAGTAGCGTAGCAGTTCTAGTAATACAATTCAGTTTCCTGCCAGCAACCGGAACTAAGACACGTTCCACTGTATACACATCAGATCCACAAAAATATCCATAGTTTTAAATGGTATCAATTAAATTTCGACTGCGATTAAACCCTAATTATTTACATTTGGCAGCCAGTGGGACTTTGACGAAATGAAGTTCACCTCGGTTGGCCAACTTATTGATCGACTTAACTTTTCCTTTAGCCGCTCATCTTATGTACTTTATCATATTTATAATTGTCCTCTCTTTTTTTTTTATACAAACACGTGCATGCCTATGTGACTTTCGTAATTTACTCCCAAAAGACACATAAATGTGTCCGCAGAAATTGTAAAATATTCAAATCTTGCATAAATTAATCAGTTCACAGGATCTTCCTTTTTCCCCGCCATTTTGAGAGGAGGTAGAAGCATTCACACATGCGCGCATTATCTTCCGCTAGGTGGCATTTTTCAAATACATACTCTATTTGATATTGGCATTCTTGGTACCGAACCAGACTATTTTTCAAGGCTGGAATAAATGCAACTAATTTTGAAATAACATACACGTTTACTCTCTAAAACCTACATTGTACGATTCATCCAGCCATGGTTAGCTAGCATATAACCTATGCACCAGCCATTTATAGACATAAGCCCATATAAGCTTGGGAAAAAGCCCAGGTATTAGCCCAGCAAGGTCAGTCTGTGTGCATGTATCCCGGTTTTCCCCTTGTCTATGTTTAGAAACTGTCTACAGAGATTTGCAGTAAACAGTTGGTATTCTAAAAAAAATATTTTCCTCGTTTGAAATCATTTTGTCTTTTAAGAATTTTGTAGCGAAAAACTACTACTACTGTTGATTTTTCCACAGACGTAAATTCATTGCCATTTTCGCCTGCACATTTTAAGCGGCAATTCACGCACCGCGTATTAATATATGTCCATTTTTTATCAAGTGATGCGTCATAGCAGACGGCATTCGGCATACTTCGGGTGATCCGGTGATCAAATCCCTCGGCTGTATCACGTAGCTTGATATGCACCTACACGGTACATTTCTCACATCTCCGGAAGCACACCGCTTTACCGTTACTAGAAATGTAAATCTCCTCTTAAAAAAGAAAACGTGAGTAAATTTTCTATCGTTATCTTTCTAAGAATATTTCAGTTGGCAAACAGTTTGCACATTCAATTTTCAGCGTAGTTTATCAATTTTATTGCGAGCTTTCATCGACAGATCGACAGAAGTGAATAACTGCATCGTGGTTGTTCATGTCGTTGCTAAGCGATCTACAGGGGCGCCGCCATGTTTAAGATCATGATATTGGTAGTTCAAAATGGAAGCCTCCTTTATACGGACGAGGTTAGATGTAGGTACGGAATCGGCCGAGTTGTGACGAGTGAGCAGACGGGTCACATCTTCGAAGAATATGACATGCGCAGACAAGGCGCATGCGCGCTATTTTTTCTTCGAAGACGAAAGACTTTTATGGTCCTTTAAGATGTAAAAGAAATAAAAAGAAAATATTTGTATCTAGTTTAGCGAATAACCAAGTCGATTTGTATCTCGCAGTAACGGTATCATCTCGTTGTTTGTTTTTGAGATATGCACTTTGCATGTGCTATTCAAAACATTTCGTAACCATAGTAACTGGAATGTCGTCATGATTTAGGGAATGGCCTCTGCGGCTTTTCAAAGTAAACAAACTTGTACCTTTAATTTTAAACAACAAATTTTTATCTGTGGTAACCTAGGGTGATCGCACCGCCTTACTATCGCGAAAGGCCATCGATATGACACCATCCTGCCAGGCAAAAAACCTTGTACCTTAAATAGTCTCGATAACAAACCGGTTTATATTTTTACCTCAATCATTATTTTTCAGCTAGTTAGTCTAATTTTATCAACAAACATCGCCCTAAATGACCTAATACATTAGAATCATGCTCTGCGAAAAGGGTGTTAAATGCATCTGCAAAAAGTATCGACCCAGGTCAGCCTGCGCAGTCCGCGCAGGCTGACCGGGGCCGATACTTTTTGCAATCGGTCATGCATTTCTGCATGTCCAAGGACCAGTCTCCTTCATGGCTCAATCGGTTGTTAGGCAAAATGGATTTTATGGATCCATAATTATGGGATTTCTTGCTTGGTATATTGCACCATAGAGAAGCATTAAAACACCTTTTCCCAGAGCATGGATCATTAGGTCACAGTGGGCATAGATTGTCAGAAATCAAGTTCCTGTGGTCTAATGCACCAGTCACTGGCTTGAGGTACTCAAATAACGCATTTCAAGGGTCTTTGCTGACGCACGTGGCCAATGTTAACTCTTTAATGCTTTACCAAAGGGCAAAATGTGAGACTAGTCCAAATCTCAAGTATTTTGTTGACGACCAATTTAATGTGACTCAGCTGATCAGATTTGTCTTCAAAGAGGTGTAAAACACTGACTATTACCCCACAATGTTTTCGAAAGACTGTTCCTTCAAGGTCGTTAAAAAACGATAGCTTGTTTGTTTGATTAGGCCTTGACATATTTATTGTTTGACATACTTTGTCAATCAATGAATTTACCATAAAAAAAAATCTTTTGCACGCTGTTTGTTATTTTAAAAGTTTGCAGCAGACGACATTGAAAATGATCCATGCTTTGGCAAAAAACGGTTTAATATATAGAGGATCTTACATGAGTGTTTATGTATTATCATTTTCATCAAACGAGTTGACTGAAATTATATGACGCGAGCCTTGGCGAGCGTTATATACATTTTAGTTAACGAGTTTGATAAAAATGATAATACATAAACACGAATGTGAGATTCTATTTATCACATAAAACGAATGATAGACAAATAAGTATCCTGCACCATCACCGTCATCTTTATACCGTTCACGGGACCATGTTTACAGTTGTAGTTCGGTTTCAAATGTGTACATACGCAAGTAGATAGCTCTTTGAAATTTACATCGAAAGAAGAATGAAACAGTTTCTAGAGGAGATAATTCCACCTATTTCCGCAATTTGTTGATTTTAAAAAACTTCAGCTGCATTTTTTGTCTGTATTACACATGAAAATAAAAAACTTTCCACGCGCATACGCCTTAGCAACAATGACGTCATTTTTCCTCGAATCGGCGGAGTGGTATAAATTCCGGCACGTGCTGTGGCTGGTTTCTCCTGCTTCATGCGCTTATGACTAAAAACTGATCAGAACCGGGACCCAAAAAACGAAAATACACTAGTGTCACTCGTCACAACTCGGCCTGTTCCGTACCTACATCTAACCTCGTCTGTATAAGGGAGGCTTCCATTTTGAATACCAATCACATGATCTTAAACATGGCGGCGCCCCTGTAGATCGCTAAGCAACGACATGAACACCCACTGTGAAGTTATTCACTTCTATCGATCTGTCGATGAAAGCTCGGAATTTATAAACCACGCTAAAACTTGAATGTACAAATTGTTTGCCGACTGAAATATCCTTAGAAAGATAACGATAGAAAATTTACTCATGCGTTCTTTCTAAAGAGGAGCCTTACAATTTCAATAACGGTAAAGCGGTGTGCTTCCGGAGATGTGCGAAATGTACCGTGTCGGTGCATATCAAGCTACGTGATACAGCCGAGGGATTTGATCACCGGATCACCCGAGGTATGCCGAATGACACTAGTGTATTATCGAAAATAAGACATGGGTTTAATACACTGCCGGAGGAGGTTTTATGTGATGCATCTCCACAATGCATGATACCAAGCAAGTCATCACATGATCATGGATCCATAAAGTTCATTTTGTATAACAGCCGACTGAATCATGAAGTAAAATTGTCCTTTGACGTACAGAAAATTGACCAATAGCGAAAAGTTTCGGCCCAGGTCAGCCTGCGCGGACTGCGCAGGCTGACCTGGGTTGATACTTTCGCAGATGCATTCAGCCCCCTTTTCACAGAACACGGCTCAAATATATTTTTTTCTAATAAAGAAACCAACACAAATTTAAAATAGGACTAAACGTCTCAGCCAATCACATGACTTAGATCTAGGACAATATTTTGAGTGGTTGTGAAGAACGGCCTGCTTAAAAGCGCCCCACGTCTTTAAAAGAGACAGAATTTTACCACACAATCCCGATTTTTAACGACTCTGCAGAAGAAGGCTTTTGAAAACATTGTGGGAAAAGGAGCTGCCCGCAGTAGGTCAGTGGTTCGCGCTTAGCAGCTTCAGGGTTAAAGGTCTCTATAAATGCTAGTTTGCATACAAGTACCATTTTGAAAACTGATATCTATTTTTAGGTGTTGACGTCACAAACCTTGTACTTCCAAATGGTACAGCACGTTCCCAAACAGGTAAATCTTGCATGTTATTTTTGCACTTTTATCTTTAGTAGAGGTCACAACTTTTTTTATGTACTCTTAGATTTGGTTTTAGAAATTGATATTATTTGTTTTTATTTCAGTCAAATCTCTGTGGCAATCCACTGATACAGTCTTCTTTGATCCTTACATACTTGGGTTTTTTGATCCAAAGGACGCGGTCACCTTTAGCGGGCATCGACGAAAAAAAAAACACAGTCGAAAAACCTATTTCGACCAAGTATCTCACAGACTGAGACCAAAGACCATACTGCACTCTCGTAGGGTCGAGTGTAACGTTGATATATATAAAAAAAAAACAGAAATAGTTCTGTCAATGTTTGAAGAATATTATAGTTTACTTCTTTGCCTCGGGCGAGTTGATTATTAATTGCGCCTCATAACTCACTACCGTGGTTTATTGAACGATAAACCACGGTAGGAAGATTATTTCGGTTTCAATGTGACCAAATCTTGATAAAAGGGAAACAAGTTCATACACAGTATACAAAAGCGGATGCGGATTAAGTCTTACTTTACACAGAATATAGAATGAGGTCGATTTTACCACGCTTCGGTGGCACTGTGTTGTGCCGAACTTACGTTTATTTTCCCCGTCTTTGCCGGGCATTACTTCTTTCTCGGTTATGACATGCCATTTGAATGACAATGCATACCTTGTGCTTTTCTTTTTACTTTCTTGAAAGTATATTTACCGAAAGTTTCTTTTTCTTCGAAAACGGTCGCTCCTATTTGACGCAACATGTACGTCATGCGCATTGGCGTGCGCAGGAGTAAAACTCAGGATGGCATCATTAGGCCTAAATTAACACTTCTACGGACAACACATCCATGGGTTCTTTTGCAGAAAATGTTGACCACCAAGTTAAGTGCATGAAGGCTTCTTTCGATGTATCCCATCCGATAGTTTGAGGTATTTTCTAGGAAACTATATCCTGAAAAAAAATTTTTTTTTGGCCACATCTTATGACTGTAAAGTAACCCGTTTATTTGTTTACCATGCTAAGAACGAACCTTGTTTTCCACTTTAAGGCTGGTATCTTTGTCCTACTGATTAACCTCTTTGATTTGCTACCCGCATGTCAAGAGTTTGATCATCGCTGGGGCAGATCACAACTTAAGTGTCCTTGGCAAGGCATCAACCCCAAGCGCTATAGAATTGTTACATGATCTCGAAGGCATAAATAATTGTCCTGTTGCCACAACATGATGACAGTACTGTTGAAAATAAAATTCAAACCCCTTTGAAACAAATCGTTGCCACTACCTGGTAATTCCAAGTTTTACATTTTCTAGGTACATTTAAAGTCAAAGCCGGACTAGCCCAAATGGCAAAGGGTGGTATCATAATGGACGTGACCACACCCGAGGAAGCAAGGATTGCGGAGGAGGCTGGGGTAATGACATTAAGAATTGAGCCATTCTCAGTGACAAAGGGGGGGGGGATCAATGCATTTGCGAAAAGTATCGATCCATGTCAGCCTGCGCAGACTGCGCAGGCTGACCTGGGTCGATACTTTTTGTTATTGGTCAATTTTCTGAATGTCAGAGGACGAGTTTACCCCAAGACTCAGTCGGTTGTTAGACAAAAAAGATTTTATGGGTCCGTAATCATTTGATGACTTTCTTGGTACGATGCATCACGGAGATGCATTAAGCTCCCTTTTGCCGAAGCACGCCTCACATGAGTAACATGATTTCTTGATTGTTTGTATGGTCCTTAAGGCCGTTTTCAACTTAAATTGAAATTATGCTCATGAGTTTTGGACCTTGTTATACCAAGGCGGCCTGTGCACCATCATTGCTTTTTAGCTCCGCTGGCCGAAGGCCAGCGGGCTTATGTCATGGCCTGGTGTCCGTCGTGCGTCCGTCCGTCCGTCCGTTCGTCCGTCCGTCCGTCCGTGCGTTAACTTTTATTTCAAACATCTTCTCTGAAACTACCCATCCAATTTTCATGAAACTTCACAGAAATGATCCTGCCATGGTCCTCTTCAGAATTTCTTGAAAGAATTTGATTCCTTCAAAAACTCTGGTTGCCATGGCAACAAAACTGAAAAATATTGGAAATCTTTAAAAATCTTCTTGTCTGAAACCATAAGGCATAGGGCTACCAAATTTGGCATGTAGCTTTATGTAGTAGACCTCTATCAAGTTTCTTCAAATTATAGCCCTGGGGTCAAAATTGGCTCTGCCCCAGGGGTCACAAGTTTTACATAGGCTTATATAGAGAAAACTTCAAAAATCTTCTTGTCTGAAACCACAAGGCATAGGGCTACCAAATTTGGCATGTAGCTTTATGTAGTAAACCTCTATCATGTTTCTTGAAATTATAGCCCTGGGGTCAAAATTGGCTCTGCCCCAGGGGTCACAAGTTTTACATAGGCTTATATAGAGAAAACTTTAAAAATCTTCCTGTACCTGTGCCATAAGGCCTAGAGCTACCAAATTTTGCATTTAACTTGATCTAGTTGGGGTCTACCAAAAGTGCCCAAATTATAGTCCTGGGGTCAATTTGGCCTCATGCTGGTGGGGGGGTTCACAAGATTTACATAGGCTTACATAGGGAAAACTTTTAAATCTTGGTGTACATAGCCATAAGGCTTAGGCTACCAAATTTTGCATAATTATAGCATTATCTAGTGGACAACTACAAAGAGGGCCCAAGTTACAGCCCTAGGATCAAGTTTGGCCCTGCACCAGGGGTCACAAGTTTTACATGGGTTTATTGAGTGAAAAGTTCAGAAACCGTCTTGTTACTAGCCATAAGGCCAAGAACTCCCAAATTTGGCATGTTATTCTTCTAATACACATATTCCCCATTTAGTCCGACTGTAGCCCTGGGGTCAAAGTTTTATAAGGGCTTATATAGTAAAGACTTCTCTTCATGGTTTATATTTATAAGCCAGTGGAGCGATACAGGGCCATCATGGCCCTCTTGTTTGGGGTTTCTTTTGCCGGCAATTTGCACATTGACCAGCATTCTTCTCAAGCCACTGGCTGCTTTTCCACATAACGATCATTTAAACGATGTTTTGCATACGACAAACTAAATGTGAATCAAATTCTAAGATTTGCCTTTGAAATGGTAGAACAGATTGTGGGAATAGGTCAAAATGCTTTTTTTTAGATCACCTTAGCACGAAGTGTACAGGGTGAGCTCTTGTGACCGTGCTGTGTCCGTCGCCCGTCGTGTGTCGTGCGTAGTCCGTCGTCAACTTATACCTCGTGTACGCTCTAGAGGCTACATTTTCGGTCAAATATTCATGAAAATTAGAACATTTTTTTTGACAATACCTAGGACGTGTTTGAAAATGGGTCACGTCTGGTGAAAAACTAGGCCAAATCTTCGAGAATCCTTGTATACATCCCAGAAGCCAGATTTCTGTCATGAAAGTTGGTCAGAATGTTTGTCTTGATGATATCTTAAAAGAGTTTGAAAATTGGTAGCGTTGGGTCAAAAAGTAGGTCACCAGGTCAAATCTCTGAAAAACCTTGTGTACACTCAAGAGGCCATATTTCAGTCCAAAACTCATGAAACTTGGTCAGAATTTTTGTCTTGATAATATTATAATCTCGGATGTGTTCGAATGTTTGTCTTGATGATAGTTAGAATATGTTTGAGAACTGGTCATGTTGGCTCAAAAGGTAGGTCACTGGAACAAATCCTAGAAAAAGGTACCATACATTCTAGAGACCACATTTCGGACCAATTCGCTTATGAATGGATAAGAATGTTTGACTTGATGATATCTCGGACAGTACTTAAAATGGGCCACTTCAGGTCAAAAAGTAGGTCACTGGAACGAATCTTAGGAGAAAAATTGTGTACACTCTTGAGGCCTGATTTTCAGACCAAAACCTTTGAAAGATGGTCAGAATGTTTGTCTTAATGATATCTACAACCTTGAAAATAGGTCATGTTGGATCAAACAGTAGGTCACTGCGACAATCCTAGAAACTGTTTGTGTAAACTCTAGAGGCAATATGTTTAGTACAGTACTCGCGAAAGTTTGTTAGAATGTTTATCTTGATATATCTCAGAAGAGATTGGAAATGGGTTGTGTTGGGTCTGAAAGGCTCAGGTTAGCGATTCAGGGCCATCATGACCCTCTTGTTTCTTGTTCTCTGAATGTTTTCAAAAGCCCTTTTACCGAGTTTTGCAATGGTTCTAAACGCCTTTTTAACCCCAGGTTTTTATTTCATAACTAGGCATGCGCAGTGATGGCTCTGGAACGGGTTCCGGCGGATATAAGACGAGATGGGGGAGTTGCCAGAATGTCAGATCCAAAGGTGAGATATGACGTCATAAACTTTAAATTTTCATGACTTCCAGCAGACGACTTAGCTCGTGTTAGTTCAGGTCACTAATGAAACATTGTGGATAGAGGAAATATTGCTAGTATTTTTGTTGATATATACTCATTTCCATCCCAATCATTCATTTTGATTTCAAGACTAGCCATTTTACAGAGTTTGAAACGCTCTGTTTTGTTCAATAAGACAGCCAGTCCTGGAATTAAGAAAAAGAATTAAACAAGTAAGGCCTCGGGTGAGGTTTGCTTTCGGTGTAGCTGTAAAAGCTAGCTTTTGGCCTGCTTCTTGGTATTAATCTCGAATCAATAAAGAATAATATATGATCGGTTAAAATGTGGACATTTTGTTCTGCGGGCCTATTTGCGGGCCCATTTATGACATCAATATACAAAGGTTGCTACGGTTAATTGATAACTCGCGGCACTTATTCATACCTTAGCATATGGATATGATAGGGAATAATTCTTTTCGTGTTTTAATTAGTAATTTAATTAATATTTCAATGCATCAAATCATTAGCCGTTACTGTGTAGCCTATATATACTTTAGATACACCGCTTTTAGCAGCAACTGCTCCCTTTTCCAACGATTAGTTTAACTGACGTCTTATCTTGAAAATTATATGTATATGGAAAATTTCCCTTGCCAACAATTTGCAAAACAATAAGAAAAAAGAATCAATTACTGCCTCGGTTACTTTTCATTATTTCTCTTTATATTGAACAACAAAAGGGTTTCAGTATTCGTATTTCAGTACCTCTTACGTAGTCTGTCTTTTTTAACCCTTTCCCAAACAAGCCCTGGTTTTCACGTGTCTGCAGTACAAGTCTTTTGAAAACACTTTGGGAAAAGGAGAAATTGCTCGTAAGGAGCAATTTCTCCTTTTCCCACAGTGTTTTCTACCCTTTTTGAGACCTTTTTGCCATTTTCATCAAATTTAAAATTGTCGTCTGCAAACTCTTTCAATTTGGACCGGTCCAAAATTTGTCGTTTGGGAAAGGGTTAAAGATATTTCTTGCTCTTGGTGCTTGTATACAAATATATTGGCGAGCGGATACAAGCAACGAAATCTTTATTTTCAGATGATTAAAGAAATCATTGCTGCCGTCACCATTCCAGTTATGGCCAAAACAAGAATTGGCCATTTTGCAGAAGCACAAATATTGGAGGCTTTAGGCGTAGATATGGTTGATGAGTCAGAAGGTAAGATTTAACCCTTTACCAGACGACAAAATTTTAGCTTTGTCCAAACTGAAAGCATTTGCAGACGACAATTTCAGTGTGGCTCAAATGGTGCAATTTTTCTTTAAAAGGGTAGAAAACATTGTGGGAAAAGGAGAAAATGCTGGTTACCAGCATTTTCTCCTTTTCACACATTGTCTTCAAAAAGTTTCTTTCCCAGGGTCGTTAAAAGGCGGCATTGTGCGCTAAAGCGTTAATGTACAATCTAAGGGAAGACCAGGGGCTTATTTCAAAGTAACAGGATTTCTGATTGGCTAAAACTGCATGCAGAAAGTAAACATGACACGGTAGAAAACACCAATGAACTGTAAATGTTTTCAAACTCGACTGTTTTTGAGGAACACGTCGTGATACCTATTGCCATAGCCTATTGCCGTAGCCCTGTCGTCATTTGGGTCAACATGCAAAAACTTTGACATTGTCTGATATATCTGTCATTACTGAAGATATTTGCTTCAGACTTAAGCCAATTGTCAGCCATCAAAAAGGGGATCATACCAGATTGGCAGACAAAAAAAAAAGAAACAGTCACTCCTTTTTTCAACCTATACTTTTGACTGAAAAACACTTGCAAAAGAGCGTTTTCTCCCACATGCCGTACTCTTGTGTGCTCGATACTACGTCTGATATAAGTCCAAGGCTCTTGTTAGCTCACCTTAGCACAACGTGCTAAAGGTGAGCTATTGTGATCGCCCTATGTCCGTCGTCCGTCGTCCGTCGTCTTGTCGTCCGTCGTCCGTCAACAATTTCTTTAAACATCTTCTTCTCCTAAACCACTGGGCCAATCTTGATGAAACTTGGCAGGGATGTTCCTTGGGTGAAGCTCTACCAAAATTGTTCAAAGAATTGAATTCCACCCACAACTGTGGTTGCCATGGCAACAAAAAGGAAAAAAAAGCAAAATCTTTGAAAATCTTCTTCTCTGAAACTAGAAGGCGCAGAGCTTTGATATTTGGTATGTAGCATCTCCTAGTGGACCTCTACCAAGTTTGTTCATTTGATGCGCCTGGGGTCAAAACTGGCCCCGCCCCGAGGGTCACAAGTTTGAGCATAGTAACAAAGAAGGAAAACTTTAAAAATCTTCTTCTCTGAAACTTGAAGGTGTAGAGCTTTGATATTTGGCATGTAGCATCTCCTAGTGGACCTCTACCAAGTTTGTTCATATGATGCCCCTGGGGTAAAAACTGGCCCCACCCCGGGGGGTCACAATTTCCAAGATAGGAACAAAGAAGGAAAACTTTAAAAATCTTCTTCTGTAAAACTAGAAGGCATAGAGCTTTGATATTTGGCACGAAGCATCTCCTAGTGGGCCTCTACCAAGTTTGTTCATATGATGCCCTTGGGGTCAAAACTGGCCCTGCCCCGGGGGTCACAAGTTCAAACATAGGAACAAAGAGGGGAAACTTTAAAAATCATCTTCTCTGAAACTGGAAGGCGTAGAGCTTTGATATTTGGTATGTAGCATTGCCTAGTGGACCTCTACCAAGTTTGTTCATATGATGCCCCTGGGGTCAAAACTGGCCCTGTCCCGGGGGTCACAAGTTCGAACATAGGAACAAAGGAGGAAAACTTTAAAATTTTTCTTCTTTAAAACTGGAAGGCATAGAGCTTTGATATTTGGCATGAAGCATCTCCTAGTGGACTTCTACCAAGTTTGTTCATATGATGCCCTTGGGGTCAAAACTGGCCCTGCCCCGGGGGTCACAAGTTCGAACATAGGAACAAAGAAGGAAAACTTTAAAAATCATCTTTTCTGAAACTGGAAGGCGTAGAGCTTTGATATTTGGTATGTAGCATTGCCTAGTGGACCTCTACCAAGTTTGTTCAAATGATGCCCCTGG